>SRSE01001198.1:4063005-5273258 GCA_005024645.1 Planiliza haematocheilus | reverse complement strand
GTCTTATGCCTGAAGGAGTTTATTTAGGCTCAGCCAAGGAGTAGGCTCAATCGAGGAGAACCGAAGATTCATCATCACAACATAAGTGCATGAGTACCACCTCAATTCTAAGGGACAAACAGTAAACTTAACTTATACTAAGAAAGTGGGCCGAGGCAGCAAAGGGGACATGTGTGAATATCCAAATGGCTATTGTGCATAAACATGAAGATAAGGACTCACACCAGCTAGGAAATACAAAGTGTCAGACAGTGACAGAGGGCATTATCATCTAACTCTACAGCTGTGTCTGTAGACACCCAGACAGTGAGATTGAAGACGCAAAAAGAGGGACCATGGTCTTGGCATGTTCCTCAGAGAGAAAATAGGGCAGATACCTGACCCCAGCAGTAGGAAGAGAAATTATTCTCTAACTTGTATACATGCCTGACAATCTCAGTGAATGCTCCTAATGCAACAACAGATGGTGTCCTGGTGTCTCTCCTCCCAGATCTGGACCAGGGCATCACTGAGCTTCTGGACAGTCTGAGGTGCAACCTGGCACCATCTGATTGATGGAAACATAATGTCCCAGAGGTGTCCTATTGGATATAGGTCAGGTGAGCATAGGGGTCAGTCAGTGGTAGTAATTCCTTCATTCTCCAGGCACTGCCTGCATACTCTCGCCACAGGAGGCACTAGGAGGAACCCATGACGCACTGCAAAAGCGTAGGGTCTGACAGTGGATATGTCTCACAGCCATCACTGATCCACCACCAGACCGGTCATGCTGAACAATATTCCAGGCATCATAACATTCTCCATACCTTCTCCAGACCCTTTCATGTCTGTCACGTGTGCGCAGGACAGCTTTGTTGGATTTGCCGATTCTGGTGTTCTATGGCAAATGTCAATCGAGCTCCAAGTGCCGGACAGTGATTACAGAGCCCAATAGAGGACGTCGGACCCTCATGAAGTCTGTTTCTGAATGTTGCTCAGAGACGTTCACACCAGTGGTCTGCTGGAAGTCATTTCATAGAGCTATGGAAGTTCAGTTCCTCCTTGCATAAAGGAGCAGATACTGGTCCTGCTGATGGGTTGAGGTCATTTTATGGCCCTGTCTAGCTCTCCTAGGGTAACTACCTCTCTCCTGGAATCTCTTTCATGCTCTTGAGACTATGCTAAGAGACATACCAAATCTTCCAGCAGGAAGTTAGTACTATCTCTGTGGGGTTCAGGTATTGCCGCTACCAGTACTGACACTGTCCCTAGTCAAATGCAAAACTAGTGAAGAAAAGATGTCAGAAAAAAATGAGGAGAGAAGAAATGTCAGTGGCCTCCACCTTTAAAACCATTCGTGTGTTGGGAGGGTGACTCATTGTTGGCCCTCTAGTTCACCTTTTGTTAATTTCATTAGCACCAAAGCAGCAGAAACCAATTAACAACCTCATCTGCTACTTAACTCACCTGATCAATATCACATTAGTTTAATTGGCTTGATGCTGTACCCTGATTAAAAAGTGGCCCTTTGATTGTATTGAGCACTGTATATAGACTGTTTTATTCAGGTCTTTTTAAAATAACTTGTTTTTATGTTGAGGGTATGAAATAGATGTGAATTAAAACAAAGGGAGCTGGAGCATATCCATTGGGTGAGAGGGGTACACCCTGGACAGGTCTCCCATCTATCACAGGGCTAACACAGAGAGACAGACAACCATTCACACCATGAACACCTATGGCAAGTTTAGAATCACCAATGAATCTAACCAGCACGTCTTTGGAAGTTGGGAGGAAACCGGAGTACCAGGAGAGACCCAACATAGACACAGGTAGAACATGCAAACTTCACAGAGAAAGGCCCCGTCGGCAGATAGAATTCGAATTCAGAACATTTTTGCTGCAAGGAATCAGTGCTAACCACCACACCACTGTGCTGCCCTACTAGTGCAATAAATTCATTTAATGCATGCTGCGTTCTGCTGTGAGTTTGCTCTAATGTAACACTAGAGGGCGCCCCATCCCAGCCCTCATTGAATCAAATCCCATCAAACCAGTGGGACACAGTAACACACAAAATGATATCCAGTGAGTGACATCTCAGGCCATAAACCACAATAATATTACAGATTGGTTTCCTAACAAGAAACGGCAATACCACAGACTGTTTAGATGAGTTTGACATTACCCTTGGGTATTTAAACTTACATGAGTAGATGTTTTTGGCTACTTGCGGAAGTATGATCAAGCTGTAAACACTCAAAGATCATCCCCTAAACAAGTTATCGCTGACATGTTAGCAAACAGCTGTGTTACTACAAGTTTAGCCATATTTGGCATTGCATTTCTGTCTTCCTGGTACGATTAGGTTCAAAATGACTCTCTTTTTGGCTCAAAAGTCTGGTACTTTATCTGCCAACTTGACAAAAAGTCAAGTAACAGAGTCTGTGGTTTGAAATACCATAAACAGAATAAAAATGTATTCACCAGATGCATGAATTGCAATCAAAAGTCCAACATTTCTCACTGCAATTTAGAAAAATAGTAGTACAAAGTAAAATAAAATGTAAAGTGCATATATTCAGTGCAAAGTTGATTTACACCACTTGAGCTTGCCTGGCTTAATATTAATTATTCATACAACATGTTTTTATTCATCACGCTCATTGTTATACAAGTTGCATGACAAAAATCTCATTGGAAAAACATGATTTATGTTTATTCTTTGCTGCAGCCTACATCCATTTGACTCCCTACTTACCGTGACGTGCGTATGAATTCCCCATAATTAAGATTTATGGCCTTTGAGGTAGGAACAGTAATTTTAAGCGGGGTTTCCATCTACGTCAGTCCATATCCAAGAGCGAAGGAAACTGTCTGGTGACAGGACTTTGTGAATTGAATGAGTGATGGATGGAGGATGTGTGCCTACAGGGAAGTGAACCGTATTTTCACATTGCATTTCTGCCCATAATCTGGTTAGCCCTCTCACCAGCTGCTATTGATACAGAATCCATCTGAGGATATATCTGTATCACGGAGGTCATGTCCAGACCACCTCCTGCTATATTTTCTCCCTCTGGATCTAGTCTGATATGATCAATAATGACCTTTCTGCGAATGCCACATATTAGCCAGTTAGTGCCATCTACTACTGATTTGATGGATATTTCTTTTGACACTTTTTTAATTGTATTTCTGGAGGTTTTTCCACACAACAGGCCTGTCATTTTCCTCCCAGCAAATGTTAACATTTCCTATCAGCAGCTTCAGTACAAAAAAAAAAAAAAACTCCCATCGGTTTCTGCTTTCAAAGAACCATCTCAGCCGAAGCCCAGGCAGTGATGTTTTTTGCCGACCCTGCTGATCTATGACCTGATACTGTTGCCCTAACAGAAACACCATGTCGTTCATTAGGAGCCCTGCAGGCTTGGACAAATAGCAGTTCAGTCTCCCATTCAGGGCCAGTGAAATACGAGCCAGCCATTTCTCCAGACCCATTCTTCAGATTATCCTCCTATCCATGGCCCACACAAGCATTCCTCTATTTGTACTGTAACCTAGCTAATAATGGGCACTGCAGCACAAGGTATGCATTATACTGCCAGGCAGGGGACTGGCTCTGGTGTTGAATGGTCATTATTCATTTTTCATCGTATGCTGAATGTTGACTTCTGCATCATATCATTTCTTTAAAAATATGTCATTCTTCCACTAACTGATCATCCTCTGTGAACTTTCCCATCCTCGAGTCTGTGATTCTGGAAACCAGTGAGGTACAGGGCAGATTTATTACTGGTCCACTCAATTTCAACTGAATGTCTGAGGCTCAGTGAGGAATCTTACATTTGTCATTTGAATTTCAGAGCCCAGTAAGAGTTTGTGAGATGAAGAGTTTCATTGGAACGGTGAAAGTAATTTAGCTTTTCTAGTCAGGTCTTTTTCCACCTCAGAGTAGTTGCAGCGGTTTTTGGTTTGGTTAGCAGGACAGATGTGCAGTTTAAAAGCAGAAAAGAGTATTCTTGGTTTTTGAATCTTGGTTCTGACCCAACCATTAAAAACAACAGCTTGAAGTTAAAGCCTATTCAAAAGCTATAAAAAGTGCAATACCACCAATGACCACTAGATGCTGAAATGCCTCCACTTCACTCGCTGAAAGATTGTTATTATATTCTCAATCCCTACAATTACATGATAAAAACAAGGTTTCCCCTCATCAGTGACATAACCGATTCAAAAAAAAGACTGTCTTCATCAGAAATATGATACACTGTGTTTGTTGTTCTAAAGTTACACACTTCCCTGAGGGATGGTTATGTGGCAAAGGCAGTGCATTACCTATTGACATAAAATAACTAACATAACAATAACCCACGTGCGGTTAAATCAGTCATCCAGTATCCTCTTTGTCTGAAGTAGTGGGGAGTGTTTCCAGAATAAGAAAAACAGAACGCCATCCTCTTTTTTTCAGAAGGTCTGAGCGTCAAATGGAAAAGATGGTGCCACTGAATCCAAACACCTGGGGGCAATGACACATTTTTATACGAATGACCTTCAACTTCAGTTGACAAAAACTGCAAAAACATTCCGTTCTGTTCCCCATGTTTTGCAAGCGTCCACCTGGTTCGTTCCAGGGTTCAGTGGCTGATGTGTTTCCCTGCTCCTCCTTAGTTTACTGTGGCGCTGACTGAAACTGTAAAATACAGCACAGAATCTGTACGAAGCTTAACTGTTTTTATGTCCAGAGCTGTTCATCATCATTGCTGCCGACTTACATTTGGCGTTATTTTGTCTTAAAATTGACGCTACTCTACTTTGCTGGCTAACTACTGTATCTTTACTAACTAGAAGCAGACTTCCCAGCATTGGTTTCCTCAAATTAAAACACACGTCTTAGGCTGGTGACAGTCGCACACCAACACAACTGTCAAAGTTGTCATGTTTCTTAAGTACTTGTATTGCCTGCTGTTTCCTGACAACACAGCTTTAATGTGTTAAGCCTGGTTTATACATCTGCAACGGATCCGCTATGCTGGAGACTACGTGAGTGGCCCTCATAGTTGTAAGCATTTATACTTGTGTGCTCTTGTGGGTAGTCTGTGGCTAGTCGGTTATGTTGGGTTCCTCTGTGTACTTCAAAAAGGAATTGAATTGCTCATGTTTAAGTTGGAGCTCTCAAATGTTACTTTTACTGAAATTGCTAAAAGAGAGAAGACATCCATGTAGATGTTGTGTAGGAGGATATTTTGACTGGCCACTGAGAGATGTGGATGAGGATATGCATTTCAGGCCAAACAAAGTTGCGTCAAAGCCTGTGCCACTGTGATGACTAGTAACATTTCTGGGAAGGTGCACGTCAGTCTAGGTACAGCAGATCTGGGTCTGAGCCTAGGCTGCGTAGGAGCAGTGTAGCTTCTTACAATACCTGTGCAGTACTGAAAGTGCAGATCCAAAGTGAGATTACAAATCTGTTTTTAGTTACTATGAGTTGACTTTTGTGACTTGAAATGAACTGGAAGCAGTGATGCCATGAAAATCCTGTTTAAAACTGCACCTTTTTACAACAAACGGGCCAAATGTTACTCAATAAAACTTGATTAAGTAAGTCAGGCATTGTAGAAACTTAATCACGTTACTGCTGTTTAACACATGTGACTGGGAGGATGTCACATTTGTTGTATTTTGACTTGATTATTGTAGAGGGGGAAAATACAGCCAAATTCAAAAGTTGTTAAGATACTTCTGCCTGGACCGAAGTCTCAGACAGACCAACTGCCAGACCAACACTGCCATCCTAAGAGACCCAAAACAAAAAAACAAAAACTGAAGAAATAACTAAAATGTTCTTGATTGGAGTAACATTTGTTGAAATTAACATTGGGATAAGGTTTGGGATTGTGGTAAATGTTTTGACAGCTACAATTTATTTAGTGTTAGCTTTGTAAGCTTCTGATCATGGTGAAATAAGAAAAACACCCACCCATCACTGTAAACTCCACTCACACAAGAAGACGTCGTGGCATGAGGTTGGAATTAAAAGTAGATCATCAGAGTTTAAAGGAAACGCATTCATCCATCTAACCTCTTCAATTTAGCTTTCATGTCAATGCCAAACTGCTTGTTTCTCAACCTCTCTTTCATTTAGCCGTTTGGTGAAAAGGAAATGTGCTTTTTGAAGCATGGAGAACAACCTGAATTGTTTAAGGGTACGCAGAAGGCCGTCATCACTCTGCTTAGACAGATGTTCATCACGTTTGATAAATGGACTGGTAGGAGCAGTAGGGAGTCTTGCTCAATTATGGTCTTGGCCCATTGGGCTGCTTTCTGGTTCTTGGGTTAGCATATATAGTGATCAGATATCTTCAGCAGTACATATGTGAGAAACCTACCTGTATCAGACCAGTCAAGCACTCTCCTCCTTCTGTTGTCTTATTGGTTCCCATTTACAATGGAAACAACATTTTAGCTAACAACCTATCTCCTGAAAACTGAAGTTATGACGAAAATTTGGATTGTGCATCAAGGTAAGCCTGCTTAGCTGTTTCATGAATGCTTGTGAAGATACGCAAAGAACTTGTTTATGTTTGCTGTCTAACAGATCCATTTTGTGATGCCGCCACTGACGCTAAAGTGGATTCAACACATCTTTTTGTTTTGGCAGTGGCACACTCCCGTGACGTTCCACTTCACAAGCTTCTGTGAATTCAGTTTAATAAATGTACGCAAGAGCCACATAGTGAATCATCTGTGTTTTTATTGAGTAAAGGCATTCCATCAGTAAAAGTGGTGTGGCACAGTTTACATAGTGTATATTTATTATGTACACTATGTAATTATGTTACATTGTAACAAATGGTATGCTGTTACCCCGTCATGCAGAGGCACTGTCACAACATCCTAGGCTTAGCGCCCTTACCCAAGACAACTGTGATATAAACAAAAACAAACATGAAATAAAAGCTAGAACATTTTTGCAACTATCCCAGAATGATAATGAGTGCAGCCAGACTATTCTCCTACCCTGTGCTGTGGACATATAGTTGGTCTGGTTAAGAGGGTCTTGGCATGGATTTCCTGGCTTCTTTGTAGAAGTGAGCATGGGCCTAAGGCATAAAGGGTAAGTGTGGTGATAGCATGGTTCTGCATTTTTTAAAATCTATTCAAATTAAACAGTGTATTAACTGATATTTTTGAGTCTCTGGTGTGAAATCTAGAATTGGAGATTTGGGATCTGTGGCACCATTTCCATTTGGAGCCTTCCAAAGATGCAGTGCAGGTTGCTGGCAAGACTAAACACATGTACATGTGGATATGATGACTGTTTTGCAAGTATTTGGTGGTAAGCCAAACTATTGGGCAATATCCAATTTTTACCTGATCGATTCAATTGCAGGTTCTGACCTCTTAAAATCCATGCATCCTGAAAATCCCAACCATCTCCATGCATAGAAGCGTGTACTAACCCTTTAAAAATCTGAAAAGCTTGAAGCTATTAGAACATTCCCTCTTAGAAAGTTGTGAATACCACATCAATGTTTCATTCACACGGACAACATAGTAAACGCGAGCCAGCTTGACGGCACTATTGCTTCCCAGAATCTGCTTTTGGCCCAGAAGGAGGGTCAGAGTTTGAGTTCCAAGAACACATTGCTGTTGGTCTTTCTTGTCAAGAAAGTGTGTCATTACATCCTGCAAATAAGAGGTGCCTTAATCCAGAGGCTACAGCCACTGGCAACAAAAAACAGCACAGACTGAATGAAATAGAAAAGACAGAATCTAGTGTTGAGGAATGTGTCTTACCTGACCTTCATTGTTCTTAAAGTACAAAACAACTGAAATGCTGTAGTAACAAGATCAGAGCATGTAAATATGAAAACTTCCCCACTGTACTTCTTGTAGTGACGTTTTGTGTATTGAATTGTGATATGGGACACAGAGTTTCTTGTGTGTCTCTATCTGTAATACTGGCTATTTGGTACCAAGAAACAGGATAAAAACAGGTTGAGAAACTTTGCACTACACCGTGACTGTGACTACACGGTCTGCTGAAAGACAAGTGTAGAAAAATGTGTAAACGAGGCATGGCTTCCACTTAAGTATATATGTGTGTGTGTGTGCGTGTGTGTGTGTGTGTGTGTGTGTGTGTGTGTGTGTGTGTGTGTGTGTTTGTGTGTGTGTGTGCGCACACATTAAACCGCAGTCCCCAGGGAATCTTCATTTGCTTTCCCTTAAGAGAACTATATAAACAGATAGGTCTGGAAAAAATCCTCCCACTGAAATATCATTCTAACATCAACTTTATGGGTGTTTTCCTAGCTGCTTGTAATTTCAAGTTTATTTAATCAGAGCTAACACAAAGGGCCAAATCATCAAACATGTCGGGAACAAACCACTATCAAAAGCTGTGCCTGGACTTGATAGGCTCATCACAGGGTGCCAAGCAGCCTGGGATCTTTTTTCATGAGCTTTGGCTTGGCAGCAGCTCGGAGAGTGGCGGTGATGAACAAACACAAACTAGACAAAAACACGATTTTCTGTGACGCAGGTAGAAAAGATGACACCTAACCTGGGTGAAATATTGTTTTCAAAGGCATAATGAGTGCTGTTTTAGGTTCATCCCGTAATTGCTCAAAGATATTTTAACATGTATAGTCAAATTTGTAAAATGTGCTTTAACAAACAAAACTTCTACAAGCACTAAAGTATTGTTTAATTACAGTGTAACAAGTTCAATATAATGAGTGTGTTTATAAAGAATCGGCAAAGAGTAGCTGAGCCATCTATTTAATCTGTCAAGACCAAAATGGTCAATTTAATCAAAATGTTGTAATGTTGTTGTTTTGCACATAATATCGGTTTCAGGATCTTTAAACCTTAAACCACTGCATTTCACAACTATCACAAACCAAGAAAACGAGGCAAAGCCATTGGCAAAGCTATCGTTGTGCAGTGTATTATACCTAGGCCCACTCACCCTGTGACATGCGGGTTCTGGGCCACAGAGCATCCGCTACCTGCCTCTGAGGAGACGAAACGCCTCTCAATCAAAAACATATAACAAAATAAGCTACTTGTTAAGTAACTACACTGAACTGCACAACTGGGTCTGTCTGTGCCATCAAGAACCCTCACCTTTTTAAGATGCTACAGATATTTCACCACTGACAGAACATATATATGGGCCTTTATCATTAGCAAGTACAAGAACATCAGGCTTGTGTACTTGATATTTTAGATTTATATGCTTGAAGATTACCACTGAAGTAAAGACCCTACTGTGTGTGGACACAATAGAGTCATTCTCAAATTAGAACACCTATGAAATGCATTCTGGGACACCTGGACTCCCAAGTCCATATGAGTTATGTCCCTATTAGGTCTGCATCAAACTATTGTTTTAAAAATCGATTAATCTATCAACTATGATTTAGATTAATCTGTTAATCTGTTTTCAGAAAGTATGGCAGAACATGTCCAGCAGCTTCCAGCAGATATATTCAGTCTATTCTGGCTGCCAAGTCCAGTTTGTAATCCAGCTGCAGACCCAGGTACTTATAGGTATGAAGCACCTCTGCACATCGATGGCTGCAGACAGCAGGTGGAGCCTGGACTTCCAGAAATCCACTACCATCTCTTTGGTTTTAGTTATATTGAGCCAAAGGTGGTTCGCTTCGCACCTTGATAAGAAGTTGTTGACTAGATTCTTGTACTCCTGTTCTTGTCCATCCCCCACAACTGCAGTGTCATCTGAGACCTTCTGCATATGCCATGACTCTGTGTTGCACTTAAAGTCAGGGGTGAGGGTGAATAGGACTGGGGAGAACACAGTTCCCTGTGGAGCTCCAGTGCTGCTGACGATAGTCCTGGACATGTAGTTCTCCAACCTGACATACTGAGGTCTCCCAGTGAGATAGTCCACTATCCAGGAGGTGAGGTGTGAGTCCACTCCCATCTCTGTTATCTTGTCCCTCAGAAGTGATGGGCTAGCAGCCGCTCCATGGTCCATGTGAGCACAAATACTGTGAAGAATGCACACTGATAAACACCCTAAGATATGATGGACATGAAAACGTAATGGAGATATAATAAAGAATATGACCATGATGACATTATTTCTTCATTGGTGGAGCAAAACGTCTGTAAGCTTTAAAAAACAAATGTCTTTCTAAGACGCCTGCAGCCACTATCAGCCACAATTTACAAAACTATTTCACTGTCTATAATCTTTAGCCTTTCACATGGCACTGAATAGTCCAGGCACCACGTTTTTCACAGTAATTGAGATTTTACACTAGCTCTAATTAAACCTTTGGACCCAGAGCCAAACTGTTTCTCATTGCACGGTTTAGAACACATTTCACAATCACAAGCTCACTTTTTCTGTGTCTCCGAATAATTTAACCTGTTGCCTGAGGAGTACATTCATAATTACAAATAAGAAACATGTGAATTCTTTTCAAATACCACCTGAATCTTCAAAATTTTCCAAAGGGCACTCTGCCAGGAAAAATAAATATGCAATGTGTGTTCATTTCAGCTGGAAAACCCCCATAAAGCTGTCTTTTTTTGCATAAATATATCATGATAACATAATAAGTAGGCAGCCACAGTTCAAAGCCGCCCACAGGAGTGAGACAGAAAGTCAAGTCAGGAGAATAATTATTTATGTGCTGGAGATATAAAATAAATGAAGGAACCAACTTTAGAGAAAGAAAGTAGTCAATGAAAGCTGCAATTATAAATGAGTAAGCAATGTCTTGATGGAGCCACTGTTCATTGCACATATAGGCAGGGGATCCTTGTTTTTTTTTAAACAGTGTCAGTCCTCAGATGTTTAATCCTCCCAAAGTGATGAGCTTTTCTAGCTTTCTAGCTATCCCTAGACTCGTGCCAGCTGCAAACATAGCAATGCCCAACCCTTTTGATTAATGACTTTTCTATACAACAAAACTGCAATCGTAAATGTAACTGCAGCCAATTTGTATTTTGTAATACATATATATCCCAAATGTTTTGAATTATTATGTTTAGAACGTCACCAGTATGTTGATGCTGAACATATCAGTCACGTGTCCACAGACAAAACAATAGTCACTTGTTATAACAAGAGCACCAAGGCCACCAAGGGGGAAAGCTACCTCTCTAGTAATGTTTGACAGTCCTTAACTACTAGTTTGCTCTAACGGCAGATCATTGCCAACAACACTTCACGTTATCTAAGTGTATCTCATATAATACCCCAAATTTTGGAAAAATAGTTCATCTTCATGTCAATCTGAATTGCTGAAGATGCATGTCTAAGGGCTGAGTAAACACCATGGTGTAGTTAAATTGTGGTGAAAGTGAGCTGAGGTTAGCCTCCCCAACATTCTGGTCATAACTGTTTTTTTTTTCTTTTTAAAGTAGCAGCTGCTTGTGGTATGAAATTCACTTATAATTGTTGGCTGTAGACGCAGGAGAAGCACTATTGAGCAACGACTGAACTTAGAAAAAGCTGTCATGGTGGATTCGGCTTGCCGTGAAGCTCTCCAGTCAAAGTACAGTCAAAGAATTTGAAATGAATGTGCCCTGTATGTGTGTTTTGCAAATGGAGAAACATGCCAAAGCTTTATTTTGCCAAAATGAACATGTTTTAAATCTTGTAATAGCGAGAAGTATCAAATGGATAATGTCGATTCGTGGCTTTCTAAGACAGCATTGCACAAATGTAGTGAATGAAGAGCAGATTTCCTTTGTCTTTGATGAACTGAAAAACCAGCAATCCAGTAAGCAGTAATTAATTACGTAAACATACACATTTTACATTTCACCATCTGATTCCTGTTAAAAGCAATCAGTAAGGTCCCCCAAGATGACCCAGCTGCTTCCAGTGCAGCACAACTTCATATTACCCTTTATGGGTTATTCTGACAGGTCTTCAGTGTTTTTAATGACCAGTCATAAATCCTCTTTTTTTTTATCCAACACATGTTTTTACAACTTGTGGCTGGTCGCTGGTGATTGATTGTCAGTGAAGTGCTCCCAAAACAGCACGGCCGTGTTGAAACTGGCGTAGCAAAACTTCATCCAGAGACTTGTATTTGCTCACATCCTCGCCCAACTTCACAGGCGAGCCTCAGTGAGAGGAACACGTTTTACTGCTTGCTGAAAGCTATGAATCAAGTCCGAGCTAATCAAAAATCTGTCACATAATGAGTCTGGTTCTCGACTTCCTAATGCAACAAAATACAGATTGGATTATAGATTTACATGATCAGGCTAAGGCACACCTCCTTAGTGAGTAAAGAATAGGAATCATGCATTGCAGGAGTCATTTCAGGGATCCCATCCAGGACTGCAGGAATATAGTTACTGGAACAGCAAACCTACAATGACATCATCCTCTTAAAACTAATGGCTATTATTCAAAAACATATGGCCGTCAGCCACATGTGTAGTCTATCCCACACGCACACACCTCCTCCTGCTGCACCGTGGTTCTGTGTGAAAAAGAACACTATTGTTTCTCTGTTTTACAGTCCTTTCAGGTTATCCCTTATTCAGCCTGGGTTTCAGTGGCAGTTAGAGTCATAATCAGATGCTGCTTTTACTTGCGAGAAGTAAAAAGCCAAGAGTTCAGTCATTAGACTGATGTGAATAATCTGGCAATTTGACCGTGATCCCAGAATTCCAGAGGAACACGGTCAGAGACGTGGTGTGCCGACTCATCCTTCTTTCAAAATACTGGAGACTACCCGGAGATATTAATGGTTAGTCCTGGGTCAGGGTCAAGAAGAGAGCAAAAAAAACAAAAAAACACACTTTATTTAAATCACTGTACCTTTATACAGTCACACACTCACGCAGAATTTCAAACTTAATTCTAAAGTTTGTTAATAGGTTCTATTTTATATTTTGATCTACTGGAAATTATTTTAATGTTTCATCTACAAATGTTTTGCATACATGTCCCGGCTTTATGACAGACAACTGAGCTGCCAACAGAAATTACCCTTTTAAGTTGCAGGCTACTGATGGAGCACCGTAAAACTGAGTGCACAGCTATACCATTAAATGCAAAGGATGGTTTTACAGCAGTTGGAGGAAATGGCAGCAGCTTTGAAGGCACATACATGGATCAAGAACAGAGAAGGGCCTCCCTTTTTAAAAACCTCAAGGCTCAGACATGGCTCAGAGATCCATATAAACTGAAACATTTGGATTTGGTGAAGAAAGAAAAAAAAAATGTGTATTTGCGCTTTAAGTTTTAATAACACTTTAGTGTTTCTTCCTTTTAATGCCAAGTCAAAAATCAAATTAAAAGGGTGTTAGTCATTTAATAAGCAATAACCTACACCATATTTTTGCACCACAAACTCTGTATAAAGTGGATCAATGTGTCATCACTTCCCTCATACAAACGGGAATCCAAATAGTCACTGAAATAGGCGTTGACATCTTCATCCGTAGCCATCGTTTGGATCCAAAGTGTGTGTAGTGTTGACCAGGTTGCCGAGTCAAGGTCCTGCATCCAGTATGAGCACCCGTTGAACCATCACTTGTACTGGAGTGGTGCTGTACACGATGGCCTCGTCCACACGTACGAAAACGATCTTTTCCCTATCCGTTTTCCCTGGCATCGTTTCAGGAATATCTGCGTCCACACGGATCCGTCTCAACACGACTCAAAGCGCTACTTCATATTCCAGGCACATAGGTGGCGCTGTTTCAGTTTCAGAAATTCACCAAAAACGGAGAGGAACATGCGGAGCATAAAGCTTGAGCACTGTTCACAATTTGGCTTTAGAAGAAACCAAACTCAGGGAGAAATGATATTTTGTTATGAGACGTCTCGCGGAATATAAAAGGTGGAAGGCTGGAGGCTCGAGGGGTGTGGCGATGGTGGCAATGACATCATCGTACACGTTTCTCTCCGTTTTCCTCTGTCCACACAAAAACACAAGAGCTGCGTTTTCAATTTTTTCCACCTTTGGACCCGGTTTCAGAAAAGTGCATTTTAGGACTATGCGTTTACAGGATTCATGTGGACAATCGGCCAAACGACGCAAAACATCTGCGTTTACACCAAAAGGCGTTTTTGTGTGGACGGGCTCTATGACCAGTGAAAAGTAGCCTGGTATTAGCCTGAAACATAAGGCATTTAGCTGACTGCACTAGGGATTCTGTCCATTACAGGGATGGTTTCAAGCCATTTCAGCTTAATGGCACTGTGAAGAGGTGCTGGATCATAAAATGTGACACGCAGGATGGTCACAGAAAGACAGCAGACTTGCTGAAAATAAATCTGTTGATGCAAGACTTGGAAAACTCTCAATGTGTTTACATGCTGGTTATGAAGCTTATTCCATTTTTGATCATATTCGAGATATGCAGCACTGATAAATCTGGTTATTTATGTCGCCATATACATAATAAATACTTCTGTCATGGCTACTGGTTACAATATGCTGCTTTAGTGCTTGTTGTGTTAACAACATTAACCAGCAATGAATGAATGTAAAATACTAAAGATATGGAGCAGCATAGCAGCTTACAAGGAAGCCAGACCAACATCCTCATCCATTCATTTTTTGTGAAGGACACTGGAATTGCATCTTTTGGGAACTGATTATTCTCTGTCAAAGATCTGTCGGACCAGTCAAATCATTTGGGTGACTTAGTCACACGGATCATCTGAGCACCATGGAGTTGAACTTAATTACAACATAGTAGCTCTGATTGGTTGTGGGACCATCCAGTTGCATGCAGAGTTTTCTCTGTATCAGCTGAAAGACATTCAGTAATGAAATCCAAATGCCGTGGTTTGGCCAGATAAAAATTTTATAAGGGTATGAGTCTGGCTATGCCAGGCTTTATCAAGTCATCATTTTGATGTCTTAAGTATCAAGTATATGCTGCTATTGTTGGTATTTCTGTTACGTCAAGTCGCCAGCTAGCATTACCTGGTTTCCTCAAAACAGGATAAGGCCCTGTCCAGGTTTCTGAAACTGCAATATAATGTTTACAGGTGCAAACACAAAAATGGGTTACTTCACAAACATCATAATGGATGCTCCAGTACATACAAACGCTCCCAGCAGTTCACTGGATGAGACCAATGCCAGCACTGTTAATCCAATAAATAAACTGGCGGCTTTCCTAAACATTTCCATTCTAGAGGTGATGGTTCACTTCCCCAAAATGGACTGGAAGACAACACTCTACTTGATATTAACAATAGATTATTAGCTGGCTGTTAATAATATAGAGCAGACATTTCGCACTAGAGGAAATGTAGGTTTTGATCAGGCCAAAAATATTTGTACAGGAACCGATGCATATCTAGCGGAAACCTCTCCATCCAGTCAGACTTTCCATTTGTCAGGTTAGTAGTGTCTTATCACACAGCGGTATTGATACTGGGGGATAACTGAACACTTTCCTAACCTCTGACATGGAAGCAATTAAAACTGTATTTCATCAGCTTTGATAATTTGAGGTTTTCAGGAAGACGACGAATCCAACAGGATGTTTTTGACAGATCATCCCTTAATAGGACAAAGCTGGATCTTGGCCCTGGTTTTCTGGGATTCTTTTGAAAGCAGCTGAAGTAATGATTAGAAAGCAGAGTCCACATCTGAGATATATTTTCCAATACCAGAGCCATTACTGGAACCAGATGGGCAAGATGTTGGTCCATTTGATACTTCCTGTTTTTTAACAAGCCTTTTTATTGACAGAATGGTTTCATGTTTTGTTGTTAACGCATGATGCACTGACATGATTGTTTTCTGTTGAAAATAGCTTTTACATTCAAACAGCTCATATGTACTCTGATTTGTGTTTCATGCTGAGGGTAAATGTGAGTGTTTTATGTTTTTGCGCTTTTTTTACTGTTCAGACATCAAATTAAATGGCACAGAAAAGCCATGCGGGTTCATCACAGAAACCTTATCCATCTGCACAGCCTGCTGCAAAAACAATTCTTTAAAGTGCAACAGTTAATTGGTCAGCTCAGACTTTTGGTTAAGGAAGCATCACTTGTTAATGATGTATTTCTTAGGACTAGTATTTACACACCACATACCAAGGCTCTGACAGAATGTGAAACCACAATGAACCTTAAGACACCCAGACAAGAATTTGTAAAAAAACACAAAAAACAAAACATATGTGCGTGACAGATGCTCTAGTGTGGAGATCTGGCAGCGTGATGCTTTATCTTTCCAAAGAAGCGTAAATATGATAGTTTGGCGCAATCTGTTTGACATGACTGTCAAAGCAGAAGCTGGCCGCCGAACATGTGCAAGGACCGAAATGAAGGCTTACACGGGGAGAAGAGACTGCATGGCCTCTGCAAGGCAGTCTTAAGATCATAAATGTTTACAAGTTATTAACATGAATCATAACCGCCCTTTTAAAAATCATCTGTTTTCTCTTTTCTTGACGGATAGTTCATTCTGTCATGTCGCCAGTGATATTTTGTATATACTTCGTCCAAGTGATTTGATTGACTGTAGCACAATTAAAAGTGATATGAACTGTATACTGAATGTAGAGTTTGATGATTAATGGGTAGAAAAAGAAATATGCAAGCCACTACTCTGACCCAAATGGACTCTGTGTCAACAAAGTAACAAATTGCAAACAAACTGCAAATAACTAATATGTGAAAGGTTATAAAACTAGATCAAATAGAACTATATTGGATTTCTATGAGACAGGCACTATGAGGAAAAGGTAATGGGAGTAGTCCTAGGGCCCATGTCAGGTATTACTGTCCTTTAATGGTTCACATTAAGTAACAGCTATGACCTGGAACCCAGAAGGCACTTACTTGACCTATGAGCTAAATGCTAACAACATGTTTGCTAATGACAATGGTTGTTAAGTTGCTGATGGTATCTAGTATCTAACAATATGGAGATGGCATACATTTGTTACTGTTTATGGGCATTAATTCAGTGAACAAAGTCATCAAATCATACCTATTATATTAGGTTTAGCATAAACTCAGGTGTTGAACAAAATGTTAACTGAAGTTGATCCACAACTTTTATCTAGTTAGCTAGTATGTGTTGTGTTGTGCAGGCAAGCAGCGTAGAATGGAAAAAAATATGTAATAATATAACAGACACAATTCATTTTTTTTCCATATTTATGTAAAATTTGTATGTACATGTAATAGGCAGTAGTGCACTGCTGACATTTAAATCTGAAACAAAATAGTGCTAAAACGGACCGGAGACACTTCAGCAGAAGAAGAAGAACCAGAACCAGAAGACAGAGTTGGCAGTATTTGTACTATGAAACTAATGAATACTAGCATGTTCCATTAATGATGAATACTGATTGCTGCTGAGAAATTGAAGAGAGACAGAAAACGGGTAAAACATTTAGCCAGAATCAAGAAAATCTATCACACAGGTCTACACGTTATCTCAAAACATAGATTGCTGTTTATAATTCTTTTAAGATTTTCAAAAACATTAACAAAATTCATGAAAAAGAAAAGGAAGAAATGTAAAGGACATAGGAATGTGTTTGTTAAAATGATCTGCTAACGTTGTCATATATTTCTGTCAATAAATTATTCAACAGAAACTCTATGTTTGACTGTTCAGGCTCAAACTTATGTAGTCTAATGATTTGATGAGATAATATATGATGAGAAAGAAGGGATCTTTTTAAGGATAGAACATTTTTCTTGTCAAGAGTCAACCAGCAAACGGTTAGCCTATGTTAACATTCAGACTGGAAGCAAGGGGAACCATCTGGCTTTGCTCTGTCTTCAAAAAATATCACGGAATAATATGTTACATTTCATTTGTTTAATACATGCAAAAAATACTCTAAATGTATAAAAAAAAGGATATGATTTTGTTTTGTTTTTGCCTCTGGAGAGAGACTAGTGTCAACTGGCTCCCAATGTTTACGTCAGACCAACTTTAGCCACATATTTACCAAGTAGACACAAAACTGGTGTCAATCTTCTCCTCCAACTTTGAGGAGAGAGAGCAAACTAGTGTATTTACCCAAATGCCAAACCAGTCCACTGTCCTGTGTGATAGGAGAAAGAGTTTAACAACATATGTACATACAAATAGTGGAAATGATTTCAGAGAGCTTTTTCTTTTTACTATATTGTCCTTTTCTTGAGTTAACTGAAAAAAGACACCCAGCCCTTTAATTTTAGGTTCATTGCTAACCACATTCAAATCAAACTTAACAACCGACGATTCCAAAGTATATCTGGGAATATACAAAGATATAGATATATAAACAGGACAATAGAAAGCAAAGTTTGGGAATGCTTGTGCAAGTTCATATGTAGGATGAGATGTGACCAGTGACGGCCGTATTATTTGAAGACAGTCTCATATACGGGACATTTGTAGGTCTTGAGTTTCTTCATAGCTTTTTTGAACTCTTTGCTGGACTTGTCCCACTTGTGGATGCCCGTGAGGAGGTACTGCTTTTCCACCTTGCGGCCCATGATTAGATAATGGTTTCCCAAGTTGTCCAGCTGCTGGCAGGGGCAGTCTGCGCCGTTCTTCAAATACAGCACCAGTTTCTTCATGTCCTTCTTCTTCAGATTACCCGGTTTCACCATCTTCTTCTTCTTCTGTAGTATCACCTTGCGGTCCGAGTTCTCGCGAATCACTTCCTTGATCTTGGCCTTGAAAACTGGAGGCAAGGAAACACAAGGAAAAATTACTTTATGCTCAAAAGTGAATGGCTTCTTGAACAAAATATACTGTATGAGCAAACAGCTTGTGTCAACCTATGGACCCACAAGTTTATCTCTAAATTGCAACTTGTGTAGATACCTTTTGACTTGTTTAGTTCATAATCTGATTTCTGTGAGGAATCTGTGCCAGATTTCATGCAAAAGAACTCTATTTAACCTTCTAATCTCTCTGTTTCCTCCAGTTCCCCTTCTGAAAGGAGGCAGGAGTTACACTTTGGTGGTCCAAATCTCTACATGCGTGCGTGTATTACGTCCAGTCATTTTCCACAGACATGCAGCAATGTGTGTGAGGCATGGATGACCTTGTCACACGGCAGCTGGGGGGAAAAAATATCAAAGCCTGGTGGGCTCTGTTCGACCTAACTGTCAAAAGTGGTGTTGGGATAAATCAGTGAGTCATACCAGAGAAAAGGCCTTGTGACCATCGGTACAGTGCAGGGCCCAGGCTGACTGAACACGAATCATTTTCACACTCGAGCAAAGATCTGAAATTAAACCGCTGTCTAATTTCCCCCACAGTTTTAGACAGAAATTTTGCACAATCACGACAGACTGATAAAGGCTTGAAGTGGCACATAGGGAGCTTCCTGATGTTTCATCTCTCTTCAGACGCATATCTTCCAGTGCTAATTAAAGTGTTAAAAAGGAGCCGTCTTTCTTCTCCCCATGCATTAAGGGTGCACATGGTAGGGATTTAGACTTTTATCCTCCGTCAAACGTTCTCTGTGAGGAGGCTTAGTGTTCAGAGAAATCAAAATGGGCAGCTGTTATAATTAGTGAGTCATAAAAGAGAAGGCAACTCGCCCACCCCTGAAAGGACTTCATCTTAATAAATCCTCCACCTTCGATAATCCTTTGACACTCTGAACTTTCTTTGCACCTAGTGTTGCTTGAGGCCTTAATCACATTGCTTTGCTTATGGTTGGTGAAACTGCCTCTGTTCAAGTTTGTCTTGTAATATTATTAAAGATTTATTTGACCAACACAGAATTTGGGCTAGGAGTATGAATATGCAAGGGAAAACCAAGGAAAACTGTATCTCTGGGCAATTAGCTCAAGACCTCAGCTTAAAAAATGATGTAACATGAATCATTTTGACTTTTTCAAATCCGGATGAAAATAAAGCCAGACTTCTGAACAAACATTTTGCAAAGTGCATTTGAGACCTTCATCCGGCATAGTTGTCTTCTAACCTAATCGCCTCCATTCTTTATGCATGCCTGTGTTTCTCTTCAGCTCCTCGTTTCCCTGAATTTCTACAGCTACGGTGCAAAGTCTGAATGACCCACAGACACACAACTACTGGGACATATGGCGGGAGATGAACCAGAATTTTTCCATTGGGGGGACACATGTTTTAAACAGCTTAACTTTGTAACCTTGTTTATTGTGATCGCCCAAAGGAGGGCTTGCATTCCATATTAAATTAGAAGAAAGGGCACAAATTTGAGAAAAAAAAATAAATTCCAACAACAACGTTTGTTCTTATTGTCATAATGGAGCCCAATGTCCTTCCCAGTGCAACTGGCTCCAATGTAAACACACCAGAGCCAAATATTCTCTGCTGCTGTCGTCACTGTCACAAGTTTTCCTCCTAACATGTGGTCTATTTTAACCCAAAGTCTTTTCCTAAATCTGTCCAAGTACTTTTGGGTGTTGAGACCTACATGAGGGTAGGAATCTCAGGTTGGAAACCACGTTAAAAAATTGTTTAAATATGACCAACCACTAACAATACACATATATGTTCTTTATAAAGCAACACACGTAATAAGTAACTTTCATACTTGAAATACTAGTCATTCTGAATAGAAGTCTTTCTAGTGTAGGAAATTTGTTTTCTCCTGTCAAGCAAATGATCTGTATTATACCGCTGCTCCACATAAATGACCAGAACTGAATTATTCCAGTGGTTCCCAGGCTGTGGTCATGGACCCTCCGTGTGGGGCTGCAAGAAAAACCTGCAGTCACGAGATGATTACAAATTAAGTTCACCCAAATAAGAACTAGCATGTGACCTGTTTGAACACATTCTACTGCAGCCCACGTGGTCCGGTTAAGTTAACAAGTTTATATATGTTTTTAATGTATATAATTAAAAGGTCTTTGATTCAGCAGATACAACTAGTAGACACATGCCTAAAAATAGATGTGGCAAGGAGAGGAAACATCTTTAATTCTAACTTTGAAATAGAAATATTACACAAGTCATAAACCTCAGTGAATCATTTTGCTACATTTTGTAATAATTAAATTGAACAGAATTCTTAATTCCAGTTACAGAAAAAAGGACAACCTGATTTTAGGCCCTTTGGTAGATAGTATGTGGATAATTTGAATGTCTATTATTGAATGTCTTAGAATAATGAAAACTACATGTAGTCATTCACATAATGTTGGCATCACGACACATTCTTAGCCAGTTCCTTAAGAAGTTGTCATTCTGGTGGAAAGGCCCTTTTCTGTCGTGGTCCGTGACCCCTGACCCGATTTCATCTGTCGGCTCAGATGCACAGACAGGACCCTGCAGCTCCCAGGGTGTCATAAACCCAGACGGAGGGCGTGTACTACTCCCCGTTCACAATAATGGAAACGCAGCTGATCCGATAAGCTGCAGTGATCAGTCTTCCAGCGAGGGGCTGCCCTGTTGTTTACCGCATCAGCAAAGGGAAGGAGCAATTGGCAACAACAACAAAGTGAGCCATTGCAGGCAGAGAGAGGGATTTAATTGAAAGGGTGCAGGAGTTTCTGGGGACAATGAGGTACCGTAAAACCTTAAGCACAAAGATAAATTGCGGTGGGAACAAAGTGTTGAGTGGGATAGGCTGTAAATCTGTTACCAGCTGAGTGAGCTGAGTGTACATATGTGTTTGTTAGGAGAAGGAATCATCAGCATTTGAGAGAAATCAGGCCCTCAAGATTAAAAGCGTTAGACCGAGAATGTACTACATGTAACTTACCAACTTTGTGGCTAGGTATGGCACCTTTTCAGAGCCCTTCAGTGACTGTCTTCTGACAAACCTTAGCTACTTTCCATAGAAGAAAGTTATCAGTCCTGCTCAGAAGATTTCGCTTTCCAGATGCATTTTAAATAAAGAATTTCATTTTTGTTCCATTGTCTGCCAGCTAATACATAAATGAGAATGACTCTATTGGGAATAGGACTGTAATAAAAAGCGAGCACAGAGAGAAGCAAAAAGATATAAAGGGACATAAAGCATCAGGGATGAGGGGTGTTGCAGCATTTATCTAAAAAGGAAGAGTCAAATGCAAGGCATGCAATAGTCGACTGGAAACAAATGATGCCAGGGTTGGGGTGAGAAACATCATTACTACCAAAAAACAACTTCACATGCAACTTTGACCCAAACTGAGGGAGTCTCCCATCTTTTTACGCCTTCCAGTAAGAGAGCTTTTCAGTGGACAAAAATGCTAATTTACTGCCAGGGTGAGGATATTTTACACATGACTGGTCTGCAAAGATTAATAAAGACTTTAGTGCAAGTCAGGGATTCATTCCTCGGGCCTCTCTCTGCTTTCCCATCACCGCGTTCCACGGAGAAGAACGAGAGATCTATCTATCATATCTATTTCTGCAGTCTTCTCCAAACAAAACAGACGGGCTTGTCTGCAACTTGGATTTAAAACACAGGCTCCTAAAACAAGTCAATACCAACGTCCACTGTAAGTCAAGTTGAAACTAGCAGAATGGAATCAGGATGACCGCCTTATCTTTTCTTGGTGGGATAAAACATTGCATGATTAAAGCCTGGGATTTTTCCATCTGCATATCTTCAATTTCTTCAAGACAGGACATTAACTCATCTTTGGCTTCAGGTGCTATAGGATATATTTATAGTTCCATTTTTCTCCTCAGACCCAAACTGAATTCCACTGGCTTTGCTGGAAAAAGCAACAGACAAATCTTTTGCCTTGCTAGATACCCAGTAAGCAGTGATGCTATCTTGTGTCAGGGTATGCATTAGTTACCCGCAGCAATCAACTCATTCTGAAGTAACGGGGAGGTTCGCTGCATTCCTGAGGAGGTCGCTCCCTTGCAGGGTCAGTCCTGCTACATAAGCAGCACCATGTCTCATCCTCAGCCCGTCGCTAAATCTGTCTGTGTATCCTCGCATGTCAGCCGGTTACGGGACTTATGACAGGCAAGCAAAACAACATCAGTCTTCATCGGAGATGAAACAAGCCAATAATGTGCCCCTCTCCTCTTGGCAAACCAGGACGCAGACTGAACAAGGCGAGTCCCATCACCGCAGCATAAACACCACGGCAATTCGTTAAACAAATGTAACTTTAAACTTTTTCTGAGAACTGGAAGAAAGTCTGTTTTCAATGTGCATCAAGTCTATGTTTGCTCGACATGGCACCTGGAATTCAAGCTGCCGCAAGTTTTGGTCCAGCCCGTGAATAAAACATGAAAGTCAAACTTCATATCATGCATCTTGTGTGCATCATGCACATATTATTCCTGGAAGTCCTGCAATTCAGTCATTGTTTGTATTTTTAAATAAACTCAAGGCATTCGATTTCTATTTTAAGTGCATAAGGTTAATACTGAGTTTCTTGTGCAAGATCCACCAAATCCTTCCCCATCGGCTTCAGATGTTCCTTTCTTCCTGGTTTGTTATTGTTATTTTTGTTCTGGTTTTTATTCCAGTTCACAAATTTTGATCCATCTCTTCAATTTTCAATGAAGTCCTGACTGTAACTCTATTTTAAAACAGAGCCTCTGGAGAACTGATCCTAATCGCAAAGCTTCCTCTGTCGCCTAAAAGAGGGCATGGCACCGTTTCAATGTCAAAGATATAAAAATGGAACCGCTGAACTTACACTTCTTAACATACATGGCTTATTCTTGTTACATTTAAAAGCAATACTTTTCATTCAAGACAAACACAGGTTTAAAACACTGAAGCATGATTTTAAATCCACAGAATGAAGTTCTACCTGGCAACCTATGTAGCTAGGTCGTAAACAGCATTGGAGATTCAAAGATGCGTTAAGTCACGGTCCTCCTCAGGCCTCTATCCAAGGAAATGAAATGCTTCAACACATCACTACTCAAGTAGTTTATTGTGGTGATAATCTGTTTAGCACAGCTTGCTTTACATGCTGCACTAGTAAAGATCACAACAATATCCAACAAAGCGTAACAGGGTGTGAAATAGGACATCAAAGTTTAGGAATACTACTCCTAGCATAGAAAACCAACTTTTCTATCAGAATTTATATATATATATATATATATATATATATATAAAAGGGGACTCATCATTAATGTGTATTGTCCCCCATGTGCAGAAGCTATCCCGTAACAAGTCAGCCCAGACAACAGCACAAACATCCCACTTTACTACTGCCACATAAAGACTTTAATAACCCCAATTCATTAGTCACAGGACATCATCCTCTATCTAGCAGACAGGCCTGTTATCTAAACTGGAGATAAAAACCCACGTCAGTGACAAACATGACCAAGTATGGCCTGATACTTTTGTAGAACAAACTGAGCACGGCATACTTTGTTAAGACTTTACGGACCAGGGTCACGTTAACGTAAACGGAAGATAAAATAGATGTGAACCGTTCTTTTCATTTCATAGAGCACTACGATACATGTCCAGGCACATCCAACTGGGTACTGCAACGTGTTGTGTGGGAGTTGCAAGGTTGCTTACCGAACTCGCTGGCACACATGTGCTCAAGGATGGTATCTGTTTCCATTTCATTGTCACATGGAGGGCAGATGGGAGTGTAATCTGTAAAGGAAAAAAAATAAGACATGTTTTAGAAATCAGTGGAAAAACAGGCAACATCTAACCTGCTCGACACCAGTATGGAATTAATGAAAATGTGAGAATTATTGCCACCCACAGGAGGGAGAATCAACTTGGAGAAATCAGAAATGCCCTGTTTTAGACGTTTTATCCGCTAATCTCCACAGCTCTGTGCACGAAGAAATCCCGCTAAGTGTCTGGTGTCAGTCGCCTCGTCTCTTGGGTTTTGTACGCTCTGATGACCTGACCTCAGTGAGGAATGTCTTCAGTTTTTATAGCCAGCTGTAACTAAGAGCTGCAGTAAACACTCTTCCACACTGTCTGCAACAATGGGAAGGTTTTTTTAATGGATTTGCTCAGCGGTGATGTAAACACACATAGGTGAGAAAAAAAAAAAAAAAGATGTGGAAGTAATAAATGGAAATGATATTCAATCTGAGCTTATAGAAATGTTCTGACATTCCGGAATTAGGGGAAAAAAAGGTAACAATAGTCAGCTCAGAGACAAAAAAAAAAGAAACGAAACAACTGAAGACAAAGAGCTAAAATGTGTTTTTGCCAAAAAGTAATTCGGTCTAGAGGCATATCTGTGAATGCTTTACTAACATGATTTTTCAATTTTTTCTAATACCGTAAATGATCACTTCATACCAAACAGCTGGGCATACTTTCCAAACAAACGTGGACCTGCAATGCGATCGCAGTATTTAATTCAAACCGACTGCATTTCAGCGGACCTGAATTGTCTGAGGGGCAGGAAAAGGGAAAACTAATAGCTTTCTCTCTGTTGCCAGTTGTCCATTACATGTGTTTAACGAAACCTTGTGAAAGTAACACCCAAGTGTGAAGAGCTTGTGAAAACAGACACTGTTTGCAGAGTCGCTGGGTCCCTTTGCCTTTGAGCCTGGGTCTCCTTTAAATCAATTATCACCAGCCTGCATTCAGCAGTGGCGCGGTGAGCACTGTTAGCTGACCTCTATTAACAATCATTAACAAGGACGGCTGAGGAGATTAGCCCGCTTTTGTTTTGTCTTTTTCATCCCCGGGATCAGATTTGCGACTTCCCGGGCGAACGCTGACGGCAGAGGAGCGCATTTCCCTCTGAGTTGTTCAGCGTCAGCAGGCCTGCGAGAAAACACTGGCTTTATTTAACGCCGGCGCTGACAAATGATAACAGGTGATGTCTGGAGAGCACAGAGCGCTGCGTGATCCCCCAACCCCCCCACTGCCCCAAAGAGGGAGACTTTTAGAAAAACGGGCCTCCATCCATACCACCATGTCAGTCAGCAACACCCACCCCCTCCGCGGATACATGGAATATGTCCCCCTATGGTTACAGTGAGCTCTGTGTAATTGCTTGAACATCCACAGTCCCCCCATTTATGGCAACCCCATTGAGAGTAAATGTCTTCAAGTGGTGTATTTATGGCTTCAGATTGAAATATAAGTAAGATGACGATGTGATGATGGAAATCCCCCCTCTATTTTATGGCTTAAGTGAATGGGGTGGTTGTACTTTCCCCGTTGCTGGCGTACACCTAGATGACCAGCGGGGATGCTGGTGCAGCGGCCAAATCCAAAACCAAAAGTATTCCAAATTATCCAGAGCTTTATCTTCCAAGCAACTGTTGTTTTTGTGCACTTTCAGGGCTTTCTCTGGTATTTGTCAGCCTGGCCCACCGAGGTTAGAGTTGGAAGACAGTTTTTCTGGACTGTGGTTACCCCCCCCCCCCAGTATTAACCTTATGCTGGCGACTTGGCGAAAGGAGTCATTAGTGATAGATGATAGGCGAATCATGTTCTTGGGAGCCCTGTTTAGAAGAGCTGCCTCCAGGCGACTTTCTCACGCACCTCATTCTGACAATGTATGTTTCAGATTTGCATTTTCAATCAGACTTAGTGTATTATATAGTCAGAGTATGTGAATAAATAGATGCAGGTATTGGGTTGTCTTTGTTTTGTTTTGTTTTTTTGGGGGGGGGCATTGGACCTCCTCCCAGCATTGTCCTCCAATTCAGCAAACACCTTGAAATAAATGACTACCATCTGTTTGAGCTTTGCCAATATTACAATATCAGTCCAAGTCAATAGTAAGCGACTTTGTGTTCATTTTAAAGCCAGGGCTTATGCAGCAGAATACTGTCTGAAAAGAAACCTTAACCATGTAAGATTTTCTTTAGGCGCCAGGAGGAGGGTCGGCTGTTAAGGTGGGACCAAATCCAGGTTTTCACCGCTGAATTTTCTTCCCCAAAAGGTTGTATTTGGTTTGTTTGTGCTGGGATTTGCATCTGCAAACACACCTTCACCCCTGAAACAACATTCTCAAGCCCGTTTAACTGCGATGGTGTCGACTTTTACACAGCAGCAAAAGTGCTGGCTGTTTGTTTTCTCAGTCAGGTAGTTAGCCTGAGTTAGTTTGTTAATACTTAGTTATATTAAGAAGTCCTGAATTGCAGCCTTGTTGCTCATCTAAACAAAATTAATCTAGAATGTATGGATAAAAAGTATGAATAATTTCACTATTTATTCCAAGTCACCATTTGAAATATGCACAGTTTCCAGCTTCACCAGTAAGATCTGCAGCCTCCAGATGCGCTGTATCAATTTCAGTTTTAGACTGTTCATGACAGGAGAAACTTTTCTGAGGAGTTCACCATAGCAACACTCATTTTTTGAGATTTTTTTGTGGAATTTAAGAACATCAGATTATGTTCTTAAATTTGACTGTTTAAAGATAAGATATTTTGTTGTCATTGTAATTTTGTTGTAGTTATTTTTGGTAGTGATGAGGGGGTCGGTGTTGATACCTTGGGCTTTAGACCTCAGGATTTCTAAAATTGTGGATACAGCCCTCTGCTTTGGTCATTTCTCCGGGTCATGTTTACCAGTGTTCTGAGATCTCATAGATCAAATTGATTAACCCAAAACAAACGTTAAAAATATACTGTAGACTGCAGATTGACCAGTAAAGACAATAACCACTAGTTGCAATTATAGCAACAACAAAAAAAATCTCCTCTTCAGGTAGCATAAGCAGAGGAAACGCAGGTCTATGACACCCAAAAAAGCATGCAAAAAGGCAAGGCAATGAGCACACGACGGTGCCAGACCCATCAAACATTGTATTGATAAAATCAGACTGAGGAATCTGTACATTAAAAAGTAGGAACTGGCCACTTGAAATTGCTGCGACTTACCTGTGGGCTTGCTGGCCTCGGTAGCATTGGGCGGCGGCATGGCAAGGCACACATCATCTTGGGGAAACTTATCACAGGCGAGCATGTCCGGCCAGGGGAAGCCGAACGCCTCCATGATGGGGGTGCAGCTGTCCCTCACGGCTTCGCACAGCCAGCGGCATGGGTAGATGGGCCGGTCCAGGCACACGGGCGCAAACAGCGAGCAGAGGAAGACCTGCGTCGACGGGTGGCAGTTCTTGTGCACCAGGGGCACCCAGCTGCTGGCCTGCTGCTTCACTTCGGCCATGGTCTCGTGCTCCAGTACGTTGGGCAGCAACATCTGGTTGTAGCCAACGTTGTAACAGAGCCGCAGGTCGTCCGGGATGTCCACGCACTGGGGGGGCTTGGAGTAGCTGCGCCCGCCGTTGTACGTGTCCGGCTTCCAGCCCACGTACTCGTACTCTGTCGCTCTACACGCTGACATGAGCGCCACTGTCACCAGCAGCCGGATCATCCTCCAAAACGATTCAGAAGTAGACCTCATGTTTTCTTTTTACAACAATAAAATGAATGCGACCCACTCACTTCATGAAGATACTGGAAAGCAATAACAGCGTCGAGAAAAGGCTAAACTCTGGAGTAAGACGCGTTGAGTAAAGTCCACAGACAGTCTCCTCTGCGCTCCTCTGCTGCGCTGCGTCTGGCTCCTGCGAGAGTTCGGGGAGGTAAAGTGCTCTGCCTGTGCCGAGCTGGGAAACAAGAGGGGATCGTAAAGTGCGCTTTGGCCAATCAGTGTGCGTCTGCGCCTTTTGGCACTCTGCTGTCAGTCAAAGTGCTTAATTACCCAGTGTGTAAAAACTCTCCAGGAGCCTCCCCTCAATCCCCGGCTTGCGCTTCCTTTGTCAGTACGAAACAATAACGAAAAACACTGATGCGCGCACATAAATTACAAACAATGGATAATAGATTACGGAATGGATCCATATGTTCTTATGGCAGTCGTGCAGACTACAAATTTAACTTGCAGTTATTGCTTTTATTCCACTTGTTGATGGTGCAGGGTAACACCGTTAACCCACCCCCTGCAATGAGAGGAAATCCCAATTACGTTTATATTAAATGAACCAGCTCTGTAATCGTGCACCTCTCATCTATATTGTTGCATTTCAGTCTCACTCCTAAGCCTTCAATTGTTTGTAAAAAACAAAAAAAACAAACAAAAAACACCCAGCTGTGGGTGAAAAACACAGAGCCATGTTGTGTAACCATCTGCATAAAGAAATGTTTCATCTTCTGCACCATAAATAAGATTTGAAGCAGTTTCACAAGCTGTAAATTTGCATTTATGTCCCTTTGTTCAACACACACATTATTTAGTTGGAAAACATCATAAAACATTGAGCAATTTTTGTCTGACCAGATCTTAAGTTGTACAAATTAAGCATGGAGGCATGCCGTGTCCAGTTCAGAAGAGCACCTGTGAGAAATTATTAAAACCACCTTTATTTTTTTTAAAAAAAAGATCTTTTAGCAGACTGTTTGAAATGATTTTGAGGATTTGGGAACTACCCGATTTTGTTTAGCTCTGTGACTCAAATTTAAGACAAAAACCGGGTCAGGGGGTTTTCATTTCATTCCAGTGGTTCCACAAATGTGTTGAAGGAAAAAAAATGAGGCCCTGGGGAAACTGAAAGAATCATCTCACACGTAATGTTTAAGAAGTAGTGTTTTGTCTTACGCTAAGTCTCCCACATAGTCCTGAAGTGCCAAGCTAAATCATATCTGAAAGGTTTTCTTGAGGAGTTTATGGGTACGTTATCTTATCAAATGTTGGGTGGTGATCTAATAAAGCTCTTTTTGTGTTTGCAGGGCATGCATCCATTAGGGAAGCCCTTCTTTACCCAGCCTAATTAAGCACTACAGGCCAACGTCAATTTGCAGAGCCCCGAGTGTCCATCTCCTCCCTGGCTTGCCTTGTTCCATGGTAAGGCCAAAGGTGTGAAATCCCTCTATTTAAATAGTGATCCATTTGCATTCTATTGTGTTGCTAACAGCCCTTATTGAGCAAGAGAAAAAAACAAGGCACTTAATTTGATTTTAAGTGTGCACGCAGCAAACGCAGGCCTTTTAGAGTAACAGCTTAGCTGAATTTATTAAATGAATCCATTTTACAGCCGTCTCTGCTGCAGGGACAGCACTCACCTAGACATTTTCTTCTTTTTCTTGAAGTGAGGCCAGAGACAACTATATGCAGTTTCATGCAGAATGTTAAATGCATTACGCAGTATGGACCAATAGTAGCACACATGGCACTGCAATCAAAAATGACTATAATTTGCTGGGTGCAAGGGTTGAATTGAAAAATAAAAATGTCAAAGAAAAAAAGAAGCTGCAAATCATTGTTGGGCTGTAATCAACCCAGAGTTGGATAATACAACCCCTGATTGCTCATCAGTTAAATCATCCAATAACTTAGACCTCTGCACAGCAATCTGCATGCCAGCGTGGTGATGTGCGCTCAAAAGAAGGCCAAGTGATTCTCTAAAGCACTTTAAAGACGACACCTCTGTTAACATTTCAAATTAACGGTGATGGTTTAACAAGGGTGGCTGTGTTTGTGGCGATGCTGCGCAGACGGCTTTATGGGCTGATGGCATCCAGCAACAGTTTGTGCATAGACGGTTGCTAAAGCAAACTCGGAGTTTAGGAGACAGGAGTTTTTTTTCTTCCAGACGAGACCTGGCTTTGCTCAGATGCACGAGGAAGCCTCCTATCCAGAATTGATAGACCTGCTGAAAACCACCAGCGGGGACAGCAGCAAGCCAAAACCACGAGCAGAGAGGACTGCATTTAGTGTGAGTGTGAGTGTACAGGGTAGAAATGAACTTAAAAAAAAAAAAAAAGCTTCTACAAACAAAGGCAGATCATTTAGGCGTGGATGCGACTGTTATCACTACCACATTCACTTTCTAAACTCTGGTGCTTTAACAGCATGTGACTAACAATTGAGAGACTAAATATTTGGACTTTCAGGCCTCTCGGAGGATCCATCTATATTCACCAGTGTTTAAAGACGCAATCTGGTGTACATGTGCACGCATCGCCAAGAAAGGGCATTTTGGCCCTGGCATACCAACATGTATGTCTTTAAGCATCTGTCATCATCAAGTGCTTGCTAAACACTGGAGCCGCTCCAGAACACGACGTCAGCCGCACACTGACGAGGTGTATGTGCAGGAAAGATGCTGTGGCCGTGTACCGCTCTACGTCAAAATAGCAAAGTCAAAGGGACGCTTGTGTTTTGTCAGGTAACACCAAGACATTGCAGCACAGGCCGATGCTTTTGCTGCACGACAGCATTTCACATAGCAATATGCTGTCAATGGCTTTAATTTTACTCCAGTTTTCTTCTAAAGCCTGTCGTGGCATGGTTTATGATGGACGGATGTGGACTGGACTCAATTTTCCATGAGCGTATTGTGAAGGAGAAAATGAATTGCTGCATCATGCGTGATTGGCTCCAGACCTGAGAAAAAGTGATTGCTAGCGCCGTTGTGGAGGATCAGTCATAGAAAGGACTTATCTCAATTTCAGTGTTCCAGACGAAGGCATGTGGCGCTCCAGTCTTAGGACTGGGTTAAAACTGAAGTACTGAGTAAAAGTAATACAACAGGTTATTACCACCTGGTGTGTCACACAGAAAAAAAAAATCTACGAGCTAGTTAGAACAACTTTATGTAGAATAGTTAGTATTTTAGTGTAGTGGCCCTCTAAAAATGTTCTGATGGGTGGTGTCAGTGATTAATGGGGTGAGAATAAAGTTTCTCATGTTTTTTTGTTGGTTTTTTTAACTTGTTCCAAATGGCTGGAACCCAAAGTGAAAAGCAATATCAAATATGGAGATGACTGCGTATATTGTTACACAGTCGCTTTATTCACAGTGTTTCATTGGATTGTTCATATGGAAAGTGTATAGGTGGAAAAAAAACAGAGCTGAAGCGCTGTCAGTGTGTGTGCCAACATCACCTTACTATATTTCAAGATAAGTGACCTTACACCTAATTGGGTCTCTTATTATTGGCAGACTCCACTAAAGGATTCTGTATGGATACATTACTTGTTGTTGTCAACTTTCCAAAGTAACCTGATTTCTATTTTTCTCAGGCAATTTACATGCAGTAGATTATAATGTCAGTGTTGCATATAGGCTATAGTATTCATGTTTTGAGTCAAGGCTCTGATATATTGTCTCTCCCCACAGGAAAGCTCAAAATAAAAAATATGTGGCGTTAATAATAATGAGTTTGATGATTAAAAGTAGAATTAAAGCTTTCAACCCAGGTGAGGATGGGTCCATCAAGGCATTTTAGTGCGGTTTATACCTCTGTGGGATATAGACGGCGTAACCTAAGGACCTAGCCTACGATGGAGCGAGCCATTTACGCTTGTGAACTCATCAGTCTGGCTCGCTCTGTAGCAACGGCACCCAAACGCTACTTGGTGCTGTGTCTTTATTGCTTTATTGTGTCTTTGTCAGATTTATTTTTTCTCTACTTTCTGCTTCACTTTCAACAATACGGGAATGAAACTTTCGGTTAAATTCCGCATGTTGTATGTTCCAACTTGATGATTCAAAGTTGGATTAATGATTAAAAAAAAACCATTTGAAAATTGAGGAGCTGGAGAAGCAGCTGTGAATAGTAAAGCGGAAATACGCTACTACCAAGCAGATCAAACACCGCTCTGGCGGTCTGTGTACGGCATCAGCGTCTGCGTAGGGTCCGTATCTATGGCGTCAAATTGATGCAGAGTATAGTTGACTATTATGGCCACAATCACCAAAATACACCGGTGGCGACATTACCCATAATGCAACCCTCTCCCTTGACAGTTCAGACGGATGTTCAGATGTGGCATGCTATTAGCAGCTAATGTAGCATGGAGCCTGTAGGCCCAAGCAGAGATGAATGGCTGGCTGCGGAGGTCTGGAAGCTCACAAGTCCACAGTCTCAGATCTTTATCAGATGTCTTCAGAGCTTAGACTTTACCAGACTTCCCTAGAAGCACCAAAGGATTTGTGCAACATTTCTCACATATGAAGTTGCATCCCCCCCAAATGTGGGGTTGGTTTAAGAACTATCAGTCAGTAGTAATGGTAATTTACAGTTACTTGGTAACAACATCAAGGGCCTACCTGTATCCTGAGGACACATTAAAATGTATAATATACTGTATATACACATTGTAATTTGATTTTTTCTTTTTTTTCATTTGTCACCCAGTGGAGCAGAGGAATTATAGGTGGGCGGTCAACAAGCTTGTTGAATGCTGGATCATGGTTGAACGGGGCATCATCATTGGCTGTCAACAGCCGATTAAATATTCGTGACTTTGTGCTTTTTGTTCTTCTCTTGATTTAATTTCATGAGTAACGGTCAGTGGAAGTACAAGCTGAGAAACTGATTAGAGCTATTTAAAAAGAAATCTCCACGACTTTCATCAAAAGGACAAATAAATGCTGCCTAAATAAATGATGCTTGAAGTGTGCTAGTACGCATCACCGAAGCTATTTTAATGAACTGTTAAGGTGGACTACACACCGCAAGATCTGTTTATTCATCACTGGCAGTACATTTTCTTTTTTTTTTTGAAAAAACATTGACTGTATCAGACTTCTCAAATATTTGCGTATTTTCAAGGATTTCAAAATGAAATACGAACAAGAACATTTTTGAAGGATTTGCAAGGTTTAATCTGAGCATGCTCCTCCCAGCTGTGGTTATGAAGAATAACTGAAAATGTCAAAAGACCGGAATCATACTTTTTTTCCCGACTTTCCACCAGTCAAACAATCTTATGTAACAGCAACATGTAAACACGTTAAAAGAACACAGAGAAGAAACAGGGGAGTGATTTAATTTATTCCCGACAGGAATTGTGCAAGAAGATTTTTGTGAGCACAACTATAAGAAAAAAATGACACAAAGGAGGGGCAATATATATAATAATTAACATTATTTCAAATTGTTGCATTTCTGTTTTCCATTTGTTGATCCATTTTGCCAAAAACAATGGATTTAACAACATTTTTGTACTTTAAATTAATTTCAACATAAAAAGAATATTGCAGCTGCAAAAAGCAACCATCTGACCATTTAAGAATATAAGATGTTCAATGTAAAAATAAAGTGACTGATATTTAGGTCAAAGCTTCTCACAGCGTCCATTGAGGGACGTTTTCTATGCAGAATTTTACATGAACTCTTTTTCATTTTATTCTTAATGTCAGTATTTGTCGATTTATTTTTCCATGTAGTTTCAGTCCAACAGGAGCAGGACATTTGTACTGGGGGAATATTATTCTCTTTGAAGGTATTCCAGATTTGATTACTGCATTTTATTCTGTTCTTTTTGTTTTGAATATACACAACCAGTAATTATTCTCCTCATTTAACGGCTGAGTTGTGCCTTTCAGAGCTTGTAAATCACATTTTAATATACCATATTCACATTCTGTCAATGTCACTGGTGATGTGTTTTCAAAGTTTCCAGATAAGACAATACGGACACATTTGCTGAAGCTGAAATATATACCGTTTGTGATTACTTTATTAAATTTGCTCTTGGACCAAATTCAGTTTAACGGATAAAAGGACAAAAGTGAAGTCTGTTGTAAATAAATACACAATCCAAGCTCTTCCAAAAATTACTAGGGCTATGACAGCAGAAGTAGCAGAAGCAGAAGTTACTTACTGAAAATAAGCAAAAGGACGGAGGCAAAGAGAAATGCATCCGTCTGTGGTTTTCTAGCTTTGTTCCAGGTGGGGAGTGAATTTAACACATTAGCATTAACTTTTCATTCTCTGTCACAGAGCTGAAGGCAAAAATGTGCAGACCAGCAAACACATCCCTTTCAGGGGTCTGCGCATATGTTGTCAGGGACTGATCTGAAGAGTAGCCTCCACAGCCTATGTCACTCTGCAGCAGAGCTTTGTGCATACTATATCATCGACCGCTTTGTCTGTTGCAGTTCTGTTAACAGTTTATATGCTGTGCGTACGTCACCCAAGAATGCCTCCGTCTATATTGGAGTGATCTCCAAAATCGAAGCTGACTGTACTCGGTGAGGGGGTTTCGCAACCCGGTGAGCCACAGCGTGCGGCTGCCTGTGATGACTTGCCTGGATGCACTGCCCTCGGCATGACTAATGCTGGCAATTTGTGACATTTAGATTCAGACGAGGGCGAGAGAATAAAAGCAAGAGACGAAAAAAAATTTAAGAAACCCACACTGCAGCTACTTTAGCTTAATGATGCTTCTGTTTGCTTGAAGACGGAGGCCAAAATACCTCTCACATAACTCATACCTCGTGCTGGGGTGGCAGCATTACCGCGCAGCAGGGGGAGAAACTGAATGCTTATCTGGCCCACAGAGAGCCCGACTCCAAGTCAGCTCATTGTAGCTTTCAGCAAGCCAGGAAGCTGCATACCCCACTGATATGTTTTGTTTGTTGAAAGTTTGAGCAAAACTCTTATATAATTGGTTTATGGTGTACTTTTGCTCACTCCATTGACACATAAATAATTAAAGTGGAATGGAAAGCCAAAGCTTTATTGTGACAACGCCCCTGAGTCATAGTGGATGAGCACTCAGGGTAAGCTTGATAAAGCTCAGAGGAAGCCTCAGTGTGCTGCAAGCTAATGTGCACTGCTTCCCAAGCCAGAAATGACAGATTGATATTTTTCACAGAGAGGGAAAAAAAAAAGAAAAACAGTAGATGTGACTTTGTATTTTCTCACATATTTCTCAACATACATAAATGGCCACAATATGCGCGTCTGCAAAACCACACTAAGATGGAATGACGGGGCCAACCCCCCGTCCAAACGCTGGTCCTGTCTGCAGCGGTTTGTGAAGCTGCATCAGTGAAAGTGTTTCATCGCAATTCCGTTTGTGCTTTCCAACCTGTTAGTCAGAAGTCCAGGTGAAATCCATCATAAATAATGACGTTGAAAAGCGGTTTTAAAGACATCAGCGCCAGGGATGCACTGCTGCTCTTTGCATTTAGTTACGGCCGCTAAAAGTCGTCCATCTGTGCATAATTACACGGACGTGATTTCAGCCCCAGCAACACTCCATTCATCATGATAATTTATGGTATTAATTTACAGTTGGGTAATTATCCTCTACTCACAAGGTGTAAGGCTTAATGGACTCAAAGTTTGAACCTGCTTTTGGCCACCTTTGAGCTTTGGTGGACTGAAATGAGAGAAAACAGATCTTTAGTATGCAGAGAGGCGACACGCGATCACAGAGTGGCCTATCTAATCTTTCTACTGATACTTTGGAGAATTTGATACGTGTCAGGTCTGCTGACACCCTCAAAATCTATAAAATCCAACATTACAAAAGTTGTTTTCTTCTCACCTTTTAGTGTTTGTATTAGAATGTGTAAAGGTTTTAGTTTAGCTGAAGCAATGCAGGGTACAACCACGTACAACCAGTATAAACACTGAATGCGTAAAAGAGAACTGGAATCAAAGATGGTGCTCCCCTGCAAAACTTTTATCACACTGCTTTACTTTTAGGGTGACATCATGCAACTATAATTGATTAGTTCACAATGCAAAGAGGAAAAAACATAAACTTTATTTGCAGGTGTTCTGACAGCAGTTTTATGGACTTGTTTTTATAATTATGGTCTATCAGAAATATATTTTCTGGGCTGCAGGGGATTTTTTTGTTGCAAAACAGCGTAAAATTGGCAGCAGGGAGAGAGGCAGCGCTGTATTCAGCGTGCTTAATACATTCATGATGCACACCTGTACACTTGACTGCTGTTGATCAGCTGGTGCACACGTTTGCTGCTTTGAACACTTCCTGTACATGCTGCAGCTCAAACACTAAAGAATACCAAAGAGACCACCTGGGAGCTTCGAAAGAACTCAGGTGCAGCACGGGATGTGGTGTGACATTGATGTTGCTGTGTTGCTGTAACGTCTGCATTTATCACGTGACGCATACTGGCCCAAAAAACATTTTTCCATGCACTGGAAACACAAAAATACTCTTTATATTCTCAGAGTTGGATCCATTCTGTCATCTGTGCAGGGAACTTGGCTGTGGTTGTGTGTGCACCGTGGGACTAAAATTCAGCTTTAACCTTTTGTTTTTTATTTGTCACATGCACTACTGAGCCACTTTGAATTCGAGTGTCCAGTTCTTCTTTGTATATAAGCAATGCAGACAGTGCACTCACTGCTTGTTAGCGTGTTAGCTTTAGGATACTATGAATAGTTTCAGTACGCCTGTACTGTGGTCAGTAGTGTAACAGCCAGTGAAACAACAAAACAGAGGAAGGTCCTAAAAGCCCGAAAAGTATTCTTTGCTTGGGGAAAAAAGAATCAGTACACAGGCAGTCAGTCAGTCAGCATTACATAAACAAGGACCAGGGTCAAAAAACAGAGGAAAATTTACACAAGAGAACAAAAGGCTGGAATGCTCGAGTAAATAAACTCTCTAAGTCTTTCCACAACACTGATCAGCAGAGGCTGTGACAGATTAAACGCACAACTTTCTTACAACAAAGATGTATATAATATCTGTGTCTGTGCAATTAGAAATACATAGGTACATTATCACTTTCCAACCAGTCTCCTACAGTCCAGAGACATGGACGTTAGGTGAACTAAATAAGCTGCAGGGGTGGTTGTAAGTGTGATGGACAATTGTTGTGACAGACCGGCGACCTGTCCAATATACAACCTTGCCTCACGCTCAATGCTGGTGGGATATGTTCCAGCCATAATGAGACTGTCTACAGGAGGGGAACATTTAGTTTGTTTCTTTTGTTGCTTCAATCTTATCATATTAATATTGAGTGCCGGCTGACTGAGTCCAGATTTAATCACGGGTCAACGTGGGATCAATCTGTTCAGTGTACTGTGCAAGACGACTGAAGACAGTGTCCCTTAAAGATTTGTATTTAATGTTTTAATATTAAAATAACCTAGAACCTTTCTTGCAAAATAAACAGCAAATTCAACAACAATAATCTAACAAACTTCTTGAATGAATAGGAGATTGGTGTATATCTTAACTTGAAGATAAGAGACCTGTGGAACTCGTCAGCATCTACTGTGATTGTTTATCTACCTACTCTACCGCCCCCTTCTGAAACACCCACATTGCACAGTTAACAAATGTCTGTCTGCCATTGCTTTCCAGTTGTTACACCTTGACTGACTCATGGCTCTGAGCCGTGATATGGACACGTCTGGTTTTAGCGTCGCTTCACTAGCATGGCTCATTTCTGGCTGTCAGCTAGCTGTTGCTACGAACAAAGCTCCACGGTGACGAGGGAAACGGAGGGGATGGAACACCCCTAAAGCCCTTTGTTTTTCCATCACAGACCAGACTATTGGCACACTTGGTTTGGTAAGCTGCTCAACCACAACATAAAACCATGTCACCAGTTTTTGGAACCCAAATGTTAGCCTACAGCAGTGTCAAGTTTGTGCTCGATCCAATTCAATTCAATTCAGTTTTATTTGTATAGCGTCAGTAACAATACAAATCGTCTCAAGATGCCAATCGGATGGAAAAATACGGCTAGACATTGACAAATCCCAAAGCTTTGTTCATAGCCCAAGATATATCCCTTTGATGGGCAACCAACAAAGATAAATACATTAGTATTTATAACCAACGCCATGTACAACAACTAATAATTCTGGGAACCAGTGTGAAATAACCTGCTTTAAAGTGCAGGGTGGTGAGTTTCAGTTCTTTGACTTTGTGCAAATTAGCTTAACATTCATAGTGAGCGTGCAGTAAACAATAGATGTGGAGGTGACACACCTGCCCATTTGACAGATTTTCCAAAAAACGTCAACGTGCTCTTCGATGACCTGACAAACACTTTGTGTGAAGTATCCTGACCCCGTTGTGGCCCATTATTAAGCGCCGATGAAATATTCTCGCCCTCACTCAGTGTGGTGACAGGATTCCTGGTTGGGCCAGTGGAACGGGTTTATCTTTACGCGTTAAATAAAACTTTCACACTCAGTTTTCCATTTTATCCCATAACAGGCCCACTTTGTCTTTACATCTAAACATTGTGGCTGAAGAAAAAGCGTTTATATCCGAGGCGACGGCTGGAAGTCTGGAGGTGCTTTGTGTGGCCCTTTCACCAACTTTCCATCTTTGCAGCGCTCCCTCGAGGTTGGTGAACCACTTGAGTGAAAGCAGTGGAGGACCACTCAACGCACTGCACCGTGGACCCAAAGATGGGCCCTGTGGCACACACACACACACACACACACACAGAAACACACACCCGGCTCTCCCATGATGCATGCTGTCTGTTTGACACAAAGCAGTGCTCACAGGGTGTTCTGGCTAACATTAACATGCATAAACATTACAATTAATGAGCCTTTGCAAAAGCAAGTGCCCCCCTCCAACCCCACCCCACCGCTCCCTCCCGATAACAAATTTCGAACCATTTTTCACGCGACCAATTACGTCCAGTCCCTCACCTTGAGGGTAAGGCAGCAGCAGCGGTGACGATAAACAATCCCAGCTGCGCTCTCCCTCTCTCCCTCCCTCCCTCCCCCACTCCTTCCCACACAATCCTCAGCTACCAGAAGTCGTCTTCTTCCCCAAACTGTGTGGGGCCTTTTCTTCTGCTCTCCCCCACTGAAGAAACGGAGACTGCCCATACTGTGACCATTGAGAATAGGCAACAGCTTTTCAAATGCAAAAGAAAAAAAAAAAGCCCCCCCATCTTCACCGCTGGTGCTCACATGCTGGAAGCGCACGATTCATGCAACACAATCACATGTCAGTGAAGCCACGAATGAGCGAGACGTTTGGCTAGAATAGATCAGAGTCGACTCAAACAATCCATCATCACTGCAGCACTGAAACACAGGATTCAGCTGAGGTAGCCACAGTCGCTGTGCTGGGTATTCAACATGTCCAGAGAATGAGTCTGTACTCCAGCAGGTTTTAGTGCTTACTATCGTAACTCGGCCGGTGCAGGCCAAACGCATCAGTCTTGTCTTAACACAACCAGAAAGGAGTCCTTCCAGTTGCTTTTTTTCGTCAAAACTGACCCCAGTCTGGGTTCAACAGGAACTCACGGCAGTTAATCAGGAAGGCATGCTGCCCTAAGTTCATTCATCCTCCGCAACTGAAGATTCATGCTCTACCCCTTCTCCCTATGACGTCGTCAAATTCATATCTCGCTTGGTCGCCCCTCCCCGCTTCCCTTCTTATCCTATCCCCCAATCTCCTGCAGCCATGTTAGTGTTTCATACTACACTAACATGTACAGGGCTGCATGTCTTGAGCCATTTTGGAGTAACTGGGCATTTGCTGGTGTTTAAACCTGCAAGGCAAACATGACATTTGTTAAATTACCAGTCTCCCATGTGTTGTCACCTAGTATCATGTCCTCTTGTTTGTATCATATATGTATTTTGCATGTTTTATCCAGATGCATATGCACATTTATCTGCCTGCTTCTTTTCTGTCTCTCTACCGGGTTCTGCTCAGTGTTTCTTCCTGTTTAAAAAGAGCATTTACTTACTGCTACTTGCTCTTGGGCTCTGGCTTCTGTAAACATCTTGAGGAATTTTGGATTGATATTGATCAATAAAACTGGATTGAACTGAACTCAACAATCCTCCATAAAACACTTAACAATGCGGGTGCACTATTCTGTTTAGTTTGTTTGCAGTAACTGCATCAAAGCTGCACTCATCCATATCCCTACATTAAAAGTGCATGAAATGCAAAAGGTGTCACTTGCACTAATGCATCACCCAAATTTGCAGTTGCTCCCGGCTCTATGGAGACTTAAAGCAATTTATTATTTGGCCTTTACTGTTTTGATTTAGCAACGCTGCCTTTTTGACACCAGATTGCAGTGATAAATCTCTGGTGAAAAGATTTTGTACACCTGCCCTGCATGTAATGCAAGGCAGATGTGAAGGACTAGATGGTGAACTTAAAGAAGCATTTAGCAGCTAAAAAGCTGTGAGTACTTGTCCCTTGAATTAGACCAAAACACAGCTACAACAATTCCCCAAACATGACTCAAACTGTGGCTGGTGGACTGAGCAAGATGTTTGTTAACTCATCAGGCTTAACATGATGAAGTCATAATGAGTCAATGTTTGCAGCTCTTTGAAAGTTAAAAACTAGTAATGCAAATTTGAAAGTGCCATAAAGTAGGGTGTGGTTTCTCAGAACCCACTTACATCTACTGTACAGTAACTTGATCTTGCAACAGCTGGCATTTCAATTCTTTATTCTTTATTGTTCATTGTTTATTTAACTGATTAGGTTCTTAAGCATTGGGCTGTTTAATTTCACTGCTGCTGTACCGGTACACCACGCATATGACAAATAACAGATCTTGAATTTTCGAAATATGCACTGACATTCATATGGTCATGGTGTGTTTTGCAAAAAATAAAAATAAATAAATCACAAAAGGTTGTTTAAATAAATAAATGATAGTCTTTTGTCATTGTATTTTTTATTGGCCAATAACTAAGAGTGGATCAGGGATAGACAATAGTGATCTGAATAATAATGACCTCATAAATCCTAGCATGTAGCCATTTCCACTTCCACATCTTCTCCACTGCTCAGTCAGCTGGGTTATGTGATCAGCTCTGTTGACATTCAAAAAAACAAAACCAAAGACTGCCCCTAGCCATTAACGGGCATATATGTTTCAGCATAATATAATAAGATGTGAATAAAGCCTGCTTTAACCCTGACTTACGCATGGCTACTCAGTCTTCCCTTTAACCTACGGAGGCCCTTTAAATCCAAGTAAAAGAGCAGAGACGTGGGGACGACTGGAGCTATTCCCAGGCGTCCAGTTCTCAGCCCCTTCAGCACCATGGGAAAGCCAGCCAAGTGAGTGTGGGTCAGGTCAACCTTGTCTCCTCGCCTGACTGTCAAAATAACAGTACCTTCCCCTAAGGCTTCCAGCACTGTCCGTCAGAGGCTGGCTGCTGAGAGCTGTGGCACAGAGGGGTGGAAAAGCAATTAAATCAAACATGGGTGAGTAGCTGCAGGACAAATGCCTCGTCAGCGGTTTTCTGCTCGGCCATAGAAAAGCTGTTGTGTGTGTGTGTGTGTGTGGGTGTGTGTGTGTGTGTGTGTGTGTGTTTTCTCCAGAAGGGGTATTGAAAGAAAGAGTATTGAAAGTGAAAAAGAAAACCCTCCAAAAGAGAGCTAAGACATTTTGTGTGACCGGGTGACCAATGCAGGAGTTAGCAAGATAGACATTGGCCCAATTCAGAGCCTTTTTCTCCCCCAGCGATGGCCTAAAACTTGGGGTCAGACACATACTCAGACCTCTGACCCCCTGGTTCACGTCTCCTCGTAATTACCTTTGCGCATCAACCCCTTGACCACCCCCACCCAAAGACAATGTAACAATTTGTCTTTTCAATTGTCTGTCAGTCACTCTCTCACAGGCCTTTTCAGTGGGCGTATATGGTTTCTTTTTCCATTTGTATTTATTTATTTATCTTTCTTAGAGAAGTGGGGGTTGTCTGGCCCCAGAAACAGGGAGTCTTTGTTTGGGCCGGTTTCACATGGATATAACCCCCACCGCCTCACCCCCTCCACCTCTTTCCCCGCTCCCCCTGTCTTCTATCCAGCTCAGAGCCCATGGATTTGTTTGGGGGCTGAGGGGTGCATGATCTCAGGGTCATTGTACATGGCATTTCCATAACCATTGACCAATCAATGAGATGTTTTTCCTTCCCGGGGAGCGCTGATGTACCTGAGGTACGTTTTTAAGAGCTCACAACTCTGTCTCCTGTAACAGCCAACAATCTGACCACCCTCTCACACATTGACTGGTTTTGCTACTTTCTTTATTTGGTATTACAAATAAAATCACAACACTGCCTCCCTGGCTGACCTGACCTTTTTCTAACCCCCAAGTCCCCTGATGGTCCTTGTCCCGTATTTCCTTAATTTCATTTTTACTTTTTATAGTTGGCAGTTTTTATAGTTTAATACGGCATTGACCACTGTCATTATATATTGCTATACTATTACCACCATCCACCAGTATAATCATAGTCACCACTGATATTATTATATATATCACTGTTGTTTCTTTGCCTTTTTTCTCTCTTGAATGCATTTATTTATCTTTTTCTTCAATCTTTCTTGTCCTCCTTTATATACAGTGCATATGAATCGATCAGGCATTACATTATGACCACCTGCCTAATATTGTGTAGGTTACCCATTCTTTAAAGGGGAACTACTATATTTTACAACCTGGACCTAATTCATATCATAAAATATGATCGTTTACTCAACCATATAACTTTTGTGTAATTTGTATTCCTTCGGGGGATAATTAGATCAGCGTATATCCATGTAGTGGGAGTGACTGGGGCACCGAAACGCAGCCTCTCAGCAACGTATAATCTCCCGCGAAACACGTTGATTTCACCAGGCCTCCGAAAGGCTCCTGGACAGGTCTCCAGTCTATCACAGAGCTCACACAGAGAGGCAGACAACCATTCACACTCACATGCACAGCACACCTACGATCAATTTAGAATCCACGATGAACCTAGCGAGGCAGGAATGTGGGAGGAAGCCAGAGTAACAGTAGCGAACCCATGCAGACACAGGGAGAACATGCAAACTCCACACCACCCAACCTTCTTGCTGTGAGGCATCAGTGCTAACCACCTCACCACTGTGCCGCCTTGGTTAAGGTCTCTCTCACAAAATAAAAAAATAAAAATGTTCCCATACAATTTTTTTTATTTTTTCCCCCCCAACTATATCTAGATGAACCATAATTACTGGGTGGAAGATGCACAAAAGTTACTTTTTTAATGACAGAAGCACAACATCTTTTAACTGCATGACCGTTGGCAGGAGGTGGTTGGATGGGTGGCATACAAAACACTCCAGGGTTTTTGAGACATACACTATGTCTGTGATTAGGTTTAGGCAACAAAAGCACTTTGGTTAAAGCTGAAAAAAAAAAAAAATTTGTTTTATTTGCATGTCTCGAGTTTCTGGTATCTGTTACTTTCAGCAGTAACAGGAAGAACTGGTAAGCTTCACATTGTTTCCGCTTTTTCTTTACTTCAAGATGATTGCCGTAATGTTTAGTCATGTAGGTAAACTTCTCTGCTTCGCCAAAATAAGTCAAATTTGCTACATTGTATTCAAAGTATTTTTTGCAGCTGCAAACCTCAACTGTGCCGCACAAGCGTAACTTTAGAGTGAACCACTCCAGTACAGAAAAAGTCCCATAAAAATCATAAACCCGTTAAACCCTTTGACTTATCCCCCTTAGGAAAATTGAATTGAATCATTTATTCCAGTGTGTTCCTCACATTCTTATGGTGAATTATTACTGTGCCATTGTTTTTGATTACTTTTGGTTTCATCTTAGAGAAGTAAATAGATCAGAAACATGGCTGAACCTCAAAATTACAGTCCAACTGAGGTCTAATTAAGATCTAAACAGAATCCAGAGAAAAAAAAGATTCTCTCTAAGTAATCCTTGAGGGAACTCTTGACATTACTTTTAAAGACAAATTGAATCTTGATATACTGTATAAGGACAGAGAGGAGCTTCTTAAAGCATGGTCATCTGTAACAGTGGTCCCCTTGCTCTGAGAACAGCACTTTCCAGCACCTTATTGTTGGGCAGTCACTACATGAAAGTACATGGTGCATACCATTCCCCACAGAAGACTCAGTGTTCTAAGGCAAGTAATGAAAGCCAGAGAGAAGATGATTCAAACTCAGAGAGTCGTGTGATGTCACGCGGTTTCCAAGAGATAAACACGATCAGTCTCCCAGACAGCTTGATTTGCGCATGTCACTCAGTCTGATTGTCTATCATGTTTCTTGTGAAGCTCACAATTACAATTGTATCGGGGGGAGCTGTGAACAAAGCCTGCGGTTTGCTTTGATCAGTCTAATTTGCTCCCTCAGAGAAGGGTGAGAATTTTGTCATTGTTGCGGGTGGAACCAGAGGATTGAGAGTCCCAGTAAGACAATGTTATTAATCCCCAGTCGTATTTCGGATTGTGCAACAGATGTACAGTCCATTTACTGTGCTGGCTCAGTGTTCTAAGTGACGGACAGAAATAATGGGTGGTTAAAACATTGAGGGTATTGAGGTTAAACAGGGCCAGACTTTAGTTGTACTTATACAAACAGAGCTGTACTGGTGGCCAAAATAATCCCATTAGTTGATTTAAACAATAGCAGGCTGAAACAGCTATAGATAAGAATGATGGTGCGATGTGCACTGAAGGGGACTGCAGCACAAAAGCCAAAGGCTTTCCACCTGACAAAAACAAGATTCTCTGTAAATGTCCTAATAATTTAGTTTTGGCAGGAGCCTTGCTCGACAAATCAGTTGGTGGTGAGCCCTCCAAACTGAAATATCTCAGCAACTATTAGATTGAGGAGAATAAAGCTTGAGATTGGTGACCCCCTTAGTCCCTTTAGTGAGAAGAGATGAAGCACCTGCCCAGAAATGTAACTTCAGGACACACCAGCTAGCTTGGTCCGAAATGCGAAATGTGATTTCTGTCAAAGTCACTGGTGTTCAACATATATTACCTTCAACTGCAGAATGATCCCCTCAGATCCAAACTGAGCTAAAAACTACATTGTTTGTAGTCCACGGAGAAACTCTATACATCTGACGAGTGTTACAGTTGTATAGATAGAGAACAATACCTGGAAACACCAGCGCACAAGTATAAATGCTTCAGCCACCCACGTAGGCTACAGTTTAGCCTATGTGTGGCTCCGTTGCAGGAGAGTACACCAAGAAACCGAGCTTAACAAGAAAAAAAATGAAGCCAAAGAAAACAAAAATGAAGCCAGTTTGGAAATGCCAAAACTCCAGGTCCTTGAACGGTCACCTGGCTCCAAACCAGTCCACAAACACACCTGCAAACCCCCCAGTACTTAAATGCTGCTTGACACGAGGACCGGGAACCAGATTCTAAAATTTGGAAGTACAGTTTATGAGACCTTCGAACCAATCACTGTTTGATCCCACTGGCAACAATAGTTGCCGCACTTGGAACATAGAGTGTGTTCCAAGCACAACATGGGAAAACAAAAGGTAGATCAAGATACTTTGTTTAAATATTCTTTGAACGGGAAGAATTGAGCAGAACCCACAGCTCATGTGGAGGGACCCATCTGCTTGAGGGCGGTGGAGAGAGAGAGGGGGAAGAGGCTGGAGAGGACATGAGGGGAAGAGAGCAGCAGGAGGAACAAGATGACGCATACATCTGTCACATATGCATCTCAAAAAAACATACAGGCAGCATGAAACTAGAGATTGATAATGAGTGAAAAAGAATGGACAGAGCTAGCATTCAAAATATTCATTGTAGAAACATGTAGTGGGTACACAGAAGAAACTGTTAGTGACAATAGTAGTCCCATAACAGGTGAGCTGGATGGTATAGAGGGATATAAGAGGTATCGTGGGCAGGTTGGAGAAATACACATTCAGGTACCAGTGGAAAACTATGAACACTGAGCAGGTTGACTGGGCCAGAGATGATTAGTATGCAGCTCCACGGATCAGAAACACACAGCTCCAGGTCTGGATCCCTCACAAGAACATGGGCTTATTCATGTTTCCAGATGCCAGTAACCTCCTTCCCAATCATGCAGATCATTGAAGACCAAAAGTCTGAGTCTACCTAGTAGTGTGCCGTCTTGTTAGACAGAACCATTGTGTGTGATAGCTCCATGATCTGTAAAGGCCCTGACACACCAACCAGACCATACGTAAAACTGACACGGGCAAACCCAAGAAATACAAGAAAAGATGCAGAACTTGAGTGTGTCTTTGTTGATTGAAAGTCCCTGTATCTCTTGACTCTGGTGGCAGGTGTGCAGAAGTTGACAAGCCTGGTAAAAACCATCAAAAAACAAATCAAAACAACCGTCGGAGAGCTGCCAAACTAACGTTCGTTACCAGACCTCTATTCCTCCAGGTTTGAAAAACATGGAAAGAAAGCCCATGCTTCTGTCAGTGACAGTCTCCAAAAATGCGTGCTCATATTACCTGCCGCAGGGAACAACTGCACATTTTACATGAAAGTGAAAGAGACAGTACAAACAAAAGATTTGTGCTCCTGATCAAACATATAATGGGGAAACACAGGTTTTGATTAGGGGAGATGTTTTTCATAGCAGAAACCATTTCTGAACAAAGCTGGTTTTGTTTAAAGGACGGGCGAGCGTGTTGCCGTCGGCTACAACGTTTCTGTGCAACTTCTGTGTGTATCTGACCAAGACTCCATCCCCTCCTCATGATGTTGTTGGTTTCTTCCTTGAGAAACGTTGCTGTGCTCAGTAGCACTTCCTGATAAACCCCTCTACAAAGTAAACATACAATATCAAGCTTGTGAGTATGTAACATTTCGTAAATTAGAGTTAGTGTTAATGGAAAAGTTGCCTCCAGCACTGAAGGCGTGCTGATGATAAAGTCTTTTAACTACTTGAAACACATAACTTTTTTTTTAAAGAAGTTTAAATGCTTCAAGAAGAAATTAACTTTTATCCTCATCAGACACACTGACGTAACTCTAAATATGAGTTGTTCAGCTTTTCCACATCAGTTATTGTTTTTTCCACTGTATTTGACTGTGGAGACAGGACACAAAACAATACAGTGATCTCAAAATAAAAATATACCAAATGAAGCATAACATTATGCCTTGTTTCATGGACTGCAGGACCAATTTAACTGCAATCCGTGGGTGATAGTCAATTGTGAGACAGGATGCTGGCACCATTTTCAGTCTGCGTATAAAGTGCAAAAAGCCCAGGGCCTGAAACTGAGGACGGAGTTGTTCAAATTACGTATACCCAAATAATACGGAGTAAAAGTGGTGTTTGGGGGCCCCTTGGCCGTTGCCCAGCCTGCCTGGTTGGTATTGCAACCTGGCACAGCAGCATGAAATCTGTCTGCAGAGCCCTTTGATATTGTGGAATCAGTATCTCAGCGTGGCTTTTTATTTATATTGTCCTCAACAAAACGATCCAAAAAAAAAACTTTATTAGTGGAGGAGTTTTAGTGAAGGAACGTTTTGGTCATCGGAGCTGTGAAAGAATGTCCAGCTGTACAGACGTGTGCTTGTTAAGTTGGACATTTGGGTACGCAGGTCTTAAGTGAGCAGTAGAGTTATGTGTGTTATAAGCACTCTGACACACAATGCAATAAAACTGTCTCGATTTAACAGGATGATTAATGCCTCTCAGACTGCAGAATGAAATATGAGGTAATCTGACTCCCCGATCCGAGTCAAAACATGCCCAGCATGAGGGCAACCCACATCCTGCTACCATGAATAGGGCGCCTTTGCCATTCCGTGTCAAATTTTGCACCGCAAAGTAAGATTTACAATTTCTAACAACAGACACGTGTGTGATACTCACTTTAAGTGCACATTGTATGCCGTGGAGATTGGGGGGGGATTCATTTTTAGATTGTACTTTTTTCAACAAACACTGGGATCTGCAGGAAATGGTGACTTAACCAAGGGACTTAACAGCACCAAACTGATAAAAGACACCCTAAACAGGATATTAAACAGCTAATAAACATTTAGAGGCATGTATGTTTCCCTTTAAACCCCTCCCAGGCATCTAGAGGAAAGTGATTGTTTGAATTTCCACGGGCTGTTGAATGAGCGCTGTCGACCACATCTGATGCAAGTGAGTCATATGGAGGTGAAGTAATAACGTCATCTCATTACACTGGTAAACTGGGGCGACACGAGGGTCTCCTGAGTGGTGCACATGGACCATGTGTGACTGAGGCATTTGTGCATGAAATATCTCAGTTCTTTAATGTAAGCTTAAAGAATCTTCCCAGCTCTTTCGACTCAGCATTAAAACCAAAATGATGAGATTAAATCATTAATCCAGAGTTCACTGGCCTCACTCTTGGCTGTGGCAGTTCATGTGGTTGCTGATGAATGCTCATGGCTGAATAATTATGTGGGCAGGTGCTGAGATTTCTGGCTTTCATTTAGCAGCCCGATTTGGAACAAAAAGTCCTCCACATCTCGACAGTCTCCACCGCTCAGAAGAAGAGGACAACTAAGGTCGGTCTATGGTGACGAAATCATGACAAATAAATGAATTAATAAACTTAAATAATTAATTAATAGACTGTGAAACAAATGCAGAAATAAACAATTAAATGCATATAAAAGAATATAGTAGATGATGTTTCGGTCAAAATAGTTCAATAAGCAAATGAATTAAACCCAGTTCCGAAGGAAATATGGAAATGAATGATAATGCACAAAGTTAATTTAGAAGTAAACAATGACAATACAGGGTAAAATGATGGCTAAATCATTGCTGAATAATTAAAGATGATTAAATATGGCATTAAGAAATACAATCTGAAATGTAAACACTTTAAATGCATACAATAATGTTTTTTTTTGTATGTTTCCTTATTTTCAGCATGCATATTGTCTCAGCATTGTTACTGTAGTTGAAAATTAATACATTTAATAAAAGAATTTAAGAAATAAAAAAAATGAAAGCTTAAGCAACTGCTCAGATAAATAATTAAATGCAAAAATGGTTTCATGCAAAAATGACAATAATGGAAATCAATGCTGATTCAATTTGTAGTCAAAATAATAAAAGCTACAAACACTGACACTGAGTCTTTATTAAAAGGCAGATTAAAAAACTTGAATGAATGAATACCAAAGTAAATATTTCAAAATTGAAGGAAAAATCAGCCTGTTGTAGTATGGTCACATTTATTTATTTAAGTATTATTGTCTTTTATTTAGGAGGGTGATAGTAACATCAATAACAATATTAATCACAGTAAAAATACAGAAATAAAAATACAAACATAAATGAATGAATGTAAATTATAGCATAGAAACATTTATGTCCTGATAAAAGGCTGCGCATATTTAAATGTGTTTATTAATTTATGTCTTACTTCTCCCCATTTCACCTTCAGATAACAGACCTGTTCAAAAGGCTGCAGGCTACCAACTGAGGTCATTAAAAGTCCATTTTTTTCATTCTTAATTTAATATTATTTATAGTGAAACACCTAGATCAAATAGGCATGTTAACTGCCGTCAGAAACCAGCGATGTTCTGCTGCTGCTGTTTCCACTCGGCCTTCTGTGAATCTTCACAGGAAGCCGTTTTGGTCCAAAGAGAAATAAGGTCTTGCGGCACAAGAGGGAACATAAACTCTCAGTCAAGGATACGGACATGGCCTCGCGTTCCAGTTGTAGCTCCTGAGTTGTTAGTCAGTTGGCTCAAAATCTAATTTTAAAAAGAACCAGCTTGTATCTGGATGGAATCGTGTATGTGACGAACTTTCGGGTAAGGCATGAAAGGCCTCGCTGTGATCTGGATCGCTTCAAACTGAGAAGTCCAAGTGGGGAGGCCAATGAGAGGAAATTCACATTTTTAATTGTGTGAATATTCCAAAACTAGTGTTAAAATACTGAATTTCAAATAAATGGCCGACATTCAAAGTGAGCAAAGTAGTGAGTTAAAAATAGTTCAATATTTTTTGTCTGAAATGTACGTAGTGAAAAAACAGTGACACTTCAAGCAAAGTACAAGTACCATACTTGAGTCTATCACTGATAAATACATTGTGTTAAGATGTACGGAGTCTGGATATTGGGTTCATTATTTGAAAATACAAATGAGATCATTTCATATTTTCATCTTTAATGATTCAGCTTTTTTTGGTGTGCTTTCTATTAAAATTTTGCCTCGACCATTGGCAATAAATCCTAAATTTTAGAATCAAGATGTGAGCAATTATGGTTAATCTTGGGGCAAAGTCAGGAAAACTAAAAATGAAACAATAAAAATTTAATTAATCAGGTTTTCCTCTACAGGCTGAGGTTAACCTACATGCCTGATATTCAAACAGTGCTGTTCCTGGCCAATTTTACTCTCACTGTGCTCCAAAATATGAAAGTGCACACTTTTGGCATTGCCTAATACCTGACCTTAAGTGTTTGTGACACACCACTCGTTTTTGTTTTGTGCATAGAGATGCAGCCTCCAGCAAAGCACGGGATACTGTTCTCACTAAGTGCCGTGATTTGTCATGATACGGTATACCGTATAATCCCTACAAGAGTGACATTTTACTGGCCGAACGATCCAGCTGCGGTTTCTCTCTGCAAACAGGCCAGGGGCAGGGGTGATCATCAACAGAGGTTGTATAGTGTTTCCATTAGGGAGCCACTTCTGCAAGAGTGGCCTGAGCAGCAGTAAATCCATTGTCGTGGCCTGTTAACCAGCATGTGTTGTAAATGAACAGCCCAAATGGTGCTCATTAGTGGTCTCTCCCCTACTGGCCATCACAGAGGAGAGGGGCTTTAAAGACCCACCCCCTTTGCCAGAGGACAAACAAAACCAGTGCAGCGGTGATGGCTGGATTTCCACATTCATACACATCCACTAATTAGCCCTTGAAAGCCAGGTCCAGTCCCTGTGATGCTTTGGATAGCTGTGAAAAACGCATTCCTCCCTGAAAAATCACTCAGATTGCTAAACTGAGCACCAGCTCCTGTCAGACTGCTAAAATCTGTCTTGATTGTGAAAGAGATGTTGCTCTGATTCCCTAAGGGACACATGAGGAGGATACCTTTTCTGCTCATCATCAACTTAACCATGTTTTAGAGGGGTTAAGTAGCTACTTGACTCTCCAACAATACTCCCATCTGGGTAGTTTTTCCACAAATATTGCAATATTTTGTATTTTGTTGTGTGTCCTGTATTTTCTCAAACACAGTGGATTGTTTGTTTCAAAGCCCAGTGTCTCTTTAAAGAGACAAAACCTGTGGACATTTGTGGCTTTTGGTGTTGGTGATGGTCCAATAGCCAAGAGCCTCTGCATCTCTTGGGTATTATGATTATCTGCAGTTGTGAAAACAAAAACTTAAAACTGAGTTCTCTGTTGTCCCCACTTTAAAAATGTAAAAACTAAAAACAGCACATGAATTACGTAGAGCAGTCATGTGTCATTAAATATACACTGCCTGGCCAAAAAAAAAGTCGCCACCTGGATTTAACTAAGCAAATAGGTACAAGCCTCCCATTGGATAATTACTGCATGGGTGATTATCTTTCAGCTGACAACAAGTTATTTAACCCCAACTGATGGAATGAGTAGCTTCTCATTTCTTAAACAACCATGTCTAAAGACACATCCGGTGGTCGTGAAAAAGATGTTAGTCTGTTTGAGAAGGGTCAAATCATTGGCATGCATCAAACAGAGAAAACATCTAAGGAGATTGAAGAAACTACTAAAATTGGGTTAAGAATTGTCCAAGGCATTATTAAAATCTGGAAGGATAGTGGAGAACCATCATCTTCCAGGAAGAAATGTGGTCAGAAAAATATTGTGATTGATTGTGTTGGTGATCACTTAAACATGTGGTGAAATCAAATCAAAGAAACACAACAGCAGAACTCAGGGCTATGTTTAATAGTAAAAGCAAGAGCATTTCCACACGTACAATGAGAAAGGAACTCAAAAGACTGGGACTGAACAGCTGTGTAGCCTTAAGAAAACCACTAATCTGTGTGGCTTACTGGTAAAAAAAGATTTCAGTTTGCTAGAGTGCATAACGATTGGACTCCGGAGCAATGGAAGAAGATCATGTGGTCTGATGAGTCCAGATTTACCCTGTTCCACAGTGATGGGGGCATCAGAAGAGAGGCAGATGAAGTGATGCTCCCATCATGCCTAGTGTCTACTGTTCAAGCCTGTGGGGGCAGTGCTATGATCTGGGGTTGCTGCAGTTGCTCAGGTTCATCAACATTATGTGTCCAAAGAATGAGGTCAGCTGACTACCTGAATATACTGAATGACCAGGTTATTCCATCAATGGATTTTTTCTTCCCTGATGGCACAGGCATATTCCAAGATGACAATGTCAGGATTCATCAGGCTCAGATTGTGAAAGAGTGGTTCAGGGAGCATTTTCACATTGGATTGGACACCACAGAGTCCAGACCTTAACCACATTGAGAATCTTTGGAATGTGCTGGAAGACGCTTTGTGCAGTGATAAGACTCTCTCATGATCAATACATGATCTTGGTGAAAAATGAGTGCACTGGATGGAAGTAAATCTTGTGACATTGCAGAAGATTATCAAAACAATGCCACAGAGAATGTGTGCTTTAATCAACGCTAAAGGCAAAAGAAATATTAGAGTGTGTAACCTTTTTGTTGTTGTTGTTGTTGGACCAGGCAGAGTACCTGTATAGTCAGATTTAATTTTTGTTGTTGTGCTCATTGAAATAATGCATAGTAGTTCAGCCAAAGAGCAAACTATTTAATTGTTTTTGATTTACAGTGTACCATGCAAAATACATCATCATTTAAATGCATCCACAGTTGCACTTACACTAGAATGACATACTATGAACATAAAAGTATCAAACAAAAAGTGCCCAATTTAAAAGTGAAGAGGTCTGAAGAGATTCAAAAATACTGACAAATGTATTGTGAACTACTTTTTATTTTGTAGAAGATATATGTTAAATTTAAACAGTTACTGGGGTTACCGGCGGATTTATTTAGCGTTGATGTCTCCACCGGTGGGTGCATTGTTTGCCCCGGAACCTTGTTTTTCGACAAATGTTCCTCCCCGGAACTATTATTTCGTAGTACGTGCTAAACGCTCTTACAGGAAAGGAAGATAAACAGGAATCCTGTACAAACATGGCAGAGGTAAGCCTTGAATAACTGTGAAACATATTTTTTTCAGTGACATTTGTACACTTAAATCGTATTGCCACTAGCTGTCATGATTGTAATATTTGATGGTGTAATGAAGACATTTGGAGCAACGTTAGCCCGGTAGCTCTTTGGTTCGCAGCTAAATTGCTTTGTAATAATTTCAAGCGGTATCGTTAGCTCCATCGCCTATAACATGCGACAATTTATCATTTTTGAAACGATTCATATATGCGACATTGCCGGCAACGTGTTTCTGTATCTTCAACGAGCACCTAGACCTTTGCTTTACTGAGACATAAGGCAACGTACTGCCTCCATAGCAGGAAGGGACCAGGCTGACTGTACGTGGTTAAAGATTGCTTCCTATCCGCATAAAGATTGTGACCATGATCTTCTAATAGTGAACACAATCTAACATAACTGTGTTTTACATCAGTATAGACCCACCTATGTGGGGCATACGTGGTAGTGGACATGGTTGGACACTATACTTTCTACTTTATTGTATTGTTTACTAACATTCCTGTTGGTCCAGCCCCTTTTAACACAAATCGTCCAGCTGAGGAAAAAGATGCCTGGCCTGTATATCTGTTCTTATCTGGTGTTGTCGTTCATGGACTACCTTACCAGCCATCTTTAGCATTCACACATTCAAAGCTATCTATCAGACACGGTGGTGATTTGAACTAGAGCCTGAAAGGCATCTGTCCTGCCGCCTTTTCTCTCTACCTGTCCAATTCTGACTTCACGCACGACATAGAGACTTGCCACCTTCAGAACTCGCAGTGGGTGCAGTTGATGAATGCATCAGAGGATTATGGACAGTTTTGTGAATTGGTGTTGAACCGATCTCAGTCATACCTTTTAGGGATTCTAAACTGGCTGTAGGTGTGCATGTGAGTGTGAATTGTTGTCTGTCTCTCTGTGTTAGCCCTGTGATAGACTGGAGACCTGTCCAGGATGTACCCCGCCTATCCTCTAATGACAGCTGAGATAGGCTTCATTCTCCCTGCAGCCTTTCACAGGACAAGCGGTTACAGAAGATGAATGAATGTTTTCTTTGTTATTGAGTTCTACATCACCTTCTGTTCAGAAATAAAGTGCTGAGGCCTGTGAGTCTTGTAAGGGACTTAATGAAACAACATTCTTTGAAATAAATTCTTCCACTATTAGGAAAAATCATCTACAGGTGTAGATTTGAAAGATTTCAATATGACAACTGGCTGTCCCAACAAAAGACGGTTTTATGCGAAACAAGGTGTCCAAGAACACCAACATCTGCGCAACATTGAGACAGACATTGCACATTGCATTTGCCCTCTATGGGAGGCATGGGAGACATTTATAGTTGACAAAATAATTTTCTGATTTTGTCAACTATAAAAGTTTATGCAAAACTACAGGTTACAAATGACACATGTAGGGAAATACAGAGCATATTGGAATAATGTGCTCTGGACAGATGCATTAAAGATTGTTTAATCACTGCTGAACCTTGGTTGAAGATAATCACAAGGTCAAGACTTGGTAGAGAATCACCAGGGGAGATGGAAATAATCTACAGAAGGCTTCACGTGCATCTGTTCAGTGACTTTTAAACCCCTAAGCTTCTGGTATAATGTATTAAAGAACTGTGCCATCCACACAGTTCTCACTTTGTTCATATCCACATGCTTGTCATAGCAGGCGAAGCTGACTCCACTCCTATGCATCACTGTCATGTTGTGTGGTCAGGAATCAATTGTTACATCCTGTTCCCACAGACTCACAGCTTGCAGGACATGAGGCAGCAAGCCGCCATCGCTGCCAAAGTCTTCATCCAGAGAGATTACACCAATGGCACCGTGTGCCAGTTCCAAACCAAGTTCCCCTCTGAGCTGGAGACAAGGGTAGGTCACACCTCTTCACTGTGCTACTTATAATGACTTCAGCATTTAACATTGTCTCATGTTTCCATGATCTCTGTGTTGGGGATGAATTCACTTTGGTGTTGAGGCTGCTTCAAGAAGTGCTCTAAGGACCTAAGAATAGTAGAAGACATGCAGGGCTGTCCCTATCTTCAGAGAGAGCAGGTTATTATTAGCGGCTACTGACTGTCAGTCCGAATAATTGAAGCCCTGAGACTGTGATGTCTTGCACATGCCCTGTATTAATTCCAGTTTCCAGCTTAGTCAGAGCAGAGCAGTCTTCGGGCAAATTGATTTTGAGTGTTTGTTGTGCAGACAGCTCACTAGCTAATCTTAGTGTTAGATATCTGATATGCAGCTCAACAAAGCAACATCTGTTTCATTGACATCCTTGGCTTGAGGTTTTTAGGCTGGAGGAGGAAATCCACGTGGTAGCAGAGAGGGATTTTAGATCTGAAGAGGTCAAACCAACATGCTGTGTATCAGTTTCTGGGCCTTCTTTGGCATCATTAAAGAACACATTTGGGATGCAACTAAAATGTTTAAAACCTAAGAGTGTATGTCATTTACAGTTCATACACGCTCATTTCTCCTCTACTGTGTTGTGGCTTCATATCTCCAGTTTCATCTCAAGTTTCAGCTGTTTATCACAACAGTTTTATCTGAACTTTGTGACACTTCCAATGAACATATAGTATATATAGCGTTTTAGGTATGCTATGGTAAATATCAAAAACATTTTAGGGAAAGAATTCTTCCATCCCGTGGCTGCACGTCTCCTGTTTCTGGACCAAACACTGTGTTACCCAGTGTGCATATGTACAGGTGAACCTTAGGAGAAAGTGTAAACCTCTGAGCTGTCCAGTTCAGGTTACAAACTCTTATTCACTCTTACACATTCTGTATGTTTCACTTAGCAGTAAAATTATTACAACACCTGTTACATTATTGTCTAAACATATGCATATTATAAGACCTTATGCCTATGGCTAATATTTGAATTAAAAGCTGTAATGTGTATCAATGTGGAGCCAAAAGAGAGAAAACACTGTCTGCAGCTTCTCCGGAGGAACCGTGCTAGACTTTGTCCTTGCGTGAACCATAGTGGAAGTGGGCTAAGTGCAGGCACCGGTGATGATGTGGAGGAGGCAGAGCAGGTCGCCGAGACTGAACAGGCTTCACGCCACATTAAAGCCGGTGCCAGCCACGCAGTTCAGAGTTCACAGGACAGACAGCTGCAGTTTTGAAATGCTCGCACCACATAAAAAGAGCAGCTTCACAACACTTAAACCACTCACTCATGGTTTATTGGCACTTCCCTCTGGATTGGGTGGTCTCTCATGTTTTTCTGGTAGGATTCAGTTCACACACATACATAGATGCTCAACAGCTGGACAGATGAAGACTGGCTTTCCTCTGGGAGGTAAAAGCTTAAGTCCCCCATCATAAAATGTTTTCCCACATTTTTAAATGATTTGCTCTAATCCCTTTTTGTGAAATATGCAGTATGAAATATGCCTAGCTGTTTAGTGGCACATTTTTAGGTGACTCATTTATGCCCTGTTTTTGAAGATGTTTGCAAAACATTGTATGAAAACCTTCATGTTCTTTGGACAAACATGTCTTCCGCCAGTGTTTGATTCTGTCGTGTTAGTCGGCCTTTTATTTTGCAGAGGTTTTCGTGCTCTCACATCGCATTCTTGAAGACGGTTATTTTTGGCTTTGGGATTTATTATTTTTGGTAGCTCTTTCCTGTTTAAATGCTTTTTACAAAAAACAAGCACTCACAGTTCCAAATGTATTTGGCTGCTCTGATGCCAAATTGTTCAAAAAGGTTTCATTAATTGACAGTTTCCTCTGACCTGTGTCTAATGCCTGTTCCTAAATTCTCACTGGATTTAGTGACATTTACAATTAAGAGAATGTCTTCTTCTGTTCAGCTCTCATCTGATGTTTTAAGGTTGCTAATGTGGCTGCATCCAACGTAATGGAAAAGATGCTAAAATGGAGAATTGTGGTCTATGAATTGCCTATGAATTGGAAAATTGGAAGGGGAACAAAGGTTCTGGATGGCGAGTACTAAACACGCCTAGGACCACGGATGTGTTGGAGCTTGTTGTTGCATTCCTCGGGCACATGGGAGCAGAACATTGGAAGGTTTTCAGAGGCTCAGGAGGCCCCTGGCTGGCTCCTCGTCTGGTCTGGTTGGAGGCTCTTTCTTTTCCCGTCAGTATCGCAGATAGATCATCTGAACAGTTCTGGACAGCAGCATGGGACTTGTGTCGACAGCCGAGTCAAAACAGCCTCTAAATCTAACCATCCTTCACCCACCATCAGTCTTCCCTGCGGCAAGTCTACATTTGATAAATCCTTGAGATCAGTCTGTCCCTAAAGCTGTCTGCATTCCACATTACAGCAGAGATGTGTCTTTATCACAGAGTGTGTCGATACTATTGGAAAGAGCAAAGATTATTTCTCGGATTGCCACTGTGTGTGTGTCCAGCTTTCACTGTGTTTGGCTTGTCAGTTATAAAGTGGAAACATTCACACAGCACATGGCCAAGGCATCCTAATCATTTCAGGAGATGTTTCCAAATGCGGGAATGAGGCCCAGCACTCCCCTGATGTATGACCAGTCCAAGAAAATTCAGCCCCACATTTATTTTCAGATGGAAAGTATGAGGGGAAAATGATCTGGTGCTAAGAAGACAACGTTTCCACTCAGATATCCTGCACTCAAACACTGCTGTCCAAATACGCGTCTGGCTCTGTGCCTTGTTTTTTAACCATTTGGTTTTTCTAACTGTCTCTTGTCTTGTCTGTTTCAGATTGACAAACAGCAGTTTGAGGAGACGGTGCGGACGCTGAACAACTTATATGCTGAGGCAGAGAAGCTGGGAAGCCAGTCATACATTGAAGGTTGTCTGGCTTGCCTCACTGCTTACATGGTCTTCCTGTGTATGGAGACTCACTATGAGAAGGTGAGAAACATTTTCACCTCTGCAGTTTTGACAGAAGAGTAACATAGGGAAAATTCTGGAGATGTTGCTCATTAATTTTGCATGAGTGTATTTCACCTTTTTATGCTTTGTTAAAAACGTTTCCATACTGAACACCATACGGAGCAACACCAAAATATCTGCAATAGGCTCATATTGGCCAATTTATGGATGAATATTCGATTTAATCTTATTTTGGGAGTTTGACTTTTACCCTTAATCAATGTCCTCCCTTATGTTTTTAGTTGTTTTTAATTCAAGAAGCCTGTAATTAGTTAACGGCATTTGTGTTAATGGAAAAAAACTTAACTTATCAGTAACAGCAATAAAAAAAAATGGTAGAAACATGCTCATCCAAAATTATAAAATGAGTGCTGATGTGCGTGCAACCAAAGCTCAAGTCCAAAAGCTTCCAGCTATTTTGAACGCTTTGTTTATTTCAAGCAAATTCCAACAATTTCAGTGAGTGGAAGTCTTGAATTACAGCCTTGTCATAGAACAACCAGTACTATCATCTGAGGAAAAAAACAGTTGGCTGAAAATTGTGTGTGTGTGTGTGTGTGTGTGTGTGGATTAACTCTCAAGTTGAACTTCTTTTAAGAGTTACCAAATAGCATTGTAAGGTTATACGTATTCATCCAAAAAGGTTTGGTTGACTATAACACATCTGTTCAACAGATGCACAATATTTACCCTTGAAATGAGTAACCATAACATTTTAGGAGCACACAAGCTAGTAGGGCTACCCTTTAAAGTCGGTTTATGCATACAAGGTATATGCTGTCCCCTGAAATTTGTGCACCATTATAACCCTCAGTACAATTGCTTTAATTTCAATATGGACCAACATCCAAAAATATTATTTCCTCTCTTGGTGGTTGAACCAGTGAACATCCATTTCAAGTACAGTGTGTAGACATTATAGATCTTACATTGAAAACTACTTGAAGTCACATGACCCAGTGTATAGTTGTCACTGAAGCTGAGTAACGTGGGTTAACAGTGTAAGGCGACAGGTTGTGATTCTTGCTTGTGGAACCTTTTAGTTTGACTGTAAACTGATTTTTTATGACCTCTACGAGAGCTTTGAAAATACATACGATTTATATGTATCCTAGATCCCTCCTGGTACAATTTATATGGAGTATAAATGAATCAGTTTATCAGTTGAAGTATTTGTCTTTTACTGGACAGGAGTGGACTGGGATAAAAAACATTTGGCTTGCTTTGGGTTTTATGAGCGCTCATAAAGTCAGGCATTTTCAATGTACTGATCATTACCGAAGTAGAAAGGGATTCTGTTATTCAGCTGCGCAGTCCAAGAATGTGGTGGGCTGGATCCTAACTATTGCTGGGTATCATTTGAAATGTTTTGATTGTCCATTCCATAAATTACTAGAATTTCACTTCTGGTATTCTTTAGACAAGCATTTTTCAAACAAGTGATCTGTTGGACCACAGAGTAGCATCTAAAACCCCCCAAACCCCGCACTTTCCTGACATCAGTACTTTTTGAAACTATCTGTTGGAAATACACTCTCACTTCACTTCCCAAAGTGCTCTTTAAACCGGTGCAGCAGTGTTTTTTGTGTGTGTTGGATACATTTCATATAACCTAAATCCTTTTACTTATCCCAGCCTGCACCTAAGTGAAACTCACCAGAATTTACTAAATAAATGATTTCAATTTGAAATGTCATCACAGAATAAATAATGAAGAACTGTGTAATGGATACCAACTTGGCGCACATACTTGATTGTCTTTGGCTCCAGCTGCTAAAATGGACCCATTGAGATTTTATATGTAGCACTGGTTCCAATGTTGAGAGAAAGTAATACACGAGTAAGAAGCTCATACCACCGCACTACAAACAAACCCAGCTATCCTTTTAATGCTTAACACGCTCTCCATCTTTGTTTAGCCGGTTAGCACCCTAGCATGTGGTATTTGGCACTGAAGCACAACTGAAGTTGACGGGAACATCTTCAGTTTTGCCTGTATTTGGTAATAAACCAACACTGTGGACGAAAAGAACAGTTTACCTTATGTGACAGTTCATCCAAGCCATCTGGCTGCTGAGATATTTCACTCATAAAATTGATTTCCAACCGTCTGGTGGTACAAGAGCAAACTCAACAGTCAAACAGCCAAAGTTTTCATCCACTGGCGGAGTTAGGGGTGCTTGAAAAGCTCTACAAGATGTGTCCAATAACCCAGGAAACCTCTGGACCAATGAAAGGATAGCCAGAACAGTAAACTGACAGATGGACTTACATTGCCCTGTGCTTTGACTCACGTCACGCCTAAAACATCAGTTGTGTTTTGTGTAACCAATAAACAGAGTTTTTCAGATATTTGTAAGGTCAGAACAGTGCTGATGATTTCTCGGGGAGAAAGAGATACATGCATACTGATACATAGGCATGAAAAATGAAAATGCTGTGATTGCTGTTTCTTTTTTAGGTTCTGAAGAAGATTGCTAAGTACATTCAGGAACAAAATGACAAGATCTACGCACCAAGAGGCCTCCTGCTCACCGATCCTATCGAGAGAGGCCTGCGAGTTGTATCCTTCCCTTTGTAGTCCCTTACACAACGTTATAAGTATTCATGCAATTGCATTGTCTGTGCAACAGAGATTCCCTAAACTTCACTTGCTAACAAACAAAACAGAAACAGAGTTAAGGATAAAAGCCGCAATGTTTTAACTATAAAAAAACAATCCTGTTGTGCAAGAAGGAGGATGTACGGGAAAGGGGAATGGTGTGCTGAATATTTTGGTAAACTTTAACTTGTTAAACATACCCTGAGATCAGGAAATGTGAATCTAATCGGACCACAGCTTTAAACAGAACAAGGAGCTTTCACAATGACCTAATAGATGCAGTGATTTACAGGCCCTCTGCCCCCACTAACTGCTGGATGAAAATGGAAAGCAGCAGTTTGGGCAGCTTACAGGAAATCCAGCGCTATGTAGGCATACCCTGTTAAAACACCAGATAAAAGTTAGTATGTAATCCATAGCATCTGCATAAAATCAGCGGGTGCACCGACATCCTGGCTGTCTCAGCATATGTGTGTGTGGGATGACTCAACATCCCAATTAATTGCAACAGGGCAGCAATGGGAGATTAGGGATAACAAAATATGACTGAAATTGTTCACAGCTGAGCTTTCTTCCCACTCTTGCCTATGATTTTATATGGTTGACAGTGATCTGGCTTATTTCTCCAACACCGTTAAGCTGTTGTGCTGATTTTGGCACAGGGGGTCTGGTGGATTGACAGGAATGTCTCACCTGAACTGTGGTTTTACATTTTTTTAACATGGGCTTATTTGTAATTGTCTGATGATGTAGCTGCCTAAAATTACCTTATGTATTCTAGAAATGCACCTTTCATTCCAGGACTTTTTTTAAATTCTGTCTCTTCTTGTTATTTTTGAAAGGAACTCCAAAGATGCTGTTTGAGATATCACCGGGGTAGTGTAGGGGTTACAGGACTGCTGTGACTGTTGACAGTTTAGCTGTTTTTCTCCCTCCATCAGTACTTGCCAATACTGGCGCTCTATAATGTTGGAGGGGCACAAACTGTGTGTGTTGGATCTGCAGGTGTTAAAATATCAGAAACTAAAGATATCACCTAATGGGAAGCTGTGGTAGCAATAGCAAGCTGAGCTAATTCTCTTCCTTTTTCTGAGTGGATGCCTGTTACTTTGTGTATCTGGCTTCTGATTTCCAAGGAGAAAACCAGTCCATCAGCAGGAGGCCACCACACAAACATTTACACTGACAGACAAAGGAACCAGTTAAATGGCTACCATCGTCATTGTGACTTACATTCTTCTGTTACTGCACACATTAGCCACTACATGTGTGGATCTCATTTATAGATGGATTGTGGTGACAGTCTGGTTATATCCACCAAACCTAGACCCATGAATGAGCCAAGGCTAGCCAGACCACCTCTTCACTAGAATGATGGAAGATGTTCTCTAGTCAAGTTGGACATGCTTCCACTATCAACACAAACTCATCAGCGTGGTAAGTCCTTTCAAATCCGCATGCGTTCATAACTACACTTCAAGGGCTTATTGAAAACAGGATAGAAGTTAGCGTAAACACATTACAAATTTCTGCATAATGCAATACTAGCCCACTTTCAGCCACTGCCTGGGAAACACCCAAGAGGCCTGGAAGCAAATAGCTTCTTCCACAAACATGTCCAAAAGTGCTTCATCCTTGATAAATTACAAGATATGTAGTGAGGAGAAATCAAATTGAATTTGCCTTTTTTATCTGAATGCTCCATGAATCCAACTTTGCTCTGACTGATTTTCCTTGACTGAGTCCTGTGAAGATTGAAGTCACCATATTTGAAGACAGAAGCCTGACTAGATAAAAGCTAACACGGTGAGTCTCATAGTTAACAGTTTCAAACCTAACAAGGACTTACATTTTGTCACTAGTACAGATTTAATCGTGCTTTGTTGAATATGTACAACAAAGCAAAGACTTTTAACAGAAATATTTTTCCAGGAATGAAAAACAAAGGGTTGTAGTCTGAGAGCAGTAATAAAAGTGGGCTTTCTCTCTGTATTCCTTGTTGTCCATCACTGCCAAGCAGAACGCCTCCTCCACATTCAAAGAAAAACGCCACATCAAAGTTTTAGGCTTTTTCATGTGTGAGTAATATCAGTTAACTGCTTTACCACCAAGGGGGGGTGGTTTCATAAGCATTTAAAAGATCATTCTGCTTACTTTATGACTTCACGCCGTATAGTGGCCAGCGTTTTGTCATATAGTCGCAGAGGGATTTATCAACACAGAGTTCACAGTCCAGAGCACATGCACGAGCCAAAACCAGCAGCTGAATCCAAAAACTGATGAAGTGTCCTTTCAATACAATGGCACTCTTCCTGCACTAACATGTCTCTAAGTAGCTATAATCAAACAATTATCACATTTTGGTTAAAATAGCCCATTTCCCTGTTTACTTTACTGGCCGCCAGGCTTCTACCACACTGGTGTCCTGTCTGAGGAAGAGGAAGAGGGGAATTTCATGATGGCTTGAGTGTGCTGGCTTAACTGAAAGTAATATGTAATATAATATGTAAGGAAGAGTTTAAAACCCATGTGATCTCATGTTGCATTTGTGCCACATATCTGCCGGTTATCCTAAAAATCCGTGGCTTGTGTTTCTCTCTTGATATTTTGTCACTGTTCTTATATTTTGTGTTACTGACGTGACTGATTCCTCAGAATCTGCACTTTGTATTTACCGAATATCTGAAAATGTGAACACACCAGAGCAGCTGGCTGGTGGCCACGCTAAGTGGCTAACATTAGGTCACTTATGTGTTTAAATTATAAGCCAATGACTTACAGTGGAGTGTTTGCCTGCAGAGCTTACATGACATTTCAGAGTGGTTTTCCTCTACTCTCTTGACTCATCCAACACTTTGGATTTCCTGCCCGACATATGTAATTGCTTTCCAAAAACCACAGGGACAAGTTATTTAAACTATTATTTGACGCCAGTACGAGACTGACTGAGTGTGTGTCGCCATTTCCTGTGGAGTTTCTTTTTCCACAATGAGCAGTCCAATCAAAACTGAGTCGATGTTGATTCTTCTCATCCGTTAACGGACGGGTACTAAATTGGAGGCAGACGTACGGAACACCGCTCATAATACCTCTTACTAAGCTGAGGTTAGTTAGTAGGTTAGTAACTTTAGTAGCAGTGCTTCCAATGTGTTGCATGTGAATGGTGCATCCAACTCCGAGACAAAACATTTAATACTGAGCTTGTAACATTATTTCAAATTGCAGATGATAAACAGACTAATTTCATGACTTTGCTGCAGAAGAAGCAAATTTATTTGTAGATCATTTGTTATACTAATTTCTCTCAGCGATTTGAATCCAGTACAGGAATGCTAGACTGCATGACTAACAGTTAAAACTACTGCATTAATGAAAGCCTGAAAACTATTATTCACATTGCTGGATACTCTGGAGATAGGATTTATGTTTCTACTAATACAGTTTTCAGGCTTTTATTAATCGAATGCAAGTTTCAGTATTATTATAATGCAAGTTCTAATATATTAAACTACTGTAGAAATGATACAGCAAGTTACAACTAATACATTCTTTAAAGGATGAGAGTGTGTTATCATTTTGGAAGGAGACATTTCTTTCTCAGTAATGTGTTCCAAGTGGAAAAACTTCTCATCCTCATTTGTTAGATTTCATCGGGAAGGTTCGTATCATTCCCCTGCATGTATTCACTATCCCATATTATTATCATTATTATCCCATGTTCATTCATAGAATTGTAAAACCATTTGAAACGGCAGGTTATGTTCGTCATAACCAGATGGCTGTTTTATATACACTACCGTTCAAAAGTTTGGGGTCACATTGAAATGTCCTTATTTTTGAAGGAAAAGCACTGTACTTTTCAATGAAGATAACTTTAAACTAGTCTTAACTTTAAAGAAATACACTCTATACATTGCTAATGTGGTAAATGACTATTCTAGCTGCAAATGTCTGGTTTTTGGTGCAATATCTACATAGGTGTATAGAGGCCTAGTTCCAGCCACTATCACTCCAGTGTTCTAATGGTGAAATGTGTTTGCTCATTGGCTCAGAAGGCTAATTGATGATTAGAAAACCCTTGTGCAATCATGTTCACACATCTGAAAACAGTTTAGCTCTTTACAGAAGCTACAAAACTGATCTTCCTTTGAGCAGATTGAGTTTCTGGAGCATTACATTTGTGGGGTCAATTAAACGCTCAAAATGGCCAGAAAAAGAGAACTTTCATCTGAAACTCGACAGTCTATTCTTGTTCTTCGAAATGAAGGCTATTCCATGCGAGAAATTGCTAAGAAATTGAAGATTTCCTACAACGGTGTGTACTACTCCCTTCAGAGGACAGCACAAACAGGCTCTAACCAGAGTAGAAAAAGAAGTGGGAGGCCGCGTAGCACAACTGTGCAAGAAGATAAGTTCATTAGAGTCTCTAGTTTGAGAAACAGACGCCTCGCAGGTCCCCAACTGGCATCTTCATTAAATAGTACCCGCAAAACACCAGTGTCAACATCTACAGTGAAGAGGCGGCTGCGGGATTCTGGGCTTCAGGGCAGAGTGGCAAAGAAAAAGCCATATCTGAGACTGGCCAATAAAAGAAAAAGATTAAGATGGGCAAAAGAACACAGACATTGGACAGAGGAAGACTGGAAAAAAGTGTTGTGGACGGACGAATCTAAGTTTGAGGTGTTTGGATCACAAAGAAGAATGTTTGTGAGACGCAGAACAAATGAAAAGATGCTGGAAGAATGCCTGACGCCAACTGTTAAGCATGGTGGAGGTAATGTGATGGTCTGGGGTTGCTTTGGTGCTGGTAAGGTGGGAGATTTGTACAGGGTAAAAGGGATTCTGAATAAGGAAGGCTATCACTCCATTTTGCAACGCCATGCCATACCCAGTGGACAGCGCTTGATTGGAGCCAATTTCATCCTACAACAGGACAATGACCCTAAACACACCTCCAAATTGTGCAAGAACTATTTAGAGCAGAAGCAGGAAGCTCATATTCTATCGGTGATGGAGTGGCCAGCGCAGTCACCAGATCTGAACCCCATTGAGCTGTTGTGGGAGCAGCTTGACCGTATGGTACGCAAGAAGTGCCCATCCAACCAATCCAACTTGTGGGAGCTGCTTCTGGAAGCGTGGGGTGCAATTTCTCCAGATTACCTCAACAAATTAACAGCTAGAATGCCAAAGATCTGCAATGCTGTAATTGCTGCAAATGGAGGATTCTTTGACGAAAGCGAAGTTTGATGTAAAATCTTATTTCAAATACAAATCATCATTATTTCTAACCTTGTCAATGTCTTGACTCTATTTTCTATTCATTTCACAACGTATGGTGGTGAATAAGTGTGACTTTTCATGGAAAACACAAAATTGTTTGGGTGACCCCAAACTTTTGAACGGTAGTGTATCTGCTGAACTTTTGTTCTTAGGTGAACATCTCGTCCCATAAATTGTTTCATTCTATGCTACAATAAATCCCTTCTTTTTCTCATATGTGCAGCTCATTTAGGATGTGCTGGGTCCACATCATACTGAAAAGTACTTTGTACAGGGGCTGGACAGGACCCAGTCTGCTCTGTAGCATAGACACCACCGTAAGACGCAGTAAGACGTACCCTGTAAACGCTTTACTTGGGGAATGTTGTGTTTGGCAGCGTTTTTGAGACCGTACACCCCAGTGGAAGGATAAACTATTGCCCTGCTACCGTACAGGCACATGCAGAGATTAATCTTCTCATTTGAAATTCCTGCTGAGCGCCTCAATACATATACATGTCCTGTCGAGGAATGTAAACCCAAAACTTTTATAAGCAGCCGTTGATAGGTGGGTGCACCTCGGCCAGCGGGTAGACTGAGAACACATACCGTACATCCATCCTTCCCAGTTTCTATCCTTTTGTCCTCCACTGTCTCCACTTCAAGTGTTTAAGAAAAAAGAAAAAAAACAGAACTAATTTGCTAATTTTAAATCTCAAAGTCTTAATATTAAATCACTGACGGCTAGAAATGGGGTTGGGGTTGGTAGGATCTTGCCTTTGTAGAAGAAAAGCAAGACCCTAACACGGTGCAGCAGAGGCTGAACTAAAGCAGCTACACGACAAAAGAATGAAATAATGAGCTAGCAGATGCGGGGAATGAGTTAAAGGGAGGCTTCTGAGTTCATTAAGCCCCTTTAGATTCCATTAAATACTATAGAAAGAACAACTTATGTGTTCTTTGGTTTGGAGACTTTCAGAGAAATTTGAAATTCTTTCCAGAATCAAACTCTGGCCATCGTGCTACCTTATCTAATTACCTTATAATTGGTTCAGCGTTACACTTTTGAAAATTGGGCATGTTATCATTGGCCGATGGCTGCTCCAGAACACAAAGTCTTTCTTTCCCATCCAGTCTCCATCCTGGTCATAGCTAGCAAGATAAATCAGGATTTCTGGTTGCTGGGAACCTCCCAGGTGAAAGGCTGAACAGCATGATGGATCAGCCTCTAGTGGGATGACTGCAGGGTAGAAAAACAGACTTGGCCCGTGCAGCTCCTGCCTGCCGAGCATCCATTCAGAGGCAGATGGCGCCATGTCGGCGTGCTGGCATCTCATCCAAGCAGCGTTCTGCCCGTGATAAGGTGTCATTTGGCTCCACGTATAAACTCGCGGCCCGGCCACGGCACGTCAGCAAAGCTGTAAATTAGACTGCACACATGAGAATATTTAGCGGCGGTGAGGAATGTTGGACAAGGTGAAAGCATAAATGGCATTCATCATTTGTTGGTTGTTCTTTTCATTGAGGCAGGTGAGGAATTAGTTTTTCCCAACCTGCCAAGATCATCTTTACAGGCCTGGGTAAGATAATTTAACTCAAGTGGCACTTTTTAAACTTAAATGTAAATCATCATGAGAACATTTCAACAACATAATATATTTATACATGATGGAACTGCACCTGCTTTCAATACTAATACCTCAATGAAACTGAAGATAAATGAGCTGCATGAATGGTGGTGTAGGTGTGATACCGATTGCTCACTTAAATATTTGCGTAAGCTGCACCAACGCACTCGATGCTTTTGCAGCAAACAGATGTGTGAATTGAACCCAATCCAACGACTCCCACTGTCAGCCGGGTTAGAACCACTTTGTGTTGAATGTAAGGGAAAACTTGAGTTGTATCTTACCTTAACAAGCGGCAGTGTGTCTTCTGATTGCAAGAGTTACACAGTGTGCACAGGTGAAAAGGGTTTTAGAATTAAATGTATAAGAAGACGAGTTTATGTTGTTGAAGTTTTGTTGAATGTTCTGAAACTAGAGCAACTGGACTTAAAAAGTTTCTCCTTCAGCTTTGATGTGAAGAAGCTACTTGGACAGTCGTAGTAAATCATTTTACCGCACAGAGGGCACTGATACATCCTGCAGCATTAAAACTTCCGAAAATCCCAAAAGAAGATTTACTTTTGATGCATTTACTGTCGATGTAAATCCAGTTACCAGTGGAGCAGCTGAGATCTTAATAATAGTAAGATATAGACTGTAAAATGTCCCTTCCAGGTAGATTGTGATTTATTGTACGTGGTTTTCATGTTAATGTGCAATTAATGCAGATTAATCTTAGATTTTGTGATATGTTGTTGGCCCAGTACCAAATCAGTGAAATTGTGGAACTCAAAAATGCCAAATAACTAAAAAAAAAAATGGCTCTACGACAAATAATCATCTGAATAAATTGTTAAATATCCAGTAGAACTTGCTATGACAATAAAAGCTGTGTTGCGAAAAGACATTATTAATGCTCCCTCTGCGTTGTGTCACTGACTAATCTGGCTGTTTCTGCAGCAGCTGTTGACCGAGCGGAGCTGCAGGGTGTGCCGCAGCACAGCAGCAGAGCCCACCTCCCCATGGACCACCCAGACCTGCACCCTTAATACTGCGTCTCTACAATCTATTCCTTTCCACCAGCTGTCATGTGCATGTCCTGTTCAGAGCATCCTTGGTGACCAAGATTAGATTTAGTTCCTGGCTCTTAATCAAACACTACTTCAGCGTTATTATCTAAGGGTTGTTATTTATGGGCCCATTTATTAGTTGGGGCTTCATGTGTCTTGTACTTGTATTTAGCTTGGGAAAACATGAGAGATTAATGCAGCATAAACTGGCATACTTCAAGCTATTTTTTTTTTCTTTTCAATGCTACTACTTGTGAAATTATGAACTTTATATTTGTTTTCTTTTCAGACACTCCTTTTTAAATACTAAAGCACAGGGTAACTTATTCTTATGAACGTCCACGGACAACCTCAACCACACCCATGCTTTAAGTGATTGAAGAACAGTGCGTATCAGTGTGATTCCCGTTCATTTGCTGTATTCTCATGGGTGTATTTTTAAAAGGATGATTGGAAGTTTCAGTAGACCGACGTGACCGTATAACTTAGAGCTCCAAACATTCCAGTCAGACTGTCATAGATGTGAATATTAATGTGTATCTTTCCCTTCCTATGCATTGATTTAAGAGATTTTCTTTTTCCTTGTGAAAAACCAAAACTTGTGCTTGCTCTGTATTTAGCATGTCGTACTCTTAATGCATCTCCTCCCTTTGTGGTTACTCTTATTTGAAAGCTGTGCCATTCACAGTGTTTGGTGACTACTGTTCATGTCTAATCGTCATGTTTATAAACTGTAAGACTGCCTTTGACTGAAGTATTAAAAGTGCTCTTGTTAGTTGTCAGTGCCTAGAGTGGCTTTGAATGTGAAGTCTAAAGGCCTTGTCACTCCAGGGTTTACATTTAAGTTGAAGTCCTTCCACTGGATCACAGTGATTACTGCTGTCACTGATGGTGGCGACGTAGATCAGCACAAATAGTTGACGTCAGGTTCAGTTTTTGGATGATGTGCCACTGACCCGCAACAAACCGCCTTTACAATAATGACCTTTAAAGAGGCGTAGAGCCAGAGAGCCCAGAATGGAGGGAACTACAGTAGCTTATATGGCTTGTATAGCTTATAGCTGCCCCTTCCTTTTTTTTGTTCCTCTGTCAGAATAAAACGTTCTACAAACCAAGAATTGATTGCAGGCAGTTATGAGCCAGTGGTACACGACGTTTGAGTAAACATTAAGAGCATTTACACCAACTCACGGCGATTCACACTATGGTTCGTGATGTTGTCTGTTAAAGTGGTTCACACACCTGAAAGCTGGTGGACTCGGAAAATACCAGGGGAAGTCAGAACAATGAGTACATCTAAAAATGTTCAACCCTGATTTCAAGGTTTTGGAGCAGAACCCATTCTAGAAGCAGAACCTTATGGTGGACAAGCAGCGTTTGTCAAGTGTTGTCTTTTTATGAAACACTAGTAACTGATCATTAGCATGTTGGTGTTGAGAGCAACCATGCTGAGGCAAAGTAACATCACCCTCTGGATATACCATAAGACACAAGATTAATGATGTACCGTTTTCTGGTGTGACCAGGCCTTAAAAGTAAGATCATGATGGTTGTATTTTATTGTATTTTATTTTATTTTTTCACTTATTGCTATCAAACCTTACCAGGACAACCTCAGTTCATGTTGTTGAACTTCCACAATGGCTTATCATCAGAACTCACAGCTTCTAATGTTCCTTGTGATTTGAATGTGTTCTGGCAGAAGCATCTTATGAAATGAAGCTACGTATAAGTTTAAGACCATGTTTGAATTATTATAAAATTTCTAAATGTGTAAATGAAGTTGCATTTATTTTATTTATTTTATTTTATTAGGTTTTTATAATCTTGAGTTTGACTGGTTGAACCTTTTTTCCCCTCCAAATGTTTTATTAAATCTAAAAGTTGTATGCTAATAAATAAACCATGTACATATTTTACACTGTGCTCCCTTCTGTTATCTAAGTGGTATACGTAAGGTAAATCCATGATACAATCTAACAATCTGTGTTAAATATCATGTACAAAGCAGTGATTCGGTGCAAGAGTTAAAGGTAGGTAATAAAATATAAATATGCTAAGACATGAAAGAGACATTCCACAGTTATTGCACAATTGTTAATGCTTTAGCAGCGTTTAATACATTAATAGCTGTCAGTGGTCTCATGAAAAATGACAAACTGTTTTTGGTTATCGTCATGTGAATTAAAAAAGAGATATAACTTGTTTCCAGAATGCTGTTTTTTATCTCCTGCCAGCGGTTCTTTTCTGTAGCAGAGGAGGAGAGGCTTCTTGTTCCCCGTTTGATTTACTGAGGAGAAAGAATGTGTGGGAAGCTCCCTTCGGTCTGTCCTTCACTCCTTCAGTGATGAGTTGATTAGCCTGAAACCGGTCCTTTGTTACTGTATGCACCATCTCTCTACAGCCCTCTGGTGTATTCTGGAATACTGAATGCCAGTCAGACGACAGAGGCGACTCCATGTCAATGCCATGAAGTCTCAGTTTAGTCGTTCAACCAGTTTTAAAATAGTTCATCTTTCTGAGCGTTCACATATGTTAAACGTCTTTAAACGTTTTCATGTCAAATGTTACAGTTAGGTTCGAGTTAGGCACTTACCTGATATGATTAGGGTTCAAGGCTAGGGAATGTGTTATGTCCTTGGGAAGCTGAAAGTTGGATTTATGCATTTTGGCGCTTCTCTCAGTCCACTAATTTTATATCCATCCTCTTTGGGATTGTTTTGTTTGTTTTGGAATGAACTCATTGAAGCTACACTGTTTCATATTTTCATGTTTAGCAATGGTTAAATACTGACCTTCTTCCTAATATTGTGTAGGTCTCCCTTGTTCCTCCAAAACAGTTGTGACTCATCAGAGAATGGACATGGGCCTTCTGAGGGTGTCCTGTGGTGTCTGGCAACATGATGTTGTTAGTGGGGGCCTTTGGGTCCTATGGGTTGAGGGAGGGGCCTCTGTGGATCATCCCACAGATACTTGATCAGTTTGGGATCTAGTGAATTTGGAGGCCAGGTCAACACCTTGTGATGTTCTTCATGTTTTCCGAGTTGGTGCTCACTACTTAACACATAGGTACAAGTATTCCAGGTGTTTACAGCTACACGCCGTGGTCAACATCAGTGGATGTGGTCCGCTCAGTAAGCTCCAGAGTAATCTGGTGTTTTGGTTTGTTTCATTTTACAGCCCACTGCTGTGTTGTTACAGTTACTGCATTCCTCTTAATGCTGGCATTGATGCATCCTTGGCGTTACTTTTATTCTCACACGCTTTGAGTGTTCCACCTCATTAATGCCTTTGTTTTTTTATTTGATTCTAAAACCCATAAAATTCTCGGCAAACTGAAACTGGAGAACAGTAGGACACTGTTTATTTAGTTTTTTTTTTCTGGCCGGCAGGATCCTGACGGCTTGACAGTCAGTCGTCAACGTTCCTCATGAAGTCTTCTTCCCCTCTGCAGGACACAAATCAAATCCTCTGCTGATGTATAATATGATGTACATTCTCAGGGCCTTTTTCCTCATCTGTGTTTTTTGGCATGTCGACAGTGAAGCTCCAAGGAGGTCGATAAATCACCCCTGGAAATGATTTATATTATGAGGAATATACAGTTTTTATAATTACTCTCATACATTCACTGCAATAAACTGTGGTCTTCAGCTGTTTATATGCAAAGATTGAGTGAGCCTGGGTAACACTCTGTTACTTGCCTGAGATTGGAAAGCAAACCAGGAAGGAAGGAAAGGGACTTTCTGTTTTCTGAGGACCGCATGCACAGAAAACCTGATCACAGCTCTCAGTGGATTTGACATTTGTCAGATGTCGGTTTGAGGAGTGACCCTCTGGTTACTATATAAGATCCATGCTTTTTTCTTTCTTTCTTAATAATTATTAGAGACTACTTTACATTATATTCATATCCCAAAGTGTGATTAAAAGTAAAAACCTGAAGGGTTTATAACCAATTCAGGTTATAAAGCTGGTATTTGTTTTAAGTGATTACTTTTAGCTTGACGTATTTAATTCAGTAGTTGCTGCTTAGAAAAAGTAATGGAAAGACTACACCCTGGACAGGTCTCCAGTCTATCACAGGGCTAACACAGAGAGACAGACAACCATTCAAACTCACATTCACACCTACGGACAATTCAGAATCACCAATGAACCTAACCAGCGTGTCTTTGATGGTGGGAGGAAGCTGGAGGAGATGGATCCTCCTACCGTCCAGTTTCAAACTGCAGCACAACAGATTACCCAAACCCAGAAATGTCTGGCTCCTCTCCTACAAAGAGATCAGCCCTAATTTTAAGAGTGCACAAGGATTTGAGGCAGCCTGGGTTCTAAACTACACTGACAGTGACAACTGTAATTTATCAATTTTATGGTTTGTTGGATGTACTCTGGCAGAAAAAGCATAATTGGACTGTAAACATCCCTCCCCTCAACCAGTAGGCTTTGAAACAAGATCTGTCTGTGGCAGACGAGGAAACAAGCTTGTTTGATATGTTGATGCTCCGTTCTATTGTTTCAGTGAAGCAGCTTTGGCCCACAGTGCTTGTGTGGCTTTTCTTCCCACAGCACAGTAACGCAAAAAACATGCAGGTTAGATGAATTAGAAAATACAACATACAAATGACCTGTCTGGCTGCATAGCTCAGAGACAGGATGCATGCTGGGAGAGATTTAGAGATTTTAGAGAATTTATTTATTGGTCACAAAATGCAGTGATTGTAAGTCACCTCCACTGCAGCCGGAGAAACAGTGTAATGTGTGGTTCAGTCCACACGAGGTCAGTGTTGTACCAGTGAACAGGCTCCTAGGAGCCATATGTATTTCTACTGTTGTCTATAACAGAGGTCATATCCTTTGCAACAATGTGGAAACCTAAAGAGCAGTTTGCATTTTATAATTTGCACTCATGAGTAGAATATCTGTGACGTGATGACTGCAGTCTAAGTTCTTCTGACTACCCTGCCCCCTCCACCACTCTTTGTGCTTTTGCTCAGCTTGCTGCTCCCCCCACGCTTCCCCCCAGCAACACCAGACTTAATAGCACCTCACCCTTACCATCACCCCCGACCTTTCTGCAGACAAGTGACTTGTAGCCACCCCTCACACCACCACCATCACTTTGGCCCAGGTGAGTGGACAGCTTAGGAGGCTCCATCCCAGCAAAGCATGATGAGTGTCCCTACGATTACTTAGGCCTGTGCTTCTGAGCTGGGGGAGCCCCTTCAGTATGTATTTAACCTGAGCCTATACGGAGGGTCCCCCTGCAGTGGAAGACATCACGCATCATCCTCGTTCCTAATAAATTGCACCTGAGGGAGATGAATGACTTCTGACCAGTCGCCCTGACATCCAGCATCAGGAAGACCATGGAAACTGACATAGTTTAACCAAAAACTGTATTTTTGATCAACACGTTAACTGCAGTCATGTGGATTTAATAGTGTCATGATGGACAGCTTTCTAATGGTTTTGTGTGTTTGTTGCCATATGTTGTCTTATTTCATGTTTGATGCTTCCAGGTGAAATGCTGGCAGGTACATGAGGATGAAAAGTAACACAACTAACTCATGGATAATGAAACATGCACAAAACTAAATGTGATGGGGACATCGTCCCTAGAATGTTCTGTTGTTCCGTTGTCATAGAAACACGATGCTGCATCATTTCCACATCAACCTTTGGAGAGGTGAGACCACTCTGAAAAACACACTGAGAAAACATCATTATTTTGTCTTTAGTAGAACTGTTTTCGTCTGGCTAAACTATACATTTACTTGCTTTAGAGTTTCTTTACATGTGACATACTTTTTCTCACAACTTGCAGTCTAAATAAAACTGAGCTAATATGTATCTATGAATGTGAACGGAGGACGCTAATTCACCCTTTGGCCTGTAAAACATTATTTACATTTGTAAATGTTGCTTGTCTTGTCCTCTGTGCCACATTTCCACAAAACAGACTACCAAATGACATTGACTGAAATACTTGTAGTCTTCACTTATGATCCTCTGCAGTGTATGCTGTAGATGTCTTCAACAATAATGATTATTTTAATCATGTTTTAATTAAATATAGCACCTGGTGCTATTCTTATGTGCATTACTTTATTGAACAACACATTGTCATATGTAATCTTATGTGAAATGCATTTCTCACCAGTTACATTGCAGATAACATTAATATGTAAATCTCTGAAAGTAAACAGAGGATGCTAATTCAATTTTGTCCCTTACAACATTATTTTCATTTGTAAAAATGTTTTGTTGTTGTTGTTGTTGTTGTTGATTGACAGCAGAATATGCACTTGGCTTGTCAGGTTTTGTCGGAACAGAACTGTCATCGGCAAGAGCACCAAGATCAGCTCACAGACAAGTAATTCCTCCGTACAGGGAATCATAGACACAAATGACAAATAGACACAAACTCAAAACAACAATGATTCAGATGGTAGTTTGAACACTTCCACAACATCATTATACAAGAGGGTATCTAGTGTATTTAGGTTGCACAGTTATGTGCGCAAAACTAGAAAAGAGAGCAGTAAAACAAAGGGGAAGAAAAGGAGGGAAATAATATGGGGGGCAGAAAAAAGGCCTCTTCAGGTCCCAGGTATTTTAACCTTATACAGGGGACTGTTGAGTTAATTTCACAGATTGTTGACAGCAGCAACAGGGTCGTTCACCCCCTGGCCATTGTGTAAAATGTATCTTCAGATGTAATCTGTCTGTGTAATCAGATGTAGTCTGTATAGTAGTAGTATCTGCATAGTAGAGGTGCGGACACTATTGTTTGGCGTTCACCCGACAAGGGCTCTGTCCGGCGTGCTCTGGCTGCGGGAATCAAAGTGTGACCTGTAGGCAGGGTTGGCTGTGCTGTTCATGTGCAGCATCATCAGAATCTTGGAGTGTGGCGTCTTCTCTCTGCCTTCACCACGAGACAGTGACAGTTGGGCCGTGTGTTGAGATCTCTTCGCTCGGCTGTTGAGACCACAGCTCGTGTCTCTTCCCTTCCACCTGCGTTCCGTGTTCTCCCAGCTGGGCATCTCGAACGGCTATCCACGGCCTCCAGCCTGGTGTGGTCGCTCCATCTTCTGCTGCCAGCGTTCTACATGACCCCATTAACCGAACAGTAATTCCACTGTGTGTCCACACAGTTTGTGAGTGTGAATGGTTGTCTGTCTCTCTGTGTTAGCCCTGCGATGGACTGGAGACCTGTCCAGGGTGTACCCTGTCACAAATTTTTGTTCGTTTAATATCCAGCTGTTGGGTTTGCTTTTAGCTTGTAGGTTTATTACTATTCCAAACAGGACGGATAACACGGTAATGACTGGAAAGGATGCTAAGAGAATGCAGCTGTGGATGGACCAAAGTGACCACATACCTCGACCTGCAGATCCATCAGGGGAAACACCCAGGCGCAAGCTTGCACTGCAGTAGCGGATCAGACAAGACTCAGACTCCTGCGGAAAGCATGGAAGAGATCCGAGGATGATGAAAAGGAAGGCTTCAAAAACCTCTGGAGTGGGCCTTAAGAACTGACCTGGATTGCCAGTTGAAATTCCCTCAAGAGATTGTTATAACCTCCCTCCAGCCAGACATCATGATTTGGTCCATCACCACAAAGACAGTCATAATGGCTGAGCTAACTGTCCCATGGGAGGATGGTCTGGAGGCTGCCTTCGAAAGGAAAAAAGAGAAGCATGTGGAACTGGCAGCTGCATGCACACAAGCAGGGTGGAGAGTACACACCTACCCAGTGGAAGTTGGCTGCAAGAGGTTCACTGGAACCTCCATCCAGCGATTCCTCACGACCATCATTGGCATTCAAGGCACCAAACTGGAGAGAGCCCTCAAAGAGCTGGCAGAGGAGGCGGCGCAAGGGAGCTTTTGGCTCCGGCTACACAGAAAGGATCCCAGGGCCGGCTGCAGGGGGTGGCCACTAGGAGATGTTCTGGGATTAAAGGAGCAGCATCAGTGAAGGGTGGCTCCCTGCTGACGACCCTGCAGCTGGAACAAAAAGGCACTGGCGGAAGTGCGTCAGGCACAAATGCCTTGCAGGTGGTCTCACCTGGCGCCCGCCCACAGCAGAGTTTTTGGTGTTAAGTTGTTTTTGTTTCATTATTAACATGCTACTTTGTTTTCTTTGTATATCCAAAAAATTAAGCAAATGTCTGTGTTTAGTGGTCTAAATTTTAAAATATGGTTGTTTTTTCCTGTCTTTAGACTGTTATAGGCGGCAACAGATTAAGAGTATTTGTGTTTTCTCTGGAGTGGCTGGGTGCCTTAGTTTGCGCTTCTCGCTAGTGGTCAAGTTGAGGGTAATACATTTTGTTTATCTGCCGAGTGAGATGTAAGATGTTTGAATGGTGATGTTTACTGGTTATATATCAGTCAAACATGGTAGGCCTCAACTGAGCCGGTCAAATAGATGTCTAGATTCATGATTCACTTCTTTGGCGGCCGGTTCAATGAGCCAGATCTGAATCTTTTTTCCACCGCTAATGGAGAACCCAAAGCTGTGTGCACACGGTGGAATTACTGTGCACTTTACGGGAGTCATGTAGAACGCTGGCAGCACAAGATGGAGCGACGGCATCAGGCTGGAATCCATGGATAGCCGTTCGAGATGCCCAGGTGGCAGCACACGTCACCGGTGTGTGCAGTGCAGCCCCGCACACAACGCGCTAGGAAGGGAAGAGACACGAGCTGTGGTCTCAACAGCCGAGCGAAGGGAGCTCAACACATGGCCCAACTGTCACTGTCTTGTGGTGAAGGCAGAGAGAAGACGCCACACTCCAAGATTGGTGCTGCACACAAACAGCACGGCCAACCCTGCTTACAGAAAAAAAAACTGAGCACGCTGGACAGAGCCCTCGTCGGGTGAACACCAGACAATAGTGTCCGCACCTCTACTATGCTGATACTACTACTATACAGAGTACACCTGATTACCCAGGCAGCACGAACAGCATGGCCAACCCTGCTTACAGGTCGCAGTACCCTTACACTTGTTAAATTTGCTGTTGTTGAGAACGTTTCCCCATAATCAATTCCCATCCCAGCTAGGGACACATGTGGCGATGCATTTTTTTTTTTTTTTGAGAACTTTATTTATGTTCCTTTTTCAATGTACACAACAGTGAACATACAACAAACAACCCTACCCTCCCACCCCTCACAAGGCCAAAGAGTAAAAAAAAAGAAAAAAGGAACAAATATCAACATAGATAAAGCATATATAGTTGTACGCTGCACACTCATAGATGTTAAAACTAAGTAAAATACATGTTAGGGACACATTCAGCCACGCACACAGATCCAGCTGGTCAGTTCATATACATAAAGTAGTAATATAACAGTGGTTCAAATGAAAGAGAGATTGTGGCGATGCATTTTAATGAAGGTGTGACCAGAGGTACTTAAAACTGTACAGTTATGATAGGGTCTGGATGGGGCCCTAGAGCACCTCTTAATGTGGTCAGAGGTTGAATATCACTCATTTGTGTCCTCAGTGCATCCTGGGTGTGCTCACACACCTGTACTTGCGATCAGATTGCCCAGGATGTTTGCTAATGCAAGGAGTGAATGGGCTCAGTGTTGTGGGGAAACAGAATAACAGCTTCACCTAGGCTTCACAGAGCCCTAGTCAGGAGTAAAACGAAATCTAGTTGACAAGGGACAACGGTGAAGACTGAAGACAACAGTGTACACATTTTAGCAATCAGAATCAGAATCAGAATCAGAATCAGAAAATGCTTTATTGCCAAGCATGTTTGTGCATACAAGGAATTTGCCTTGGTGTTGGTATGTCTGCCTGGATGAGTGAAACATAGAGAAACTCCAGTACAGTTGCATTCTTTTAGATAGAGATATTTTAGACAAAATTTGATTCCTAACCTCTCCAAATTTAGATAAAGAAAACTGAAATATTAGACAAACCACTGCAACCACCTGGAAATACCAAAGTAAATCACTAGATATTGTACACTTCCAGCCTCACCGTAACCAAGGCTATATCAACCTAACCAAGCCTTACCTGCTATAACAGAATCCAGCCCCACTGAGAAAATAAAAACTCAAATGGGGAAACTGAGGCTAAATAATTTTATTGAATCTGTTTATAAATACATTTCAGTAATCATCTAGAAACCAGAACCTGCCATGATCTTTCCCAACCAAATCAAATTTGACCTCACCTAAGAAAAGTTATCCAACCTTATTTTATCTAATTCAACCAAGAACAGTAAACCTAACCCGACTTACCTAGGCTTATCTAATAAAGCCTGACCATGACATGGCTAACTAGTATTGCTAAATCTGAGCTTTGATCCATGCTTCCTCATGTCCTAGCAGGCTGAGGTGTCCTTTACCAAGACACAGAAAGTCATGAAATAGTGCATGTGACATGTACACATACTGTAAATGGGCCATGGGTACATGCATGACCATATATGTGTCAGCAAGGTCTAGATGTCTTGAAAGTGCCACACTGGCCATTGAGAAAGTAAAGTAAGCAGAGAGGGAAGAATCTGTGAGGCACTATGTATTGCCTTTAAGTATGAAAAGTCCCATATCAATAAAATCTGATTTGATTTGATCATCAGTCCCATATGTATTAGATTTGCACCTGTCAGGTCAGGCACATTGAGATCCTCATTAAAGCTGGATTGATCTTATCCCACTTGTTAAAATGAAACAGATTCACTCTTTACAAGCGTCAAGCATGGAAGGCTGTCAACCAGTGACGGCTATAAAATATGATACATGGATATCAGACCTGCAGGACCATCAATCTGGAGTTAGAAGTAAGGAAAATGTAATTTAAAAAGTTCAGACAAGGTTGGAAGAAGACCTTGCTTACAAGACCTAGTTAAGTTAATGTCAGGGTTAAGGGAAGTTAAGAATAAAAACAGTCAGCACTCAGTTAACCGAGAATGCAAACATTTAGTCCATCCAAGATGCTGGGAACTGACTGTGATAAAGGTTGCTCAAACGTTTATGGGTGTCCTGTATGCTGACAAAACAAGTAGCTTTCAGGTGGTTGCAAGAGAATTGCTAATGTTTTGTTTAGTTATCATACATCCTGCTCTATTTTACACACACACACAAAATAGTTGGGATAGATTACAGTCTACAGTCAAAACCCTGCTCCTTCTCAGCAACTGACAGTTTAACACAACCCTCACGTTCCCGACACACTCTCCATCTGGATCCATCAGCTACCTTGTACTCTGGTGACATCCTGCCTGGGTCTAAGAGCCAAAGCTCATTCTGTTTCTACCTTATAAAATAATACTTAAAATAATACTATTAGTCTGTTTGTCCTCTTTAAAGTCTCTCCTGGTTGAAATACACTGAGTTAAAATTGTATACTTTCGTAATTGTGCTACTACAAGTGCAGATGCTGCAGTCCGTTCAATGAATCGTCCACCTCACTGTTAGCTTTAGAATTAGCATTCCACTTGTGACTAGTTGCTAATTTTCCATTAAACCTTCAGAAACCAAAGATCTTTAGTTTGTAATACAACTTAGAAATCATATAAGCTAAAGAGTCTGGTATGTTTGGAAATGGATTACTATACTGAGACGAGTGAATAGTGAATTTTATTTTAAAATATGCATTTATTGTACAAGAAAGCAAATTTGTTTTCTTTAAATGAAACCAGATGTTTACATACACTGTGTTAAAATACACAGAAACATTTCTCCTCACTGTCTGAAGTTAAATCAGGGTTGTTGTTTTTTTGGACACTTTTATTAGTAGAGAGAAAAGGGAGGTAATGAAACTCTGCCAGTGAAGAGAGGATAGCGCTCAACCAGGTGAGCTATTATAGATGGTTTTATAACCAACACTATCTGTAGTCAACACTCAAGATTTACCACGGGGTATCTATAAATGTTCCCCTCTTATAGATGCTAGCTTTATGTTCTTTGCTGTGATGTCCTGGAGACGAGGCATTGGGACTTATGGAGACAGTAAACTATTCTGAGGATGCCTGCTCTGTGGTGTTGGTGCAGAGGTGAGGCAGGTAAGGAGCATGTTCATCCACAGCCTCATCCACAAAACCTCATCTACAAAACCTACCGTTAACTCCAACCTCCCGACTCACCTCCAAACATACACCACTCAGTCATATTATCTTGACTTGCACACATGCGTATTTGCATGTGTACATGAAGACACGCATTGCTCATGTACAGACTCTGCTCTAAAATATAAGCATCTAAGAATATCACCTATGAGAAGGGGAAAATCCCTATGAGGATCAGAGGACGCAAACATGAAGAACAGGAAACAGCAAAATTCTGGTTGCTCCGTAACTCGGGAATTTATTATAGTTTAACACACAAAGCACATTGTCTTGTACGCTCAGTTCAAGTATACTGTTAGTATACATAATGTAGCTGTTCAACATGTACTGTACCCTCAGAAAACAGAGGACCAGTTTGATAGCACCATTACAAAAAGTACAATAAAACAGGATTCACGCACATTATTGTACACACTTACTTTTTTAAAACAACGAATAAATGTGTAAAAACCTGACTTCAAAAACAGAAAGCTACTCATGTCTTTTTTAAAATCGTGGGTGTCTGTCCACCGCAAGATGTAAATCAGTTATATTTACTTGTAAAGGCAACATATGAAGCAGTGACTGAGGCCTTCCTTTGTTTGACTGCATGCCATCACAGACCAAGTCCTGTTGGAAGAACTGAAAAAACGACTAATAGCATTACTACTCTTATTAAATTATATTATATTATGGAATAGAAAAGTCAGAAATGGTAGCTGGTAGAGCAAGCAGTGTAACCACAGAAAGTAGTCTGTAAGCAGTAGTGTGTGAGTTGTGCTACAGCTCCCTTAGCCAATTAGCTTTTCCACTGCAGCTCTGGTGGTTGGTAGCTCATTTTGCTAATGTAATGGTACTGATTTGAGGTCCAAAAACCACTGACATGAGCTAGCACTAGTTCATCACTCCAGAATTGATCTGTTTTCTCTTTACAGTTCTGGTTACAGTAGCTCTCCAAGCTAATGCAGTTGCTACAATTGCACAAATGATAGGTTAGCAAAGTCGTTAGCTTGGCTTGGGGCCTGACAGGATAATAAGATCACCAATACTCTGTTGAACAGCATGACTTTTGTGAAACTGTCTGCAACCCGGGCTGTGGAGCTGCTATCGCTTAAACACAGGAGGTTAACTTAAAAAGGATGGCACATCACAGAGAATTAGCAACAGTGGCTTCCTCCATTTTAGAGCGTCCAGCTCCTCACCCACTCAGTAATCAGCACCATCAAGTAGTCAATGATGCAAACTTGGCAGTGCAGTGCAAATTCACCAGTTCAAGTCTTATGTTAATGCAACTAGTTGGCGCAGTTTTACTCTCAGTCAGACTGATGTCGCTGGAATGAATTGAGATTAATCAGTTTTAGATATGCTGGTGTGGCCAGGCGCCATAGCTATGGAGTTTCCCTGTTTCATTTGCTCACAATTCAGTCTCATTTCAGTTTGACATTTGGGCAAGCGTACTGGTGCAGAGGGTTTATTACAGCTCACAAAACTAAAAAATCAAAATCAAAAGTCAAAAGGCATTACATATAAAAAGTAACTTACACCAGGCTGAAAACAAACACTGCCCTTTAGCAGGATGTGGTGACAGGTAGACCTCTTGCGCTGCAGCAGGTGAAATAATAAGCAGACAGCAGCACATACAAGATTTCAAATAGGTGTGAAGTTGCCCTTCAAAGACAGTAGGTGTAACGTATATGAAATAGTAGAAGGAAAAAAAGGAACACGAGGTCCCACATTAGCTTCAGATGCAAAAAATCCTACATATCATAAACAGAAAAGATAATATTGATTTAAATGAGATGGGTTCCAACACACTTTCACAACACCAACTACCCCAAAGGCTTGTAGTGCAACTCTTTGAAATGTGACGACAGTCTGGTCCACTCTGAGCAGATTGTGCTGTTTAGTGTGAGGTGTTGCATAAACCTTGATGACCTTATGAAGTCTTTAGCTTAAATAACAGATATGCTATAGAAATGTTTAACTTTAGTCAGTCTTGACTTCAGTGTGTAAAAGGTACTGTATTTATGAAACTGTTGAAAACTGGCATGTATATTCACACACAGGCTGCTACAGACCATTCCTGTCACTCCCAAGGCAGCCAAAGTCTCCAGGGGGAGGTATAAACAAAGAACAACAACAGAAAACTGCAGCAGGGTTCTATTAAAGCGCTGCATTTCAAGGAGGATACATTCTCTGCGACATTCCCGAATGTTGCACCTTGTGCAAAATACCTCCCTCTAACCTGCAGGTTTACGTCATCATTCATTAAAAAGAAAAAAAATAAGGTTTTGCAGTCACAGGTCACGCAGAGAGCTTCACTGTTCTCTTGATCTTAGCCAGGGAGGTTGGAAGTGTTGGCAAAGCTGTAGCTGCCTCTGTTTGCACAGGAGGGGGAAATCAAATATTCTTTGAAAAGAGGCAGGTGGTGGGTCAAAGGAAGCTGCTGCCTCACTGATGAAGGGAACATAAAAAGAGATGGCTTCAACAGGGCACGGCTGGCAGGAGGAATCCAGCACGGATGGAGACGTGTAGTGGTTGGTGGGCTTCAGATGATGCTGAAGGGAACGGCCAGTCGACTCCACTCCTCTGCCTCGTCTTTACCTGTGGGTCACCTGGTTGTTGAGGAGGCCTGGGAACGTCTGTTCTGTTTCAGTGCTTAATGAGCCACCTAGAGGTGCAGCAGCAGAGACACATGATTACCACCTACAAAACGCTGTCCTTTCACATCTGACACCAGGTGTTTCATTCACTGTCAGCGTCAAGCATGAGACATGTTGGAGAAGTGAGGGATTTTCGCTAAGTTCAGTTCCCAACAAGGAGTGCTTCTGAACCACTGGGTGCTTTGACTGTGCAAAGTTACACAAAAAAACATCTGCAGTGAGTCAGCTGGAAATATGGTGACTGAGTGAGTATGAAAACTACTGTTAGCCGAGAAGTGATTCAACAGCAAAAATAATGGATGAACATTTGCAAAACCTTAGTAACACATAGTTTAAAATGATAACTTGGCCAAACCTGGTAAATAGTTTAGCTTAAAGTAATGCATTAAATCCTTAACTAATTATGTTACTACTGATTTAATGAAATGTATTTTGTGTTCGAAATTCTAAGTCTTAGTTCATTAACATTACCATTATGGCAGCTGTACATCCACACACGATGGCCATCATATCGACATCTGCATTTCATGATGTTGTTGGTGTAGTCTGACTCTGGGACTTCATAGTTTGGATTGATCACGATCTGTAAGAGGGAGGGCATGAATGAGGTGGAGACGAAGGCAGCAGAGTGAAGAACAGACGACTCTCGACGCAAAGCAAAGGGCAGCGGCACGTGGGAGACGTCACCTGGAAAATGTAATCGCCGGGTTTGAGATTGCTGATGTCGATCCACTGGCAGTCGATGTCGTGCCTGTAGGTATCCCAGCAGCCCACGGTGATACCCTGCTCTCCAAAGTTGGCACATTCGTACCTCTTTTCAATACCTGCAATAATAAAATAGCAATAATGAGCAATGTTAACGTTGCATTAGTTGATGTTTCATTTTTCTGCCACTAGAGGGCAGCAGGCTGAAAACAAATGAATTATCTGCTAAAGTTGTTGGTATTTTGGTACATTTACTCACCGTGTAGTTGTTATTATTAATTTAGTCACTTCACACAACTATAGTTGATAGCTCCTTATACGTATAGTTGATATTATAGTACCGTAAGTGAATTCTTTTTTGTATTACTCACACTTTGATCTACCATTTAAATAGGACCATTGTTCAGAGCAGCTTTAAAAGCCCTGTCTAGACAATCTGAAAAAAGAGAGTTTCTGTACAGTAAAGGTTTTCCACGACTCGAAACCAAAGTCCCACTGTGTTTCTTACCTTCGTCGCACTCCGAGTCCTCGAGGCAGAAACTTGCTTTGTGTCCTTCTGCCACTTTGGTCCCATTGAGGCTGAACAGGTCGTACAGCGTGAACACCTCCATGCTGTGATAATGCCTACACATGGAGAGCAGCTGGTTAGGGACTGCACTTGCTGTGGTCTTCTGTAGCTCTCAAGCGCATACAATGTTTAATAAAAAATATAAGGTAGTTTTATATCTCATTATACAGTTAATTAGAGGACAGCATATGGAAGTCTATGTGAGATGTGTCTTTCTTGTATATTTTTATTTCTTGGATACATTTAAGTTTGGTAAGAAGAAGAAAGACATAGCCATGATTACATTTTTATAACTTTGGAGAAAGTAGCATGGTAGCTGTTCCAGTCTTTGAGCTAAGCTAGGCCAATGGACTTGTGGCTCCAGCTCCATAAGCTGAGCAACACACAAAGATTCATAGCTTTGGAGCTGCATCCAATTACAGTGCAGTGAAATAATTCTGTTGGATCCATGTTACTGAAAAGGAGATGACATTTGGGAGTCTTTCCTTAACATCTTTAATGTTAAGAGATAAGAAACTTGAGGAAGATCCAAGCAGCTAATTAAAGTTTCTGCAGCCCTCAGTCTTAAGTGTTATCATAAGTGCAACATTTATGAGGAGGCGCACACGTTATGAAACTTTCTTAAGCTTGCCGCTGTGGAGTTAGGGATGAAATATGATATAAAACCATGCTTGCACTCTGCAACACTGACCTGTGACAGTCGTGCCACACCCAGGAGTTCCTGCTGGCTTTAGGCCGGAAGTCTGACTGGCCGTTGTTGTGAATCTGGGAGGAGAAGCGTAGCAGGCGGCGGTAAGAGTTGGCCGGCACCTGGCCGGAGTTGGAGGCCAAGCAGTTCTCCTCAAAGGCACACTGCAGCATGAACATGGGCCGGTCTTCCATGTAGGTGGTCTGCTCCACCACCTGAGGGTTCAGCACCAGGTCAGGAGCCGCTGCAGGCAAAGGAAAAGAGGAAAACCCAGACACGGATGAGCAGACGGAGACAAAACTTATGGACAAAATGTCAATTCAGGACAGGTATATGAGCTTCTGTAAAGCAAACATTTCTCTAAGGCAAAGTTTCTCCACATGTAGACATACTCCTAGTTGTTGAATTAGTGAAAAGATAAAGGGAGTATGAACTGAGTAACAAAGTTTAAGTCAGGGTCTAATGAAGAGGTGAGACGTCAGTTACAGTTACAGGGTCATAAAGAGCAGTAGGCACAACTCCATTGCTGTCACATTTTCAGCACTGTGTGCGTTATACTGTCTTACTTTCAGAGCAGGAGACTCCGGCGGCGTTGCGTCCGCCTCCTTTGGAGCAGCTCAGGTGGTCTCCATGGTGCAGGCAGTGGGACAGAGACATCTCGGTTCCGGAGCAGCGAACGCCACTCATGGCCACAGCGTCTGCGCTCACCTCCCCAGGCCAGTACCACGTCTCCTGTGGACAGGTTCATAGCTGGTGTGTAGGTGACATCCACAAACCCCTGATATAACGCATTATAACTGCATTTAAATTACTGCTTTTGATGCACTGACTGATTTCAGTGTGTGTGCGCTGATAAAGAAGATGTGGAAACGCTTCATGACAAAGGTGGATCAAATCATAAGGACTGTTTTAAGCTGCTGATGTGAACGAATGAATGTAATTACCCACTTTGGCCACTAGATGGTGCACCCAATCTTTGCACAGCATCGTGGATGTTGACATTATATCACTCTGATGATGGGACATCCAACAGATAATCTTTTCAGAATGGCAACTTAAACTGCCAAATAAGAGCTATGAGGATTATATGCCTATACCTCTAATCATGTAAAAGAATGTGTAATGATGCTGGCAGATGGAAACCAGGCCCTAATGTAACACTGTAATGTAATAAATGGACTCCTATTACAGCTAACTGTCCTCTCCAATGTATAATCACACAGATCTTCATTTCAGATTTCAAAGGGCTGTTAGAAAGAATCCTCCCCATCTCAGCTGCTGCTTCTATTACTGTGGTGCACTGTAGACTGTTGAGTCGCCCTGCTCATGCCCAGCGCTCTTCTATGTGTCAGCAGTTTTCAGCAGAGGGCTGTTGGTCATTTTTAGCAATCCCATACACACGGAAAACTAAAAGACAGTGCAGGAGTATGCAACTCATACTGAATTTACTCCTAATTTATCAAATTACAGCCTAATAATTTAATTTAATTTATATATTTCTTTCATGTACATAACAAATTAGAAATGGAGAAAAATGATTAAAAATTATAGTTACTTACAGAATTCTAATTAAATTTGGTTGCATCATTTTTAGCTTATTCTTAAGCAGTAAATCATTATAACATAAAATTAGATATATTTTTTTTTCACAATGACAGCACAGAGTATAATTTTCATATTAATGTGCATGAATCATGTTTGCACAGTTTGTAATTTAGTTCTCAAGTTTGGGTTGGCATGTGGAAACAAAACTGAAATGTCCATTTTCAGTTCCTGCAACACCAGCACTCAACTTTGGAGAAATAAAAGGCAGGTGCACATTAAGCCTTGAAAGTTTGCGGTTATGCAAAACCATTTCTTCTCAGGTGACAGTCTTTTCTAGCAAAACTTTCCTTTCAGCTGCTGAGATTGAAGAAATCCATCTTAAAAACGCTGAAACCCATTAATAGTCTGTGCAGAGAAAGTTCCATTCATTACCTTTACAGACAGGGTGACTAAAAAGCTGTGGGATTGTATTTGAAAGTCAAATAATCTGCTTTTCCGTGACCACATGAACAGCAAAATGAAAAAGGGAAACTCAGAGTTTTGGGAGTCTTTCAGAAGCTCATAATCTACAACAAAGAACAGCTAGCTGCCTGCTAACAGGTTACTAATGGATGCTGGCAGTAATTTAACCTCACAGGAGGCAAACAAAGACATTTTTTCAAGGGCCTCTCATTGTGGCCATCAAATAGTGCCAATCACTGCTGAGTCAGCATTGCTAAATATATAAAGGTAAATTGTAAATACATACTTTACTTTACAAGCCCTGCACGTACAGATGCTTCCTATGAAACTAACTAGAAAAGTTCAAACTTAAAAAAATGAGGGAGAAAGTGATATAACTAACTGCAAGCAAGCCATTTGGCATTAATTAACAGAGAGCCTGGGGCAATGTTAAATCTGTAGGTTTACAGTTTAGTTTTTTTCCAATTAAAGGTTTGAATAACCTAGAGTGGCTTTTAGTCACGGCCCAGCAGGTCAGATGAACAAAACCATCAATAGAGACTCAGAGGGAATTTTCAATAATTAGTCTTTAGTGAATGTATATAATAAAACCGCTTTGTTCCAAAGAAATGAGCAGCTTCTCGTGGACTCAACACAAAGCGTGCACTAATGGAGCATAGTGTTAGTCAAACTCTGCTCACAATCCCAGCTACAACAAATGCTAGTAAACTTATCCAGCCAACTTTGTCTAAAGTAGTCCTGACTAAATTCTGTCTTTATTCTCTGTGCAAATTACGCCCCTTACCCTCCCATGGGTTTGCATTGCCTGGAACACACCTCACGGTATATCCAAAAATGTTAAAGAAATGCAACTTTTGAGCATTTCCGTGACCTGAATGACTGACAACCTTCACATGCACCTCATGAAATAATCATCACATGCTGCTTTTATTCCTAATATTCAGAAACTTATTCTAAACATGTGAAGTGCTCCGTTGAGGCTGATTTCCGCCACTCTGGCTGCTGTGACTCATACCTGGAAGGCGTTGCTGGCGAAGCCCAGGCCCAGCTGTCTGCAGACCACCATGGCCTCCATGGTCCCCCAGCCCTCACCGCACACCGTCCCCCACACCAGAGAGCCGTTTCTTTCCACCAGCACCTCTACGCGGCCTTCATAGGGGTTGCGACCTCCACTCAGTCTCAGCTATGGGCATAAAAGAAACAAAAACACGGCTGACATAAGAATCAGTGATGTCTGACTTGACAGCTGCTCACAGTTTGGGTGCACGTAGCTGTTATATGTAAGAATGCAGTGAGGATATATCTAAGATCAAAGGCATGAAAATAATGGTTATATTTCTACTGTGCGTAATGCACATGCATTTAAGCAAACTATTTAGATTGATATTCCTCAAAATAGCTATGATGGTAGCTCTGTGCACTCTTGGCAACATCTTAACTAGCTTCATGTAAATGTTATCAAATAGCACGCATCAGAAGTTATTTTTTGCCTTCCTGATGTGTCTGAGACACTCAGCTGTGCTGTGTCAGGGTTTGTATACAGTGAAGAGCCCATTCAGCTGATGTTTTAAATTCATGTTATGGCAAGAACTGCTAAACTAAGTGAAGATGAATTGAAGGAAAACCAAGAGTTGTCCAAGAGGCTGCAGAGAGCAAATTCAGTACAGTTGCCAACTTAAGAAATCAACAACTAAAATCAACTGTGCCTCAGTGAAGTCACGTGTATGCATCCCAGAGCTCGAGCAGCAGACTCATCTCACCATCAGCTGTTGGAGGAGACTGTCTGACTCATCTTTATAGTCAGACTGCTCAATCTAAAAGAACAGCCTGGGCCACGAAACAAAAGGAATCTACAGTATACCAATGAGAATCTGCGCTTGGTCTGTGGAATCCAAATTCAAGACCTTTGTTTAATTGTATGCAAGACTCAGAGAACGGACATGTAAGCCCTGCCATGAAGCATGGAGGTGGAGCTTTTTTCTTGGGGATGCTTTGCCGCTGACTCTGTTGGCCATATGTTCCAAATCAAAGGCAACCATTCACCAGCGTGGCGACCACCGCACCCCATCTGGTTTGAGCTTAGTGAATCTGCAACAGTATGATAAATAAAACATCACCTCCCATCTCTGTAAGCGCCATTTGACCAAGAAGCAGAGTGATGGGATGCCAGATCAGATGACCTGGACTCCACAATCGCCTGCCCTATAAGCACAACTGAGATTGGCTGGGACTGGTGGTCGGGAGTTGAACCACAGAGTGAAGGAAATGCAGTCAACAAGTGTTCAGCATATGTGGGAACAGCTTCAAAACTGGAAAAAACTCCAGGTGACGACCTCATGAAGCTGGTTGAGAAAAGGAAATGTGCAAAGCTTTGAAGAATCTAAAGTCTAAAACTATTTTCCATGGTAAATCGAAAATGAAAACAAGTAAACTGTTTTAATTTTTAGATTACTACATAATCCATATACGTAACTGTAGTGTGTCTTCAGTTTTGTTCTGTAAACAGACAAATGTGTCATAACAGTTGACTGGAACTGCATTGTTATTTAAAATAATATAATAAGACATGTGTATAGGATGTGCCAAATGTCTTCACCTACAGAACTGGATGTTACTTAAGTAGTCTTTGGAAAGCCATGTATTGGCATGGCTGACAATACAGGTGCACAGGCTATATGTGGTCATGATGATGAACTGTAAATTGAACTGGTATGCTTGGTCTGCAGGACAGACTGCTACATAATGCATTTTGATCATGTGTCTATCAGCAGCTCTTGCGTTTGACTGAAACAGGTTTGTAGACTGACCCTCTCTTGGAAGCCCATAGCAGGGACGTTACATCTGACAGCTGCATCCTCCTCATGGCTGCAACCAAGAGCCTCCTTGTTGAACATACACTCAGTTATGGACTTCTCAAATCCGGAGCACACCACCTCATTCATATGCACTGGGCCCATACCTGGAAAATACAGAGGGAAGCTGATTTATTTTTTTAATCCCACTGAAAATAAGAAAGGAAAGAAAATGGCACAACGGAAAAGAAAATGGAAGTCTTGATTTCGGTTCAGTTGAAATACAGCTCTGCTATAAAATCCAAAACAATCTCAAACTATTTCACTTCAGTCTCCAAGCTAAATATTCAGGATAAATTGGTTGTTTGGTTGCTTCAAAGTTTAAAGATCGGCCAAACAGCATGACATTCAAAACAGTAACACTTATTGTTGTGGAACAGATTGAGATAAAGTGCATCAAAATGAGCTTTAATGAGACATGTCTGTATCTTGACTTTAATCCACCTATGGCATACTGAACATGTTGGACATAGTTAAGAAAAAATCATATCCAACGATTTAATCTGAAAGTCCGGATAAAAAACAAGTGTACCATGAAAGAATTTTGGAGCCATCAGGGCTCTTTCTCAAGTTGGCTGTCCAAGCAAAGTGAACACAGAACTGGAGCGACTTTGATCAGTGACATAACCAAAAACCTGGCAGTCACTCTAACAGCGCTTCAGATGTCCTCTGCAGAAATATGGGAAGCAGTGAAAAGTATCACAGCACTGGAAAAAGCACTATGTTTTTGGAGAACAAATTATCTGATGTTTGTAGCAGTAAAGCACGGCAGTGGCAGCATCATGCTGGGCGGGGAGAGCAGCCCAGAGAAAGGAGACATATCTTCATCTGTTTCTCATTTTATTATCCTGTGCTGTTACTGTTTCTGGGGTGATTTGGAAAAGGAAGATTCCGACTGTTTCAACATTTTCCATGTCTAACATGACTGGAAACTGCAGAAACGTACTACTTGTCCTTGTTTATAATAAAACATAACATCCTTTTCTTCTTTTTCCCCACGCCGATGCACCTGCTGTTTTTTTATTGCGGTTTCTCCCAATGCCTACTGAGCCAGGTATTTTAGGTGTAGGTCAGTGTTAAGTATTTGTTAGGTGGGGGTATCGACTTCAAAACGTTCTCTGCATGCTGTAAAACTGTTTAAACTGCCTGTGACATGATGCTGCTGTTGGGGCATGTGAAGACCACAAAGTGAGGCCTGTCAGAAGGAAGGCCTCCATTTGAAAATTACTGGTCAATAAAAGGAGGCAGTCTAGTTCCAGTGTGCGCGGAGAAAGAAAGCGCAAACTTTGCTTTACTTTTGACGTGTCCAAATAAGATACCTGCAATTGCAATAATCACACCTAATTTGTAATTTGCATTACTCGATTAAGATTTCAGCAGACCGATAAGTATTTGATGAAGTGACAAATTAATAGGGCTGTTCCAAGCTATCGCCATACTTTCTCTATGTCATTTTGGAGGCTGTACCAGAACTAGTCTGACTTTTTTAAGGTGCAATCTGGTCTTTCTATTCTTGAGGTTTATCAAAGGGTTGCACCTTGTGGTGACCTCCCTGTATTCGGTCTTGGAAAGTCCACTCTTTACGGTAGACATGGATAATGATATGCCTTCCTCCTGGAGAGTGTTCGTCACTCTGATGTGTTTTTCTTTACCATGGAAACATCCTGCAATCATTCACCCCAGCTGTTCACTCCTGATGCTCCTACTAGAGTTCTTTTCAGCTTATTTAAAAAGACAGTGAATATTGGACTTGAAAGTTGTACTGTCGCTGTTGTAGTTTCAGCTTGCAACCTGAAAGTAGTAAGGGAAATGTAGCTAAAAGATTTCAGTAAGTGGCACTCACTTATAGGTTTGTGAGTTCATGGTGTTCGGGTTACACGAGGATGACATAGGAAAGCTTATGAACTAGAATCTAAAATTACTGGCTCTGATGTGGTATTTGTCCATATAACTTTCCATCTGGAGCCATGCAAGAAATACGTATACAGTTGTTCCAGCAATAAAGACTGTCATTCACATGGGGCTGTATCAGGTCTACTTTGTAATTAGTCTGGGCATTTCTTTAGTTTTTTTCTCTATACATACTGCTCACATTTCATGTCTTCATGCTTTTCCTATTGGGCGTGTTAAACAACCCGTAGACATGTCTTACATTAATTCATGCACTAGTTTAATTTGCCTTTTCTCTGAATCATTCTGAATGTGCAATGAGGAACTGCTGGAAAGAAGAGGCAGCTGGCCAAATTCAAAACAGCAAAAAAATAAATATAAAACCTATATACCTTGTCCCAGGCGACCTCCAGAGAGGGCCTCCTTCGCCGTTCCAAAGCCCAGCTCTCGGCACACCACAGTGGCAGACAGCAGGTTCCAGTTGTCATCACATATGGTGCCCCACTCGCCATTTTTCAGCACCTCCACTCGGCCCTCGCCTACGATGGCCCCACCCCGGAGACGGACCAGCGGTTGCTGAAGAGGACAAACCGAGACATTACAAAGAGAAGCTGAATATCAAATTTGAAAACCACATGTTAGGATTATCCCGGTTCTTTCAAAAACAGACGACTCAGCTGGAAGTTTGGAACATGAACTTTTCATTGTCTGTGATGCGGAAGCTGAGGCAGCAGACTGGGTGGCTTCGTGTTTATGGAAGACGCCATTAATGTGGTTCTCCCATTAACTGTTTAGACAAACTGGAAGTGTTTAATTTTACAAGTAAACACATTATTAGCACGGTGCAATCATGCATACTGGTATTTATTTTCACAAAGAAAACTCAGTTGTCTTAATGTGTGGGCTCACAAATATATCTTTGACATCACCGACTGTACACCTCAAATTGTTAACATTAAAACATTCGACCATTCAGAAATGTGATGCATAATCCTGAAGAATAAAGGACTGTAACAGATAGTATATGTGTTTTGGATTAAGGTCTAAGTGAGATGGTCATAGAAATGGGCAGGTGGAAAGACATCCAATAAATCCAGATCAGTGATGAAATTATCAGTGTGTACTAATTAAGTTTAAGACTTGTGGTGAGCTTTTGGTCTTTTTGTCCTATGGTTCACAAATCCATTATAAACAGTGCAAACAACAGTTTGCAAATGTGTTTCACAAATGACTTGTGCAGATTGCTAAAACTTGAGCATTTAATGGAGATTTCATGTGAATCCATTTGTTGCCAGTATATTGTTATTGGCTTTAGAAAGATGTCCCTTGCCCTGGCATTAGAAAGCTCTGGTCTTGGTTTTAAAATCTATCTAAATGTCTGTTTTGCTCAAAAGCACTTTTATGCAACTTTTATTACAAAAACTTCCACTTTAATGTCAACAAACATGAGGAATGTAAATTGCATGAAGAAAGCTGGAAGTGGCATTTAACGTAACAAGTAACAAGATATTTTATGTAATCTAAAATGAAAGCCTGTAATGGTATTAAGGTAATTTAATCCAGCAGGAGGTGTCGGGTTTTTATTTTCGTTTGTCGTGGTAAACATCTGGCTTTGGGATAAATTCCTCAGCCCTGCTGAGTGAGCTGGAGGATTTGGGACGTGATGTCAGGCACGCTACACCCAGCCCTGCACTCAGCTGTGGAACATGACAGAAAGCATGCAAAGCACGGACCTAACAATGAAGCACGAATGAAGTCAGGCAGACATTAAACCAAGTCAGTTTAGCAGCGCTGTAAATATTAGTAGAACTTCATTGACGGGTTGTTTACGAACCGAACAAGTTTCATGACCTGTGAAACCTTAAGAGTAAGTGAGAAACATTTCGTCTTTCACCCACTGGTGAGATCACAGGTCAGAATAAGGAAATTCAAAAAAGAAGAATTTATAACTGCATGGAATGAACACACTGAAACACTCTTAAACTGCGTTGGTCAAAGAGTCCTTGAGGGCTATTTAGCTATTCTTATTTCAGTGCAATTATTTTAATAAGAACATCTTTAACAGCGTGGACGACCAAAGCATTACACCCACATGTGACCGCTGAATATTTCAAAACCTTGGGAACTTTTCTAGCCAGTACTCTAGTCTTGGGTCTTATATAAAGAACCTCCAGGTGTTCAGGGGTTTGCTGCCATTCATACCCAGCTGTGACTACACTGGCAGTGGGTAATGCATGACCTGCATGGCTGGCAGTCAGGGTTTATGCCAAAGGTGCTGGATGGCATTGAGGTCAGGGGCTGACTCTGAAATAGGACTCCCAGCCTGTAGCCTCAGAAGACTGATGCACATCAGTGTTTACTCTTCTTCCCTAAAGGCTGAGTTGCCAAGACCATGAGATCAGAGACAATGAATGTCAAGCACACACTGAGCCTATATTTACAACCTTAACATGTCTGAATAATGCTATTAGGAACATTATGTAGAAGTCAGTCCTGTCTGAAGGCTGCCAACAATGCTAGCTTACATTTGAAATTATATCAAATATGCTACATTTATTTGGGAATTTAGCCTTGCATGTGTCATATAACAGCTGGGTTATATGGTTAATAGGATCTTGGCAACCACCTATTTTGGTCTGAACAGTCTTTGGTCGATGATTTTATCCTCTTGAACGTAACCAGTGGAAATTTTAATTATTCTAGAGCTATTGTCCCCGTGAAAATAAATGTGGAAAAATATAGAAATGTGCCATAAAAGGAAAAAGAAGAGGTTTACAAGGCAGTGAACACTGAGGTTTAAAAAAGGTTCGTTTTGCAAATATTTTATGAAAGAGGAAACACATTCCCCATGTTTGCTTGACGCCTAAGAGTTTGCCGAACACCACTGAATGTAGACCTATGAAAAGTCCGCAGGGCAACTTTAAGGCTGTAAATAACATTAGTGTCTTCTCAGCTGTAACTGAGAAAAGCAGAAAACGTGTCAGAAAGGAAGAGGTCAGACTTTCCATCCTGGATTCTCCCTTATGAAGAAAGAATGAATCACACCTTCGGGAAACGGCAATCATACTCTGTAAATTACATTTAGCATTCGTGAACTCTGCCTGAGCTTTCGGTTATCAGCTGCTTGGTATTTATTCTGAAGGTTAGTTTGAGTCATATCTTTATATTTCCTGAATGTCCTAGTGAATAAAATAGGAATACAACAGCATTGCTGAATCTGGAGCCTACACTCAAGTATATTAGTTTGACAAAGTTAGCTGACACTGGTGTTGCTTTTCTTTTTCTTCCCCCAAGAATTTTACTATATCATGTCATCTCTGAAACCCCAAGATGGTGCTAATTCATTTTGCTGAAAATATTTCCAGAGCAGCTACAGCTGCAGTTCACCAAGTGACACTGAGTACCCAAAGTAACTGTTGGCTTTGCATCCAACCAAAACAATCTGTGCACCCACCCAGAGCAAGTGAACTGAGATGAACCCGTGCAGCTATTTTCTATGTCAGCTTTGTGCACCATTTCAGTTACCTCTTGTCGGAAGGCCTTCCTAAATCCTGTCATGGGCGTCGGGGCGAATGCTCTACCAGGCACACAGCTCACCACCACAGGCAATCCTCCAGCACAGGTCTCATTTGACTTCAGCGTTGTAGCCTGGCCCAGTTTACAGCTGGACAAATGGGCTTCAATGCCAGTGCAGTTAACAGAATAGTCCCAGTATGTTGGCTTTCTCCTGCGAGCAAACATCCTAGACAGGTGGAGGAAAAGAAAAGGTATTTATTAGATCAGGGGTGGAAGAACTCAGTATCTCCACATGTTACTACTAATATATTTCATTGAATTAAAGCCGTCCTAATCCATATTTTTATTTGGAAAAGTCAAATAACTCACAATCCCTGTGATGGAACATTTCTCAAGTTTTCTCTATGTTAAAAAAATTACACAACAAAATATGAAGCAAGACGGAAAAATCCCAAGAAGGGCCACACTGTGGAGGAGGGAGGCACTGTTACAGATGATATGAGACGAACTGGGTTTTGTAAGGTAATCAACACTAACCCACTTGACCTGTGCCTATAAGCTTTCTATACTAAGCTACATAAGCTGGGTTGTTGACAAACCGTCAGGCCTGCTGGGGTGCTAATCTCCTCTCCATGTATTACTGAGCTCATATATATATTTAACAAGCCTCATTTGGAGAAAGCCATGTGTACGATGTCTGAGGTGCACATGATAAACCAGATTAAAATGGGAAATGCAGCATTTGTTTTAAATTTGGGAGCTGGCAGGAGGGAGGCTGCAGACTGGAAACCATCCAGAGTCAATGTTCGACACTGCAGCCCGAGGACTGGCTCTGCTATCTGTTGTCCTGGTGAATGTCAGCAATGTTTTAAAATGTTAAAAGGTGATGAATAAAGTAGTGGTCCTGGAGAAGTGGATGTTGACTTGAGAAAGCCTCCAGCAGTGATTTAGAGCATGGAAATATCTGGCTGGAACTTTATTTAGACCAAGGTTCCTCTGATGAAAACACCAACTTTAGTTTTGTCGAAGGGGTCGTAGTTCTAGATGAGAGGTTTCTGCAGTGGTAGTGCAGCCTTTCTTCTTTTTTAATTTTAATTTTCTCTTATATAAGAGTAATAGACAGTACCTATACAATGAATTTAAAAACGACATATTAGTTAGTATCACTAAGGTGACAGAAAAGTACAATATTACTTTTCTTTTCATCTGTTTTAGTAGTTTTTAGACATGATTAATAGTCACACTGAACTGTTATAATTTTGAAAGTTGACACAGAAAATCTCCAACTTAGATATGATAGCAGTGCTCTAGGATTTCTTCACTTCCATGTTCCATAAGGACCTTTAAATCTCAAAGTGACTCTAGATAATGCTAAACCAGAAGCTGCAAAGGAGCCCCAGAACAAAGACAAAACTCAGCATTATGAAACTGTGGCAGCTCTTGGCTCTGTGTCACCGGCAGCCTGTAAAAACACACTGCAAGTTTCATGGGGCTGAAGGGAGTGCAGACTGACACGTAGATGGAAAGTCGGGGAGCCGCCGTGCGCTGCTGTGGTTACCTAAAGCTGCGGAGACTTCCAGCCCAGGCAGACAGTAAATTCAAGGTTACCTTGAGTACTGGAAGTTTAATGGTACACCATGATTAAGCTGTGGCTATTGGGCTGGAGGCTTCCTCGTGTAGGCACGATTTAGGTCCCGAAGCATTACATAAGCTTTGAGGAATGCCCTGATGCCACATACACACGAGTCAGGTATGGTTTCAATGTGTGAGGGCATGTGATGTCCATCATGTACGCCACACGTGATTCCAGCTTTTTCGAATGTAGTTTAACATCCCATCTTTTCTTATTCTTGTCTTATCACTCAAACAATAGTTTACTTCATATATATATACACATTATTAAAGGTGAGGCTTTTCTGATTTTCTGTTGTTTACTGTCATGAAGTGAACTGTTACATGGTGAAATTTGCAGAATGCGAGGAGAACACACATAAACGTCTTCACCGCAAGTCAAGAGTTCAGGCTGTTTGAAGGGTTGTCCATATATTATGGATCAGATTCAGGCTTGCTCTCAAGAGGTTCAAATTCTGAGTAAAGAATGAGAAAAAGAAGTGAAATATGACTGATGCTATTGGACTTGTAGCCTCAGATCGAGGCGGTTGATTGCAAGAGTTGCCTTAAAGAGACAGGAGCTAAAACGGCTCGTTTCAGACAAACTTGTTTCAGCATTTTATGAAAGCTCCAGTCCCTGAGTGATGACCAAACATTGCCTGGTTAAAACTTACACATACTATGGCAAGCTAATCTAGGTCAGGGCCCTGGAGAGCATGAAGCATCATGTTTGGAGTGTCAGCTTGAGATGGGAAAAGTGAACTACCCTAGACTGGAATCATGCCTACTACTGAATTTAATACCTCCCAACAGAGTCCACGTGTCAGGTGAAATGTTAAGCTTCACTGAAATGACATGAGGTCCCAAAATCCAGACCCTTAGAGACACAAAGACAGGTTTACTATGTGTCACTTAAGTTGTAGAAAAATCTATTATTTTTCTAAATGTGTTTGCTACATCTGGGATACATTGTGCATGAGAAAGAATATGGAAAAAATACTAATGACCACCCTCAGGTTTTGAACTTTTGAGTTTTCTTCTTTCTCATAGAATTACTGCAGAATTATTGGTGTTTTAGACCCATTTCCCAGACGGGTAACAGCTGGTGTACATCTCATGACAAACACACGTCACATGAAGACATTGCTTTAATAATCATAAGCACTTTGCTTTTACTTCTAAAAGGGTCTAAAGGGGCATAACACAGCATCTGATTTGTGAGTCACTGTGCTAGGCTTAAGCATAACATGGAATAATAAGAACCCTCTGCGTTGATTCTAATTCATTCATCTTCTATACCCACTTACTCCTGTTAAGGGTCACAGGGGTCTGCTGGAGCCTATCCCGGCTGTTTTGATTATAATTTATCTCATATTTATTACTATAGTATTTTGAATAATCAAGTCTCTCTTCCAGACTGGTGTAGCTACATTTAACTTATGTTTTCGACCAGAACCAGAACTGCTGAATACTGTAGTCATGGCCGAGTGCTTCTCTGTAAATTTGGATTGTATATAATTTTATGTCTTTGCATCCATCTGAGGCACCAGGGGCGTATGCATAACATGTAATCACCAATTTGTGGTAAAGAAACTGGAGAAAATAGATCAGAGGTTGCCATCTGCCAACTTCCCCTGGAGCAGATTTTGCCACTGTCCAAGCCACTGAGCCGTAGCGCTGAGTTGGTGACCACATTATTCTGAATTACTGAATAACACCATACATTTCTACATACGTGGACATTACTGAATACAAGCCATCACCCAGTTTGGTTCTTTGATCTACCAAGGATCACACATACTCACTTGTAGACTCTGGCATTGTACTTCCTCTCCCCGGGGAAGCCGAACATGCCACAGATGACTCTGCTGTTAAACTGGGTCCACTCTGCGTTACAGATCTGCTTCCATCTGCCCCCATCCTTGACCTCCACGTAGCCCTCTGTGACAGGGATCCGCTTTCGGTACGACGACAGGATGGCTCGTATACGCACATCTTCCACTTGGATGTCAAGGTTCTGCCGAGAATACAAGAAACAGCGACCATTTTTTTAAATGCAGAAATGTTGGACTTGTCATTTTCGTGATTTGTCATTTTCGTGATTTGTCACTGAAACTACTACCCATGTGTTTTGTGTGATTTATTCACAAGCATGCAGCTGTATGCTAAAGATGGGGCCCCTGGGCACATCTCATATTTTGTAGTTTTTTGAAGTGAAAAGAAGGAAATATGGCTTATATTTCCTTCCCCTCCAGATACCACATACTTATGACATGTGCAATAGTTTGGACTCCATACAAACACACCTCCAAATGTGAACAACCTGGGATGCAGACATTTGATTCAGGCAGGCTGACTGGGTAATCCAACTTCCAGTCTGAGTCCAGTCAAGAGGAAAATGAACATGGAGCAGCGGTAGGTGGCCAAGACTATTCAGGAAGCATGCTGTAGTCTGCAGGTTAGTATTGGAATCATTTAAAAAGTAGGTTTCTCAAAAACGGGATAAAACTTCATCCAGGTTTTTGAAACCAGAAAACGAGGCTTACACGTGCAATGCAAAACCAGAGTACTCAAAACATTCAGCTCACAATCATAATACTAATACGCTTATAAACACATAAATTGTTTCCAGAGCCGGTAGCACTCTGCCTTATTCAGATTCTCCGATGCAGACGTAAGATGTTGACTTGTGTGAGTATAAAGGCAAGGTTCCCTTCTGATGACTCTATAGTAACTCTAGCTGTGCTTCAGAGCTGCACAGTGGAACAGTGCACCACCCACCTTTAGTTCAACCTTCCTGCAGCTCCTTTGCAGTCCTATGGGGGCTTTTTCTTGCTATTCTGTTGAGTTTTTTATTTTTTTTGGTATTCCAAAACCTGTCGTGACTTCGATGGTTCCCTGTGGCACTTACATCCGTATTTTAGAGCAATGCAGGCATCAGTTAGCTTCACTTGCAGATCTCTAGTCAGTCACAGTGCAGTATTTTAAGTTTTGCATTGAGCAGTACATTAAATAATTATTTTGTCCGCTTCTGTATAACCGGCACATGTAGACATGTTCAGTTCACTTTTCCACACGAGCCAAAATTGTGTTTTCAAGATGGACCTCTGCAGTCTGGCATGATGTAAACCAGCCGTGCATCGCTTCTAAGTACAGCCTTTCATATGTTACATAACGTGCAGTCAAAAGCCCCCCCCCCCCCCCCCCCCCCGTCAAGTGCTTTGTGTAAATCCTCTCCAGATTGCACAACCGCTTTTACAATGAATTACCTTATTAATGCTTAACAGCATGACCAGCTGTCCTGCAACTATTTGGCACTTCAGAAGCCAAAGGTATCAAAGGGTTTCCATGATAAAACCTGCAACACCTTTCAGCGTGACACTGGAAAAATGCACTAACACAGCAGTTAGTGCGCTGTGAGTACACAGGCAGTGAGAGGTAATTAAGGAACTGCCATTTTTTTCCAGACGCCTTGCCAGACTTGAGCAGAGCAGGCCTCAGACAATTGAATATTACTAGGACAAAAGCGGTTTTGTGTTGGTGTCTTTAAAGGTTCCTGTACCTTGACTCCCCCCTTGAGCAATGATGAATTCAGAATCCTACATATGTTCCTAAGGTAGTAGATCACACATGATGGCTTTATGTAACAGTAATTGCCACATATGGTATATAAAACACAGTCAGTACATTTCATTACTATTAATGTATGCGTCCTCTAAGCCGAACTCAGGCAGTGGTCTGATACCTCACATGCAGTGTGACGCCGCCAAAAATCAGCTCAGAGCCTTTCCTTTCTGACTTTTTTTTAGAGATTAAGTAAACATCTTGCTCTCCCAAAAACCAAACCAACATTCTTGTGCTACGTGACAGTGCAGGCTGAGGAGATGGAGCTTGGTCTGGCTGCGGGGTGAATAATGTTGCGCTGCTCAACAGATGGGCCAGATAGTCACTCAATTCATATACAGCCAAAAAGAAGAAGCTAGACATCAAATAATGAGAGAGGAGGGTTTCCTCTGCTGGGATTTGGCTCCCAGGGAGGGCAGATGCCACCAGAGGGAAAAATACAAATGGTCTGCCTTTCTATCCTCTGCTATTTTCTCTCAAAGATAACCACATTAATCACTGTGGTCTGAGTCAATGAGGTTTTGGGCTGCAGAGGATTTAAAAGTGCATGAAAGCTGAAATCATGGAACACGATAATGACTGGAAATGCGGTGACCTTGTCTGGATGTACTGAGTATACAGTACAAGACTGGCTTGCCAGCATGCAACACAAACACGTTACAGCCAAATGCCGTGAGTCAAGCGAGCGAGTATACGCAGCCTGACTAAACAAAACATCGAGTCACTGACAAAGGTGGCTATGCCACTCGAGTTACCAAACCGAGCCCCTGTGACAAAGACGGAGCTCAGAAACAGCTGTGTTTTGAGTTCAGGACAAGAGACCCAACTTATTCCTCATCTGGTTCATGCTGGTTCCTGCCTCCCCCTGCGCAGTCCTTTCCCATTCCTTTAATTTCTCCTAATTCATTTCCTGTTTAGAGTTCAGATGGTCCTCACGTGTACGCTTACAGACAAAAAACATGGCTACTTGACTGCAGAACTGAACCGATTCTGAACATGTGCATCTTGTTCCGGGGCACTCTGGGGAATGGGGCCTTTCCTGAGTCTTTGCTTGTACAAGAGGGAAAAGTAGTACAGACGGAAAAGCCATTAGTGAGATGAGTTGTACAGGAAAGGTACAGAGGCCTCTATTTGTTGCAACTCAGGCCTGATTCACAAAGGCTCCATTCAGGTAGCAGTATTGATTATCTGTTTCAAACTGTACATCTGAAATAAAAGAATGTTCTTTTTATGTACAAATGTAGGCCTTTCTCATACTATTATTTCTTTCTGCAGCTGTTGTGTAACATCACTTTAGAAATGGAAAGGAAACAAGTGTAATGTCTTTTTAGACACACTGCTCACAGAACTATCCTGTCAATTCCCAAGACTCTTGATATTTGGGTGCATGTAACAGTGGCAAGCAGCCAACCTCATCTCTATTGCTTTCACTGCACTGTATATTTATGCCAGAGTCCAGTGCATGCATACTGCTCTTCAGTATTTCACTTAGAAAAAGCATGCACTTCACATGCTATTGTTTTTTTTATTAAAGGTTTCACGCATACTAAACAAATACTGTTTTAGTGCACTGACTAAATAACACGTCAGCATGAGATTTCAGATGCTTTAACTTTAATAAAAGATCACCATTAGTAAAGATTAGCAAAGATTACTGAGAAATTAGTAAAGTTTAACTCTAAATCTAAATCTAAATCTAAATCTAAATCTATAAAGGTTTGTATGAGTTTGTGTTCAGATGATTAAAACTGCTACCAGGCTAATAATTTTGTCCTTCTAACTGACTAGACTGAGAGGGAATGGGAACAACAAGCATGCTTCCTGGGGATGTGCAGCATGCTTTTTTCTTGTCTTACTTTAGTACTTAAACCACTGAACGTTAATCTGTGACATACGAAACACAGCGGGCAAAATCCACATTGTTCATGGCTAGAGCAGACTATCCAACTTAAGTAGGTTACACAAAGTTCCCCTTTAGTTGTTTGTCTTTATATTTTTTAGGTTTTGTCTGAATGGTATTGACCAAGCTGAATTTGAATAAACTATCTGGTAGGAAGTACTGTATCCTTCCTACCAGATGGAATACTTGAAAATTTATTTTACTTTCCTGTACTGTATCCTTCCTACCAGATGGAATACTTGAAAATTTATTTTACTTTTCTGTACTGTATCCTTCCTACCAGATGGAATACTTGAAATTTTTTTTACTTTCTGTTCTCCTGCTATTGCTCTGCAGAAAGGTTCCAAAATGGCAACACTGGAGCACTGCTGCTGTTTAGCTACACTACTTGAGGGGGAGTTTTTAAAAAAGAGGTTGGTCAAAGATCTCTCTGAAATGAGCGAGTGTAAAGACCTGAGAGACCAATAAGAACCAGATCATCACTAGCCTGACCCAGGTCAGCAGTGGCGAGCACCTGCCAACAGTTGTCTTGATGAACTATGAGGTGGTGACAGGATGTTTGAGGATTGGCTTGAGCAATCTAGCTGTTAAACTTGTCACAGTCAGGTGATCATTTCCAGTATTTTTTGTTTTGTTTTATTTTGTTTAATTGGCTAGCTATGATTTCTGTTTATGAGCCTTCTACCTGCACTACCTTCCATATAAGTTCCTGGAACCATCGTTTTAGTTGCCTTATCTTACCCCAGAATCTTCTGTGACTGCAAGACGAAGCATGAGCTATGGTACATGACTCCTCTACAGTCCACAGGGAAGCAAAGACTACATTTGCCAGCAATAATAAAATGCACACAGCTTAGAAACATATGTTTCCAATAGAGGTCTTCAACAACGCTGCCAGCAGAAATCAAATCCAAAGCAAAATACCGAACACTAGGTTCATATAGAGTGTGATTTAGTTGCACATCTCCTTCTGAGAATTCTAGCAAGCCTGTATTACCTTCCAGGCATCTCTTTGTTTTCCACTGTTTTATAAGCCACCATTTAGGCTTGAAGAAATGAAAACATGTCTATCAGAACTGACACTGTACCAGCTGCGGCACAAATTGAGGATTAAGTGTTTTTGCCGTTAGTGTTTACAGAATGCCAAGGATGTTGCATCGCAGTGTGCAGTTCCTCCTTTAAAACCCATCAAAAAGAGCTCCTTTGTTACCAAACTGGAAACACATGTTTCACAGTCATGACGACTGAGCTAAACCGGAGAGTAAATCATAAAAAAACAATGATTGAATGGAAATTAAGCTCTTTTATATGGCATTAAAGCTTAAGTGACATCAAAACATGTGGAAAATAAAGACACACTTGGGAGCGATTGCAGGGTTCAGCGAGATGGCTGGTGGGACAGCTCGTCTCATCTTGTGTTTTTAGAGTCAGTGTTCTCAGCATTGTTTTCAGCTGAAAGCAAAACAAATCAGAAATGTTTGAGCTGACGAAGTTTGCAGTGCCAGAACAACCATTTTGTGCACTCCCAGCTGGTCGTGATGTAGGACAACACCAAAAAACACAAACTACCATGCAACACAAAGAGAAGTTGTTTCATTGTCTCAGCTGGCCTCATTAAGAGCTTTTCGCTACTGATTTCATGCACTGATGCAAACCTGATTCAAGGGGCCCGGTTAGATTCATTTATATTCAGTATCAGTTCATTTAGAGATATTTTGGTTTCAAAACATTCTACCTAGTTATGAAAGAGATTTTCACTATTGCTCCCATTGGTTCCAGAGATTTGTAGTTATTTTCTCAATATTTTACCTCTAGTTTCATATCTTTAGTGCCACTCGTCTCTGCCATCATACTTTTTTTTAAATCCCTTCCAAATCCAAGACTAGTCAGTAAACATTTAGTTGGGAGCAGTTTGTTAAACTACTATATCATGTATCTATTTGTCAGGGTCAAATGAGGATGCCTTACTTTATCTAGTGAAGATCATATACCACAGCTAAAGGCCCCAAATGAAAAAGCAGGTGGTGTAATTGGACCAATGTGTGAGATGGTTTCGGCAACAATGACTTGATGTTCCATCGAAAGCATCATTTAAACAGTATTTGCGGAAATCTAACTATGGCATACCTCAGGTCTTGAAACAAGCGTGTGTCTCTGTCACTTCCACGCTGTGTCAGACAAGAGAAAAGAAGAACAGCTGTGGAGAAAACTGCCAGACTAATTAAACCGCTGCATGCCTCTTTTACAACAACATCTGAAATGTGACAGATCTATTCTGGATGACTGTGAGAACATCAAAAGAGTCAGAATAATCAAAGACATCAGTTCCTACGTGGACTAATGTTTGTCAGGCCTAATAAATTGGTTTCTTCCTATCTGAGCACATAGAAAATTGCAATTCTTTTTTTTTCCTCCTTTTTTTTTCTCTGTGAAAGCCAGAACCAGATTCTCCCATTGACACTGGGGCCAGCTTAATTTTAGAATCTCCAGAGGCTAAACATCCGCGTACAATGCACTGTGGGAATGTGATGCCTAGGGCTGAACGCTTTTACGTAGCTGTGGAAACATCTACCAGCTATGTGAGCAAAATAATGAAATTGTTCAAGAGGCTGTGGCACAAGGGGCGGCCATTTATTAATCCACATGCTGAGGGGGCTGACACCGAAATTGATGGCGCCCTATCAAGACATGGTTGGAGGTTTACAGGGAGGAAAGTGGAAGATTTGACCTTAAGGCCTCAGAGGGAAAAAATGACTAAAGAGGGGAAAATAGGCGTTGTAAACTCCGCTTGGGGTGACTTCATGGCTGCTTGTAATCTACTTAGGAGAAAGAGAGCAGCAGAGAGAGACTGCAGTAAAATAAGAGAAGAAAGCAGGAGAAAAGCTTTGGTTCCATGAATCCAGAGTCAGATTTCATCCCCGCCTGTCCTAGCACAACGTCCACAGAAGACTTGTCAGAACAAGAGAGCAGACGGGAGTAAACTGAACGAAGCAGAGTGACCACCATCGTCCATCTAAACTTCACAGTGAACACCCACTGCATGCTGTGCTGGTTCTTCAGTGAGGTGCAACTAACAAAGGCATCCACATGGAGTTATATTAACCTAGCAACTAACACGATAGTACACGGTCCATACAATCCACAAATAAATAGTATTACAGATGTGAACTAAATCCATTTTAGAAAACTATTCTTAATTTACAAATCTAGTCACAAATAAAATGCTGCAGTTTGCCTATGGTTAAGAGTATTCATTATTAGCTGGTATTGACTGAAGTAATAAAAATCATGTATCCCAATATAAATTTATTTATTTAGTGACACCAATTCATTTTGGTCATTATAGTGCAGTGCAACCAGCAATAAATAAAATTAAATATTGACCTAATACCACATGGTAAAGATCATTAGCAGACATTAGCATTCATTTGAGACATTCAAATGATGCAAGTCCAGTATTCATTCTCCTTTTAAGTCTGCCTTGGTCTCTAGGATTACTGACAAACATCTGATCCAATGGCTACTAAAGTTCAACAGCAGCTCATTTCTGTGTTTCTGTGAGTTTTTTTTTGTTAAAATCCACCATCGACTGACACTTAAAATGAGGGTGATTAGAACAGGCTAATGTGCTTTGTAAAGTAAGTGTGGCTTTTCGATGATAATTCTTAATAAGAGGATCATTTTCAGCCACAACATTATGACCTCTGACAGGAGAAGCGAATAACATTGACCATCTTGTGACAATTCAGTGTTCTGCTGGGAAATGTCTGGACCTGACATTCATGTTGATGTTATGTGGGTACATGTAGCACCCACCTAGACCAGATCAGGCACCCCCACCCCATAGCAATGACACTCCTCAAGGGCAGCAGCCATACCCAGCAGGATGCAGCCTGACACAGACACACACACAAAAACGCTTTAGGAACAACTAAAAAAACATGAAGAGCATCTCAAGGTGTTGACCTGGCCTCCAAATTCACCAGATCCCACAGATTTTCAAGTATCTGCGGATTGATCCACAGAGGCCCATAGGACCCAAAGGTCCCCACTAACAGCATTCTGTTACCAGACACCACAGGACACCCTCAGAAGGCCCATGTCCATTCTCTGATGAGTCACAATTGTTTTGGAGGCACAAGGGAGACGTACACCATAATAGGAAAGTGGTCCTAATTATTATGGCTGATCTGTGTATTTGAACCATGCTAAATGTAAAAATCAGTGCAGATTCAATAGCTTTATTCAAAAACAATGCAAAAGAGGATGAATGCAAAATTGGTAGCCTGAACAACAAGAACAACTTTCCGATCAATACACTATGCTATAGTGCTATAACATACGTTTAAATTTTCAAGTATATTAACATATTGTCCTCTTACCACTGCTTTATAATTGTGTGTTCTTCAGAGCTGTGTGATGTCATAAAAGCCCTCGAAACCAGCATCACAGCCTATTATCTCTCACTTTTAAAAGCTTTTGATGACTTGTAATTGAGGACACATGCATCAAAAATGGCCACAGTAATTACAACAATTACAATAATTACAATACTGAGCCCTAATTGGTCAGTATTGTAATCCGCACTTTCTACACTGATGACAGACAGCTCCATACTGCGCCTTTGTGCAGCCAGTCTTCACAACTCTTAACATTTCTCTATAAATTCCAATAGCTAAGAATATTCCTCTTTCACACACTGCTTCTCAGGCGTTTCTAACTGCTGATTTTGTCCCTTTCTGAGAGCTGACTTTAATAAACGAGGCTAAGCCTGTTTGACTGCACCTCTGTTCGCCTAATTTGGATGAATGAGGGAGCCCTGAATGAGTGCTGCCAAAAATCACATTTCATAACCCCTGAAATTCGGTTTGAAATGGAATGAAATGTACATGTGTGATCACAGGCCAGACCTCAGACATCCGCTGCAGCCACTTTTGCATAAACCGAAATGCAGCAGACAGTCCGCAAAGCCAGACAGGAATATATAAATAAATGCTGGAGAGATACAGCAGTACATTTTCCAGAGACATAGGACTGAACTCTGGCTGTCACTCTGTGTTGTTTACCAGCTGACTGAGACACAATGCTAAATATACAACTGCAGGAATCCATGTAAACCCCTTACCACAAAAAAAAATCCGTGGAATGTGATGTTTATTTTCTTCAAGTCTGTTAAAAAATGACAGAGCTCTCATTTTATTCAACATGTGAGAAGACAAAGGGTGCACACACAGCAAAATATGAGACAGATGTCAAAGGTCGGCGACACGGGGTCATGTTTCGCCTCCATCTTAGCTCACTCTCAGGGCATTTCCTTTGCCTTTTTTTGGCACTGCCATTGTAATGAGCTCACCATCACCTGAGAAAGCTGTGGTGCCTCAACATGCAGCCTACTAATCATCTTATACCACAAAAACCCCCAGGGACATGTTGTCATTACCATGCCATTACCCACCAGAGTGTGCCTGCCTGGGTGAGTCACCAAATGATAAGGCCAGGCACAGTGGCAGAGTCGGGCTCCTGGTGGGCTGTCTTTTACATGCTGGGGGCCCATGTGACTTTTTTTTTTTTTTAGTGAATGGAAAAGCTGAGTTTTTCTTTTCTCTCCCCAGCTGCTATCCTAACCTGACTCCAGACGTCTAGACCTCTCCCGCTGCACTCTCTGGAGAATCATAATCTTTACCTTTTGTCTCTGTAAACCCCTGCACAGGAAGTCAGCTGGATGTACCTGCTCCCACACTACGGTTTCAAAGGGACTGATTTTACACATCAAAGTGTGTTTCCAGGTCGCAGGGAGCACTAGCGCATATGTGGGAAAAAAAAGTTGCATAAAGACTTTTTTGTCTCAAGTGGGAGCTGTCTAAAGCCTGACAAATGTCCTCAAGAGGTGTCATTTGAGTTAGAAACAGCTGAAGCTGAAGTATTGAAGTGGAGTTAAAGTCTCAAAATGAAAAAGTAAACGTGCAGTGAGAAGTAGCTCGCCATTAAGTAACCTGGCAATGGTGCAACTACACAACCTTGCTGCAGCTAATATTTCCCACAATTTGCTTAGTACTGCAACCAATAACCATTTCATCTACTGACTGCTGAAAGGAGACATTCAGCTGCAAACAACGCCAGTGTTACTCTTTCTATTATGTATGCAGTCTTTAGTTTATTTTTATAAATTTTAATGACTATATCCCAAATATAAAGCTGGATAGACTTTGGGCAAAGTGTATGGACTGAGCGGGAACATAAGGGCAGAGCCAACAGGGGAAGTACTGCACATGTGCGGAGGGACACATGCTATAAGTGAGCTGAGGTATCCAGTTTTCTTGATTTCATCCATGCTAGCTACTCATCTTGATGCAAGACGCTGTGGCCTTTATGGGGATTACACACTTATCTCTGAACATATATTTGCTTCGGGGGTACTGAAGACAACAAGTTTTGACACGGAAGATGATATATTTGACTTTACTTTATGTTACAAGAGTGAAAAAATTAGCGATGTAATCTTTGACGGAAGGTTACATCACTGATTTCAAACCTATGCAGCAGAAACAAATGGTGGACGCTATCAGAAGTCACAGAGCAACATCTGGAGTCCACCATATTAATTTCAGTCCTGTTGCTTAACCACTACACATTTCAGGCTGAAACAAGGTTAAATCATTCAGATACATTATCATTCCCTATATATTCAGTTAGAATAACACCTTAATGCTCTTGTTGGTTGACACCTTATCATAAAAATCTTCATTACAGACACTTTCCGCTCCACAGCCAGAGAGAGGACATCGCACAAGATCAGAAACTCAGTTTTGAGTGTGTATATATTTAGCAATGCTATTTTTTATTTTAGTATTTTACTTGTATTTTATTTATGCATACTGTGTGCAACAAACACCAAGGCAAATTATTTGTATGCGCAAACATACTTGACAATAAAGTCTTTTCAGATTCTGATTTATAATCAGAATCAAACAACAATCTGCAACTTGTCTGTTGCTTCTGGAAACAAGAAGAACAGCTCTACGGAGCTGGTTTTGAGGGCAATATAAAGAAACTCTATATTAGTTTTTAAACTCTCCAAAGACACAGAGGAGTGGGTCAGAAGAAAGTCAGAGGCAAAGAGTAAAACTGGTCTGCAAGTTTGCTCATAACATCGGAATGTGGATTCATGAGGCCTGCACAGTGAGCAGTAAGATAACATTCTGCTTGTGGTGGCAATTAGCTCAGAGCTTACCGGCCGGCCCACAAAAAATGTTTAGCGGGGTCTTTAAAGATACGGCCAGAGAACTCCGACAGTTACGAGAGAAACAGCTAAAAATTACCAGTTTAAATTTCTCCGACGCACATTTACCGCAGGCTATTTAGAAAGGCCTATTATTAAGAGAGAGTTTAGATGGGATGTTGACATTTAGTGGACAGAGCTGTTTCCGGCCAAACACCAGGAAAGATTTATTATTTAAAGGGAAACTAGAAGTAGAAAAACTGTATGATGTTTGCTGTGATACCGAAGGAGTTTCCTCAAGTCTGAAAGAAAAACCTGAGTGAGCTTGGCTTGGGCTTAGTTTGAGATAGTTTGAGATGTATGATATACATGGCTGAAGTTCCATAATCTGAGTTGAATGCACTAGGTAAATATGATCCCAGTCAAAGGACTTTTTTTGCATTGTCACCTCACTTCCCATTAATCTGACATCAGACATTCTGCAAATACCTACAAACGGATGATTGTTGCTTGCTGGTGTTGTCCACTTGCAACTTTTCCATCAGTTTCAGGCTTGAAGCTGTATGGCCTGTTGACTTTTGCTGACGCCAGAGCCAGCCAGAGCCAGCTAGAGCCAGCCAGAGCCAGCCAGAGCCAGCCAAAGTCAGCCGAGCCTTTGGAGGCTGTCCATTAATAACGAAATGGGCTCTCATTTGGGGATGTCTTTAGAGAGATGGCAGCTAAAATAGGGCTGAGGCTAAACTGAGGGGTTACACAAAGCTAGTCAGCTAGCATAAAATATACATAGCATTAGGACTTTATTTGCAGATTACTACATTTAAACAATGAATCCCAATGATAGACACCCTGATAAATAATTAGTTATGAATTCAATTTGTTGAAGACTTTTTAATCAAATCTGCTCCAGTAGTAACATGCACCTACATATGAATGACTACAATTCTTTACTTGAACAGGGCTTTTCAGACTCAAGCAGCGTAACACAAAATGCCTACAAGCAAAACAGATCATAAAGGCCAGCTGCCACGGTGCAAGCCAGTGAGGTGTCAGCTAACAAATGTCTTTTGGGTAGACTCTAAAAACAAGATATCATGAAACCCCAAAAAGTGAAAAGAAAGAAAAAAAAAGTTTACCTCCACATGGTTGGGCAGCGTGTTGACAAATTTGAATCCGGGGATCCTCTTGTCGCTGCACACCACGCCTACATCTTCACTGTGTTTGCAGTCTGAAACACCGATCCCATTGGAAGGACACAGGGCCAAGGTCTTCTCTTTGCCAGTGCAGTGGAGATTGTCGAACCAGATGGGTCCTGATGAGACAAAAGAAATTAAGTACTGATTCCATGGTGAAAGATTTTTTCCTTTCAGTAGTGGAAACAACACGAATATTTTCCCAAAAACTGTGGAAGGTTTACCCTGAGCCATTTTCCATTTATACAAACTAAAGGATAATGCACTGAGGTTACATAAATAATATATTCATCCACTATGTGTCATATAATAAATACAAAAGTATTCTATTTTGAACTACCTTGTCCTTTTCCATATTTTGAGGACGGTGACCAAGAGATGGCTTCCAGGTAGCCCAGCTCCCTGCACACCACCTGGGCAGAATGGATGGTGAAATCGTCATCGCAGACAGTGCCCCACTCGCCGTTGTAGAAAACCTCCACGCGGCCTTCGTTGTGTTTCCTCTTATCTCCTGCCAGTCGGAGCTGAATCCTGGGCGTGTCTGGGGCCAGCTCTGGGGCGGTGTACACTTCCTGTTCTGGGTCGGGGTAGCCCTGTGGGTAGCCGAGGTGCTCATACTGGGCATAAGCCAGCTTTAACAGCACTAATAGGATGACAGTGCAGCACGGTCGGTTCTGGGTGGCCTTCATTTTGGTTGGAGCTGATAAAATGACAAAAAGAGAAGAGCATTCGTTAAAATTTCTTGGCACCCGTCTTGTTGTTTAGTGCTGAGAAATCAAAGGAACAGCAAATGATGGGATGTTAACAAGGCATTTGAATGCCGGATTTTACACATGAAGGTAATTTCAGAGAACATGTCCACAGTTTAACCTCAAGCTGAGCATTTGGGAAGCTACAGTTTTGTAATGTAATATGTGGGACAGCTAACAATAAGGCCTGTTGTGTTGTATTATGGGAAATGTAGGATTCGGTATTTTTCCAGCTTAAACCATAGGGACTAAAGGTCTGCTGCTTTCAAAACAAATTGTGGCTTCTGGGTCACACAACTTCATAAAAGTGTAAATCATAATAGCTGACATAAACTATAAATAGGCTGCCATCAATAATGTTGTCTCATTGGTGACATTTAAAGGGGACTTAAATGGCAATGTGTGATATGAAAGGGTAGGCTGTTGCAGTATTAGGGATCAAAACCAAAAAAAAAAAAAAAAAAAAATTTACAACCGTAAAATTTACTTAGTTTTAGTTGAGTCCCGTGGCTCTCATCTGCTTCAATCACAGAATGAGCAGGCAGTGCGTTTTTACCAAGAAGCTTGGCATTTAGTATTCACTATTAGACTGTAGGTTTGGCATAGCTTCAAAATCTTATGCCGTTGCCTATGGTATAGCCTGAGAAGCACCTCCCCAGACACTGTAACTACATGGCTGCAATGGGTGTGACTGATCCGAAATACAATTGCTTGTTCACGTGCCTGTGCTCAATATGCTCTGTGCTTCAGTGATTTTAGTGAAAATTACTGCTAATGCACATTTATAAAGTTCAACTCCTGGTGGGCAGCTCCGTTCCACCCAAAACTGACCAATGTATTTAGTGAAACTCAACACAGCTCACAAGCCACAGCCTAGGTTTTTACCGGTGTAATTACAGAACAATGCCGTTATATCAGCACACTGATGCTTTCACCAGCCTAGGCTCTGCATAGACTGGTTGCAGGAGAATAAACTAAGCTCTAAGTTATTTTAAGGTTCTGGTTGTGTAAGTAAAAAAGAGATTTCTTACTATACAGCAGATACATTCATGCGACAAGGAAATGAACTGAGAAATTTGAGAAAATTACTTTCCCAGAACGTTTTCACTTATTTCCATTATTTGATCACATAATAGTTTTCTTTGAGTGGAGATATCGAATGAAAGCCTGAGCCAGACATGCTGGGTGATGTAATACAAAACCCCCACAAAATACACTGATATATGACCAGAACACTGCTCCTATTTACCTTCGAAGAAAAGAAATAAGTCACATTTCCAAGACAAACCCTGGCACCACAGAGGTTTCATGATTGGAAAAAACTCAAAAATATTCGTCCACTGACTCATGAACGGCTGTGTCCCTGCACACTGGCCAAATGTTAAAAACTCCAACTCTTGTGCTTTTGTATAAAAAAACATCTGGCAGGACATGGATGATCCATCAGCTGCAGGGTTTCAACTTTCCTCATTGTAACGTGGCAGCAGTTACACAAGATCGAATCAACATACATATTACAAAACGAACAGATGGAATGACGCTCACAGCCGCTAGGTCTGCCTACAGTGTGTCAGTCCAAACGCCCACATTATGAAATCATAGTCCGCATGTACAGAAACAGTAAGATTCAACTAACGACAGACCTGGGTTAGTACAACAGCTCATTCAAACTTTTTATGATTAACGCTACAGAAACAAAATGATTGCTACTGTTTTGTCATGCAAATGAGTTCAGAAGAGATGAAGACTGGACAAAGCTGGAGCCTCTTTGCAACATCTTTTCAAACACAGTAGATCCAGGATGTCCTGGCTCCCCTTCTGCTTTAAGTAGAAAACAAAATGTCAAGAACTTCCCTGAACCAGAAACCCTGAAATCTGAAACCCGAGCTGCCTTTTGCTTTGGAGACACTGTCATTTCTGGACTAAAGTAATCGTGCCCATTACCATATATTCAAAAGAACTATACGTCATGCAGGTGAAGCTGTCTTTAAAAATATATAATGTTAGTGCCCCGGTGCTGTAAGGAATGTCTTTTTTTATTTATTTGTACTGTTTAGATATAATGCTTCCACTTTCGTGCCAAACTCGTGAGTCCCACCTGCTGCTGGAGGGGATCTGTGCATTGGCTGAAAAGGTCAAAATGTCAGTTTATAAGAATGTCAGCCACTCTTTCACTCTTCGTGCCTTTTGCTAAAGAACTTTCGCTGCCAGTAGACATACAGAAACAGGAAGGAGGTCTTCTCATCTCTACAATGCCCTGCACATTTTTGGAACACACAAAAAAACAAGTGTCTTACTTTTTTGACTACCAGCATTTTTTAAATACTGTATACACTAATAGTCCATGAAAGTGTGTTTCTTATGTTATTTAAATTTTGGGTGCAACCTCATTAATCTATTTTCTCGTTCAATCAAGATGTTGTTTAATCAGTGAAATACCAGTAAACACACGGTCCTAGTGGTCATGGGAAAAAATTAAATTAAACTCAAAGAGTATACTTTTGAAAATAAAATGCAATGCACTGAGAAAAAAAAGAAAATATGTGTATTATATAGATATATATATGCTGTCCAAATTACTTAACACAGAGAACTGAATGGAAATGCCATAAATCTTAAAGTTTAAAAGACTCCACCAGTTTGAAGGGTATACTTTAATGTCACAATTGTGCATAGAACTAAACCTGTGAAAATCCTGCAGTAACATCACAAGGCTTCAAAAACATCCTCACAGTGCACGAATATACCCAGTAAGTCCCAGTAACAAAGGCTACACCTTGGGTGAGGCATATTTTCCAGCTCTCTAGCTGAACTTACTTTTTCTTGTCTTTCGTTGAAAACGGTCCCTCCTGAAGCTGCAGTAACAGACACACAACAGCCCAGTGTGCACGGATCCAAGTCTGAAGTCAGCTGCTTCTTCTGCTGCAGCTTTCTAAACTTTCCTCCACTCCCGCTCATGCATGTCTAAGGAGCTGTCCAAAGCGTCGATGGAGGCCCCGCCCACTGACGCCCACCTTTTTCAATGAGCTCAGAGGAGATGGCCCGGGACGTGGAAAAGTGCGCGTCCGCTTAAGTGTGGAATGCTGTTTTCTAAAGGCTGTGGAAAAATTCTTTAAAAATATATATATTCACTACTCCCTATGTAAGAGAGACAAAATTAAGTGCTCAGCACAGTGAACACTAGAATGAAATGAAGTTTCGGACTTGCCAATTTAAAATAAATATTGGATAATTTATTTAATGTATTTGTGTATATCAGTTTATCTTTTTCTTATCTACGTGTTTACAGATGAAAATTTTTGAAATTGTGACAGAGTTGGCAATGAACTAAACAAACTTATTCCAGCTCTGATTTCGACATTAGAAGACTGCTGCTAGGCAACTACTGGCAACTATCAATTATACGTCACTGAGGCTAACAGCTAACGACCGGGTAACTTAAAAGTAAAGGCCTAGAAAAAAGAAAAGGTAAAAAAAGTATTTTCAAAGACTACGTGTTTACAGGTTAGTATATAAAGCATGGGCGTGGAGGAGGCTTAGCGATTTTAGGAACTCCCAAAAAAGAGAGAAGCTAAAGAGAAACGTTTAACTCTATGCCTCCGTTGTGTACTAGCACACATTGGAGAAAGAGCTACCCACTGTTTCTTCACTGTATGAAATACTTGTCGTTGTTGTAAAGGTATTGCTAATTTGTATTTCCAAATTTCTATCAGTTTCATAATCAAAATAAGCAGTGACATGTTAGCTACCAGGATTAAAACGGAGTCGTTTTAAGCGAACAGGCTAATGTAATCAAGACCATGGTATTTTTGTGATTTCCTTTTAGAAATACACACATATTAAAATACAATCTGTTATAAAAGGTTATTTAAGTGGCTAGAATCACTAGATTAATTGTCCGTGTAAAATAATGGAAACTCACAGTGACATAGAATGATTGGGATCAAATTTCGTATTGGTTGCCAAATGAATGCTACTGAACGCTAATAAATAATGTCACCACATAGCCCAATGGAAATGTTGCCCAGTACCTTGCTTCTGCTGCCCCCATGTGGTCAAAAACTCACCTATTACAACATTAAATATCTGACAACGTTTGGCTAGGGAAACTTGAATGTAAAATTAAACACAATAACAACTAATATTAACATATTTTGACCATTATAATGCATTCTAAAGAAAGGTCAATGAAACAATTAGAAGATTCATTTTAAGTAAACAAGTGAGCAAAAACGTTTATTTTATTTCCTTTTATTCCTAAACGTAACAATATAATATCTACAGTTTCACTAATATTACACAAATATAAACTATATTTTATTCCAAACAAGAAATGATTCTGCACATGCCTTCCTTAGGATTACAGCCCTGTGTCAAAATACATTACCCTTAAAAACCATAGGAATTATTTTCCTTATCCATGAAGAAGAAAAAGCATGTCCCCATTTATTTTTAAATCTAAATGATGTTGAGTCATAACTTGTTTTCTCTAACTCATTAGCAATAACACATCAGTGCTTTGTTGTTTCTCAAGTGCTTTGTCTAGAATCCAATTGGAGTTTATTGGAGTGTGTCCTTGCTTCAGTGTCTGCCTTGTTTAGCAAGCAATTCATTGATTTGTACTTGAAAACCAAGAGGAAACATTTCCAGCAGCCATTTAGTTAATTTTCTATTTTTCGAATTTTCTTATTTCTTATTTCATTTTTTTATTCATTATCAGGCTACTTTGAATTTTAACCGTAGTGTGTGGTCATTTACTGCACCTAGTGTGAAATGTCCTGAAGGCATCACGCATATTCTTGTTCCAGGAATAGATGAAAGAGACAGGACTCTGTGCTTTGACATGGTTTTGGCGCTTGTTGTGAGACTTCCCTAGCACTTGCCGTGTCTTGGATGTGTAGATTTCATCATGCCGTTTGTGGTATTTAATGACCGCATGGTTGGCCTCGTTCACTCTCAGCGACTGCAGCATCAGGGGAGACTGTCAGTACATCGCTGCCAGAGATTTCATTTTTGAGAAAAAAGGAGCAACAAACAGTGACTTGTCATGATCAGTGTTGCGTGAACATACACAAGTCTACTACACACATACCTGGACACTTATTAGCAATGTATGGCAAGGAGCTACGTTCGAGCTGCTGCACAGGTACGTGTATTTACCAATGCATCAGTGTTTTCCTTGTGTCTACATACACGGAAATCACCAGAACCACCTGGAAAGAGGAGCCCTTTAAACATGATCATACATAAACTATGAGATCGCTGAGAAAATAAAATTCACTTTTTGCTTTTAAGTTACAGTAAATGAAAAACCCAGGAGACATTTAGTTAAGTTTAGCAGTACGTTTAGTATTTTATTTATACTGGTCAGAAGCTGGTTGAGAGCTGCTGCATGCAACATCAAGTTATAATTGCAACCGGGAAAGTGTGATTTTTCTGCCTTCAAATGCTGTCAAAGTTAATGTGTTCACAAGAAAAGGCCATAGGGACAGTCTTCTCTTGTGGTATAAATGGTAGCTGGTATTTTGGATAAGGTCAGAGTTAATGAGCTGTTTCATGTTTGGAAAGTTGATACAAATGTAATTCAGTCATATCAAATGGCCTTCAAACGGTGTTGTGTTAACTGTGTTCACCGTGTGGTTTCTTCGTGTGAAGTTTTCTTCATAATTTGATGAATGTTGATATTCCCAGCGGACTCATCTCGTCGGTACACCTCTGGATTTATGTTACCCTGTCATTAGCTTGCTAAACTGTTAGCTTTGGTGGCTTCTAGATGCCGACATGCCAATTTTAAGATTTGAATGCCAAATGTTTTGTGTGCACGGCTTCCTTTGACGTAACCACAGGCCTACAGGTTACACTTTAAGGCAAGATTTTTATGAAAATGATTTCCCGTGTTGTAAACCACATGCTCACAAGTTTCTTCCGAAGGCAGCTGTCAGTAGACCCCACTTGGTGTTAAAAAGTTCAAACAAACATGAATGATCTTGTTTTCCGAAAAGAACATATGCAACATAAAGTGTCAGTTAGAGACATGTAGAGATAATGGTTTCTTCAGCCTTTAGCTAGGCTAGCTGATTACTCATTTCCTGTAGCTCCATATGTATGGATAAGAGTAAAACAAACATTGTCACAAAATTCTCAGCAAAAAAACAAAACAAAAACAAGGAATAAGAAAATTACTACATGTATTGAATGTCTTCTTCAGAATTGTCCTATTGCATTACAACCAAGTGCCATACCAGACCAAGATGCTTTTTGTTCGAATTAGTTTAGTGGTGTCACTGTGCAACCTCTCCTCACTCCAGTTTCTAAAAATGATGGCATGACAGACAGTGTTATTCAGTGTTGTTTTGCTCTCACAGTCCATGTTGTCTAGCGGTGTACACATTCACTGCAGACTTCCTCTGGGGTTTTCAATACTTCTGTGTTTTGTGGCTTTGACTAACAAAGAACTTCGGTAATAATTTGTTATCGAGGTCAACTGTGACAGCCGAGGTCTCTGGACAACATATGTGTTGACATTCTCTTATGTTTTGGCTAAAGAGCCAGATAACATCTTACATTTGATGTTGCATGAAAGTGTTTTCTACTAAAAACATAAATTAAGAGAGATGGGAGTTTACTTACTTGGGAAGATGAAAGCAGTTTCCATGATTTCCCAAGGAAGTCCTTCAAGTAGATTGCCCCAAATCTGATTCTTTTTATGTGGACTTCAGATGATTTAATAAGTATCGTTCAGGAGCTGTTTGTTCAACATGGGACAGAGTGTAGAATGTAGCATTTTAAGGTGTGAGAAAGCTTTTTACATTTCGATCTGACATCTTAGTTTTGCGTATTTTATGTACTCTAACATTTGATGAATATCATTTAACACAAAGAACAATTAAGCTGAATGTCATTTTTGCCAATCGCTCATAGATGGAAGTCCTGCAGTTACAGTACACTTTACAGTCTGAAATCAAAGTGCCTTTATACAGCCACAATCCCTCCATGACCTCCAGATCCACACAGCACCAGTTAAATTGTCCGAATCTCTACATTTGCAATCTTCTCTGTGCTGACAGAGCACATGGTGCATGGCATTCTTTTAGATGGCTTCTCTTTGTCTAATCTGAGTATTTAAGCAAATTTGTAATGCTGCCTTGATGTTAATGGTTTCCTTCAGCTGATCCTGCCTGTGGTTTCCTTACCAAATATATTCTCAACACCTAAACAGTATCATTAAGAAACATTTCACTCAAGTTGTCCTTCATTAAGTTTTATCCCAATATAATAAAGGACATATTAAGGCACTTTATTACTATTTCCTGTTATTGACAAACTATGTGCTAGAAATCGTACATCTTCTATGGGAGCAGCATCACCGTCAGTGTACATCAGCAGTCAGTAAACCCTACAGTGCCATGTAACAACCATTAATACAGTTGACTGGATGCAGCATTACTGCAGGATGGAAAAGCCACAGTGCATCATGGGAGACACTGTGTGTACTGGGAGAAAACGCCACATCGTTGATTAAAAACACTTTATTCTTTGGACAAAGATAGCAATCTTAAATATAATTTGAAATAAATATTTACCCCAACAACAGACAAATAATTCTCACACATGGCAGGAAGCTGCTTCTACATCGGAACAAAGATTCTTCATCCATTTGTGATCTGCGAGGGTCAAAATGATTCTGCTCGACGCACTGAATGGTTCTGGAGTTTCCCTTCATTCATTTTCTTCTTGGAGCAACGGCTGCGAAACAAATTGGATTATTATTAAATGCTTTATTAAATGAGTTCCTCTAATCTCTTTCATAGCAAACTGTCTTCTCACCGCGTAAGTCATATCCCCAGGCCTGGAGTCTGGTCTCTGCCATCTGTGGTTGGACAAAATCTTGAAGACTACCAAGCCGAAGGCAACAATCAAAACACCTAATGAATTTCCTAACAAAGCCTCAGCCGGAAGTGCAGAGTATGGCTGAGTTCCATTGGTTTTTCCTTTCCTGTGGAAAGTAGAATCCATGTAAAGTGAAGGAATATTTGATTTATTTCTCTTAAATTAAATTTATCAAAGGTAACATAGACAAATGGTACTCACAGAACAAAGAAGAGCTTTTCATTGATGCCAGAGATGCAGGCAGCAATGCTGAGTGACAGTATGCTTCCTCCCAGCCACACATGGACGGGTTTCAGCAGTTTACGTAGTGATATGGGGGAACAAGGCAGGAGGAAGCCAGCCATACCCGCAACCCACTGCATGGACATTAAGCCACAGACAAAGACAGAACATGAGGGGAAAAAAAAACGATTCATTTGATATAGCATTTCAACGCGATCAAAACTGTGTACCTGCATGGCAAAAAGAGCTATAGCTGCGATCCCAATCCAGCTATGCAAGGAATAGAGGTTGGGAATGTGATTTGCGTTGTGGAAGTCAAAGACAGCACACAGTCCCAAGATTGACAGGACCAGGGCGAGGAGCATCAGTGTTGCATGAAGGAGCTTCCACGGGAGTTTATTCTGACCCCAGGTCAGAGGGACACGGTACAACACAGCTCCTGCAGGGAAGAAGAAGTAACAGATTTATTCTGAGAAGTGTACTATGTGGCATTAACGTGAGAGATTAAACGTCAGATTAAACTAGTGCGTCAGTCAGATCAAACTGGTATGTCTTCACTCTGAAAAACTCAGAAACAAATTAAGGTCAGACACCTTGCCTTGTGACCACCTCTTCATGTGATGTGAATCATGTGATTGTAAGAACAACTAATAATCAAGACACGTGTTGCACAAACTAGCAAAGTTTCATGTATGGATTGACATGAGACAAAAACTAACTTTCTTGCTTCTGGGGTTTGCTTCAAATTCCAGATGTGGCAATGTCATGCAAACAAACTCACTATGCAAAGCTTTGAACTCCAGGAACAAAAATATATTGTTTATTTGAATTGCATAACTTCTTATCTTCTTTGTGGGAAACAGATCTTGTTTGCAGCCGGAGGCGTCCTCCCACCAGTTTTACAAATGCAACTTTTATAATAGTGGTCTATATGTGAAAAATGTTTTAAGTTATTACTGGGGAAAACCTAGCAGAAAGGCTCAGTGACTCCCCTATACCTCCTTATGAAAACCTCAGGACTACAGCCAAGAGTTGCCAGTGGTCAGAGATAAACAATAGCCATAACTACAATACAGTGTGCAGTACACTGTGTTTCATGGAGGACAGACACTGCATTTAGTGGCAGAAAGGTGTCTACTTTCATTTAATGGAAAAAATGTGACTTTCAACCACTACAGTGTGGTAAAACAATCACTACAGACGTTACCTCACTTTCACGTTGCTGAAATGATGCATCAAATTATACCCTAGGTCTACAAAAGCTATAAGTTGCAATTACCGTCATACAGTCTGCCTGCCAGAAGGAAGGACAGAAGTGAAAAGCAGAAATGAATCTCTGCATGATGTAAAAAGTCACGCACCGTTGCCGTACACCACGACCAGACCGGTCACCATCAGGACTGGGTGCCAGTTGAACTGAAGTCCTGTGCCGTTCCAGGCGAATCCACCACGCCACTTGCTGTTCCACACGCAGACGCACACCACGCAGGCCACGCTCAGGCATAGGCACAGCAGGTAGCATGTGTAGAAGAGCACGATGGACCTCATCCTGGAGAGACCTGCCAACTAAATCATTACAAAGAACTGAATCAGAAATGATAGTGAGGTAGGAAAGTGTGGTAGCTGTACAGTCATGTTGTAAATTCAGTCGCTGCCTAGTTATGCACTGATATAAAAGTCTAAATGTTGATACTAAAGGTCAAAGGCTGACATTAATAGTTAAACACACAACTAAACAGTATGCTGGACAACTTCCTTCTCAAACTGTGTAAGCTCAAATGAATACAAGCAGTGCCACATTAATGTTCCCTAAATAACTACTGCTGAAACAATAAAAAACATGAACGCGTGTGAAAATGAAATGAAATTCTATGAAATAATTGCATTCAACTAATGAATAACAATCCAAACAAATTCCTAAAACACTCAGCAGTCACTCGGGTAGAACCAGTGTGGCATGTCTTACCTTGTCCACAGCTGCTGTGACACTTCCTACTCTACAACCCTGAACCTAACTCGACATGGTAGCGTAGGAGTTACTGCTCTGTCTCATGATTCCCCTCTGGTCAATATTTGACTCGCGGTGTTGTGTGCACTCACTTCGTGTTTTCGTGGTGTGGGCCAAGTCTCACTTCCACATGCAGCTGTGTTGAGGTGGCTGAGAGGGAAGCAGTCAGAGTTGGTGGAGCAGCTGGGTGACGAGGGGCCACCCTCCTTCATCTGCTGCCTGTACACAAGATGGAAAGTGAGAGTGGGACACATTCAGCATTAGATGTAGAGAAAATAAAACACCAAATAACATGTGATATGTGGAGTGAAAATCAAAACATGTTTGTCGTTTTTAAACTTGTCCAACACCACTGGACAAAGATCATGCTTTATGGAAAACAAGCACCACAGCAGGATATTCAGTTCCCCATTGGTTTAGCTAACCATTTCCACTTGTGCAGTTACGTACTAAAATAATTTCTGCATCAGTTTGTACAATGCCGAATTAAAGAGTGGTTTACAGATTTGTTAATTATCCTAATTCCTGTTACGGAAGGTGCGTGTCTGTTCTCTAGACGAGGCGATTTTAAATCCGCATGTTTTTCGAACGGAGTCTTGTAAAGTAAGTTATCTCTGCTAGCATACGCATTAAAGTCCGAAATTTGCCGTCTTTAAAAAACGTACAGTTGTGTACCTCATTTACAAACACCGAACATTTAAAAAACACAATCCAGAATTCCCACAAACGCACCGGTGACAGGTAAATTACTTTCATTTCAGGAAGAGACATTTACCTAACTCCTTTCCGTATTGTCGGCGCAAGGCTTTGTGGGAAATGTAGTTTGATGCGCCAACAGCCTGTCGAGCAGCACAATTAAGTGTGTCCACGTATAATCATGAATCAGCATTTCTGTAAGGGAAATTGTGAGACACTCGGAACAAAATGTGAACCCAGCCAAATTACCTTTAAACACACACACATTCATTATTAAAAATATAAAAAAAGGAAAAATAAATAATAAATAACAGGAAGGCAACAGATAAACAGACAACAAGCCAGTCTGGCATTGGATAAACATGTGGACGTTCTTTGGTAGTTGGTTGTGATCACCACACCGACTTTATGAAATCTAAAAAAACAGAGAGAAACGGAAGAAGGCTCCAGCTGACCTGTCTCTCAGCTCCACCTGCTGGCAGTATTAGTCACTGTCTCATTTGATCTGTTACGTTGCTTCCAGTCATAGAAATGTTGTGTTCACATATTTTTGGTCATAAAAATGCTGATCCTCTTCAGGTAACGGGTGAGTAGACATTTGTTACGTTGGTTCTAAGGCAGTATACATTAATTAGGCACGGATCTAGTTTAAAATGCATACTGAGGTAACTTTTGGACTCTGCAATACATTATTAATAGAAGATACAAAAAGAGGAAAATGAAATACTTTGGGCGAGACCCCCCACACCAAGGATTAACACTACGGAGAACCTGAAAAAAAAATAAAAATCAAACTAATTATGTCCTCCTGAATCCTGTTTCACCTACAGTCATTGAGCATGAATCAGTCAGTAAGTATTTTATGGTATTTTAATAAAGAAAAGCTGTTCGTAATTAAATGCACCATGGTGAGTGCAATAAAACAGTTATAAAGTCCTTAAAGCTAGACTTCCATTCATAGTCCCTCCATGGACGCAGCAGGGTTTAGGACATTTACCAGCACATTTACAAGCGTCTCATTTACATGACATTTATTAAATCATCTTACTTTAGACTGTAACCTAGTTACTAAAGTGGATGTAAATGTTTTGATTAAGGCCGAACATACTGCATTACCAAACACGTGTGCACATGATTTAATTACCACAGACAAATGGACCCACTGAATTTGGAGCCTACACGGACCCTGAAGATCCCGGGATCCAGGGCAAGTATCTACTGTGAGTCACATCAGGTGCCATGGATTTATTTTTATGTCAAGCCTTTTTGCCTTGTCATACTCACTAAGCTACCAGAATTAAATATTACATTTTCACTTCTCTTAGAGAACATCTCACTTCTCTTACAGGATATCTTGTCACCACTTGTAATATTAACAGACCAAGACTGACATCCTTTCTTGATATTGCCAGGCGTGCGTTCTTTCAGATTTGTGATCCAGCAGATGGTGTAAGCTTCAGGGCAGTAAAGACGATGGTGTGCTTTCCAATAACAGCTAGCTTGAGACATGTTTAAGAGCAGTTTGTTGTAAATTAGTGGGCAAAAAGCTGGTGCTTTGCTTCTTTTATAACCACAAATTAGCTTCAATTTCCAACACATGACCAGGTTGAATCATGCACAGTTTCATTGCTAGACTTGCTGCATTTGCTTGTGGCGAGGGCTTCAAGCTGAGGCATCAGTCCATCTTCCAAACAGAGGCCCTGTGCCCCCGCCCTTCTGCATTGTTGTGAGTGGGGGCAAGTTCTTGCCTTATATTATCAAAGTCTCTCAGATCCTCTGACAGACTCCTTGAAGTGATGTTTTCAAATGCCTCTTCCAGTTTGCCCTTAGTGGGACTGGCCTCGGCAGCACAGAGGACAGAATAAGAGTTGTGGGGTAGAGTGGGCAGCTTTGGCTGTGTGACACAGTGTGACGGCTCCAGGCTTTTGTTACAAGGGGCATCTGACCTTATCTGCTATATTTCTTTTGCTCCTTGGATTCTGGCATGGCGGGGACTTTTTCTCATACACTATCTTCCTCTGTGGTTTATGGAGCCTGTGATGCAGAACTGAAGTTCAGGCTTGGGTCAAGTCTCAGGACTCTGGACAGCATTTTTAACAGCTCACATGAGACTCGGAAGTCACAACAATAAGTAAATAAAGAAGTGTATTGTCCTATATGCTTTACACAGATGGACATTTTTCCATGGAATTTAACCCATCTGCTCATACAGACACATAATGTAGTGAGCGTGCTGGGAGCAATAGTCAGCAATTTGCAGTTGTGAGCAGCCACCAGGGAGCTCAGTAGGGTCAGGTGCCTTGCTCAAGGGGAAAGCACTGGTAAATCACTCCAACATCTCTTCCCATCAGTCCTTTCACAGTGGTCTGTCAGCAGTCTGGACTGCTCACTTACACAGCAGCAGATTCTGCAGCAGGGTTTTGAAGGCAAAAGTAAATAGCAATGCTAATAGTAGTAAATACTAATATTATAAGCATGCAAATAATATATGAGAGAAACATAGCTGCCAGTTAGCCAATGGGTTAAACATGGCTGCACTCACGTCTGAGACACTGTGGCTTGAGGTTATTAGTGGGAGGATAATGAGCATTATACAGGACAGACATCCATTTGCTAATAAGCACATGGCCAGGTTTCCTAATCTAAGTGTGATTTGAATGAACTGCCACCATAAAATGCTGATCCTCCAAAGGCAATGTTTACCATGTTCACAATCTTTGTAAAGCTAGCGCTAACATTTGCTAACTGTTATTAATTCGAGTACAGTGTAAAATATTACAGTCCCATTAGGTTATGTGATCGAATTGGGCAATTCCTATAACTATTATTATTATATACACTGTTGCACCTACTATCATCCCTGTATATATAATATATATTTGTCCATCTCTGTTTCTTGTACATTTGTGTATAGGCTATATGCTAATTTGTACAATTTGTACATTTTGCTTGGACTATTTTATTTATTTTGCTAGTTTTTATTTACTTATTTTTATTTTATTTTATTTAAACTTCCACTGGTATTTGGACTAGTAGATTGCCATAAAACTTTTTGTGTTGTTGTTCTTCGTCCCCAACTGGACAAGATAAAGGACCTCAGATATTATAATCTTTGTGGTGAGGGAAGATTTGTCCTGCTGCCGCTGGAGCTGCTGAACCTTCAGCTGCTGTTCCTGTATCTCCTCCTCAGATGGGTTGTTATCCAGCGCAAAGCACACACGCTTCTTCTCTTCAGTCTCACCATTTTGCTGTGCACTCACCTGTTTCCTTACAGTCTTCACTTCATTTTGAATTGCCGCCTTCTCCCCTTGAAGGACCTGCAGGATGTTGTGAGTTTTGGTCAGCCTTCTCCAGCTGGAAAAGTCCAGCTGGATTTTAAGTTCACCCATCGCAGTGTTTCACTGCTTTATCTTCAGTGTCACAGTGAATTTGCCTTCAAACTGAATTAATCTTAAAACTTATAGATAATCCCGAGAGGTTGCAGCAATATACACTACCGTTCAAAAGTTTGGGGTCACATTGAAATGTCCTTATTTTTGAAGGAAAAGCACTGTACTTTTCAATGAAGATAACTTTAAACTAGTCTTAACTTTAAAGAAATACACTCTATACATTGCTAATGTGGTAAATGACTATTCTAACTGCAAATGTCTGGTTTTTGGTGCAATATCTACATAGGTGTATAGAGGCCTAGTTCCAGCCACTATCACTCCAGTGTTCTAATGGTGAAATGTGTTTGCTCATTGGCTCAGAAGGCTAATTGATGATTAGAAAACCCTTGTGCAATCATGTTCACACATCTGAAAACAGTTTAGCTCTTTACAGAAGCTACAAAACTGATCTTCCTTTGAGCAGATTGAGTTTCTGGAGCATTACATTTGTGGGGTCAATTAAACGCTCAAAATGGCCAGAAAAAGAGAACTTTCATCTGAAACTCGACAGTCTATTCTTGTTCTTCGAAATGAAGGCTATTCCATGCGAGAAATTGCTAAGAAATTGAAGATTTCCTACAACGGTGTGTACTACTCCCTTCAGAGGACAGCACAAACAGGCTCTAACCAGAGTAGAAAAAGAAGTGGGAGGCCGCGTAGCACAACTGTGCAAGAAGATAAGTTCATTAGAGTCTCTAGTTTGAGAAACAGACGCCTCGCAGGTCCCCAACTGGCATCTTCATTAAATAGTACCCGCAAAACACCAGTGTCAACATCTACAGTGAAGAGGCGGCTGCGGGATTCTGGGCTTCAGGGCAGAGTGGCAAAGAAAAAGCCATATCTGAGACTGGCCAATAAAAGAAAAAGATTAAGATGGGCAAAAGAACACAGACATTGGACAGAGGAAGACTGGAAAAAAGTGTTGTGGACGGACGAATCTAAGTTTGAGGTGTTTGGATCACAAAGAAGAATGTTTGTGAGACGCAGAACAAATGAAAAGATGCTGGAAGAATGCCTGACGCCATCTGTTAAGCATGGTGGAGGTAATGTGATGGTCTGGGGTTGCTTTGGTGCTGGTAAGGTGGGAGATTTGTACAGGGTAAAAGGGATTCTGAATAAGGAAGGCTATCACTCCATTTTGCAACGCCATGCCATACCCAGTGGACAGCGCTTGATTGGAGCCAATTTCATCCTACAACAGGACAATGACCCTAAACACACCTCCAAATTGTGCAAGAACTATTTAGAGCAGAAGCAGGAAGCTCATATTCTATCGGTGATGGAGTGGCCAGCGCAGTCACCAGATCTGAACCCCATTGAGCTGTTGTGGGAGCTTGACCGTATGGTACACAAGAAGTGCCCATCCAACCAATCCAACTTGTGGGAGCTGCTTCTGGAAGCGTGGGGTGCAATTTCTCCAGATTACCTCAACAAATTAACAGCTAGAATGCCAAAGATCTGCAATGCTGTAATTGCTGCAAATGGAGGATTCTTTGACGAAAGCGAAGTTTGATGTAAAATCTTATTTCAAATACAAATCATCATTATTTCTAACCTTGTCAATGTCTTGACTCTATTTTCTATTCATTTCACAACGTATGGTGGTGAATAAGTGTGACTTTTCATGGAAAACACAAAATTGTTTGGGTGACCCCAAACTTTTGAACGGTAGTGTATTTGTAGTGCTGATTTCAAATAATCAGAAATTCAACTAAGCTACATTTAACCTAGCAGAGATACTACATACCTGCAATGAATACACAGGACACACATTTCGGTTTTTGAGGAAGATTCAACATTGCTCCAGTGTAAACTTTATTTAGTTGACTTTCCCAAGAACATTAGAAGAATGGTAAATGGTAAATGGCCTTGCTTTTATACAGTATAGCGCTTTTCTACCTATTGGTACTCAAAGCGCTTTTACAGTCAGAGACACATCTACCCATTCACTCACACAAGCACGTACACATTCACACACCAGTGCCACGCACTGGGAGCAACTGGGGGTTCAGTGTCTTGCTCAAGGACACTTCGACATGTGGCACATTCCGGGGGATCGAACCGCTAACCCTCTGGTTCGTGGACAACCCGCTCTACCTACTGAGCCACAGTTATAAAGGAAGAATTGCATAAATATTAACAATATTAAACTAAATAAAACACAGGTAACATAAAAAGACGTCACAAAAGAACAAGTCATTGTCCTTCTAAACACTTTATTAACAGATTGTTCCCACTTTTCAGAAACAAAATCCTATGGACAATGGAAAATCAAACCAAAACAATGATTTATAAAATGATTAAACACTCTGTATGAACTATAGTTTGGTGTTTGGTTTGTGTGACTTCAGTAGTGAAATGACTATACATTTATTTCTAATGTCTCTCTAAAGGAACCCACAGGACAATAACTTGGTCTAAAGTTATTATACTGCTTCACTCGTATCAAAGGATGCCATCAAGTGTGTATGCAACTACTTTACTACTGCTAAACTACTACTATCACTACAGAGAAACAGGTTGTTATTGTGTCAGTGTTCACAGTAAAGCAATAAAGCAAATCATTTGACTTTAAAAAATGTTTCCACTGTCACTGTCTCTTCTATGTGTTCTTTTTTTAATTATCCTCTAGGCAAAGGATGAACTTGGACTGATGCATCATCCAGTTACTGGGAAGTCATTCATATTTGATATATTGCCAGATCATTTGGTTTGTCTGTGAAAGTTCTCAGTCAACCAGGCCATCAAACATTCAAAAGAAAAAGTGAAAACAAGGACAACTGGATTGTAAAGTTTCTTGAAGACGTTTCTCGCTGACATATTGAAGATGGATATTTTTTTGTTTGCTTGTATATTTCTGCATTACACACTCATATGGGTACTTCAACATATGCAAAATGCATCTTGGGGATGGCTGCTGGGGATGGCTGCTGCCATCAAGGAGTGTCACTGCTATGGGGTGGGGGTGCTTGGTCTGGTCTAGGTGGGTGCTACATGCCTAACATCTACATGAATACCAGGTCCAAAGGTTTCCCAGAAGAACATTGTATATTCAGAATCAAAATGTGTTACCTTCTCCCAAAGTGACAAGATATGCACAGTGATGGTTGCAATGAAACTGAAAGCTAGACATTAAAGAAGGTTTACATCGCAGGAAATACTCTTGTTCTTGAGGGGGGTTACCCCTGAAGATCAGCGCGTCTCTGATCAGTTTATTCATTTTGGAGGGAACAAGTGATTACATTAACATGAACTCCAGAAAGAGCTTGCCTACCCTTGCCTTAATGTAATGTCAACCAGCAGCTATAAAACCCTGAAGCGGAAAAGATACCAGTTGCTGTTATGGCCAAGAAGTAGTTTTAGTAGGTGAGCACCTCCGGACTGGGAATGTTCATTTTAGACATTGGTTGCTGTACATATTAAATAAACAAGATTTCCATTATGTATGCTAAGCTTACCTAGTACTGACAATTGCACTTACAACGGTTTCAATACTAAATGCCAAACAATTAGTGGGCCTCACCATCATACAGTATGTTTTGTAGTATGTTGTAGGCGTAGGTGGGTGTATTACTTTCATTTCGCTTGTCACATGGTTTTGATTCTCTTCCCCTCTGACTCATACCCAGATCTCGAGCTCTAACTTTCAAAGAGTTAAACATTCAAATTCTGCTACTGTTGCTGCCGACTTCCTCGGAAGCAGCTCAGCTCATAACACTCACACGGTCTCGCAGACGCGGAACACAAAAGATCCTCCGGGAGTTCCACTGAACTGACATTTTGGGTTATTATGCTGCAGAATAAGTGGAATGAATGGCTCTATCCTGAAGCTAAGTGAAGAGCCAAGGCTTCAATCTGTGATGTCATACTGATCTACAGTGTGGAGCCACTCTGCTGGCAGTGAATAGAAGGCTGACTTTGTGAATCGGAAATTACTCTTCTCCTTATTCCAAGAAAGTCATTCTGGATTCTGTCACAGTGACCTTTTCCACCTCTCACAATTTATTCCCTGTAGAGTTTTAAATCAGTAACAAATTGAGATTAAGGAACGGGGCAAATGACTCCCCATTTCCCAGAAAGGAGGTAGTATATTTTACACTCACTCCTATAGCTTCATATCTCAGATGCTTCAATTGTCCTTTAAGTTCCATCAAGGGCCTATACCCAAAGGGCCAAAAATATATTTTTATTGAACAGAATGTCTTTTTATTCTCTTTTCATGACTGATTAACAGAGCTCTTGGTAGAAAGACGGACAAGCTGTTTATTTCTTACTCTGTCTGAATGGAGTGATCATCACAGCGTTCATCAAAATCAGATTCTATTCATCCGGACTTGCATATAAGAATTACCCAGCACTCTAATGAAACAGTACTTAAATGGGTGTGAGGGGAATTGAGTAAATTCGCAGCAAATCCTATTCACACATTTTGCAGGTATCCAGGTACGCTGATGACCAAACATGTGATTTCAAATAAAAGGCATGCCCTGCTTTATTAAGCTGCAGGTTTTCTGCTTTGGCAATGGGAAATAACTCAAATGTGGTTTCTTCAAAGTGTCTCAATAGTCATATCGCATCTGGATGAAGATCCTAAAGGACTTTTTGTTCACACACACACACACACACACACACACACGCATACTAGAGGTTTTGGGCTTCTGCCTGCAACTCTATGAAGCCGCTGGCAGCTGTGGAGAACCAATGGAGCTTTTATCCGGAAATGGGAATGAAGTCTGTTGGAGTGGCAGCTGGGCTTCTTTGGGTTTTACCAATGAACACAGGAAACGGCAGATAAGTTGCTAAAACTGTGGTGGGGGTGTATGCTGATGTCGAAATCTGCAGGGAATCAGGGTATGGTTCGCAACGAAGGCTTGCTGAGACTTGATTTTAAAGCTGAATCAGTTGCATTTTTGGCCACTCAGAGGTACCGCAACACGCTGTGAATGCCTTTGACATGATATCACCTCTCTGAATGGGATGAAGGCGAGGTGTGAGTGTGAATGATTCTTTGTCTCTGTGCGTTGGCTGGGATAGGCTCTAACCCATGTGACTCTATATAGAATATGCAAATATATAAATAATGGATGGATGTTATCACCTTATACAGTAGACAAGACTGATGCATTAGCCAAAATAAATAAATAAAATGCTTATTTCCATTCCAGATACAGTGTAATATTCTACATTTGGTATTATGATTCAGTCTGATAGTCACTCTATTTTGTTCCATCCATGCATTGCTATGCTCACCAATTAGGATCTAGCTCTCAGATTTGGCATTGTATTATGGTGGTACATCAAATGTGATTGGTCGGACCTATTATAGATACTATACATGGAAATATGCTGGACTTTTAACCAATGCTGCCATATGGTATATGTTGAGTGACTTCACTGGTCAGCACCCCGTATCCTTGTAATCTTGTAAGCCTAGGAAGCAAGGGAGTAGAACCATCTGTCTGGTTATCTAGACTGACTACCTACCTATTTGGCAAACAAACATAACACGCTTGAAGCTTGACATCCTAATCGTTTCAAGCACAGTTCGTGCTAATTGTTCAGGGGACTTTACCTCATAGGCCTACTGGGGGAATCATACTGAGTGGGCGCAGAATCAGTGTGGAGGACATGTCTGTTTCGATGTAAACCAAAGTTGTTGTACTGACGTTCAGACTTTCACGCCTTCCTGAACATGAGTCACTTCCCATCAGATGCAGACCCTCCGTGCCCACAGGGAATTTACATCTTTCTCAAGTCTGCGCCACGGCTGCCACTCAGCAGCTACCCGTAGCTTCCGTAGTGTGGAGATTAAAAACTCCAGAGCCAGTATTTTTGATAGCTGGTGACTCCAGCCATGTCAGCTTAGGGCGAGCCTTCCGTGAGTACATGCTTTACATCTAGCTTTCTGTGTCGTTAAATTTAGTGCTAAATTTCTGTGCTGTATGTGTTCGTAATAAGTTTGTAATGAGTTTGTTTTGAGCCATGGTTTGTTTTGATACAGATTTTTCGGAGCATTTATGAACTTGAAAAGAAAAGTCCAGATAGAATACAAAGACAAGCTAAAAACAAATTGAACTTGGAAAGGCCTGACGTACCACTTTGTGGTCTTCAATCAAATAACTAATTGCCAGAGGTGTCAAAAGTATTCACATTCTGTAAAAGTATGGATACTTGTGTAAAAAAATACTCTCGTAAAAGTAAAAGTACTGATTCAACTCCTTTACTCAAGTAAAAGTAAGAAAGTACAGGCTCTGAATGTACTTAAGTAAAAAGATAAAAATTTTGCCAGATTTTTCCATTAACAATTGATAATTTTGCAAAATGAAAAAGTTCTAGCAGAATAATCTAGACTTAACGTGACCAGATGTCCTGCATGAGCATCTGGATAATTTTTTAAACTGAGGGTTATTGGGTTGTTATTTTTAAACCACTAGCTAGTGTTAGCTATACTATCAAACGGTGTGTTGCCATAGCATTGCTAACGTTGTAAACTAGCTTCCAAAAAATCCTCAAAAAGCTAATGATAGCAACAGAAACCACACCATACCTGAGTTTGTTTTTTTTTTTTCACATTAGACCAGTAGCTAGTTCTCAAATAGTGGGGTCAGGTGGACTCAGTTAGTGTCTTTATTGATGCTTGAACGATAAACAAGCTTCCAGTCACTAGGTGGCAGCAGAGCTCAAACTGATCAACAGGCTGCCTGTTGAAAACAGTAGAAGAAGAACACAGGACGCACATCGACTTTCCGTCTCTAGTCCGATGCTCTAATCATGTCCGATCCTGTCACATCTTTCCGTGGAGGTTAAAAAAAGTAACGGGCCTATTTTTCAAATGTAAGGAGTAGAAAGAATTTGTGTACAAATGTAGGGAGTAAAAGTAAATAGTCTTCAGAAAAAGAAATACTCAAGTAAAGTACAGATACCTGAAATTGCAAAACAAATCATGCCACCCTAGACTCTGAACATAACGTGCCTGATGAGGTTTGAAACTAAAGCAGACCCACAGCTTGTGTCTGAGCCCACTTCTCCACCTCCCTGACTGGGACTCTCTTGCACACCAAGACATAGTCCCAGAACGTTTTAAGCCAGCTGTGATTGTATCTAAGAAACCCGTCCAGCCTCCCTGAATAACGGCACACCTGTCACTTATACATCTGTGCTTATGAAATTATTTGTTAATTAACTTATTTTGCTCATGTTCAAATACGGTGCACTTTGTTGCCCAAATCCACAGACCTTGATGTGGACATTTTTCACTGAGACTAGCAGGAAACTACACAATCTCAACATGATATCATCATCCTAACCAAGTTTCATTCACCTACCACAGTGTCTTGTAACTTATCCTTATGGTCTGACAATGTGCAGAAGTTCCAGGTGAATAATCCTATAGGTGGCTGCTGAGTTACCAGTGTCAGCACTGTGTTAACCCCTGCACGCCAATGTTTCCACTCAGACTGCAGCCGAAATAACGCGTGTAATGCTCCAATGTCGGTTTGTCCACATTCAAAAAATTCCTAGGAACCTTTTGCCTTTTCCCAGTCAAAGTGGTAAGCAAAAGCACAAATAATTAATTTCTTTATATAATTGAAAAAACAATTCAGGTGTTCCGGGGTTAACCAAGGCAGGATTCACATTCTGTAATATGAAAGGGCAATTCACAAAACATTAAACCAACCTATCAGTATGGCTAAACACCATGACAGATAAATGGAACTTTTTTTTTATTCTTTTGGAATTTAAGGGCATGGACACAGACTGTGACGTTGCTTCACATCCCCTGTGTCTGCATCAAAAGCCTGCAGGAAGTAACTTCTCCTATCAGCAGGGGGCACCAGTCTGCATTTGTCATTAAAAAAGAAATACAGGAAAAGCTACTGCTAGCTGACAGGCTATTTATTCATTCTCTCATTGTGAAGATTCCAGTGTCTATAAAAGACAGACCCTGTTTTGTTTACTTTCATCCTTCCAGATTCTCTCCTTTAAGATGAACAATCTGTTATCTATGGGGCCATTATTGTAGCAAAACTATCTACAGATGTGTATTTCAATCCGTGTGTGTGTAACTGGATTTGCAAATGTGTAAAAAACATCTGTGTCTAGAACTAGATTTGCAAATGTGTAAAGAAAATCTGCAAATGCGTACATCAATCTGTATGCGTAGATAAACCTGTAAATGTGTGATCTGTAAATATCTGGCCTCTCCATTGGATGTGTTCTTACACGTGACTTTTGCTACACTTCTGCCGCGGCAGATCTGCCAATACGCGCAGCGATTTGCAAATGCGTGTGTGTCTGTGTGCCTCCGTAGATATACAGCTACATACCACCAGTGGGCGCTAAGCTAACACCCAATGATATTAGCTACCGGCTACCTGGGCTGGCTGGTACCACAGACTGCATGGCTGGGACAAACAGTGGTCCCGATCCAGATGCAATGGAGGCTGGATTGCGTGCTGTAACTACATAACAGAGCTCTCGAATGAGACACACGCATTCAATAAGTTCACACGCTCACACGCCACGCTGAGAAGTGATACAATTCGTAATCTATGAATGGATGAGGCAAAAGCAGACTCCTCTGCTTGAATCAGCGACATATCAGCAAATCGATGGAACAAAATATTATTTCTAGTCGCCAGGTGAAATAGTAGCGCCATAAATGCGTGCACACGTCAAAGAAGAGCTGGAAGTGGAGGCCCAGGAGGATGAACTTATTTTAATGCGTGAGAGCTCTGTAGTTACAGCACGCCATCCAGCCTCCATTGGATCGTGCGTGTATTTGCGGATCTGCCGCGGCAGAAGTGTAGCAAAAGTCACGTGTAAGAACACATCCAATGGAGAGGCCAGATATTTACAGATCACACATTTGCAGATTTATCTACACATACAGATCAATGTACGCATTTGCAGATTTTTTTTTTTTTATACATTTGCAAATCTAGTTACGCTTATCTACATTTGCTACAATAATGCCCCCATAGTTATCTCTTTCATCGTCACTCTCTGTCTTTTGTTTCCAACTGAAAACAGGCAACGGGTTCAACTGACACATTAGGTCCACAGACACACACCTATGGCCCGAGGTGTGTCAAGGTCAAACAATAAAATAAAACATAAATTACTGAACTAATTCTCTGACCATTGCCATTTTCCAAATAATGTGCAGCATATGGCATGGTGGTTAGCACTGATGCCTCACAGCAAGAAGGCTCTGGGTTTGATTCGTGTTTGTGTGCATGTGAGTGTGAATGGTTGTCTGTCTGTGTTAGCCCTGCCATAGACTGGAGACCTGCCCAGGGTCTCTCACTCAGTGACAGCTGGGTAAGGGTTTGTGTTATTTCAGCATTAAAGCTGTATGGCACAATCTTTTTCTGGCTCAAAAGTATAACCTGCTTCTACTGTACCTATACGATCCAGCCCTTTTAATTGGATTATGTTGGGGGGGAAACATGCCAGAATTAAAGCAAGACTCATCATCAAACATCTTGGCCTCTCACTGTGCATTTTCATCTTTGGTATTTTTCACAGCTGCAGTCTCGGTTCTATGTAGGTTCTATCAGTTTCTTTCATGTTTTTTCATGTTTTTCATGTTTGGATCTAAGCTCTGCAGCCAACAGATTGGCTAGTTGTTGGGTTTATTGTATCTCTGAGCATATACTGCCAGAGAAAGATTGGAGGGCCTAGGCTTCTGTCACTGGCATGGCATTATTGTTATTCCACTGTTTTTGGTGTATTACTGTACACTGAGCACCCCTCTATAGCTGTGGAAGATCAAATGCTACAGTTTGTAAGCATAAACCTGTTTGTGATTTAAAAAAACATTGGACTTTGGGGTCACATGTGTTCAGGTACGGTACAGATTGCAGTGAGTACACCCTCTGTTGCAGTTCACTGGTTGAATTGCTGTTTTAATTCCAAAGCAAACTGAAAATTGCACAGATACTGCATGTTTTTCTTCACATTTTCTTCTCTGTGATGGCATTTAACATATCAGAAGACATACAGGAAGAGAGTTTCCATATTACATTACCTACCATCCAAAATCTGGACATGTACAAGAGATCCTATTTCGACACATTATTTTCCAACATGAAGAGTCCTTTCTCTGAGAGAGGCAGAGCTGTGCTTCAGCCACAGTGTTTTTTCAAAGCCAGATGCATTCGTATTTCATGTGACAAAGCATAATATGGTCTGTGAGCAGCTAAGCTCTCAGATCTTTAATAGATGCGTACCTTCAAATCACCTTTCCCGAGTGGTAATTTGCCTGCTACCCTAGATGCCCGCGACAGAATGCTTAATAACGTCCTCAGCGAGAATTAGGTTGATGCATGAAAGCAAGGCAGCTCATTTGTTACAGCAGAAGTATCATTCAGCTGAATGTTTCCGTGACACCTCTATTAGACGCTAGGTCTTTGAGTACGCACTGTAGGGCTGGAATCTGAACTGACTGACACCTCAAGCCCATCAACATTCATAATGCTAATGCAAGAAAAAGACACTTGTCTTGAGAGCAAATGAACAGAGTGCGCAGCGTGCCCCTCAACCTGCTGAATGAAGAACGAAGGAGAAAATGAGGCGGCAAACTGATGACATAATTGGCAAGTGAAGGGAAGTCAGAGCAGCTCGTGAGAGCAGATTAATGCTTGGATGTGGGACTTACGTGTGCCAATTTAGCTTCAGCTGTAAGGCCAAAGGTCGAGATTTGTTTTGTTTTTTTTCTTCTCAGAAAGAAGCATCCTCTCATTAGCCATCCATTTGCTGAAAGTGCTTCCTGTGCACTCAGCAGGTGGACGTGCTGCTGTTGCAATCAGGGCCAAAGGTGCACAGTGAGATATCTTTGGTTGTGGGTATGGCGTATACAGCGTCTTAAGGCTGCCTGCTCTCCTGCTGGTAAGCAGTGCTGACGTCACCACGAGGCAAGTCCAGGCATGTCCTGCATAGGACAAGTCTTTAGCTTGTAGGGAGGCTCTAGAGATGGCAGTGTTGGTCAACTTAATGGATTACCATGCAGCTCTGTGCAAATAGCCATAGTTCCCAGAGAGGGAATTCTACTCTCACATATGTACTATTAGGAGAAGCAAATGTTTGTCCCCTCTACAAAAAAAGGTTATGAGAGAGTGGGAGGTTGTGACAGAGTTCTAATATGTTTTATGTAGTTGATGTTTGATGTCATATGGTTTTACTGATTATGATATTCGATCAGTTATATATATGTCTTTTCTGACTGAATTCATTTTTATGGGCGGGTGTTAGGGGTTCTTCTTTGCCAAGGTGCCAATGTCTGCTGGCTCTGGTAAACACCACCACGAAGAGGATGTTTTTGACTTTTAACAAAATGTGTCTGCATCTATTGGATGGAGTGCCATGAAATCTGATTCATGCATTTGTCACCCTTTCGCGATAAACTGCATAAACTGATTTCATCCTTTATCTAACAAGGTTGTGAGCTCTTATGGACTTGTTTGGGTTGTTTGAGTCTCAGATGATTCACCACTCATCCTGTAGTGTAGGCTCAGTCATAGTTACAGTTAGGCATCAGACAAAAGAGTCATTTATATTGTCAGCCTGTCAATTCAAAATTAGGGGATTCAGAATTAATAAGTACTGTATATAAAGATCAGATCAATATGTTATGTGATTAGAACCAAACAACATCTTCCCAAAGATCTTAAGTCAGAACGATAATGTCAAAATAAAGGAAAATTTGTCAAACTTTTACTTTTCAACTTTCCAAGCAGAATCCAAAAATGTCTGGTTAATGTATGAATCAGAGATGTTTGAATGTCCTCGACAGTTTGAAGCAGTGCAGTTCAGTCTAGTTCTGTTCAGTTCAGAGTGCTTTACCTTGCAGGTGGATGAGAGTGGGGTGCAAGGAGGCAGAAGTGGGAAACGCCTAGAGAGTTTGCAAGATAACCTGGCGGAAGTGAAGGTGAAGTGCACCCGTGGGATACTGAGTCAGTCCATAAGATCCTCATCTAATGTCATAGGCAAGACTGCAGGGATTTAACCGGTAACCTTCTCCCAAGAGAGTTTAGGTGAATCCAACTGATTCTGGTTAGAGTTCTTCCTTATTTTCTTTGAAATAAATAATTGATTACTTTTGTTTTAAACATATACTTTCCAAAAACTAGATTTACTCTAACCTTGTTTTAAAAAAATAAAAATAATAATAAAAAGGAAATAACAATAAACAACACAAGATTTACCCTGTGATAGACTGGAGACCTGTCCAGGATGTACACCGCCTGTCGCCTAGTGACAGCTGGGATAAGGTCCAGCCACCCCACGACCCTTCACAGGACAAGCAGTTACAGAAGATGAATGAATGAATGAACACAAGATTTACCCAATCATGTAGATTTTATTGATAATGAAAATAATCAATTGATTGGCAGCTCTACATTGGTTTATAAAACCTTCATCTTGGCAAACATTGTGGTATGAAAAGGAGGAACTGAAAACATTAGTCATGTACATTCACCTTCAGACACAGTGCACAGTGTGAGGCCAGGTAGTTCCCTTACAAGGGTGTGGCTCTGCTGTCTAGCCCACACACAGCCCTCACCTTTTACCAGTGTGCTGTGTAACAGTGAATTTAAATCATGTCCAATCACAGTGTGCTATACTATATGAACTTAGATTTTTTTCCCCAAGTTTACAAACACTTTGGAATCCTGACACTTTTTTCAGCTCATAAAATGAAACAGACTGACAAACAAAAGTGATGGAAAGCAACGGACAAAACATGCAAAATCATTGATAATGGACACTCACTGTACACTAATAAAAGTTACATTTAGGTAACATGTGATTAACCTGTCCAATCACGCGTTGATCGATGTCAGCAACACATTAGATCCCACGTGGGGAAATGATTTTCCTGTATTTGACCCATCCATTCATTCACAAAGTATTTTGTACACTCAGAGCAGTGGGCTACTGCTGGCTCGTCTGTGTGCCTGGGGTGCAGTTTGGGGGTTAGGCTCTTGCTCAAAGCACCTCAGACATGGACTACACCACAGCTCCCCCCAAAAAAGGTGGAAAGTGAGAAATGGGAGTGAACACTTAACACTCTCACACACTTTTCTCTGTTAACACACTGTTTCATTGGCTCACTTAAGTGACCGAATGTAAAACTTGTTGCTTTGTAAACCTGCGATGTGTTGGTCGTGATCAGGAATGTAACAAACCTGGAATACTAAGCATACAAACTAAATTATCCTTTTTGAACTAGGTGCTTAAAGCAAACTTTGAACTGAATAACATCATCAGTCAACGTGTAATACACTTTAAGAAATTCACTGATGTGAGCATAGCTCAGATCAGTGAGACGATGAGGACAGAGCAAACTTAAATACTGTAATAAATGTTAAATAAGTTTTTCATTTTATTAAATATCTCACTGTGAAACAACGTAAACAGCTGTCTGTATGCACAAGGCACAAGACAACAAACACTTCACAGCACTGCGTGAAGCTGACAGAAAGATTACACTTCCAGTCACAAGAAACAGCGGATTTCAAACTGTCCCTTTTCACGTTAGTGGTTCTGTAACGTTAAGCAGGTATGGAAAGCCAAACTTTGGCTCCATTACCTGCTTTCTTCATCATAGCTGTACAGTGACATGCACATATTGAAACAGCAGTAGCTTCAGTAAAGCACACTCTTCCCATATGTAAGGGCGGCTTGTTTTACCGGCCAAAATGCCACTAAGGCTGGTAAGCTTATGCTTTGCTTCAACAACAACAGGAAGCAGCAAGCAACAACAACTTTGTGTCTTACGGACTACCATTCTTTCTCCATGTTTATCTCATGGCTTGAGCAAATGGTGCATCTTTTCATAAAAATGAACCACACGCCATGGAAGTCATCAGGCTGTGTCAGAAAGGCTTGGTCATTTTGTGTTTTGTTTTTTTGAAGTTCTCCCGTCATTAAAACTCACAGTAGTAATGGCCATCTTTTATAGCATTCTCCTGGACTATCTCAGCTGTTCGCCTTTGATTCAGCTCAAGCAAAGCTTTCAGCAGGTCATTCAAACTAGCCTCTTTTCCCTCCTTCTCAATCCAGATGTTCAGCAATTCATGGATCCTGTCTTCATAGAGAAGGCTCTCTTTGCTTTTGATCACATTGTCACTAATCCCAAGATGACGGAAGAATCTCTTATGCTGGTCCAGGTCCAGGTCTTCCAAATACCCAAAGCACTTCCTGAGTGACTCTTCACCTGTAAACAAAGAGAAAGACCTTCAAACATGTGCCATATAGTCAGACTATGACGATAACATTTACAACTAATACATAAGTACACCCAACAGACGGAACATGAAAGATAAGCATGAGTTCATCCATTACTGCTGTTTCTATGTTAAGTAGGTCAAACTCATCCATCTTAATATTTGAGAGAAGTAATAAAGATAAAAACACTTTACCGTTCATGGGGACCAGCTTGGGGAATTGCTCATCTTCCTAAATGACAAAAAGAGAAATAATCATTAATGTCCAAAGAAAAGTTGGAAACATTTCCATGAGTCAGAAAATTGTGAACAAGAAGGCGACTCCAACTCATCTCTAATTCAGTTACTTGGCAGATCAGTTAGGTGAACTTGTTCAAACAGATTCCTTAGAATTAATGTGTGAACAGAAGTAACAGAAAGCAAACAACTTCTGATAATCAAGATATCCCTCCACTTATGTTAATGTTTCACAGGTACAACAAGGAACATGTGACTCATCTATATTAACGCTGCTCTGAGACAAGAAAATGAAGGTAGGCTGAGAGACAGACTAATGGCTAAACTGAGGACCGCCAGGCAAATATCACACAAGACATTATTTGCTTAAGTTGAGCAGCACTGGCTTCTAACACTTCTCTTCACTGATGACAACAACTCCAGTGAGGAATTTTCAATTTCAAAACTGAATGGAAAAAGGGTGTGTGCTTTTACAGCCACAAATCTCACAGCCTGTAAAGTAAATGAATGAGTCACAAGGACTGATTCATAACTACGTGCATTAAGATCTTAACCCCAAAGAAATCTTAATCTCTTTGAGAAGAACTTTGAGTATTCATCATTTTTTTTAGCCAGGGTGGAGAATATAAGAAAGATAAGACTTTTTAAGAGATTGTTGAATTGTGTGTGTAGCTCATACAGTATAGTATAGTGTAGTGTAGTGTAGTGTAGTGTAGTATAGTATAGTATAGTATAGTATAGTATAGTATAGTATAGTATAGCATAGTTTTCACCTGCTGTACTTTGCCATATAAAAGCAAAGCGGGGAAACTAGAGGATGAGTTAGACCACTGCACCAGAGCTGAGGGTGTGTGTCATTATAGCAGCAAAGCAAAACTCAAATGGAGCAAACAAGGATTAAAGAGCTGAGAAGGAAGACAAAGACAGAAGCAAAGAAGCAGGGGTGGAGATGAGCTGTTGCTCTCACCCTCCTGTTGGGCTGCCTGGGGACGACGGGGCTGGCTCGGGGGTAAGCTGCAGGGAAGGCAGAGGATGGCAGGCCGGCTAGACTGTTCTGGGAGTTACTGGCTGAGCTGCTGCGGCTTTCACACAGCATTTTATACCCATCCTCCATACCGGCTGAGGATTTGGCTCTCACCGGTTGCCGGGGCAGTATTAGATTTGTGATTCCGGTTTCTCCGCCCCCGCTTTCCCCAGGAAGAGTGATGGCAGTGTACTGCTGGAGAGCACAAGGAACATGTTCAAGCAGACACCCTTCATTAAACAGCATTATTCTTCTTTGTCTACATTCCATATGCACTATACCATTCATATTTATTCCTTGAATAAAACTATCCATTACATTCATTTTGATGTGAGTGTCTTGTTTTGACTAATACTATAGCACTCTTCAATATATCAGATGCTCACCTGACCAGCTTTCATCCTGTCAGGTAGATCACTCCTGGTGTCTAAAGACAAGAGAAGATTACGTAACGTCAGGGAATTACCCAAAGTCCCATGCAAGCAGTGATTTGACTTCTGCGTGGGTTTAACTATTCAGTTAATCATCAAAAAAGTATTTTGGTCATTTTTTTGTGAGTTCTGGCCACACTAATCAATAGTGCCATGGGGATTTTTACTAGTCATCTGAGAACCTAACTAACACAGTGCCCCTTTGTGGTGGCCTGAGTAGAGCATGGTTAACAGCACAGACTGGGTAAAACGTCTTATTAAGGCTGATATCTGCATCAAATACATCTCATTCTGTCATTGTCAGAAAGTGTTTCCAACTGTCCAGTTTAACAGGTTAGCCCACATTCTATGAGTCTGAAGCAAAGAGTGACACAGCATTACTGTTCATCAGTAATCTTTCACTATAGACCTTGTTTCCATTTAATAAATCCTACATTACATAATTACAGTTCCACTGGTCAAACCAGTCAGTTGTGGATAATGAAGTGTTATTGAAAGGTAATGTTTGACCCGGAAATAAGTTCTCATTTAAGGCCTTATTGGAGGTTTCAAATGCCAATGAAAGCCAAAGCTTCAAAAGGTGCACCTCAACATGTGTCAAATCAGTGCCAAGCAACGGGCACCGAGTCATTACTACATGACACCAAAATGTTAAACACTTTAAGCTCAACTTGAAGGCGGCAGTGCTTCTAAATATGCGCTTTTTTTAATTTTATTTTTTAAAATGCAACTGTTTACAAATACCTGGTTTAATGAATTACTAGTAGCAGTGATTAAAAGATTGCTCCAAGAAAAAAAGTGGGCAATATTCTCTAGTTGAAATGGTCAGTTGCTGAGGTTTGCCATTATAATTGGTCTTACAAATATGAATTCTTATGGATATTCATTCTTAATAAAAACTAAATCAAAACTAAAAGCCAATAAAATGTAGAGTCTGTGTCAAGGTTTCTGAGGATACTCAAAACCTCCACCTATTCCTGCTAACAACATGGGCAGGTTGTTGCCGGCTTATGACACAGTTGAAAGAAATTTCAGTAATGAACCACACCCCACATCTTCAGTCTTAGCAGGAGTGCTCTGCAGCATGTACTTTCCGGTCTTATGCAATGGTTTTTTTTGTTTTTGTTAAACACAGAATCAGGCTGTGTATACATATTTTACAGTTATGACAAGATGCATCTTTGTGGTTCCAGCCCAAAAGCATTCAACAGATTAATCAGTGACAATCATCAAAGAACTTCAGCCTTCAGCAAGGCAGGCAGGCAGGCATGGCAATAGTCATCATGAAATTAAACCATCTTGTCACACGCCGTTCCTTTATCTTTCCTAAATGAACATGTTATTGTAGTTGTTCTTCTTCAATAGTGTCAGCTAGCTAGTGAAACAATATATAATCCTAACATTGTTTTATAATGTAAGGCTACAATGTTTAATCATATTTAACAGAAATTTTTCATCTTCCCCGATACAGTATCCAGTGTTAATGTTGTTTTGGTTTGGTTTTGTTTCACCTACCTCTTGCTGTAGTTCTTTTCTTGTACACAAAAACTACTATCCCAATAATGATCACAGGGATCACCACACATAGCACAATCGCTGAAATGGTCACTGATTGAAAGAACACAAACACAAAGAATAGACATGAGCACTAGATAACATAAATGAAGTTTGTTATATGGAACAATTTACGGAGTGAAAGAATCTCTAAGTCGTGTTTGCCATTTTTTTTAAACTTTGTTTCATTTCAGGTGTTCAGATACATAAAGCCACACAGTGCTATTTGCTGAAATGTAAATTAGACCTCTTCAATAACAAAATGGTCAGTTTATATTTTCCTAATGTAGGAAAAAAGCCTGTGTCCTCCTCCTGTGGTTCCAACATCAACCAAATACTGTACCTGTATCAGGGCTAGGTTTGGACTGGATTTTCTTGCACTCCGTGTTGGTGGTTGATGTGCAGTTCCTTACGACCTCTTCATCACTTCCACACCTAGTTTCAAGTGAGGCAAAAAATGGTCTTTAAAAATCTTGAAGAATTCAAATGAAGGCCATTGCAGAAACAACTGAAGTGAAATTTCTTTTCCATTTGGTTTGCAAACACTTACTTTAAACATTTCTTGCACACTTCACATGCTTGGTCAGGATCACAAAATCTCCCCGATTTGCACTGGCATTTAGTATTTTGAGTGCGAGTACACTCGCTTACAACTTCCTCATCTGAGAAAAACATGAAAAAGACCTTGTTAAGTCTCAGTTTATACTCAGAGCATTCTGAAAAGGTTGAATATTGATTTTCCTTCTTCAGTCATTGCAATCGATAGTGTAAAGCTGCCAAGCTGAATTACCTAGGCGACACTGTGTGCACTTGAAACAATGGTCCAGCCCGTTGGCATGCTCAGTAAAGGTTCCATGGTCGCATTCTTCACACTCCCCCTTCTCTCCTGCTCGAGTGCATGCAGATTTCACACGTGTGCCTAACACACACACAAACAAAGCATAGCCGTCAAGTGAAAATGTCACTCTAGGTAAATAATTACTTCTTCATATGGCCGTGATGGATTTCTGGTTTGAGCTAGTCACAGAACTTCAGTCTCTATTGGCTAAATCACATGTGGCTCCATGTGGCTTACCAGCTGGACAGTTTAAACAGCAGATGTTGCCGATCAGGTGCTCCAAGTCATCTCTGCAGGAGATACCCCTTCGTGTCCTGTTGCCTCCCATATCAAGGGCAGATGGCAGGTTTGCCCCAGTGGGTTTGAGGACCCAGACCAATGCAAAAACAACCTTAAGAAAGAAAAAGTTTGTTTTTTCTTACAAATCAGTTTTAATAACTTTGTGTCATTTAGTGGACTGTAATGGTATTTAATACTCAATGCATAGTCATACATTTTTGTCCAAGTAAAGTTGAAGGAAGGAGAAGGAGTTTAAATAAAACTCATTCTTAGCTTTCTGATTTTCACATGTGCATATCTGTAATCTAGTCTTAATCTGAATCTCAGTTTGGATTGGACAAAACAAGAAAAACAGACAAGAATGTTTGAAGATAATCATTCAAAATAATCAACTATTTTAATATTTTACATACTATTTTAGTAGGCATATTTGAGATGATTTTCTTTCTTTGTATCAACCAATGATAAGTGTACTGTCAAATTCCTAGTCTTGTAAACACTTAAGCTTTGCTCACAGGAAATGAGTCTTTTACAATGGAGTGCTTATCTGTGTTTGTAATACATCAAACACAAGAATTTTCCTTTCTTAAACCACTTGTTTGTTTTATGGCACTATAATTTAACAAGTCACAAGACTGAGTCTTACAAACGGTATGCATTTCTTATCAAGTCATTATCTCATGTTCAAGGTTAGAGGTGTGCAGGCGAATAACCTGAGGAGGTACTTTCCATCGGACAGTTTTTTTCATCCAGCTTCAGAGCACCGAAGTGACTACAGTGCTGATAGCGATAGTATAAAGAAATCCAAGTTGACACAGGAAAGTTGTCTTGTGCAACAGGTTTTAATTGGAATGAAAAAAAAATCTCACCGGGACCACATATGCAATATAACCAGATACAGTCAAGACCAGGAAAGAATAACCATATAAAGGCAAACCGGCTTGCTGTCCACACCCACTATAGCATCCACCAAGACACGCTCTGTGTGGGTTTAAGAATGAATCCTCTCTCACACACACACAGACACATGTACACACACACACACACACACACACACACACACACACACACACACACACACACACACCTATTTTCCTGAACATGTGCCACTTTTATCTTTGGATCTTCAGTATTATTCTTCATAAAAACGTTGTAAAATCTGGAAATGTTACATGAACCAAATAACTGTCCATTAAAATAAGTGAATACAAATTATTTGTTCACAAAGGACAGAGGCGTATAAAAAAAAATCATTATAATTTAGAATATGCAAGTACACAGTCTCCATTTCGGTACACATAACCTACACACTACAAATCAAAGCTTTAATTACATATACCGTACTTTGATAGAAGTCACACTTTGTCACGATCGTTTCCTAGAATATAGGAGAAATAACCAAGGAAATTAGGCTACACCACGCCGTATTAAAGTCAGACTACATACCTATAAATTAACATGGTACACTAGTTTGTAACAAAATCCTTCATTCCTAAGTAGAAACTGTTACACTGAATGAGGGAGGACACCTGGCCTGGAGTCAGTGACAGTCTGACCGGCTCAGTGCTCTCTTTAAAGGTGGAACAGCTTCAATGAATGAGTGAGCTTGTTAGAAGACTATGAGGAATTTCGCACCCGAATTCAAACAGAGCCAAGAGGGACTTTGACATTTAAACGCGACATTCTAAAAAGAAGACCACACAAACGAAAGAGAAAACCAGAAAGCCTCGTACTACAATTTACTCAGTTATAGCTTACTGATAAACTCTCCGTTCGACAACGCAGAGGCCAACTGTGCCATTTAATAAACAACTTTTCCTGACCGCCGAGGAACAGCACCGCTTTAAACAGCTGAGAGTGAACTAGTCAAAGATGAGAGTTCATAGAACACTCGGTGGTTATCACGCTTATCGAGTCTTAATTCCAGGGAATGACATTTTTATACACGTTAATAAAAATGACTTAAAGTAAGATATTTACACCTATGACCCATTAACCGGTCTCCGTGAACAAAACCAAACTTTTCTGCTGCACCGTAGCGCTGATAAGTAAACAAAACTTACCAAACATATTGGAACGTGGTTCATCTTCAAGTACTAATGTCAAACTTGAAAAATGTATATCCACTCATTCCAAAACTCGTGTGTACCCCTCCGTCGCCTGACGCGCTCTCAGTCTGAGCTCAGGTGCGAGGAACTTGAAGTAATGACGCCACGGGGCGTGGCCACAGAGCCTCGGCCACGAGACCAATGACAGTGAAATATAATACCGCTGATGCAATGAGCCTTCAATAGTTACTTTGTTTTGACAATTTGAAATTATCCGCAGCAAAATTATTCGTAAAGTAGAAAATTATTATTGCAACCACAGGTATTGCTCACACTTTTCCGATTATAATAAAATACATGTATAAGACACAATATACAAAAAATAATAACGACTTCGACGGAAGAATAACCGAAAAAAAAAACAATACAAATTTGTTTGTTTTGTTTTGTTATGTAGTTTTATTTTTTTTATGTACTTTCTGTTGTTTTAGAAGAAGAAGAACTTTATTGCACATAAACTTTATTGCACACAAGTTACAACGAAATGTTGTTTGGCAGCAATAGTAGCAGCTCAGGTGTTTATTTTGTGTGTTTAGTTGTGCAATATTATTTGAGGTGTGTGCTGTATGTGTAAAAGCAGGCACAGCAAATTCTGAGCAAAGAGAGAAGAATTCAAATGAAGTAAAAACACAGGCATAACTTTTTTTCCAGTTGTTCCCAGAAGCCAGAGGATAAGTCTCAGGTCCCTGCGTTGAAGAAGCAGAGGGACCCGACTACAGCAGAAACCACCATCATCCACGGGAAACCAGTGGAGCTGGACGATATCTGGGCACCGTCTTTGACAACATGCTGAAATTCTCCTCTAACACAGAATCGACTCTCAGAAGGTCCCAACGACGTCTTTACCTCCCGAGGAATCTCGGCTCCTTTGGAGTCAGCAAAGACATTCTACGGACTTTTTATGTCAGTGTTATTGAGAGCATCAGCACTTTCTCCATAACCTGCTGGTTCCACTCCATCAGCCTCCCGTGAAAACAGGACCTTAATCTGTTGATATATGATGGCTGTAAGTAGTGAGAACTGAAACCACTATGGCCAACAATTTAGGAAGCTAACAACAAGGCATGATGAGACATTTAGTTCACTGGGAATATCAACATTTTCCTTACACAAATTACTATGAGTAATTCTATGTGACTATGTTGCAACACATTAGCTTACCATCCACTGAAAAAGGAAACTCCTGTGTGTCTGTATTTAGATCTGAACTGCTCTGCGAGGCAAACATCAGTTTCTGCCAATGCAGTCTGAAGGCTGTAAAAAGAGCATCTATAGTATATATAATATAGCTGCTTTAGTTCAGGAAAGGCTGTCTGGCAGAAAGGTAAAGCGGTGATAATATGCTAAATGTAGAGCACGCTTTTCAGTGAATAGTTCTTTTTTTCTGCTGGACTCATCCAGAGCAGTTTATTACTGTGATTTGGAGCTGGTGCTCACGTCTGCTGCGCCGACACTGACTGTAGTACTTCATATAACCCATACTTCAAAGAAACTCAGACTATCCCTTTAAACAGATTTCGGTGTGTGAAAGTTTGCTCCCATCATCGAGTGACATGAAAGCCAGGTGAGCAGGAAACTCAAATGTGACAGTATAGACGTGTAATAGTGCGGAACGCTGTCCAGAGTTTAGCCTCCCATCATGCTGTGCATGCTGGGACGCATAGCGTGCATCCACTATCGCACAGGCTTTATAATGGAGCACCTGTTGTGATTCGAAGTGTTTGAGTCACTTTCATCCTTTAAGCTCTCGATGCAAACAGCAGCTCTCCTTACCAAACTGAGTCTTTGCAAATCTTCAAATGCAAAACATGCCAGTATAAAACCTTGTTTGCTGTTACAAACACATCACATGGCACCTCCTGTACCAGTACAACAGCTTTCAAGCTGAATGAGCTCAGTATTGAAATTGCTGCTGGTGCAAAGGGAATAACATTTCCGAGTGGCTCCCCTCTCTGTTGCTAAAGCCTGCAGGCTAATGGGGAAAACCGGCTCCTGTACAAAGCCCTTCATGACAAACTGCATGGAGTCAGCCATCATCATGATGTTTCACATTCCTCATACATGTGTGTATGTGTTTCAGTTTGACATTATCTAATGAGCAGTTGTCTGCAGCATGGAGATAATAAAGACCAGCAGGAAGCAGTGGGTTGTGCATGTGGAGCATGTCTTGATGCAGGCTGGGGAGGTTTGAAATAAAACCTCTGTTTTGGTCTGGTGATTGTGACGCTCTGAGCTGTAGCTCAAATGGTCTCACAGTTCTGAACAGTTGGGGCCGTTCTAGACTCAAAGATTGGACTCATCGCTGGATGACTGATGGATTCAAGGGCTGCTGGGCACGCTGAGAAATGGAGAACATACAGTCATTCTATAAACCCACTGTACGCTGCAGTTCATCTACATTTAGCAATAAAATACATTTTTTTTTTTTTTTTTTCTTTTCCCAGTCATTCTACTGTGTTTCTAACATTATGTACCGTTTATCCCAGCATGCTGCCACAACTTATGTTTTTGATGATAAGGCCGGGGAGGAGGCTAAAACCTCTGAGCCAGTTTTTCCAAGATAAGACACGAATTTTACATTCAGACAGACCAAACTGCTTTCTGCTCATCGGTTGGACTGAGGCTGAGATCAGTTCTCGTGATATGGAAAAAATATGTATTTTTTTCTTTTGTCACAGTGTCTTCTGTGTACATTGAGAGGAAGCTGACATCGTAGGGTCTGAGGGAATATTAGTATTTTTTTTATTTTTTGAAGAGGACCTGTACAAAGCCTGGGAAAGGGATGTCAAATGTGAGAATTAGTAACAAGACACACACGTGAAACCAAAAAACAGACATGAAATCAGGTAAAAAACAACATCAACAAAAAAAACTAATCTGTTGTGGAAAGAGTTACATACACACAGGTATAAGGGAAAGGGGATAATTCATTAAAATGTATCTAGTGGATATAGTGTCCTTCAATTAGCAGAATGATTCATTAAATGTTGAGATTTCTTTTTGATTAACTGACCACCCGATGTTTTTTGTTTTTGTCTGGTCTTACTCAAAAAAACAAAAAACGTGTCCCTGGCTGCAAACAGGAGGCAGTAGCATTATGAGTCACTATACACTTCCTTTAGGCGCCAATGTTTGTCTGAACATGTTAGACAAACACTTTGCAGTGCAGAGGGCCATACCTCTGGCTCATGAAACATCAGTGAATCTGGCGCCGGTAAACAATTATAAACAACATCAATTATATATTGCATATGATCTGATTATGATTTCACACTTGCCGTCCCTTTTGATTTCCTTTCCTGTTTTATCACTGGAGCGTCAAGTCCGATGTCTTTCCCCACATGATAAGCCCTCCACAAGTAGAAATGCTCAGCTGTTATCCATAAAGAACATTTTCATAAAAAATTCATGAGCTTATTATCAGCTCTACAAGGAGCACACTTGTAGACCAGTGTGGAGAAATGTTCATCTGGCAAGCAGTGGCCTGGCGGTTAGCCAGTTTGCGCTAGGACAGACATCAGTCTCCTGTCTGAATGTCTGAATGTGGATTTATTAAACGCTGGAAGCTTCTCTGACAGACTTTCTTCTCTTTTCAGGAAGACCCACACACACACTGTTAACCGTAGTCCAACACAACTACAACAGTTTGATGTCGCAACACTGGGCGACTCGCTTGTCAAGGGTCCGTCCTTACCTGGCAACATTTAGGTTTCAGTTGAATTTTCCTTAGAAATAAAATAATCAGGCGTGAGATCAGATCAGATATGATGCTCCATGGCTATGCAGCTGGTGGAGAGGAACAGCAGTACCTGTACCTTAATCTCGTGAGGGTATCGTTGCCATGATGTTTACATGATGTTGCAGCTAGTCATTGTATGTATTGTGTGGCAGTCAGTGGTGATTCAGCGGAGGTCTTACTCATCTGAACTGATCCTAATGTTAGTATTCAGTAATTACAGCAATAGTGCTGCGTGTTAAATCTTGCTATATGGCCTTCTCTTATCATTTTGTGAACAGACACATTACAAAATAGCCTTTTTTTGGTCTGACAGCCTTGAATAAACTATGGTGCAGGCTGACAACAAGCGAGCCACACCTCATACTTCCAAGTAATTACTTACATGTTAAGGTATTTTATCGCATGTTGGTCTCTCAGACTGGCAGGACAGCCCTCATTTGAATACATGCAGTAAGGGCGAATGAGTAATACTTTACTTCCTGAACTCTCACGAGAGAAAGCGACTGTTTTACTGTGATGAACAGCAGTTATTACGGGTCAAACCACAGCGTTCAGAAGCACAGAAGTTTCCACAGGGCACCCCGTTTCTCTCTCATCGGAAATACATCTTAATAGGTAGGAAGGCTACGGTATGTGCATTACACCAACAGACAAAATTGGGGGTGCCATCATTCCGAATGCATCAGCGTTAAAGTGAACCATAAGTGGCAGATGAGCAAACATCAAGCTAACTCATCAAAGGTCATCAATTTCTGTGGGAAATTTGGTGTCCAGTAGCATCATTATATAGTAGTAATATATATATATATAGCTGTGTGAAAAAATATAGTAGTGACAGTAACAGTTGTGCCTTAAAAAGATACACTCATTTCTTCATTTTCTGTAACTGCTTGTCCTCTCTGTGGTTGTGGACGGGAGAGGGAAGAGGGAGAAGGGGGGGGGCGGCACACCCTTAACAGTGAACAGCAAACGATTTGTTTTTCTATAAGGGGGGTGCTTGGTTTTAATAGTGCCACACCTCGTGTGACTGGTGCTTTACTCATACAGTCAGGGTTAGATGTCCCCTTGAAGCAACCCACGACCCAACCACCCCCCACCTTCACAGAGAGTTAAACTCTTCAACTGGAGGCGTTTGTTTTGTTTTACTGTAACTGGAAATCACACACACACAAAAAACAAGTGTAATGTTTTCTAGGTATTAGGGCACAGTACAAATGAAAGAAACCTGGAGGCGTGGAGCTCTAAGGAAGTGGGCTTTAGCTGACTCCTGATTTCTGTTTACGGCTAACACCCACAGGCTAGCATCAGTGAAAGCTTTGTGGGTAATGTAGACAGAATAAATGAAGATCACGTCTCTGGGAAAGAGTCGCTGGATAGATCAGTCAAACCATCTGGACAGGCTGTATGCCGTGAAGGGCAGGGGAGTAACAACGAAGTCATCCACATCATCTGAGCACCATGGAGGTGAATTTATTTACACTAAAGTGGCTCTGATTGGTTGTAGGACTATCTACTTTGTCTGTGAAGGTATATTCTCTCTGCACTGGTTGAAACACGCCCCATAATAAAATCCAAACGTTGTGTTATTAGCTTTAATGGATATGTTCACTGTGCGATGCAGAAGAACTAGGGACGAGTTGAGCTTTCAACTGTACATTTATTTCCAAAAGGCTGCATATACATTTGCAAATTCTACTGTACAGAAAACATCCAAAATGTCCATAATTATAGATACAATATACCACAAAGCTGCCCTGGCGTTACCAAACATAGATGTTCAGCACTAGAAAAGCTCTGCAGCCTATTCAATATTATAATCTTAAATACTTTTTCAACTAATACCTTTACATGTATGTCAGTATGATTAATTGTTGATTTTTTTTTTCATCCCCATCTGTACTTTACAACATTCACCATTTACAGTAGTTAAACAAGGCACGAGAATAGTGATATGAAGCTGAAGGCCATGCGTGAAGCAAAAAAGGAGAATGAGTCCGGGCAACTCAGGTGACGGGAAATCATGGACGCAACAGTGAACAGGGTTAGTCTTACACCAAAGCATTATACATAGAGAGAATATGTTTGTGTACGAGCGTGTGTTTCTGAGCTATCTTTTAAAGGAACATTAATGGGATACAACAGACACGGCTAACACACATCCAGACTGAAGGTGAACGGTGCGGGGGAGTGTGTGTGTGTGTGTGTGTGTGAGATGGGGTGTACTGCACAGACAGGATGCTCCTGATGCAACATAAGCCACCGCTAAGCGTCACAAAGCGCACATTTCCATTTTTGACACTCTTTGCTTGCAGGAATGGAAAGAAAAATCCAGTTAGTCACAATTAAAGGAAACAACCATATTGGGAAAGCAGAAAAGATTACCTTTCACATTCTTCACTTGCCAGCTTAAATCACATAAAAGATGAATATAGTTTGATTAGAAATGCATAGAGAAGGTGCAGGAAAACAAAAACAGCTCTGTGTCGTGGTAGGATGAGTTTAATGACATATACAGTATCAGGTCAGAGATAGACAGCGATGTATTCAAAGTCACCAATGTATGGTGTTAGTACGATCAGATGAACTGTAACCGTAGAATGTGAGCGTTGTGTGACTCAAGGGGTCACTACATTTTGTTTGCAGGGGAGCTTAGACATTGTAATTACTCTCTACCAGGAACAAGATGACTGTTTGATTAGATTAGATATCAAGTGAAGAGATCTGATGGTGCCAACTAAGCTAGCTGTCGACTGAAAACAGACATTAATTCAGTTTCTTTTTGCTAAGTTTATAGGTGGGCTGAAATCTGTAAGTCCACAGAAACAGCCTTTCCGCCCTCAACGTGGCGTGACTGAATCACAGAGGAATGAACAGGACACCACCCGGCACTTCAAATGAAGCTGCAGATGAGTGATTCAGTGATTGCGGTTTGTACAAAATTCAGACTAGTCCGTCTTACCCTTCCTACAGCTCTAACCTCCCTCTACAGCCCCGCACTTGTCACCTAGCTAGCTCTCCTCGGCTAGAGTATAAATTAGCAGGGCTCTCGGGGTGGTTTTTCATTTCATTTCACGAGCACCGCAAAGGACATTTCATTCGCCTCGGTTTGTGTGAGGCTGGGACTCTCAAAAACTGGGAATAATAACCTCAACTCTTTCAGGGCTAAATATGGAGTATGTAAGGAGATATGCTTGTGGATAGTTTATCCACTAGCATTCTAGAGAGGTGATGTGGACTAGTGGTTAGGAAACAGGTTTGATCTAGCAAATAACAAGATTTGATTTCATTGAAATGTTTATTTACTGATACATTCAAATCTCAATGTCTAAATTGTTCGTATGTGTGCATGTGAGTGTGAATGGTTGTCTGTCTCTCTGTGTTAGCCCTGTGATAGACTGGAGACCTGTCCAGGGTGTAACCCGCCTCTCCAGCCCCTCCGCGACCCTCCAGAGGACAAGCCAAAGTTTCAGTCGCCATTGCTGAAAGTGACCGACTGCTTTATTTGGGCATACAAACAAAATGAGACAGAAATGTGCGTCACTCAGTTGATGCAATACTTCAGCACAGTTTCATTCATCACCGCTTCACACATTTGTCAGGAATTTGTGTTTTTGTGATTTTAAGTGATACGTGTTATCTGTGATGGTGACAACATCAGTGTTTATTTTCTTTGGCGCACTTGACCTCTGCACAAATACCAGTGTGTGAGTGTGCCAGTGTGTGGTAAAAGGGGTGAGCGGAGGAGGGGAAGTCGGGGTGGCAGAGCCTGATATGAGGTCTATGTGACAGGTGTTAATGGCAGGAGGCGGGTGATAAGAAGCAACGATACGCTCCCTGCGGTGCCAGGAAATGATGTTTTACAGCTTCCTCCCTCACTATCTGCTGGTGGAGGAAACTCTAATGAACTGTAATGCCACGGCTAGGAATCTCACCCTGCCACATTACGCCACAACCACAGTTTATTATTATTTTTTTTTTTCTCAGACGACTTGAGCACGGCGGTGTCCTTCACAGTTACACTGGGGCTGCTGATGGATTTACTTGCAACTGTTTTTTGTATTAACGATCTTCAAACTCTGTCAGGAGTGTCCACCATACTAAACACATTTTGGATGTAATTGTAAAAAGATGGAAAAGTAATCCAAAGCTTCCGTCTGAAAACATAATGTTGGACATTGAAGGAGTAGCTTTTAAGTCCTCATTCATTCGTTGAATCATATTAGACTGACTACAGGTGACTAAATTATGCCACAGTTGTATCTTTGTACGTGGGAGAAGTTTGGCTTCAGGGCTTTCTAACCCGTGTTTAATGTTGTGAAAGGATCTATTTTAATCCAAAACATGTTTTTTTTTTTTTTTTTAAACCCAACCAAACTGTGACTGAAAATATAAAAATCAACATTGACTTTGGGCTTCACACAAACCCCAGTCTCCTGGGTGAAAGTCCTGAATTTGACCCATTCGTCCACCTCAACCTCCTCATTATGCACTTCTTTATACACTTACTCACCTGACGTCCTAAAGCCTTTTCACAGAAAACCCTGAAGGCAACTTCTGCCACTGACTGGATCACTTTATTTGCATATAAGAACCTCTATGGAAATAGATTGAGCTCTGAGTGGACTGCTGGGAAAAAAAGAGGGGGGAAGGCAGAAAAGGAACTCCCTTCTCCTCTGACACAGATTCAGAAAATACACGGACAGAACGAAGAATGAATATACAGTATATCAACTTCAAAGAATAAACTAGAAAAGAATAAGGTAAGTATGGACTTGGGGACTGAATGAGAATGCAGAAAAAGATTTACAGTTTGTTCTCAGAGAGAATCTATAAGAGAGGGACAGATCCACAGCAGGCACCGGCTCGCCTCGACCGGTTGTGATTGGTCGGGCATGTTGACCGCCGGCACCGTCTACTCACAGACAACCTCATGACCTTCTAGAGCACCGCCGCAGTGTGTTGTCCATCACTGGCTGTGAGCGTACACAGATCTATGCCTCAGTCTGTCGGTTTCGTACTTGCTGTCTCTCCTCTCAGCCTGTATGTTCAGGAGCAGCGTCCTCTTCAGTCGTCTGACTGCTTAGTTTGCCCGTTCCGCACAGACTGCCTGCCTGTATGTGATTGAAGTCAGACTCGGGCTCATCCTGGTCCTTAGGGGAGCTTCTGGAGTGGATCTTGCCAATCTCCTCCAGGGCACTGGCTAGAGAGTCAAGGTCAGCAGTGTCCTGGTGGCGAGCCTCCCACAGGCTCAATATGACCGCAGAGGGACTCCGCTGCTTTGCAAAGTACCCCAGGTTTCTGGAAAGGAGGACATCATGGAACATGTTCAGTGTTTGCTACCGATGTCAACTGTTTCTTTGATAATGACACATGCATATTTTTTCCCATGCAAATACGTGAAACATTTTTTTCCCTTTGGTGTGATTGTTTTTGATCCATTGGAAACATTAGTGGGTTTCAGACTTTAGTTTTTTGACATCAAATCCCATTTAAGGTCTAATCTAAAACCGGGAAGTGTTATTATGTCACTCAGTACTTTACTGATACTGTGTGGCACAGGTCTATAGTGACAATCACAATACATGTGGTTTTATATTTAGACCATTCATTAAAACAAAGTAAAAGTCTAATTTACAATATTTTAAATGGCCGTTTAAAATCATTTTAACACACAACATAACAAAAACCAAACAACGTCTGGTCAGATTTATCTATACATAAAGGGATGAAGTCATTGTATGAAGTACAACTATCACTCTAATGAGATTCAGTGGATGACAATCTGTGGGCATGCTAGCCAGCAACATAGGTTAAGCTTTTCTGAGACCAGACATATCTGATGACAGTTGTGAGAAAGTGTTGTGATTTAAGGACGGTATTTTATTTCCCATCAGATAAAACGTCTAAAAGCAGCTCTCAGTTCGGCTGGACCGGTGATAGAAACTGTTTTGCAACTGTAGAAGATATCCCTTATATCTGTGAGATTAATAGGCGGTTTAGACTTCAGCATGAATGACGCCGTAGCTGATGTGCAGCTCCCCAGAAATGTAACTACGGCGACACAGGACCACAGGAGTTGTGATTGGTCCGCGTGGCAGTAGCTTGTTTCTGCTTTATTATTCCAGGCTGCTTCTTCCTCTTTGCAATTTTCAATCTGATTATTTTGGATCAATAACAGAAGAGATGGAACACAGCCAGGAAAGGTTAACTGATGAGGTTCGGGGATACAAACATTTGTATTAGGTGAAATTTTGGCTTTGTTGACAGTGAAGGAGGCAAAAGGAAACAAAAATGAACCCCACTGGCAAACAATACACAGCACTGACTAGTGTTTGTGGTGTTTTGACAGAGCGAGCCAGACTGATGAGCAAGTAGAAATGGCATGCATCGACAGGAAGTTCCTCATAAACTACACTGTCTATACACCTCATGTTACATTTAAACGCTGCACTCATTTCCAAAGTTTTGGTTCTTCTTGGATTTAGACATAATCAAAAAAAAAAAAAAGCAAAATAATGTTCAGAATGTCCTAGGTGTTCATGAATGCATCAGAACCCTTGCATTTTGGAGACAGCTTCAACCATCCTGTACAAAATAGAAAGCACTTTACTTTAGTTACATGTACTAGAAAGTATGTAGAATTAGAGCATGCAATAATAATAATTATCCACATGGCCCACAACACTAATTTTGTACAAAATCAGAACTACAAAACATATGGGTCCATCAATCCACTTCCGATCCCTCTGCTTACTTATTAATACTGCACACTCAAACGTGTCGTGGTGCAGCTAACACAAGCATCTGCTTTTCCATGTAGCTAAAACAAAGGGTTTGACCCTTTAAGACCATTAAAAAATGTAATTAAGAATAAATTAGCATCACAAGTGTTGAGTAATTACAGGCAAATATAATTTAGTTTGGATTTCATTCTCAGGTCCTGTCAAAGTGAACAAAAAGAGAGCTTGTTGCCATGCCAATACAGTACAATGAGTCTATATATCATTTAGCAGGGACTCCAGTTGGGGGCAGTATTTCACTGCTGCTGCTGCTTCCTGCTTTGACAGAGTAATAAGAACAAGCAACATAAAAGGCTGCAGCTACTGGCCACATCAGGCTCAAAGCTGCCCAACTTGGAGAAAGAAGCTTATCAGGATAATTTGGAATCCCAAAGGACTCTTAGATACCACAGTCTCAATGAATCACACACTTAACAGGAGATTATTGTTGCCACAAGCAAAGAGACACAACTTGGCTGAGAAAATTCCAGTGTGTCTCCTCATAAAAGTGAACGTTTATATGATAAAAGACTGATCAGGTAATAAGAAAGTGATCACAGAGTCATGAAACCAACGGAAATATGAGATTCATTTCATCTTTTTGTTGTTTTAAAGAAACTGGATGTAAAGGTCTGAACATTTCCACCATGTGATCGTCCCACACACAACACAATCATTTATGTGCTGTATTGTTACATATTCAGCCCTGCCTCTTACTGCTGAGGGAGCGTCAGGAAGAGACACTACCTCGCACAGAGCTGCAAATGAAGCCACATTCAGGAGGTTATCAACTAGTGTTATCGTTCTCATCAGCCTGTGTTAATGGCTATTACAGAGAGGAGGGTGAGTACACACACACACAGACACACATCATGCAACCTCAGAGAGGATGCACTTCATACACTCACCGATCTAAGTGGAGTTTCTGGGCTAAGAGTTGCCAGTCCTTGCCCTTGGCGTTGGCAGTGTCGAAGGTGGCACAGATCCTCTGGCGGATGGACAAGGGGATTTTGAAGGCCTTCGGCCCCGTCTGGGACGTGATGGTGCAGTCTGTCTGCATAAAAAATGGGACCGACTCCTTTTCAGTCTGGAGGAACAGAGCAGCAAAAAGACAATAATCAGAGCAGAGTGGCTTTCCAAATGCTGCTTTGTGCTCGTTTTTACCAGCTTGGGGAGCCAGATGAGTGGAGCAGCAGGGACCATTCAAACTGTGTGTTTAACATTTTACAACATTTATACATAAGATATAAACCAATAGCACAAAGGTGGAGAAAGCTAGTAGTCTCTAGTTTAGATTAGCACCGGTACTAATGGGATATTCCAAACCAATGGAACAGACTTCAAAAGCCAGCTGAAGATAACTTTTCCTGTTCCATTGTTCTGCTGTATGTCCATGTAGAGGTCATCAGGATCCCAATGAGACTCACTGCATGTCTACATCAAGTTGGCTAAATTTTCAAACACATATTTTTTTATTTCATTTCCAAAGTAAAACAGTATGTCACTTTCTGTGAACATAAACATTCTTTTATCAAAGAGCACCCAAAGTATGACAAATTGATGCCATGGCATTGACACAACAGATGGTGGCAGTAGCAGCGCATTTCACTGTTGTCTTGAACTAATAATAACAACAAGGCTTTGTGGTCATTGTCAAAGAACTTGGTGCTTGTTCTATGGCGGCGCCTTAACAAGAAAAACTCTGAGCCCATTGCATACTGCGTCTGTATGAACAATGAGCTCAGTGAGTAGAAGCTGCAGTGAAAACTTTTAGCTTGTTTTTAATGGCTTGTTCATAGGTGAGCCTTCTGCACATGTCCCGTCTGCAGAGAGTAACTTGTGCTCTGGCAGGAGCTCAGATGAACTTTTGACCATGGTGATGTGCACAGTTGAGAACAATGGAGACACTGACTGCTTTTGGAAACTGAAAAATCATTATGTTAAGTACATCACAGCACACACTACCCCCACTGGAACCATGACATGATGTTCTTTGTAGAGGCTGAGTGCTGGGTGATTGGGTTGAATGGAGGGCTAATGTCGTTGTACCTGACTTTGTGAAACACACCAGCCTCACGGTAACATTAACTCTTGAGTGAGACAGAAAAACTAAAAACTAAAAGGTATGTATGCTCAAATGAAAAAGCTTGTACACCAGTATAACATGAAACAGTAAGATTACTAAGATTTCTCTCATGAATCTATAAAACAAACCATGGTTCCATCATGTTTCCCACATGGTTTTCACTGATTGCCATTTTTACGGAATGTTCCATTAATCACGCCATTTCACTGTTGGATTTAACTAAACCGGACTGGACAATTAGCAACACCAGCTGTTCTACGTATAAGAGTATTGGACGAGGCAGTTTTTTTTTTCTCTCAATCCTTTAAAAAATTGAGCTAAATTTGGATGGAGTCTTGATAAAGGCTGGCAGCTATAAACTGCTGCTGAGCTGGTGTAGATGAGATTGAACCCATCTGGTGACCCACAATGCAAAAAGAAGTGGAGACTCAAAATGGTCATGTCTGTATTCTGTATGTGCCAAAATGAAGGTGGTGATGATTTGAATTCCTCGCACAGCACCCATAAACTCTTTTATTTCTCCTTCCTATCTGACAAACCCAAACTAATCATCCAGGTAGGATTTAATCTAACCATAAAAGCACCTGTAAACAACATTTCACCTGTGCCTGGCCGTGAGTTTAAATAGTGCTGGTGGCCTTGAGGTAGGACACCCACATTTGTGAGTGGTTGTGAAAAAAAAAGCGGTTGGCTAAAATCAATGAGTAACACTCTTTTCTGCCTTAACAACTACTGTCAAGGTGCTCTTGAGTGAGGATTTTTCCTCGCTCCTCGCTGCTCCAGTGAAGCTGCTCAGCGGCTGACAGAAGACTGTTGTTACAGCGGGCAGCTCCCAGGTGTTGGTGCATGTGAATGTGAAGCAGGCTATTTGCTGGAACACGTGTCTCCCTGGACGAATGAAGGATTAAAAAAAAACAAAAAACACACATATAGCAAACATAGTGAACAGCTGGATCTCTGTTGTTGGTGTTAGCAGTGTTTAGCATAAATCTGTGAAGAGAGAAAGAAAGGAGTGTCTTGTTTGCTCTATTAATACACAGTGCAAGCTCAGGAGAGCTGGCCCTGCTGTCAGTGGACACACTCCAGGAAGGTTACATAAAGGTTGAGCGAGAAAGTGAAACAGCCCCCCTCAACGCCCCACACCTCCCGCAGCTGCAGAGCCTCACCTCAGCCACAGCCGTGTAGACCTGCAGAATCTGCTCGTGGCCTTTGACCTGGCGCACGCTGATTTTGCAGGAGAGCTGGGAGGTGGCAGGACTGTATCTCTCCAGAGAGAAGGCACAGTGCAGGGGCTGCTGGTTGCTGCACCACACTTGGGGGAAGGAGAATTCCTGAGAAGGCAGAAGAAGAAGAAGAAGGAAAAAACAAAAGGGGACATCAGACACAGAACGCGGCACACAGCAATGTTAACACATGCACTAAATGAGATGATTCAGCTCCACTCTGTCACATGCACAGCCACTTCAATGTGGCAGGATAAAAGGTAAGAGTTGACTTTGAAGTCTCAGTGTGATCCCGTGGCTTGATATATTTATGTGAGGAAATAACTACTGTTAAAGAGAGAAAGAAGGATTCCTGATGAGGTTTACAAAATAGCCTGAATCTCAGCGCAGCTACTCTGATAGCGGGAGCACAGAAAGAGCTTGTGGGCTTAGCATTATAAGCAATCTATGTGGTAACACAGGAAAGAGAGAAAAGATTGCCTTTGATGTATAATTAATTTCCAGAGAACCGGCACATGAGCGGGGAAACGTCCTTGACCCCCGTTAGACTTCGTGTCTGCTGTATCTGCATATTAAAAGTGACCTGTAAACGATTCCTTGCGAATACCGCGGCATTAAAAGTGGTGGCCAGTATGCTCACACAAGACTTAACCCTTGTGGCTTTGATCCTGGCTCCCCTGTGCAGCTCACGGCACCAGATAATGGAGTCTGGGAGCGGTGGTCAGGGGAGGGGGGAGGGGTGATGGACGGAGAAATCTGGGATGCTCTTCAACACTAAAAGCTGACTTGATGTATGGCTTCGAGCTCAGCTATTATTCTGCACCTGCTCCGAGGCGGGTTCGTGCTTCCTGCCCGCCGTGCCGAGGCCTTCATAAATAAGGCGGTGGAGAGGGTGGGTGCCTTTGACACACTTTCACCCTGCATTCAGATGTTTAAGCAACAGCAGTATACAGTGGGGACACAGTTCAGCTGCTTTGCAAATGGCAACAACAGGTACAAAGCATTCGACTGCGCTGCGCTCGAGCTTTACATCTTAATGTTCCTGCAAGCAAAATAAACACAGAGCTATTAATCTGGTCACGTCTGTTTTTGTGATCCTTTTGAGAGAGAAACATTTGTGATAGCAGGATTCACACTAAAAGAGCAGCGCTAAAGAACAAACACAAATATAAAGGTATGAGATGAAATTATGCTCCATCAGTCAGATGTCGTTTTCTTTGTAGGAGCATATGAAGCTCCACGAGGGTGATTTTCTAAACCCGAGGGCGCTGTAGCTTTGTCATTTACAGCATGTCTACATACAGCTGAAGGTGTAGCATGAGCAGCACTTTGACAGAGCAGCAGAGTGTGTGAAGCGATCTCTGCAGTTCCTCACATGACCACCTGAGGCTCCTAAACCGAGTCAATTCCCACAGACCTCCATGAAACAATGTCAAACTTTACAGAAGAAATGTATACGTTTGACAATCTGGCATGGTCTCTAGAGGAAACTTCCCCATCCATGACAATTATACGGGCCAAAATACTGAGTGTTCAAGGCTTAACGTCATGCATATTTAAAGGGTCTACAATCAGCAAATTCCAGCTGTTGGTACCAGTGAAGCAGGCTATTTGCTGGAACACGTGTCTTCCTGGAAAAATAAACACATCCAGCAAACGTAGTGAACAGGTGGAGCTCTGATGTTGCTGTTAGCTGTGTTTAGCATAAATCTGAAAAAAGAGAGAAAGTCCTCCAAGCTCTATTAATACACAGCACAAGCTCAGGAGAGCTGGCCCTGTCCTTCCTGCCCTATGCTTTGAGCGATAAGTGGGTGACCTCACAGTTGCTAGCTGTCTGCCTTAGTGTCACTCAACCACCTCAGAACCACTCATGCTCCATGCTCTATTGGGTCCATTTTCATAGCATAGCGTTCGTTCAGGAAGGCCACAAAATCAAGATCAGCTCACAAGTTCGGTCACATTAGCTGATATCAGCCTTCAACTCAGCTGAGACATCCATTGGCAAATGTCATATAGGGCACCTTATTTAAAGCTGCTTCAGACTACCCTTTCAGTTTTCTCTGCAAGCCACTTCGAGACCCATCTCCACCCTGTCATGTTGGGTCTTAATCAATATCTGTAACTCACCCCTATTCTGTATCCAGGTCTTTGCTGAGATAAGATAAAATAAGATAATCCTTTACTTATCCCTGCCTTAGCCCTAATATGTAGTCACATGGAAGGACAGGACCAGACCAGAGAAGTACCGCCATAAATAATTCACTGTAAATGCCTGGAAAAGTTTCTGCGACGGAAGTCGTCACGACGAACTGCTCTTCAGAAAAGAACTACGAGCAAAACACAGGCAGTTGGACTGATTATTGGTCAGACGTCACGTACGTGACCTGGACGATGGAAAACTGTGGCTGAAACGCTTTGGGCATCTTTCTGTGTGGGCTAGCTTAGCTGCTGTTTGAGCTGAGCAGCTCATACAGCTAAACAGTGTTTAGCTTAACCAGGACTCTGTGTGCTAAATAGTTCATTACTGTGATTAAGATAAAAATCTTAAAATAATAATTTTGCTAGCGTAATATACAAAATATTAATTTCTAACTGCAATGTTACACTCCAGTTGTTCATTGAATACAAAGTAAACTGAACCACAGGAGAACTCCTTAAATTATACCGCTATAAAATAAATGTAGAATTAAGTGGGAATTAACAGAAGACCTAATTACATTTTAAAAATGCAGACTCAATAACCTGGGAATAAAAAAACCTCATGAGCATGATTATCTTACTGTACTGAATATTACCTTTTTATGAAAATAACCACAGATTTACACTGAAACGGTTGGTATGTGGCTTGGATTCAAAGGTTTTAATAACTAAAGACAAAGGAAAGGAATAGAAAGAATACTGCTGTATGACCAGGACTAACTGCAAGTTGTGATAGTTTGGTGTCTTGTTTGGATGTTGTGTCTTTTTCAGTAGCTGCTTTGGTTACCTGACATGTGGTAAAGGGTTTGATGCTCCACAGGAACTGAGGAACATCCTGGATTGACACCTGCAGGCTGAAGGTGTTTGCTCTGAAAGGCAACATCTTTGGCTCCTCGAGGAGCTGACCCCCTCTGCTCTTCTCTGCAGCCACCACTCCCTGCAGGAGATGAGAAGAAGGAAATGTAAGAAATAAAAAAGGAAGGAAGGAAGAAAAGGTGGAGAAAGAGTGAGAAGGAAAAGACTGAAAGATGCAAAAGAAAAACAGCAAAGGAGATCATCACGACAAAATTAAGAATACAAAGAGGCTCCCTTCTTTTGAAGCTACTCTACCTTTGCATATCAGCACAAACACCTGTTGCTAATCCTTTCCTCTGTCACTTCCACTAATTGACTCATTTCAGATATTAACACAGGAGCAAGCTGCAAAGAAGCAGCATCTCCTAGGCGAAGTCTCCCCTGAACAAATCCTACAACTCGCACTCACATTAGCATCACATTTGCAGCTTCAACGTGACAGATTGAAGCTTGAATTTAATGCAGGGGGAACTTGTGTGGCGGGGGGTGGGGGGGTGGGGACGTCCATCTCCCAAATTGAATTTGCGATGATGAAAGAACACTTTGATTGTCGCTTGCAGGTATTCATCTGTCATCATTGTTCAGTGTCCCGGTGGGATGGTTCCGTGTCTGGCCTGTCTATCCTTAGCCACCTCAATCACAAAGGGAAAAGAGCGAGAACAGAGCTGTGACTAATGCCAGGCCACGCTGATTGATTCTGACTGAGTGTCTGTGCGTGCCAGAGCTCGGCGGCGCATATGTGCGTTTAAGCGTGTGCTTGCAGAAAGGCACGCACGAGGCATATTGCATACTGTCATTGCTATAGGTGTGAAACATGAAAGACTAATGTGACACCAGGGAACCTCCGCCATCTGCCTCCGTATTTGTAAACTGTTAGCCTGTGTGCGGTCGGACAATGCAGCACTTTGGTTTTCTCATAAAGCACGAGCTTAGATCTGTGACAACATGTCTGCATGTGGACTGATCTGAAGCTGTCACGATGCCATGACCGATGTGTTCTGTAGACTGTGACTGCTCCTGATATGCTGTTTGACACATCACACACAACTCACGTGTCTTAGATCATGTTAAACAGCTGAGGGACTATAGCAGTGTCAATCAGGGATGAGAGATGCAGCCAGAAGAAAAGAGCTTCAAAGTGGCAGGAGATATTTGTAACATTTTATGTTCTTTAAAGGTATTTTTTCTGCATAGACAATCTGAAGTGATGGAAGGATTGATTAAACTAGCAGTGAGTTCATCTGAGGTGAAATACACAAGTCTATGGTTAAATGTAAGATCTCTCCTTAACAGACAAAAGACTTCCAATTATCCAAAACAAAGCGAAACAAAGTCAGCCTAGCTTCTTCAGTTCTGCATGACTGTTGAGGGGTTTTATTGGGACATCTGTGCAAACTCACACGACCGGATACACAAATGTAAAAGAAGCAGGTAAAAGGAAAGAAGTGGTTTCTTTCCGCAAAGAATGGCATTCCAACATCAGATTAATGGCCAGAGAATCCAGTCTGATCAGTTTGTAGAGAAGCAAGCATCAAGAAAGCCAACATGTTCACCAGCCTTTGTCTTAGCTTTGATTTCTTTGGATATACCATGGGTGACCTTCACAGACACGAGGCTTTTAACGGTGAGAGATACAGAGATCAGCTGCAGTCTATCGACTGAAAATTAGAATGGACCTACATTTTCATTTCAGGGTGAGATTAAGGTGTTTACACCAAACACAGGGCTCATTGATGGATACATGAATGCACTCCAGGTCTGTTTTAAGGAATTATATGCATGCACAGAGTGCACAGAGTGCAAACACCATTAATAAATGATGTAGTTCAAAGAATTCATTGAAGGGATTCGGTCTCTTTGATTTATTTGGTTTTCCTCTACAACATGTAGCTCAGAAAGCTTCAACTTGAAACATGAGATAATTCATTTTGGCATATGTTAATTCCACAAATTTGCATAAATAGGATAGTAGAACACACAAATGTATCTAGAACACTGGTGCTAATTGCAATCTGCATGTAAGTAGTGCTTGCACATCACTTGTGAAACAGGCCCTGTGATGTTGTCTCATTTAAAGCGGTTAAAATGACATTCGTAAAGATGTCTGTAGACCGTTCCTGATCTGCTGATCTGACGCGCCACGCATAATATTTCACAGCTGCACTGATGTTATGAATGAAGTGTCACGAGAATAGTAGAGTCAGAACGACTACACTTGATTCCTCGTTTAATAAACAGTTTGTTTCTAGCGGATGAGGTTAGAACTCAGGGGTGATTGTTCGCCAAGGACTAAAGGTTGAGGTGAACATTATTATCTGGTAGCATTTACACTGGAAGCTAAGATCTGCCAGCAGAATACAAATGCTGGTGGTATTTTCGGGTATAGGAAGCTTTTATCTACTGTCTCTCCAACACAATCTGAATGCTGTGACCTTGGAGATGGACAGACTGCTGGAAGGCCATTATTTCTGCTCATTACTTTGCAACACGCCTTTGTCTTTGCTGTTACACGTGACACAAATGATTTAAGACTTGAACTGAGTATTTATCTGCTAATATTGCAGCATTGTTCAGTATCAGAGACAATATGAGAACCCCTGTCAATCTAAGCCTCTCCTACTCCCGCTCCCTCACATAAGTGTTTGTGTTGCAACTGGCTGTTGATCCAGAATCCTGTCTGTGATTGACTTTGTGTCTGAGCTTGGAAAACACACAGCAGAGATGTGGCGCTAACAGACAGGAGCCCAGGGGACACGCAAAAGTCTGGCATCTGGTGGGCAGGCTGGGAATTCATAAACCAAATCCAGAATGCATTTTAAAGCCAGCTGCCGCTGACGGCTGTGGCATGACAGAAAGGCGGTCGGGAGGCAGAGCCAGTCACAAGGCTCGCAGTGCTCCATTCAGCTCGGCTCAGCTCTTCTGTTAGTCTCACGTCTCTGGGGAGGACCGGAAGCTTGATTTCCCTGATGTTCACTGATGAGATCTCAATGCTTAAAAACCCTATAGGTCGCTGAAGGATAATGACGTCAAACAAGATAAATAAAAGAATGATTGTTTAACATTTGAATGGCAGTGATTACAGTACAGCAGCCTTTGTCTCAGTCTATTAAAAGAGCTTCTGTCAGGCTGTTAAACAGTGTCCACTACACTCCAGTGTTGGTTTGCGATGGTAATGAATCTGCAACCACTCACATTAACTCTTAGAGAACACATGCCGACTCAGAGAGCTCAGGCAACATCCACACACGAGAAGTGAATCTAGGTTGTGACTTCCAAAATGCACCTCCTAAAAGAGTGGAAACCACCGAAGAGATTGCAATGTCAAGGTGATGGACATTTTTACCAGAACTGCTGGAAAGTAGACAGGCAGACAATCTCCGATCACCTCAACACCAACAGCTTCACTCTGATGACCAGTTAGTTTCAAGAGGAATCAAAAACCGACGTCACAAGCGAATGATGATTTTAAATGCAGGAAGCAATTTCAAAGGCGTAAAAGTTTATAAGTTCACAACTTATAAATAGCAGGAGGCTTGTGCGACTTTAACAGCACCATTGAGACTTCACTGAGCTGTAAACACAACACTGATGGATTAATATCACTATTACAAGTTAACATGTCTGACATATTGGCACATAGCACCGTATTTACTAACCTAATAGGAGCTTATTCACTCTCCTAACATAAGAAGCAAAATGAACATTGACCTATGTCTAGTAACCACTGTTTGTAGCTGTTTTGGACTCTATTAGATCTAGACGGAAACAGCTCTTTTGTTGCTAAATTCTCAACAATCTTCGACAGAGTAGTAGTCACTGTGGTCTGTTTTTGTTGAGGTTCTTGGCAAGTGAAATATATTCATTAAGGATGTCCTGGAAATGTTCAACCTCAGCAGCCATTTTTAAATATACCAATCAAGCGTTAAATGAGCTTTGCTTGGAAACAAGCAGTTTAGAACCTCAGCCATGGTAAAAGGAAGCCAAAGCCAAGTCAAGCCATTATTGCTGGCCATGTGCCATTTATGAATTAATGAGACTCTGGAAAATTGGAAAGTGCAGCGCTGGTGGAAATACTCATGACTCAACCTTTGCTGGATAAACAAAGAGGCAAAACAAGCACCTGAAAGGCGTGCGGCGTGTCGTCCACACAGTACACCCGCAGGCTGTAGTTGACGGAGCAGGCCTCCATGCTCCCAAACACAGCCAGCTTCAGCCTCTTGACGGCAGCCTGCGTCAAGGGCTCGCCCACCAGAGCATATGAGCCCGGCTGGTCCAGCAGCAGGTGGCAGCTCGTCGAGTCCATCAGGCAGTAACAGGAAGTGGACTCCTCCTCCACTGACATCACTTCCTGCAGCAACACACAAAAAAAGACAATTTTATGAAGCAGTTATATTTTATTTATACCGGCTCACGTCTATTTTTTTATAGGTTTGCATATATAATTAATTATATAAAGGGTTTATAGATATATGATTTTAGATATGATGTAATTTAATGCTAATGCTCTTGGTATGCATCGTGGTTCTGCAGCCCAAGTTTTATTGGGGTATTGATGGCAAAGGCAGCAAAAGCCCTTTTGTAGAATGACCATGTTCACTTTATTTGTATTTAAAGCTGCAGATGCTGAAACAGCCCATTCAGAACAGGTGATATAAAAAGATGGTAGAATATTGAGCACAGCACCTGGATAGGTTTTTAGGAAATATTTCATGTCTACATGAAAAGAATTCGACTCCAAATCTGAGTGCATAACTCACCAACACGAACAACTGCCAAATATGCTGCGCAGTAGGTTCAAGTACATGACTCTTTGCAAAAGACTACATATTTTTTGAAACTAAAACATAGACTGTAAATGTAACAGTCTCACTACCACTTAGCAGTTTAATTGAATTTAGCTGAAATCTAATGCAAATTGTTCAGTATCTTGGTTAAAGCTTTCCTCTCTGGATGTCCCTGCAGCAAGATCAGGCTGTATCTGTACCTACTGTATCAATAAAACACAACCCAGAACGTTGCTTGTTAAATGTTACATTAGTTGTGCTTCATTGCTGTTGCTCTAAATGTGGAAGTTGCAGATGAGCAGTTTTAGAATGGAATCAATACGATCAGTGTCACTGTTAAAGCTCTTTTTTACTTTAGGCAGAAGTAAAATGGAAATATCTTTTCAGATCTCACTCTGGCCTGATGATGGAGACACAAAGAGAAAACCACTCTCCCAGGTATTACTCATCCATACAGCCCAAGATCGCTCATTTTGGCTGTGGGTCTGTCACTAACTCAATTTGGAGATAATGTTTTTTTTTTTCCCTACTTAAAATTTCAACCAGTGTGGGGCTTAAAGGATTAAAACACCACAAACAATAGATGCTTTACTATCCACCTGTTTTGATACGAATTTCACGATGCAGACAAAGCACTGAAAATGAATCTAAAAATATGAAGAAAAAAGTTTGATGAAGTAAAACGCAAAAACAAAGGTCAATCAAAACTAGAATTGGTGAGGAGAACACATCTACTGTTCTACAGAGTTGTTGAAGTCGATCTTTGCACTAAATAGTCATGCAGGGAGCTGGATAGATATAGCTGGGAAACTGCAGATGAGCTCCTTTATACAGTCGAATGCATTATAGATTGTGGTCCATTGCCGGTGAATAATGATGTACAGCATAACACAGGTTTAAATAAACAAAGAAAAACCCACACAGGTTGTAAGCAGTCTCCAGAGAACATAAAAAACTATTTCCTACATGAGCAGTGGTGATGGTACATAGCAGAAGACAAAATAGTCATTATAAACAATACACAGTGTTTTATTTATGGGAAGGCAACGGCAGCTGAAAAGCTCTTCATTATTCTAACTGGAGTAAAGGAATCCAATTCTTTCCTTTCCTTCAGAAACGGCAAAATGCTAAATAATATATGATTGGCCAAGATTTGTCACCACAAGGTGAGCTTTAACGGAATTAGAATAATCCAGAGCACCAAATTCACCTTCAAATATTTCTATGTGATTATTCAAAGTGTCTGGCCATGGTGTCACGTAGCAATCCCTGACCTAGGAGGCAGACAGAATCCATGAAATCCATGTAATTACACAATTTAATGAGGAGCCGTGAGACCAAACAGCCTGAGGACCAACACTTATTCCTTCGCAAATAATCACAAATAAGCGGCCATATTAAGACTCATGTTACTAGGAATCATGTCTGGCAGGACCACAAATCTCCACAGGTCCACTCACCACTGGCTTGGTTTACTACATACACACATGGCCTTTTGCAAACACAAGGACCAGTTTATATGCAAAGTGACATTATTTTGGATGTAACGTGCCAAAGAGAGTGTTTTAGGCCCTTTTGCCCCTTTAACCACCTCTTCCAACAACTAAAGGGGAAATCTGGTTTGGACTAGACACAGTTTACAGAAAATTACCATCTGGCACATGCTTTCTTCACCTGTGTAAAAGGAGATAACTTCATACCAGCATTTGGCAGTAGTTTGCATTTGTCCATCAAAAGGGGAAACTGGAAGGACTGAATGACTTGGAAGCTAGGAAATGGTACAAACTCTTAGAGAGCAGGCCTCTCTTGACTCATGCTGATGGTCTACAGTTTATTCATTCTAGATGATCAAGCCATTGATTCAACATGCCCAATCAGCTGAAAAGATGCAGACAGCAGTCCAACTGGTGTGGTCCAACAATGTGTGACTCACTGCAAATACTAGGATAGACACTCACTGATGGCCCGGCGCCGGCAAACAGGTGACCATCAGTTTAGTTCGTAACGGCCTTTAAATCTCCGGAACCATTTGCAGAACCAGTGGGAGCATTACTGCTTAATTCCAGACAGAATCTGGATGATCATGTCAGTAAGAAAGAAATTAGTTTACAAACACAAGGTGTTGTCAAGCAACAATAAACACTCTAGCCCCTGAGGCCAATGTTAGCTAGCATACTGCTGGAAATAATAAAAAGGATAGGTGAAATCTCACCTCTCATCCACACTCAGTGTTCGCTTCCCAGTGAGGTAACATGAGGTAGTGCAATCAGTGTTTAATCATGCAGCACACTGAATCCAGTCATTGCGTATGTCCGAATCATATAGCAAGTGCAAGTTTGAGATAGAAAGAAGGATTTCTGTGAAGTTTGTTATTCAGTGTGAAATGCAATCTGCTTTCAAAACTGCGAAGGAGCATTCACTTGTTCTGGGCTACTGCAGAAACATGCTGGTGCAATATGATACAGATAGAAAAGGTCATTCTAAGCCAATGAAAACACAAAAATATTAAACTATGAAAACTATTTGAATTTTAGCTTAATAGATTCCCTAAGTCCTACAGGCTAGCCCTTTAACAGCTGGCTTAGTATGACTGTGCAAATAATAATACTCAAGGAAACTGACTCTGAGGCGAGTTCTTTACATTTGTGAACAGCAATTCACAGTGGACACTGGAAAGGATAAGATGGGATATGTCAGGAAGTGCAAGTGACACTGAATCTAAAAATACATGCATCACATCAGCTTGCTGGGACAGAGTTATGACTCAGTGAAGCAAGTTTTGACGCAAATTACAATTATCTGGCTGGTTTTGAAATGTACTTCGTCTTCATGAGCTGTGAGTCACAGCCACCACTGCTACTGCTGCTGCTAAATATGAGCAGACTAATTCAACAAACTAGAATACGATAATGTCCTCTTATTTTTAGATGACTCTTTTTGCCTCTCCTGCTTAAACTCTCCTGAATCTTCCTTGGAAGACACTTGACTATTTAAATACGTTATCAAGAATCCAAAGGGATTTGGGCAATACTGATGAATTCACAGTACTCTGTAGCTGAGCTTCAGGATTTGACAAGAGAGCTGGTTTTGGACCCTTCTGCGATCTGACTCTGATACAGAATAATTTAACATTATAAGGTGAGCGGCCTTATGAGCAATATTCAAACCGAGTGAATAATGAATTATCATGGCCAGCTTGACACGTGGCCAGAATCGCATCACAGCTCATCAGGATAAAGAAGAAGGAAAAAAAAAGGAATATACACAAAGCCAAACCCACACAACGCACTGGGCCCAATTTAGTTTCCGTTGGCAAATATAATTTATCGTGTCATATTTTATAACCAGACTCTGAGCTGCTCAAAGAGATGCAATGTTGCCACTTTGTTCATTCCTGTCAGGTGTTGGGACTCCTGCGAATACTTTATGTTTATGCATTTTGCACTCGCTTTCTGCATCCTCATAAGCGAGGCTTAACACCCTGCAATACGGCATTGAATAATATTGTGCTATGACGGGAGTGTTGAGGAGTGTTCTGTGAGTCATGTGCATTTCAATGAAGAGCTGAAATCAGAGTATTTTAATGGACCTTTGCATTTGCACGCATTATGCAGCCCCCCCGCGTTACCTCAGTGGTCATTATTTCCAACCAAGAAGCTCTAAGGATCTTTGCGCCCTTTTAACATTACAGTGAAATCTCAAAGTAACATGAATCTTGCATTTGTTCATATTCCCTCAGCTCCCTTTCCCTTTCTCGCTCAGAACACTAGCCCATCTAGAGAAATTGCCCTCTTACATTGAAAAGAAAAACATATATTTTTTTTCTTTTTGTCACACAATAGCAAACCTGGAATGCTTATAAAAGGCAAGGTTAGGTAAACACAAGCCCGAGCACAAAGGAGGGGAAGTAAAATACAAACTGGCAGAAAGCAATGACTTCAGTAAGCAAACAAGATGCGGGTAGAAGGGCCCTTCAAATCGACATTTATCTCTGACTGAATGACCCGCAGAGAGTTGCCATGGTTTCTAATCGCGGCATTGTTGAGTGGCATTGCAGACAAAGATTATAACAGTGGACAAGGATGACGATATAAATAATGGGAGAGGAGAGGTCAACCTGGACATTGTTTTCTATAATTTGATGTCCACTCAAACACAAGGAAGGGCCCTGTAATGCAACTTTGGGCTTGACTGGGGTATCTCAATGCCAACTCTTGTTTCAATCTTTCTAACCCACCATATGAAGAGGACTGTGAGTCTGGTAACACGGCATTTGGATTTCATTAAATTCAACTCCATGGCGCTTGGAGGACATGTATGACTGACTCCCTATTAGTCTTCTGTCCATCCCTGCGTAAAGCCCACAGAAATTATTTGATTGGCCCAGCAGATCTTTGCCAGAGCATAATCAGAGGTGGAAACAGTGGTTTTGCGGAAACGTGTGATAATTTTGAGTTGGGCTAAAGGAGCCAAGGGACTGGGAATACACATTTCTAAAGGAAAACAAAGTTAAAGTTGTTTCCAAAAGGCGAAACAATGTTGCTAAAATCATGATGCAACAAAATTTAGTGAGTCCTTGGTTGTGCATAATCGCGAGGACCCTGCAGTTTGGTCTATTACTGGCATCAATAATTAAATTATTAAATTTGACTTTTTCACTCCATGACTTTTTGGGTTGATACGCATATAGATTTTTCTTCAAATAGCAGGAAAACAGTTAATTCACTCCGAACTACAACACATTCAATGTAACATGCTGTGGGGCATCTTAACCATCTTGCAGTACACGAAGAACTGGTTGTGTTAAAAAAACAATGGATTTTTTTTTTTTTCTGTGAAGCTCGTAGAATAATAAAATAAAACACTATGCATGGCATTACTTTTGGAAGCATCTTCACTTTCACTAGTTCTTACAAAATCTCAAGAGATTCCTGAAAAAGTACCATTTAGTAATTGAAAAAGCGTTCTCTGAAAAGTAGTGCAGATAAACAAATCTAAGTTTTTCACATTGTGTGGCCTAATAAATAGATCATAGTTACATAGTATTATCCTCATTATTTTATTTCCATTATGAATTATCTTTAGTGTAGATAAATGTTGTACTCCAGCTCCGGATAAGACTGTCTGCTTTAAGGACCCCAAACCATCATTGCTTAGTTAGCTTCATACAGTGAGGAGTTTTAAGTTATGTGTGTTCATCTTAATCACTTTGGTATGAGATTTCTTTGGCTCAGTGCACCCTGTGATAAAACAATTACAATCAGAATAATCTATGAAGTTTTGAAGGCCGTGACTTCGATCACTATATATCCTCTTCTTTTGATGTATAGCCTCCTCTTCTTTTACTATCAACTACTGCATGGCAGGGTGGTTAGTCCTGGAAGCAGTGCAGACACTCTCTAAGCTTTCCTGCACGACTAGAATCTGTGACTTCTCTGGTAACGCTGAATGAGTAAATATATTTTCATCATGTGGAGTGTAATCCCTGCGTTGGTTATGTCCAGTGACAATTTTAATAACGTTTACTAAAAAAAAAAAACAAAAAAAGATGCTACAGCCTAAAAGCCAGAAAGCTCCTGATAAATGGAGGGGAATGTCACTGATGAGGCAGACAGTTAATTATGACCCTATTGCGTTTGTGTTAACGTACATTTTTTGTTTGTCTTTTATATCTTTCTGACAATACGCAACATTTGAGTACCTTAGCTGTTCAAGAAGTGTGTAGGATGAGCCGCTGTTTAATGTTCTGCAGCAAAGAAGCAAACTCACAACCATTAGCATGTTGAGTCGGCCGTGGAATAAGTTGGTGACAGCTCAATCTGACTGACGATTAAACTTAGAGAACCAGTGCACGAGAAGAACATGAACACACAATATGTTCACAACAGTGTGATCCTCTAGAATGAATAAACTGTAGGTCTACTGATCAGCATGATTCAGGGAGGCCAACTCTGTGCTACGATTTGTGGCTCATCCTGGTTTCCTAGCTTCCCAGCTAACAGTAGCTCATCCAGTTTCCCAGTCTCCTACACAGGTGTATAAAGTACATGCTGGCTGGCCGCTGGTTGTTGTCCTTGCAGTGTGTTCAAGTGCAACTTTCTGACCCCCATTCTGGGCTCCAAGATCCTGACTTTGTACTAAATGGCTACGTTAAAAATAACATGATAGAACAGGGCCAGAGAGGCTCTTAACTGTTGTTGCAGGTGGAACTAAACCTGCAAACACAGAACCATTGTTGAGTTACTTTGGATGAAGTTTCGTTATGCAGCATCTCGGCTTGAAGTATGGGCGTGGAGCCTGCTGTAGCTCTTGAATATTCGTTATAGTAGCTGAGAGAAGCATTATTCAGGACAAAAGCAGACAATGTAGAGAGCAGGCAAATCCGGTCAAAATAACAAGCTCTTTTAACGCTGACAACCACCACAACAGCCAGAGGCAAACCTGCTCTCTTCATTATTCTGACCCACACATGACTTGCCAAAACTTTACATCAGCTTTACATTTACATGAGCGCCTGACTTCATTAAACCCCACGTTCCATGCCCCCCCTTTCTCTCCCCACAGAGCTTGTTATCATCAAGCTGGTTGCTGCTCAAAAAACCAAGCAAATAATGCAAAGTGACGACAGCGTTTGGAGGTTGTTATGTCTTTGGGTTTGGGATTAAGCTCTCGGGACTTCATCCAGACCAGTAAAAAACAATCTTCTTCACCCGAGCGGAGGGGAAAACAAAGAAATAAAAGCCTGACACTGCTGGATGGAAACACACACAGATAAAGAGCTGGAAAAATATAATGTGTCCTGTTGCAAAGCATCAGAGCGAAGCTAACAAGAAAGGCAGAATAACGAGTGAGGGTTTCACCGCTTGGTTGTGTTCAGTTTGATGGCGTGCTAGGTGTGTGTGCGTGTTGGTGGAGGTAAATGGAGAGTCGCGGTCAGCTGAGGAGCAATCTCCATGATTCTCCTCCTGATTGCCTCACGTCTAAATTCACCGTTCCATGTCTTTTCCTGATCCGCTAATCGATACTTCCCCCATCTAACGGCCTTTGTTGTAACCCTCCCGCCACCCTGCCATGTCTCCCCACTGACTGACAGCAGCCATGCCTCTTCCTGGTCATTACATGCTGTAATTGTTTCTTTATTTTCCTCCTGCTGGACCAGTGCCGTTGCCTTCACGCGGCCTTATGTCACCCTCTGGACTCACAGAGACCATAAGGCCGGATCAATCAGCTCACACACAAACCCCTGACAGTCTTTTATGGTTAACACATAAGTCACCCGTGTCAGGCAGGCTAACTGCACGTTTTACCACATTAAACACATACATAAAGGTCAGTGAACAGAATGACTGCAGTTATTGTATGGTGTGATATAATGACAGAATCATGGGAAACAATGACCTCTAGCTCAACAACAAGGTAAATATCAGTCAGTCATGAGGCTGAATGATGAGGGCTACTACACATCTGTGCAGAAAATTACAAGCATACAAATGGCTTCATACAGCAATTAAAATGGCTGAGGTAGGAGAACTACAGAGGTTGATTAAACTCCTGCTGTTCATTCATCTTCAGTGAGATTATGCTATGACTTACCTTAACAAACCTCTACACGCGTGCACTACCAAGCTACTCCTTAAACCGAATGAACTCACAAGCTGAAATTGCTGCATATTGCAAAGAAAATAATAATAATTAAATAAAACCTAAGAAAACCTACGATTTTCTCTTAAACTGCTAAATGCTCCAGCAAGTTGTTAACCTTGAGAGGTTTGCCTGAGAACATAGACTAAGAGACCCTGTAGAGTGGAGGGGAACTGTAGCCTGCAGCAGGTTGAATATCTGCAGTGGTTGCATAAGCTCATTTAGAAGCAGATGGACCTCGTGAGGGATGAACCTGAACTCGATAGAAAGACATATTCAGCGGATCTTTACATCCATACATATTAAACAAGTATTATGGTGAACACACTGTACATCTAATTCCTTTAACTTATGAACCATGCACACAGCTTGCAGGTGTTCCACATTATGGCTATATTACGTCTCCGCTGTGGTTCTAATATCCACTTGAAGTATGTCAGAAGTACAGCATCAGTTGGAAAACAGATTTCGGCTCTATTCCTATTAAACAGAAATATATACTGAAATTCAACAGAGATGTGAGCAGCATGAATGGGAAATTGAGCTGTATGTTAGATAAAGATCCTGGCAGCAGATCATCTGAGACAGCCGTGATGGATCTCACTTAGATTGGCTGTTATTACTGTAACTTATCTGAAGTCAAAGTGCTCAGTGGGAAACTGGTCGTATTTAAATATAATGTAATATATAACTAATTATGGTGACATAACAGGAAATCAATACTGTTTAGACTTTTGACATCTACGCTCTAGTGTGTCTTTTCTGGTGTTTACCAGTAAGATCAAAACATGCCCTTCAGCATTGTTGTGTCCCGTGCTGAGGTGTAGCAGGGTTTGTACTGCATACACATAGAGTGAAAAAACTGACATGTGCTGTGTTCACCCTGATTTTGTACAAAAAAAGCCATTGAGTCATTTAGGAATAAGTCAAGCAGTATATATGAGACAAGCTGATATCCTGATCTGTTGTGCTGTATCTGAAATGTGCTGGGCCTGCGCTCACCTCCCATTTGCTGTCCTGCGTTTTCCTCTTGAGCTGGATGTTCCAGTTCTCAGCGTCCACCTCGGCACAATGGGCGATGGTCATGGCCACTGGGCATAAGAGGTCCAGGCCTGGGGGCCCATACGTCACCTCTGGGCCCAGGAGGATTTCACAGCCTTCCAGGGTTTGGACACTAAACACACAGATAGTAAATGGAATGCATCATAAAAAATACAAAACTACAAAATGTTCTGCAGAGGAAAGATACAAGCAGCAGAGACGGGTCAGCAGAATGACTCTGTTAGACGTCCTGTAAACGTGCCTTTAGATGGTTGCTTCAGCTCAAGATGCATCATAAATGTGGTTTTACTGGAGGTAGGATCTTCCTGCACAGCTGTCGTCTTACATTTAAGTATGTATGCAATAAAATGTTACGCTGCAAGACTGACAAAGCATTGCGTTAAAAGGAAATGCTCTCATCCCTTCTGTTTCTTTCTTTCTTTCTTTCTTTATTTTTCAGTTTGAACCATAATGTGTTACACTCTCACAAAAAAGGGTGAGAGGGCTTAGTGCCTGACGCTGAACACGGTATGCTTTAATCACGGTCAAGACTCTTGGCTGTGATCTTCACACGACTTTCTACATTTAACATTTAGTATCATCTGTATTTTTATCTCTTTATTATTAGTTACAGGATAAAATACAAGACACAGACGAATATAATATATATGAAAACATAAATAGATATGTATTCAAGAATATACATACAGCTATAATTCTTCAATTAAGGAACAATTTATGAGCTGTGATAGCGTATCTGGTTTTGATTTTACATAGTGAGTCTGTTAGTGGGCGTATATCATCATCATCATGGCAAAATATAAAGACACATGCATATGCATTAATGTGCTAATGTTCATCTGTTGATTGGCCAGTTCCCAAAATGGCTACATAAAATGAAATGGTAACCCCAAACTAAATTATTCCATTAGAGCATTATTTAAACACTATATCTGTGAGCCAAAATATGGGAAAAATAACAACTAGGTTGCTTTCAACACCTCTCTTTGAGCCTGTGCTGCTGCTGATTGGAAACAGAGGTGGGCTGCAAACAAAACTTGTACTTCCAAGTGTCGTGGACCCTTGCTTCTTGAGAGTTCAACGCATTTTCACATAGCCGGGGTGTTGGAATTAGTTCCAGCACGGGTGAAAAGCCCTTGCGATTTGCCAGCGAGTTAGAGTGTGCTCATTAAAAGCGGCTTACAACAAACAGGTCAAGCCTGTGGATGGTGGCAGCGGCAACAGCGGTCGGGTTTTAGAGGGAAAAGAGAAAAAAAGAAAAAGCAGGTGGGATGATGTCAAAGCAGAATAACACCTCAAACTAGCTCTCCAACGGTCATCACAAGCCAGAGAAATGAGAGGGTTGATTTGTCAAGATTTATTTTCTATTGAGTAAGCCATTGTACGAAACATAAGCACTGAAGTGCAGTACTCCACAACACAGGTTTAACCCATCAGGCTGAGAATGAAGGGGAATGCCTCAATGACGTGTAAGCAAACAAGTGTTCGATCAAACACAACCTGCTGTCATCTTAAATCATCCTTTATTACAACTTAGATCAGATATTTCTATTCGAGTCAGGCAGAGATTAAGCACGCTCACTCATTCATTCATCCCAGTGAGACCACCACAGCAAGGATAGTCATTCACAGCCACAAAGCTAATAGGTGCAACAGCAACACAAATTCATCATTCATGTCATCTCATCTCATCTCCTGTAGCCGCTTTTCCTGTGAAGGGTCGCGGCAGGGGCTGGAGCCAATCCCAGCTGTCATCGGGCTCCAATAGTCAGTCCGATGGACAGGTCTCCAGTCTAACACAGGGCTAACACAGAGAGACAGACAACCATTCACACGCACATCTCCGGGCCAATTTAGAATCACCAATGACCCTAACCAGCATGTCTTTGCTGATCATTGGACGCCTTCATCTGAAATCAAACAGTTGATACTTTAAAGTGCTTTTAGAAGAAGTTTTTCTCTCACAATTTCATCTCATACATCACAAATTGCATTTGTTTCCTGTTGTGCATTGCATCACCTGTGTCCAATCATCCAATCTTTTAGTATTTTTATTTTTGAAATTGCCGGAGCTGTTCACTTCTCGTTTACCAGACTGCACTCCCTGCCGTCAAAGCTTCCGAGCATTTCTGCTCACTGCCTGAAGCGTTTGTTTTGCTCCATGACCTCAAACTTGTTAAATAAAGACTCTGATTTTGACCTGCTGTACTGCGTCACACATTCTCCTCTAAAAATGAAAAGTTTAAAGCCATAAACTGAATGTTAAAACATGGTCATGCTCAAAGTCTTGTTTCTTGGGCTGTGGTGGAACATCAGTGTTAATTTATGCACAGCAGAGCTCACACGTGGCTCAGGATTCATTTAGACTGAGTTCTCTGAGGTGTACCATGTCACATAGAGACATAGTTGTCCGCCTAGTTTTGTCAAGAAGGGAAGGAATCACTACTGCCCACAGGCAAGCACTCTACTGAAAGTTTTAATCAACCTTAACTTCAGCATTAACAAGCAAAATATGAGCAGAGGCATTTTGTTGGCACGCTGATAATGTGAATGACTACATTGCTGTTCCTCTTCTGTCTATCACCACATAAAACCAGCCTGAACAGCTTTATTAGCCCTGCAGCTCTTTGTATTTTGTAGGTGGGCATGGTACAGGCTGGCTTCCAGGCTTCCTTACACCTTACACTTGCTAACTATGGCACAAGTACCTGTGATCTCCAGAGGATGAACCTTGTTGACTTTGGTGAACCTTAATCCTTTTTAGGAAATAATCTAATCTCAGTGGAATTCTTAGGTGTATGTTCAAATATGTGCATATCTACAGGCATCCCCATCAGTGTCAGTTGTATTTTGAATTTAGTGCTAATTAAGAAATGCTGACAAAGCCGAAAGCCTCACAGAGGTGATAGCAAGACAGCATACCTTTGTTTAATGAGGTGTAGTTTTCATTCTGAGACCTAGGATTGGAATGAGTAAGCATCCCCAAAATGTTTGCAGTAATGTCTGGTAGCACAAAAGACTTGGAAAAACAAATAGAGGTTCAACAGGTCAAAGGTGAGCAGTGATCCGTTTGGGTTGTTTTTTTTTTTTATAATGTTCAACCACAAAATGTAGGTAACTTGGAGGATTGTTTACAACCTGACTGTAATGGTTTTCAGTTATGAATTTATATTAACCAGTGGAGCAGGTGGTTACAAACACAAGAACAAGATCCAAGTTGGAATAAAGCAGGATTTTACAAGACATTTCCTCCTGCATGAATAACACCGTTCCAAATTCTCATCAGTTAATAAAAGCTCACACCATAAACTTCCACATTCTTTTTTTATTCATTCTCTCTCTCATTCCACTCTCTGAAGGTCAGTTTTCTCATTACTTTTCGGTGACAAAACAGCCTGAGAGTTGACTCATGTAGCTGAGCAGCTTGCCGCGTGCAGCACGCCACCAACACCATAGTGGTTGGGGGTTTGCTTCCCACTGAGAGCAGCCATGCTACAAACACATGCTGCCACTGTGGTACTCCTGGATAAAAGCATCCTTTTAAGTGGCGTATGATTTACCACACAATCACTTATTGTTTACTTGAAATGCAATAATTCATACAGCCTTAATTGCCTTAACAGCCTCCAAAATACAACTTTATTTAGTTCTTTTGACACCCGCCCCCAACTCCTGGAAACTTTTCTGTATTTTTCATAAAGAGACATGTTATGTAAGCTCCTCAGTTGTTATGGCAGCTTATCTGAATTAAAAGCTGCTTCTATCTCTTAGAACAGTCACAGTAAATGCTCTTTCTGGATGCTGACATCCACTTCAGACTTCCCAATTACTCTCTCAGCATTTGAACGAGGGCACGGGGGGTTGTTTACAGATTTTTTACGACTATCAGCATGTACCATCTCACTGCATACTAACCTCACCGTCGTCCCTATGTTTCTAAGATCACAGTCATTTTTTTCCAGTTATGTCAACTGCATCCCTGCTCTTGACTGGTCCTGAGAGAGCCCTCGATCCCTCCGCCAACAGCAGTGAGCCTCATCACACATTTAATGCAAAGTGTTGGCAAGGAGCAGATTACTAGCTCCTTAAGTAGCCTGCAGCTCAGGCTCGGGAGTCCGGCGGCAGCCTTAAAGAAGCGCTCGAGGTTAGCGGTCTCTATCCTCAGTCCCACTTGTCATCACGATGAAGGGCTCTATACGGCAGCTTCTTCGTTCCTAGATGAGGTGCATTATTTAAAGTGATCAATGACTCACTCCTCTGGGACCAGGGAGCCGTGCAAAGTGGCAGATTGGGTCGAGAGCAGAGACGGCGGGCTTAATAAATGCACACATTAGAATGCTCCATTAGCTCCACCTTTATTTGCTTGTAGTCTCCCACCTGTTTGTCCCACTGTGCGTTTGTCCATTTCCAAGTTGATGCCGACACCTTATGCGCTGCATGGATATATTAATCAAACAGTCATCTAGAGGTGAAGCTTAGTGAATAGCCGCAATATCAAGCAAAGACATGCACTTTCGGTTCTGCTGCTTTGATCATCCTATTAAAGGCAAAGTGTCTACTGCTGCACATTCATCAAAACAGACTTAACATTCAAGCATCGTCAAAGTTACAGTACCTGACTGAGGCCGTGGAAAACATTTACAATCACCTTAACCACCAATCTTAAAAAAAAAAAAAAAAAAAAAAAACATCACAAGGCACCGAGCCTTGATTTATAGTACAATTGATAGCACTTCATCTTTAGTCCCAGGACCTTGCTGTACTGTAAAGCACTTGACTGGGAAAATGAGTGTAGTAACAACACGGCTAATCACTTAAAACAACTCACCATGCCAACTCACTCACTTATCGCTAAGAGGGCTACGCGGATATGTAAGAATAATGTCAAACGGTTGAACAAGCTGAATAAATGCTTCAAGTGCTTGTACTACTGTAATACAAACGCTGGTTTATGTTGCCAAGTTGATGCATTACAGTGTACTTTATTTCTGCTTTTATACAGCAGACAGTGATTCAGGAATCCTGAACAAGAAATAAAAATGTTAGTTATTGCTACTGTACACTAGGTCCAACAGCAACATCAGGCTGGTGTTAAACAAGTTGTGAACATCTTGTTTACTTATCATGATTTCTTTAATATGTGTTTTTCTGCCATAGACAGATTAAGAATAGACTGTTGGGCCCCTACCCATTCCTGAAGAATCAAATTTACAAGTTTCAATACTAACCATGTCTATGTCTGTTACTACAGTTCGTCTGAACTTGCAACAAAATGACAGGAAGTCAAGACTTGACAAAGGGTGGAGGGGCCTCTGGTTGGGGGTCTGGAGACCAATGAGATGGCCAACAAGGGGAGAACTGTAGTGCCTTGTGGTTGATTGGGAGTTCCTAAATGGAGAAATCCCCCTTCAATGTCTGTTCTGCTAATATTTTGTTAACATCAATAAATGTGGCTGTGGAACATTGCCTAGAAGAGTAGCTTTGGGACTGTAAAGCCAATGGCTTAATCCCCTGTTTGTCCATGGCTGAGGTGCCTTCAGCAGCACCTAAACGTCCCAATCGGCTCCCTGCATGATTGCCCACTGCTTCCAGTGTGCTCGTTTACACTGCCGCTTGTGTGTACAGATGAAAGGATTAAATGCAAAGAAGAAATTCCTTGCATGTGTACATATAATATGTACATGGCCAATAAAGCTGATTTGCATTAAATAAAGGATAGACATGTCTGTATGTGTGAATGTTAGCTGGCTATGGGCTTGTTTCAGCGTTTTTTATAGGGAATAGGAGGAATGCAACCCCCACTTGTTTAAGTTTTATTTTAAAGGAGTGGTGTTGTTTGTTGACTGAAATCCTGCAGCCTTTGTTCTTTGTTTTGTTCTTTGTTTGTCCTTGTACAAAATTTAATGGACATTGTCTATCTGTAGTGTTACTACAATGAAATTATACTGCGATATGATGTAAGTACTTCTATATTAGAGATTGACCTAGAAGGGTGTTACACCCCATAAGCCCTACAGCAAAACAGACAGGATGAATGTCACTGTCTTCATTATTCTGCAGATGATGTCTTCAGACATTTTAGATTGACACCGACATCGGTTTTAAGGTAGACAGCTCATATTTCCAAGTCACCTTGGAGGCATACACAGCAGTTGTGAGACCCATAGCGATATGTCCATCCAGAGATCTGTGTCGTGAGATCTATGGACCATGAGGAGAGCTGACGGTTTAAAGTGGGAGCTGCTGCAGAACACATCAGTTGGGTCAGCCACTGTGGGCAGCAGTGGGACTGACTATAGGGCCAAGCATTCAAGCAGGAAGCCATGTCACACCTACACACTGGTGCATTTCTACCAACAGCCATGTAAAGTAGGTTAGAATTATTAGCAAAACACTATAAAACCACTTTCTGAGAGGTTCTTGCCTCTGATTTATGAAATGAAATGTTAAACAGGACCATCAAAACTACAATACATAACACCACACAAGGACCAAAATGTTTAAATGGGTCTCTTTCATAAAGTGCCCATATGGAAACTAGTTTCATCATTAAAATTCTTTCTACAAGGACAAAGCAGTTTCTGTCTCGACAGGTTGAAGGATTTATCTTACAATACAAAGCACTCACAAAACCTCAGAGGCAAAAGGAAATATGTCTGACCTAAGCAGAACTGTGTCTTCAAAAGATTTAGATGAGCTTCAAGAATACATCTTAAAAAAAAAAGAAGCTTTAATGTGACTCCATGATGGTGTGGGGAAGTAGGTTGGACAGGGATTGTGGCTGGACGCTGCAGCAGGAGAGAAAAATATGCAATTTTTCTGCGTGTCCTCTGGCCTGCCAGGATGCCAGACAATGATTGACAGCTGGCGAGATGACAAGCACAACAGACCACAGGGAGAAATATGGGTGTCTACAGTAAACAGCCCTCAGCTTACACAGAGCGACGGAAAAAATAAGCACTAGAAAAGCACTGCTGTGGCCGAAACCAAATACTGTCAGGTTGGAGCCTGAAATATTTTGAAGTGTTTCAAAGGTGGATAAACCTGTGGGAGAAACCAGGCGCTTTATGCTGGCAGGTAGGAATCCATAACAGGAGATGAAGGCAGGTCTAGACTTTCTTGTAAAGATTTCTAAGGACGTCATGGATTACATGTGCACTATACATTTTAGCAACGGTGGCTAAACAGGATTTGCTAGAAAAGCTTGAGATTCCTGGGATTCAGTGTACTGTATAGTATGTTGTAACCCTGTTGAGATCAAAGAGCTGTGAAAAAAAAACGTGTTTCATAATTCTTTCAAAGGAAAAATGACTGACTGCCTATCAAATTGCCCTCAAGTACAAAAACGTTCTGACAGGCGTAACTCTCTTTTTCTGGTGCTGTTTGCATCTCATTATTTCAGTGAACCACTGAGGCGATCCGCTTCTCTGTCCTTTCTCTAGCTAATGTGTCCATTTCATGGGGTCTCGTTTCTTTTGTGACTTTGTTCAAATGGAGCGCTACGAATAACTCGCGCCACTTCGGAAGAAACTGGAAACCCTCGTGCCTCTCTGCAGGGAGTAACGTGCAAACGCACCCCTGAGAGATGCTCAGTCCATCCAAGGGTCATTACCTGGCTGTGATCAGAATACATAATGCACGTATTGCTGAGATGAAAAGCTGCAGGAGACGTCTGCGCCTTCAAGCCCATCAAAGCACCATGCTCCATTCATCACTGCATTCATCATCATTTAAACAAGCTTCCCAGGTCGTGACTCTCTCCCACAAAGAGCCACATTGTTGACACCAACTGGAGTACATAAAGCGCATTGGTGAGGTCACACACTGATGTTGGTCGAGAAGGCCTGGCTCTCAGTCTCCGCTCTAATTCATCCCAAAGGTGTTCTATCGGGTTCAGGTCAGGACTCTGTGCAGGCCAGTCAAGTTCATCCACACCAGACTCTGTCATCCACGTCTTTATGGACCTTGCTTTGTGCACTGGTGCATAGTCATGTTGGAAGAGGAAGGGGCCCGCTCCAAACTGTTCCCACAAGGTTGGGAGCATGGAATTGTCCAAAATGTTTTGGTATCCTGAAGCATTCAATGTTCCTTTCACTGGAACTAAGGGGCCAAGCCCAGCTCCTGAAAAACAACCCCATACCATAATTCCTCCTCCACCAAATTTCACAGTTGGCACAATGCAATCTGAAATGTACCGTTCTCCTGGCAACCTCCAAACCCAGACTCGTCCATCAGATTGCCAGATGGAAAAGCGTGATTCATCACTCCAGAGAACGCGTCTCCACTGCTCTAGAGGCCAGTGGCGGCGTGCTTTACACCATTGCATCCGACGCCTTGCATTGCACTTGGTGATGTGTGGCTTGGCTGCAGCTGCTCGGCCATGGAAACCCATTCCATGAAGCTCTCTGCGTACTGTACTTGGGCTAATCTGAAGGTCACATGAAGTTTGTAGCTCTGTAGCAATTGACTGTGCAGAAAGTCGGCGACCTCTTTGCACTATGCGCTTCAGCATCCGCTGACCCCTCTCCGTCACTTTACGTGGCCTACCACTTTGTGGCTGAGTTGCTGTTGTTCCCAAACGCTTCCATTTTGTTATAATAGAGCTGACAGTTGACTGTGGAATATTTAGGAGCGAGGAAATTTCACGACTGGATTTGTTGCACAAGTGGCATCCTATGACAGTTCCACGCTGGAATTCACTGAGCTCCTGAGAGCGGCCCATTCTTTCACAAATGTCTTGTTTCACAGTCTGCATGCCTGAGTGCTTGAATTTATACACCTGGGGCCAGGCCAAGTGATTAGAACACCTGATTCTGATCATTTGAATGGGTGAGCGAATACTTTTGGTAATATAGTGTAACTACATATTGACTCTCAAACTGAAGAGGACGAAAAAAGGACTGGAGGATTGGAGGTTTGACTTTGCTTCCTACGTGTCAGTTGGCTAAATGAAGGACTGCAGCGCACAGACCCCCTTGGGCTTGTGTGCCGTGAACTTGAGTTTCTCCACAGCTGCTGGGACATCAAAGCGACCAGACTGCCACCTGTGAGGGGCTTCTGAAAATGAACGGCCATATCATGGCACCTAGAGAACACCTGCAGGGAGCGCTGGGCCCATCTGTCACAAGGCCTGGGGCTAAACACACAGAGACGAGGAGATGGCCACAGGGAGGGTCACACACAGTCACTGTCTGTATGTCTGAGTGCACCGAGGCTACTAATTTGGTCATTTAATACAGATAATGGGCAGCATGGGCTTGGAGCATCTCGTCAACCCATAACGCACTGTGACAGAGCTGACGGTGTTTTCTTTTTCAAACAGGGAGGTGTGACGACTAGAACAGGCAGCTCCATCTATACAACTGCGATATGTTTATGTAGCAGTGGATTTTCCCATTACAGTGTACTGTCTGTGCATCCAATCTATTTATCTCATTCTTCTGTACCACAGAGCTCCATTCTTGACCAAAAAACCCTTAAAGCATATAGCTAGACACAATGTTGCACGGGATGGCACATTGTCCCATGACGGCAAAGGCACACACTGTACTTTATTTTCACACTGTTCTGTTGGAATGCTGGAAATACTGCATTAATGTGCACTAATCCTCAGCTGAAAATAGTCCCCAACAAATCCCTGCTGTCTGAGCACCATGTGTTAAAAATGACTATGACCAGCTGTTATTGTGTTTTAGTAGTTCAACTCAAATATAGCTACAAACTATGTGATGCTGTGGTTCGTGTGGGAAGAGAGTGTTTCTTCCCCACTGTCATAAGCAGCGCTGCTCATGAGGAACTGTTGTGTTCCTCTTTATAATACTGTAAGGTCTTGACCTTATTATGTAAATTACCCTCAGGTGTCTAACGCCACGATTTGGCAAGATACTTTATAAATTAGACTAAACCGAGCTGAACTGTTTGTGAAAATAACTGCAGTTTTAACAGTGGTTCTCTGTGGCAAACTGCCGACTTGTAAAAGCTATGGATTTTTTCTTTGCTTCTCAAATGTGACTTGAAGAGGATAGAGCTAGAATTGCAATCATCAGCTAATGACATGGACCTTTTCAGAGCTGGGGGTGCACTTTCTGGGAACAACTGTAACAACAAATTTAAAAGCCCCATGTCTAGAATTACCCAGATTTTATTTTTAGACCCGACAAAGCTCCTGCAGAACAGTTTCTAAAAGCTGAAAAGCACTAACCATAATGGGGAAGTTCTTAGAGAGACACTTTATTTTTCTTCCCTAAGCTACAGTTAGTATGTCGTCTTTATTTCCTGTGAGATTTGTCCATCGTATGGAACCCTTCTCGGATCAAACACATCATGTAAAAGTACTCATAGTGAAGCCAAAAGGCTGTTTGAATAGTATGTAAGAAAACTATCAACAAGGAACAAGTATATAGTACATGGGGATGTTGGGACTGGCCTGCTGTCCTATTTAAGTATTTCAAGACTATAAAGCATCCACTTTATCTGTAAGCTGTTTTATTCCATAAGAAAGAATTAAATTAAAAACTAAAAAAAACAAAAAAAAACAGACTCGGCCTAATTAAGTTCATCTCAACGCAAACAATAAGCAGCAGGAAAACATATTTCTTTGACATCAGCGTGCTTAAAGCTAATGCTGTGCTAATTAAGCTGCCAATGACAGAGGAAATTAAACTTGTAACTTTATAATCTGCTTCAGTGAGACAACAAAGTGTTGAGAAGTGAAGGTCCTACTGACTAAACCCTGCAGCTGTAATGAAAGTAACAGAAGACGGTAAATAATTACAGAGAGGCAGGAGGGCGAGGACGGAGGATGGAGAGGCAGGACAGATGGGTGATAAGATAGAGGGAGACTGACAGACGGATAGATGCTTGAAATGACATTTGAGTAAACTCTGGCCTCACCTTGCCTCTCCCTGATTGATCACCATGTACATCTCCCAGGACATATTTTCAGCCACGGCTCCGTGAGGCACCAGCAGGCTGACCCCTGGAAAACACACACAAATGTATCAAGAGCAGCGACTCCAGCAGCCTGACAGCGGAGGACACAATAAGGGCTTACAGCATGTCGTACACGTTAGGTTAGGTCAATATTCATTAGAGCTGCGGTTTACTTGAAAGAGATCCAGAGTTTTGATTTTATATGTAATATTCAAATAACCTTTAGAAGAAATATAGTGAAGAATTTCAGCATAAATGTAATAAAAAAAAGCCAATAACTGGTACATGTAGCAGCAGTAGCTATAAAACAGTTAAAGTATTTACAAAAGACTGGGCTGCACAGTTATCTGTGGGCTTCAAAGTGAAAGACAACACACACACACACGCACACACAAGTGGTTCTTTCTATTTGATGAATTTGAACAGAAAAACTTGATGTAAATGGCAGCCTGCTGTTAAAAAGTCAGACACTTTGCTGACCCATTATTACACTCCAGCCTCCTCCCGGTGCAGTTTGGCTGTGCTACAAACAGTCTGCTAAATGGAGCTGTTGCTTCATCATTAGTTTAGCTGTAGTTTACACTTTAAGGGTTCCCGGTGTGTTGTCTAGAGCCAAATCACACACTCACTTCTTCGCTGTGATCAAAAAACTTTAGACCTCTGTTTTCATCTACGCGTGCAGCAGAGGTCAGATTAAATGACTGGCCATGCCCTCACTTAAAATGTGGAAATGCTGCTGTGAACGCCGGGAATGGATTTTCTCACTGGCAATTGTGCTATAATTTTAATTTTTCTTATCAAGTCCGACTGTGGTGAACTTTGACCTGCGAATTAGCCCTGTAGTTTTGGCAGAGCTGACATCTGAACCCTCCTCGAGCATGAGCCGTTTCACAATATAGCAACGGAGAGCAGAAGAAGGTTCAGGGAGTGATTGCGTCTCGTGTGGCTGGCAGGATATTAGCAGATAACTCTCAAGCTACAGCAATTCAACAAGTAACTTTGCTGCGACTGTCCATCAGCACCACGGCTGTGTTTTTTAAAGGCATATCACATTCATTATTTCCTAAATCTTTTAATATTTTATCATACAGGCGTCTGTATTATGGAAGAAAGAAACGCATAAGCATTGAATATCATTATGTAAACCAAATTAAAAAAAAGGTCTCACTTTTTCTCTATCAGCCTGATCGCACTGAAAATAAAATAGTCGAGTAAGTGTGTGATTTGGGTTAAGCTGTAATCATGTCCGCCTTAATGAAACTCTTTCATCTAGGAGACATCTAGAACCGTGTTTCTGTTCAGTCTTTGTATTCCGCCTGCAACCGGCTACATTCACCAAACTTTGAATTTACAACATCTTTGAAGGAGCGAAGTGAAGATTTTTTTTTTTTTTTTTTTTTTTCAGCGTGTCAACAGATCAGCGTTGCCCCTCCACTGTTGCCTGACACCATTCATCTGCTGCTGTGTAAATGGCAAAGCATTCACACTGAAGTGCAGAGAGCATATAACGGCACTGCTCTACAAATAAAAGGTTCAGAGGAGCAGCGAGGGGGATGACAGATAAACACGGGTTTTGGCAGCTCTGTGGAAAGTGAATATTTTGTAATAACTCGCCCATGTCTCAGCAGCGCATTCTAACTAGTATGTTTTCATTAAATAAACATTCTGTGTCACATATTAGTGGAGATGGCTCTGTTGTGACATAAATGGAGTGAGTCAAAAATAACTGATTTATGTACTGTTATAAAAATAACCTGTCTACACTATAAAACTGCTTCTCGGTATACTTGGGTATATACTACAAAGCCAGAATTGCTGTACATGAACTCCAATATCCGCCTCTAAATCTAAAGCCCTGATGGCTCTGACTGAAAATGGTGGATTGCTGCTCTTATTCTAGAGGTCTTGCTCCCATACAGGACTGAAAAAAGCAAATAGCGTCTGTTGTGCTAGAGAAGAAGCTTGAGCCTCAGTGTGAATCTCTCAGTTTAGAAGCTGATGTATGTTCATAACCTCACACCCTATAGTCAGGGACAGGGTGAGCTTTGTTGAGAACATCTGGGGTGGTTGTGACCTGGATAGGAACCCCCATATGGAGGTATTTGGAGCCAACTGAAAGACAATAGGGGCAGAGTCTAATTATCATCCCTGGCCTGGGAACACCTTGGGATTCTCTGTGAAGAACTGGAGCAAGAGACCAGGGTTCGGGATGTTGGTGCTACTTTGGGTGGACTTCAGCCTCTTCAACACGATAAGCAATGGTGGATAATGACATTACCACACAGTAATATATGCAAACATTTGTATTCGGACACGGAATTTATTGATTTCATTTAATCATCAACGGTGTCTGCATTTATTTATCCTGGAGGTTCATTTTGTGAAAGTGAGCTTGTTTTGCGTCCATGCATATGTGTTCCATCAAGTCTCTTGAAGAACTCTCTCTTAAGAACTTTGGTAGAAAGTAGTCTGCTACTCAAAATGTTCAGACAGAGGTTTGTGGATGATCTAGTGTAAATGGGGCATTGTTTCCAAAGAGCGAGGCTGACTTCTTAAAGTTTAATTTTAATTAAATTTTAATTAAATCTTTCAAAACTGTACAGATAATTCATTTCCCCTCCATTGTGATGGGATGTAGTACGATGTGGTACGGCTGAGTGTAAATGACTCAGTGAATGTACAGGTAATGTTGGCGCTATATCACTAAGATGACCAGAAAGCTTCAGTGATCTACAGCAAAGTGCTGCGTATAGCTAGCTATTCTGTGTAATGAATAGCGGTCCCTGCAGACAAGCTGTGTGAGAGCAGCACTTGACAGCAACGACTCCACTCAGACCCTCAGCCTCAAAGACAACCGCAGGAGGCTGATTTCACGTCACCTTTCCATGCCGGCCGATGGCCACCGGCACGTATATGAGGACCACAGAAGAGGGCCGTGAGTGCAACTACTGACCTCGCAACAACAGAAACTGTCCCAGCAGAGGCAAGTCGCCCCATTTGTGTTGGCGGGACACGATGACAGCGTGACCCCTGTTTGCCTGAGAGAACGAGGATGTGGAGGAATAACAAACAGCCACCTTCCTTGGCAACAGCACTGACGGATCTTAGCAACAGCCTACAATGTATAGTGTCTCAGGAGTGCGTCTGTGTACTAATAAGACTTCTTAGAGAAGCAAAGATTTCAACAAGCAAGAGTTATCCTTTTGCACATGATCTTTCCTTATCCTTTCTCACTCACACCCCGATCTGAAAGTGTCCTTAATTTGTGTATATAATCATCTCTATAATGGATTAACATAATTGTTTAATTCTTATAATTTTTCTTTTTGATACCTCGCTATATGGTGCATTTATCACACTGGTGTTGTTAATACTGCAGAAGGTTTGAGCAAACTATTAAAGTCATTTCCTAGTGTCGAGTCGATGCTGACCCTTCTTTTTGTTCGGTGTGTTCTAGCTTTAGTCGGGCCTGTCGCTGGCTGTTCAGCAGATTCAACATGTTGATTCACTGGCTGAATGAGCCAGTGGTGAGTGAGGAGAAAATGGAAGTGATAAAAAGCCATGAAGTTTGATGGGCACACAGAAGGCTTTGCTTGTTTGCCATCTTTAGATAAAGATGTCAAACAAGCAAAGCCTTCTGGGCATGGCTGCTGTCATCAACGACCGTCACTGGTATGGAGTGGGGGTGCCTGGTCTGGTCTAGGTGGGTGCTACATGTCTAAGTAACATCCACATAAATACCAGGTCCAAAGGTTTTCCAGCAGAACCTTGGATTGTCACAAGCTGGTCAGTGTTATTTACTTCTCCTTTCAGTGGTTTAAATAGTGTATGTACCAGCTGTAATTGTTACTTAAGAGTCTTCAAGTGCAACTTTTTGGCCCAGATGCAGGCGATGTGAGGTAAAGTCACAGCCTGCCTTCTTTGCTAGCTGTTCATTGTCCATAGTTGGGATTGTCCATATTTTAGATGTAGAAATATGCTGAACCAAAGCCCTATGTCCATTTTTTATTGTCAGCTGTAAAACAAAACCATTTCTAGAGATATCAAAAAAAAAGGTTGAAACAAAGGCAACAGGATTTGTATAATTTCTTGAAGACATTTCGTGGATGACCACTGTGACTACACCTTGGACACTGCACCTTACAAAGCCTTCCCTTCCCAAAGACAGTTCCTAAAACTATTTATTTTAGTTCTTCATGAAAGGTGGCAAGCTATTATTCTGTAGGAGCATAATATTTTTTAGACAAGCCACAGCACAAACAGACAAAAAAGTTGTATAGTGTGAATCTAAAGAACATAAAGCTGATTTATGCATTAAAGAGTTATTTCCAAAAAGTTCAAGCAGCAGTCCAAGTCCCTATTCTCAAAAAGCCTGTCAATTCTCGTACAATCCATCTTAAGAAACTTCTTAAGCTTAAACAGCATTATAATGTAAATCTTCACTCTGCTATTACTAGAGGCCGCAGGGGAAATCATACACTTCTAACTTTATCATACTGTGTTTGTTTGTTTTTTTACCAAGATATCTAGATATATTTTATCCTTTCAAAATGTTGAGTTATTATTATTATTTCCATGTTATATCCAAAAAAGCTGAAACAAGGGCAACTAGTGCAATATCCTTACACGGGGTGAGATAAAGCCTTGACAGAAAGATCTCATCTTTTATTCCCTCAGACTGAGACTGACTTGTGGAACCAGAAATACAGATATTTTACCAAGTTGAACTCCCTGTAATGATCGACAAATATAATTTAATATTTTAATCCATGCTGTGTTATACTTCTACTGTTGACTATGCTTCACACTGTGTTAAATCTGCTTTCTGGACTGTTTTCTATTCACTATTGATTTAGATCCGACTTTGTGCCACATTCTTGAGCACCGCTTCCTTCTTCTCTCTTTTTATTGTGCCTTCCTGAATCACACAGTTACGACAACAAGCAGCATGTCAGCGGAGAAAAACGGGTTGAAAATGTTTGTGGAGTCAGACCTTGTGGCAAAGCAGCAGCTAATGCTAAACACTGCTGGCTTACTATAATGAGAAGTCACTGTAGTGAAGCATCTCATTATGAAAACCAAGTACACAGCGTGGGAGCTGCTATTCATTATCAACACAAAGTCAGACAGTGCTTTTCCAGCTACTAAACTGCGGCTGTGCTTTTATCTACTTCCCGTGAGGCTCACCAGTGTTCGGCACCATCAGACGCCCTCCAGGGTGGCCGAATATGCCGGTGGTCTTCAGCTGCTCTTTCCCGGTGCTGAAAGGCCCGTTGAGTGTGAGCAGACCCTTCTTGCGCCTGTCCACGGTACTGCAGTAGTCCCGGCTCAGATCCCGCGGGAAGGTCTCGGCTGGGGCCTTGACGTGGATCTCCGCCTGCTCAGCCACACCTAGTGAAACCATAAAGGAGCTCTGAACTTTGACCTTGATGTCTGGCAAGGGGTCAAAGAGCTCTTTGTCTGTGCTGTCCTGGAAGCAGAGGGGAGTGCTGTATGTCCTTCCCACTGTTAAGTCAGGCTGCATGGAGGAGTTGAGAAGCAGCGGGTTGCCTAGAGAGAGGGAGAGATACACAACCACACAGTCATCTCATATCCCTGCTCGCTTGGGACTCTTTCATGCAGGGACCTTGTTTAATTAATAAATCAAAGCCCGGCCTTTGTGTTTCCTGAACAGCACTCTGAATGAATCTCACTGGTGTCCTAGATACAGCTAAACAAGGTCAAGATTGTGGTACCATTTTTTATCATTTCTTGATTTATGAAAATAAACTGAAACATTTTAAAATGCTCACAAGGAAAATTGGAAGAAAAAACAAGCAGAATTAAAATGAAAATACGTTTACATAGGATAATTACTACAAACTTTCTCTCTGCTGAAATTACAGTAGATTACTTTCGGAGGATTGGAGATTAAAATCATCTTTATTCTGCAGAATTACTAAAAACCCCTGGATGTCCCCAGTAAACATTAATCCAGGCATAAAGCAGGTGTAAGGGACATATCACAGGTCTCCTTCTCCTGGAATTTCAAGCAACTGACCAGTGAAGCTGAAGCACCAATTAAAACAACATGTCCGGGCAGGCAACCAGTGCATCAGGGCTAAGGGAGCACAACCTGGACAGAAGGTCCAGGGCTTGGATCCACGGTCATAGCGTTAGATTTAATTACCAAGCACACACACAGCTTGATCTCCATAATCCATCTGCTGGTGTCAGCTCCTCTGGACACTCAGTCGTCCTCCTGAAGGACAGCAGGGAGGGCCAGGAGGGGTCTAGGTGACTGCTCCTTAAATGAGGGGAGTTTTTCTTCTCCCACTTTGGACCCAACAGCCTGCGGAGGGGTGTGTCTTTGTCTGTGACCATTAGATGTGACGACGCTGCCAAACGGAGCGGGGAGCATGCTGCATCGATCTGGCAGACGCGCCATGCCCCTGGATGAGCCGTGCCAAGATAACGGCGAAGTCACTGAGTCCTTGCTGCCCAGCTGTTGCCTGGCGAGGGGTGCAGAGCGGGAGGCTAATGTTGTTTTATTTTTAGGGAAATCATTAATTACGAGCACTGGGGCTGTGATAGGTGATGAGCATTTTAGAGTGTGTTGGTTTTGACTTGTTTATTTAAAACTCTTTTCCTCTTACATCTTCTTCTCATCATGCCAAAATACAGACTTTAAACATCAGCTTATATCTTTGCAACTGTGCTGCACGATCACACGAGCAGGGATGAAACTAATCATCATTTTCATTATTGATAAGCAAGTGTGTGCTCTCAAGCAGGTGAGTCTGTAGAGAGCATACAGATATCCAGATGTAACTGGACCGCAAACACAGTAGCTGAAATTGCTGCATAGTCCAGAGCTGTTCCCTGAAGAATGTAAGCAAAGAATGACATTCAAACTGATGTGTACGGTACTAGTGCTCTGTGCTCTTATTGGTCAACATCATAGAAAGAGGAAGTTGTTATCCGACTAAAAGAAGATTAAAAAAACCTTCCAAGATGAAAGTCTTTTAACCTTGACAAAGCGAGGCATCGAAAATGGAGTATGGGTTGTCACCAAGCGCACAATAAAGGTTAAAGCGATAGTCAGGCTATTACTGGGCTGATAATAGTTTTGTGAAGCCACTATTACAGTGGGGTATTATGTAGCTCACAGTGCTACAGTGTTGTCTTTTCATGAGGTTTGCATGGGTGTCAAAAGAAACAGAATTATATTATATTAGTGCATTTCAGGTAAACCATTATTTTGTCTGCGGTAAATCATACAACACTTAAAAGGATGCTTTCATCCAGAGGTAGCACAACGACAGCATGTGTTTGTAGCATGGCTGCTCTCAGTGGGAGAGAAACCCCTAACCACTATGGTGGATCATGTATTGATGGGTGAGCTTTCACATGTGTTCCTGCTTTGTTATGTTTTTGTGTTTTCAGCCACTGTCGCAATGAAATAAAAAAAAGACACCGAGGTTTCTGCTGACTGCATTATCAGTAAACTATTGGCTACTAACCAACCTAAGGCATCTTACTAACTCAATGGCTAAGATCACAAGCAGTTTATTGGTAGCTGAGTAAAACATGACCAGTAACTGGCAGATTTTAGAATCTGATTTAGCATCAAAAAATGATGATGTATATGGAAAAAACAAACAAACAAAAAAACCTATTGTATTGTAGCACAGCCATTAGGCCTGCATCACTCACTGTACCGGCCTGGAGGATTTTAAGACCTGCAGATCAGAAACGATCAAAGATAAGTCACCTGGCCTGCCCAATCGGCAAGGTTAATGTTCCTGAAATCCGCTTATTGAAAGTGTTCAATAAAGTAGTGCATCTCTTCCTCCAAATATTTATAGCCGGTAACACTAAAGGTAAGAACTAAATCCATAATGTTGCTCATTGTTTTTTGCTTGTGGCACTAGAAGAAAAGATTTAAGATAATATAGTGAGCACTGAAACATCTCTGCTACCTTCTTCTGAAGGTGATACAGGTCTAATCATTGTGTGTAGTGCTGGTCTAAGAAATTAAGGAAAACCAAGCGGTTAGGTGCATGGTAAAGGTACCTCAGCAGTGGAATTTTCTCTTGCCAATTCAAACTAAATCAAACTAGACAATTCATCAGGACAGCATGACTTAAAGGTAATGCCAGGTGGGGGTGTGTGTCAGTTCCTTCTTTAGGTCTCAGATGCACTGTTGACTCAATTGTAGTGACTGGAAGTGGGGTGGTAATGTCTCCACTGTTGGAGATGCCAAATTTACACCTGTGTTCTTTATCTGTGATTCTGCAAAAGTGGGAAGCAGTTGGTACATGCAATGCTTACACAGGGCAAAAGACTCTTTACTGGGAATAAAAACTGTGAGGATAGGAAATAATGGCTCCCCTGCCTGTTGCAATAATCACTGGTGCCCCAGCGTTTGCTTCACTGGACGCTGAATTAGATGTCTAGGTAGGAAAGCAGCTGGTACCACCGATGTTTGTGTAGTGCCCGGAAAAGGGAGATATATTTTCTGAGACACTAGTTTCTGCAGTGTGTGACCTCTCAGGTTGACTTGCCAACCATGCATTCGTAAGAAGTATATTATTTGGCCCAGTAGCAATGATTCCAGACCATCTATTAAACCAAACCTTCACTAACTGTCAAATACTGTCACACAGTAGACAACAGTGCAAATCCCAATCACAGGTTTCAGTGCATTCAACCCCCGGAATGTGCCACATTTCCACATTTCAAGTGTCCTTGAGCAAGACACTGAGCCCCCAGTTGCTCCCAGTGCGTGGCACTGGTGTGTGAATGTGTGAGTGTGTGTGTGTGAGCGAATGGTTAGATGCGTTTCTGACTGTAAAAGCGCTTTGACTACCAATAGGTAGGAAAGCGCTATATAAAAGCAAGGCCATATACCATTTACCATTATATTGAAAATAAATACTACAAAGCGTAAGCAGATATGATATGTAATGACTAGATGAAAAGATGCATTTTTTTTTTCCCATATATTAAAAGTCTAATAGAGACAGAAAACCTCCCGGGGGCTCTGTGGACATTCCAGGTCAGAGTAGCCCAGTGGACAATACCCCTCTGCAGCTGACATTCGATCACCACTAAATTTTCTCCCCTCCGGTTGAGTGGAGAATGATCTGATTATCACCCGAGTGTGCATCTTTAAGAATGGCGCAGTGAAAATGGAATGGCAGTGGTGAGATGAGAGAAGTTAATGAAATGTACCTCAGGTTGAATACCTTGAGGGATAGGTTTGGAATTGGGCCTCTGATTAAAAATCACTCAGAAGGAGAAGTAATGCAGGGAGACAGGGTCAGGTCCAAAGACTCATTCTGCACTCTGCTTTACAGACACTCTTGGCATCAGAGAGCCCATCTGAAAGCATTTAACAAATTCTATAAAGTATTTTTTTGCTCCTTTCTGGTGATTATTAGGCATGAAAAAGCTACTGATGTGCAATTAAACACACACTTTGAGAGGTCTTTCCCCCCAAGAAGAAGTGATTTGATTTCCTGCCATGTTTATGAAAAGGATAGCAAAATGTTAACTATGCAATCACAGCACAAGCAGGCTCCACAGCTTCTTTGCAAACAAACCGAGGCTGCCATACTGTAAGGAGAGAGGGCAGAAGGAGGTGCTCTACATTTCATGGGGAGCCTCAGCCTGTCTGAAAGAGAACAAAATGGCAAGGAGTGATTGTGGCCGGTGGAGGGCACAGCAGGCAGGCTGCAGGGAGAGCTGGCCTATTTAAATAGGATTGATGACCCGCTGAATGTAGACCTAGCGCCCCTCCACCACTCCTTTCCCCATATCTTTCCAATCGCGTGACAAGGGGTGGGGGCTTGACCAGCTCCCTAGGCCCTATTGGAACTGGGGGGAACGGTGTGGGCTCCTCGAGGTGCCTTCACCATGAAGGAGGATGGATCACCGGTCGCTGCCATGGCTATCACTTGCGCTAACCCAGAAGTGTCAGTGACAGTCACATGAATGCCTGTGGCGAGGCTGGCCAGGACAGCCGCAGTCACATAAGCAACAGAAGTTATTGCTGTGCACAACAAAAATTGAATTGATGTTCACTGTTCCATACCCCTCACATTTATCCATCGCTGGCTTGGGCCTGTGTAAACTGATGGAGGAGATTGGTTGCCTGACAGTCAAATGTGTGGTCTGTAGGGGGGCTGGTCTATCAAAGATTGATTATCTCCTGCTTCACGACAACGGAGAAACAGGTCTGTCAAAATAGAAGGGCAGGTCCTTTCACTGATTATAGCGGTATAAATCCTAAGCAGATAGGGAGGCTGCACACCAAATGCCATCTATCACCATGGTGGCGCTGTCAAGGAGCTATTTGATGACGCTGCCTTTTGGCCTTGTGGTCGCCGTCTCATGTCAACCCCCAGTTTGACGTCGCTCCCCCTTACCTTGTCTGGTGGTCTTGAAGTTGAAAGACTGGAAGCCCCCAGTGAGCGCAGAGGAGTCGATGACGTCCACGCCATAATCACTGTGGTTTTTCCTGTAAAGCATGACAGCCACTACGAGGATTGCTACGGCGATGATGCCGGCTCCGAGGCCCGAGTATAAGGCCACATCATTGGAGCTGTCCATACCTGAAACACGGGACACATAGAAAAGATGACTGTTATTCTAATTTTTCATATATAAATCTGAATTTTCATGAAAGCCAGTAAAAACACAGCTCGCATGGAAAAACTTCCCACAGCGCAAATTCAGCAGGATTCATACGACTTGGATTGCATTGAAGTCTTCTTTTGAGTAGCTACTCCTAATCACTGTTAAATGTTACAGGCGTTCAGGCAGGAGTACTTCATGTTTAAAATGTATATAATTTTCTCCGGAGGGAGCTGTGATGACAGAAATCCACAAAATTCATTATGCAAATGAAGGGGGAGCTTTCTCAAGAACATCACGGAGTCAACTTTCGGAAGTAGCTCCTGATTGAGTCCACTGGGCCCCACACACATACTGATAAATATTTTAGCAGTTCAATTAAAAATGAGTCCCTTATAACATATTATTAAATGGCTAACTTTGTAAATAAATAAGGGAAATAATAGAAATGTAAATTAAAACATCAATATATGTCACATTAAAAAAGTAGATATATTTAACTGGTGCCTTTAATGACATCGTCATTTGTTTACCAAGCATTGATTTATTTATTTTTTTAATTCTAATTATTGCTGTTTCCATCCTCCATGGAATAGGAGGAGGTCTAACTGAAGTTCCTGTCATCAAAACTCAATCCTTAATGATGTATTTTCACATACGTACACATACATTTCACATTTAAATCTCAATTATAATAGAAAGTCTAAATGACTTTAAGGGAAAACGGAAGACATTTAAAGTCATTTGTTTAACAAAAAGTGTTCTGATGGAATTGGTACTATAGAAATGTATTTTGTGCTTAAATTAAGAAAACTTGTAGTTGTCCCACAATGGGTAAATTCCAAAAAAAAAAGAAAAGAAACCAAGGCTTAAAAATTGTTACGAATGTGTCTGTTACTGAGGTACACTAAGGTCATAGCTCCACTGAGAATCTGGAGCATATAAGTGTATTATACTAATATTTCTCGTTTTGTCTTTGGTGAAGGCAGCTTTCCTCCCTCCTCCCAAAAATACTGTACTAATAAAGTCCCACAGGATATGAAGGAAAGCAACTGAGACAATATTGTTATTATGTAGACCTTCAGAGAAAGACTGTCTCCCACATGGAAATGAAACAAGGACGATGTAATGTGATAAGATGGAGGAGCAGCCCATCTGGCTTATCTCTCTATGCTACATTGTGCACCATTGATAGGAGTAAAAGAACATGTCCAGCCGTGACTCTAAACTGTTACATATCACACTCAAGCTGCTAACATGGAGGGTGATTAGCCTAACTGCCTCTAGACTCACCCGTCTATATCCAATAGCTATAATGGACATCTCACAGTAAAGCAATCAGAGCCCATGTGGTGTAGTTGGTGGTCACCAGTTGTCACAAGAACCAATCAGAGGCAAATTAATTTAGAGTACTCCAACCACGGTGATCGCTTTTCTCATGCCAGGTTAAGGGACCCTCTGTTCAATCCTTCAAGCTTTCCTTAAAGCTTGCAAAGACGGCATTGGGCACAACTACGCTCTGCAGAGGTACGCTAATGAAAGCAGTCAAGCTACAGTAGCACCTGACAATCACTTAACCGGGCTAACTCCGGCGAGTGATTGAAAGCCGCCACAGGAATGCAAGGACAGCACCATAAATTGGACAAAATTAGCTCGTTTGCAGTGATTACAACCCATTAATCCTCCACAACATAGCACATGTTCACTTGTCACAACCAATATATCTCCTGGCTCCAAGTAGAAACACAGCTGTGGTGCCACGGTTGTCATAAAAGTCAGCGCTAAATAATGACATGAATGCCTAATGAGCAGTTGCTGGGTTAATACAGGAACTGCTCAGATCAAGGTGAATTAAATGGCGGTAATTTTTGATGTTTCTATTTCCAGAGTGAATGCAAAGGACTGGCATTCCTCCATTTGTCGGCTATCTTTAAACTTATTTCATCTCTTGCCCTAAGAATTCAGGGCATAGTATGTATTAGTAGCAGGTGGAGGAGGGCAGGGGAGTACAAGATGAAAGAAATCCACAGAGGAAGACTCACTTTGAGGTTTAACGTCATGTAGCAGCTTTCGATCTGCAAAGACAGAAAGATAGAATGAGACAAAGAGGAGAGAAAGTGGTGATTAAAGTCCAAGCCTCTCTGAAGAGAGCAAGAAGTGTGGTCTCAGATCCAACACCCTAACTGTAGAGGGAAGCTACTCAGCTGACTGTGCTCACAAATGATATACAGCATCTGATAACAGCCAGGAAAGCATCATTACTGTCCTCATGCCACTGTAGGTAGAGGTAGTGAAGTGCAGACCTCTTTGAGTGAGCTAACGATCTCCTAGCACAGTTTGAAAAGCAAGGTTGATTTATTTAGTGGAGTTGGACAATTTCCAGATGCACACTATAGAAACCAAAATTTCCGTTAGACTCAAAAGCAGTCGTAGTAATGTTGAGCAATTATGGAAAAGTATTCCGATTTGAGTTTGACATTCCATGTTAAAAACGTCATCCCACTTTTTAAAGCCATTCAATTGTTGGCTCTGTCTGACCATGTAACAAATAACTAACAAAAGATACAGTTGAGAGGAGGACTACTCAAACTGTGTGAATAGTAGTTATTTTATGTAACCCCAGTAACCCCTTCAGTTCTGCCTTGGCTCCTTGAGACAGATCTTTGCACTCACTGCCCAGTCAGGGGGTAGCAAACGCACACTGCGGCCCTCTATAAAACTGCAGTACATGCGCTACTCATCTTCCTTTGAAACAGGGCCTGCAGTTAGAGGGCTATGCATTTACTCATGGAAGTACTATTTCTATTTCATGGAGACTGCAGGCGATAGATGTACTGCCAGCTGGATCCCTACCACGAACCATTAAGTCAAACACCTGACTGAGCGATTGGTTAAAAGAACCCCAGAAAGCTAGCCATACCGCACAAGGCAACAACACCGTCTCTGTGGCATTAATCTCCCTCAGATAGTCCTCTATACCCAGAATGAAGCACCATATCCCACAATGTCTCTGATGTTAGACTGAACAAAGGTGACATGCCCCTAAAGAGGACAGCCAAAGTTATAAAACCTCCAGTTCAATGTGCCCTAAGGCCAACCGCTGTGGCTTAAAACCCTTGCGACTTGCATTGCAAATCCAATGAGAAATTCACTTTGTTGACAGCAGGGCGCCGTTGGCAAGTGCACCACAGCAGACAAACAGCTGACTGGACGGCTTTTGACCTGCAGTGCAGTCCATGCAGCAGCAGGGTACCCACACGGGGCATAAAGTCCTCCTTGTTACTTTGAGGCAGAGGTATCAAAAACTGGCGTCTGAACCTCAGTGATCTCCTTTGCTGTCAGCTCTCTGTTCCTACTGCCACCACCTCACATCAGAGATGCTAGCCAGAAGGTAGCCAGAAAGCATGTCAGCCACCACTCCTCCTCCTAGTATAATGAAAGATGTGTGACATTAACCGGCAGTGAGGCGGGTGTAAAAGGGGATAATGCGTCTACTCCCAAATGCCCTCCTTCCAGGTTAGCGCAATGCAGGCACGGCAAAAGTTGATCTCAAGCATATTTTGTCCAAAGTTGCTCAAGGCAAGGTGCAAATGAGACACCCTTTTCTTGCTTTAATTAGATTTGCTCAGTGGTACAACTTACATGCGTAGTTTATCATTTTTTTCAGGGAGGCTGAGTGAATAAGGGGGTTTAATGGGGCACCACAATGTGCACTTTCCTCCTGACTGATCAGTTACTGTAATGATCTGTCTCAGGGTGCAGAGATGGTGGTTTGAAGGAGTTAGAGATAAAAGAGACAAAAAATATCTGCAAACAAAATACACTAGCTGGTGAAGCCTTTAATAAACTAGTTTGAAAGAGGGAAATATATGATTTGAAGATGGTATCAAATAAATTACTATAGATTGCATCGCTAGCTGCTAGTTACTGCTAGTCTGCTAAACCATGTTCAATAAGCTTTTAGCTGTGCAAATTTTTATCCAATTTAACATTTATTTTTGTCATATTCATCTGAATTACTCTCACATTAGAGAATTAATACATATATATATATATATATATATATATATATATATATATATGTATATATATATATATATATATATATATATATATATGTATATATATATATATATATATGTATATATATATATATATGTATATATATATATATATGTATATATATATATATATGTATATATATATATATATGTATATATATATATATATATATATATATATATATATATATGTATATATATATATATATTTTTTTTATTTTTAAATTCAAGAAACAGAAGTGGTTAAATGAAATGTTGGTGTGACCTTCCAGTGTACATTCTGTGTAGTAACCGTAATTAAATTATTGTATTTAAGTTATATTCACATAAAACATCATAATTTGAATTGCATAAAAGACAAAGCAGTCTTTTAACAGGACAAACTAAATTATAATTTAAGTGATGTGTTGTGCTCAAACATTTACATCTGTTAACCCATCTACCAGCTGTCTCATGCTTGACAACCGTGAAGATAACTACAGTGCTATTATTTAGATGTGGAAAAAGACTCACCAAGGTATTCTTCACACACAAAGAGTGGTAAGAAGTGGCATTTCTTTTTCGAACAATTAACTTCAGGCCCATAATGCACAGACTCGAAAAAAGCATGCAGAGAGTAGAGACAGCCAAGACTTAAATATTGTAATCTGGCTAACAGTGAATGAGCATTAACTTGCTGCAGCTGTGTACATGGCTAGGAATGGCTGCCTTTGTCATTTAGACGTCAGAGTCAGTTATAAATAAACCCACACCTTTGCTGATTTGATTGGTCAAATCATAATGCCGATTTTAAATTCAGTAGCTCAGCCCCTTACATGTGCGCTCACACCGGTGAGTAGAACATTCCATTTTAAGTCATTGCATGTACAGGACCCAAACAGTGCAACGACCTTTAATTCCAAACGTCAAGCCTCATTCAAGAGTGAATGCCTGCACTTCTTACTCTGTGTCAGACTCAGTATGACATACTATATATGTCAAGTGAGCAGCACACAAGAGAAAGAGCGCTGACATTTTCATGCACTGGGAATATGTGTCAGTCCACAGTGTGATATTTCTCTGCAGCACACGCCTCCTGTTCAAACATGCTTGTGATGGTTTACCATAGTGAGTGTATAGACTGTGATAATGATAATGACAGGAAAGCGATGAGAACGGCGACGATGATGCCCTGTAGGGAGAAAGGCCTTACTCTGGGTACACAGTCCGTCTGTGCAGTTCTCAGTGGCCTCGCTGTTCCCTTCACACATCTTGCCTCGGTGTCTGGGCGCCGGGGAGTTGCATTCCCGACTCCGCTGCCTCTCGCACTGGCTGCTGCACACTGTCCATTCGCTCCACTCGTCCCAGCCCCCATCAACTGTGACATAAGGAAACATGCAGCACAAAGAGATTACTGCATGTGGCTGCAGATGCACAGAGGGAAAACACAAAGACCAAACTGTTCTAGGCTACAAAAAACACAGTTCAAAGGCAAGCCTAGGAAACAGAATATTACACTGTGGTTCAATTCATACTCAAGTTAAATGTCTTAAATGACTTAAAATATAAAAAAAACACATGCTTTTTTTAATGAAAAGGTTGATATCAACCAACTTCAACGTTATAGCTTGAGGCCACGTGACTTGACTGATCAGGTACCTTATAGGTTAATACATTAAGAGGAGGAATAAGAAACAGCAGTCAAACAGTCTATTTGGAGTAAAGGCATTAGAAAATTGTTGGTGAGAGCAAGAGACAAGATTAGGATATGTGACAAAGTACAGTACTACATTAGATAAGGTTAATTATATGGTTATCATCATGGGATGTAGATGTGTGGTGAGTTTTGTTTCATAAATCTGAGCACAAATGTGGGATACTGTATGTCACCGTGCCAAAAGCCTAATGATTTCTCATTTGTTATCTTTGTTAAATGGTTATATGTCTACTTTACACTTGTTGGTCACTCATTCACAACTCCCAACAGACTCCTGTACACAAGGTAAGTAGCCTTTAAATGGGGTACATCGCATCCAGCGTAGACAGATGTAACACGTAACAGTGTGCAGAGGCTACTATATTAATCACAAATGTATGAAGAGGATAGCTACGCTCAGAGGAATGGCAGTAAAAGAAAATGACACATATAAACCACTATATCCTCTAAAACCCCTTAATGACACAATGAATCATATTTTTCAGATTTTACTTTTACAATTTCTATGCACCATTTTCTCCTAACATGAACATTAGGTATATCAGCACACAAGGTCACCGTCAATATAAATCTTGCAAGGTATGAATACATATAGACACGTCAGTCATTCAGGGCACGGCATGTAGACATGTTTAAATACATCACAGAGTCAAATTCCTCAGGCAATATAGCTGATATGCAATTTAAAATATAGGCAATGATTTTGATTCTGGGTGCAAAACTGCTTCTTTAAGATAAAAATCACGTACTGTACTCCACACGTACTGTATTCAATGTTTACATTTACCTTCCCACATGTTAAGTAAGACACAAAATGCACAGGGCGGAGTGGTGGTACAGCTTGAGAGGCATCTTCTCCCCATTAACCCCCAGGCCTGTTTCTGTAATGGGATTTGATGCAAGGTTACGGAACCAAGACAGCTCGGTGCATGCTAATGGTTGCGATTCTTCCGTCATGCTCTGTCATCTGATCAAGGAAGAGCTCATCATGCTTAGCTTAACAAATACTGGGAGAGCATATGGCGCCTGAAGATTTTTTTTTGGCGCCAGTTGCGATGGGTGGTGGAGAAGGTAATTTTTTCTTTTGTGATGTTCAACGGGCCCTACCTACACTCTGGATTTGTTTGTGCTTTCCTCTCAACTACTTAAAATGCAAACGAGGGGTTTGTTTGTTTGTTGCAGAGAGAATATTGAGTGATTGTGAGTTTGACCGTGGTTGCTGGTGTGTGTGTGTGTGTGAGTGTGTGTGTGTGTGTGGATATTGTTTCTCCTGACAGTTCCCCTATGACTTGTTGCTCTGATTCTGTTGAATGAGCTCATCTGTCTACTGGTAAACAATAGATACAATGTGACAAACTGTAATGACTGCAACACTCTGCATCACTTTTGCTTCACAATCTTATTTCTTTATTTTTTTCCCTGGTGCACTCTCCGATGTCTAGTTTCTTAAATTGGCTACTCACCAGATTCTCATTAATTTGTTTTGGTGACATTTTTTGCAGCTAAGCAGACACTACTTTGTAATTATGTGCCATTTTCTTTCTCAGTTTGCAGTTTTTAAAGTTGAACTTCTGTCCAAATGCAATACAAATTGTCTTTTAAAAACTTTTTTTTTTTATGAACAGGCTGAAGATTTAATATATTACAGAAACTAGAAGCATAAGATTAAGATTGCAAATGCTGTATGGCATCACCATAATCTTTACGATCTATAAAGCCAAGAAACTGCCACAGCTCTGCTAAAATTTGCACTACTGTACAACTGGTATTATTTGGTGTTCTCGGCCCCTGCATTCAATGGAAACACCAAAAGCAAGTTTCAGCGTCAGAGCAATGAGGCATTTTCCTTATGTGAACCCATGGAGTTGCTCAAGAAAAACTAAGAAATTGTGAATCTATGTGTGAAATACTGTCTTGCTCTGGTAGATAGTAGCTGCTGATTGTGGCCGTTACAAGGTACAATCAGTCCTGTTTTTTTTTAGTCCTTGACGATGTGAAAATGATGTTTATGCAATGCAACACTTGTCAGTGACAGCAGGTGAGGGTTCATGCATGTCATAGATACAGTAAACCTCTGTAAGCAGCACTGACTGCCCTTAAAGTTTTCAAAGAGTGGGCAGAATTAGTCACCACCATTTCGTTAAAAAGTTGTCGTCTCAAATTGTGTCCCTTAACACTTAGTTTTAGCAGTTACTATTGTTGAGTCCAGTTAATGTCGTCTATGCTGGCTGTATGTTTGACAGCCCTGATCTAAGCTTTACAGTGACAGTTCTCTTTCATTTGTGAGACGTCCCCAGCTAATGACACAAACAGATAGAGAGACTACTTTGCCTTACAAGGCCGGGGCATGTTGCGTTCAAACAGAGTTAAAACCTTAATATAAACCTTATAATGGTAGGAAAATGTGCAATAACAGTGTAAAAACCAAACAGCAGTGGCTACACTGACTGGTTCCAAGTAGCTACAGCGCATTCACACACTATGTCATATTACTTGTGTATGAAAAATCTCCAGTGATGCAGAAACAAAGTAGTTTTAAAAGAGGATAACTAATGTTGCTCAAAATGAAGTGATCGAGTTTAGTGGAGAAGCACCTCTGCAACCGATTCAAGTGAAAAGGATTCAGTCTACTTTGATACATTACTATATTTTTCTTTTTACAGTTGGCAATTCTAAATTGGCTGTTAGTGTGGAAATGAGGACCATATCCCACTAATATCCCTCAGACCGTCATAGATTGTGACATTTGAAGCGTGTGCTGATAAGCTCAGTCGCTGAGCCATCGACAATTTCCATAAAGACTTCTAACACTGGATCAGTCTGACCACAGGACAGTTTTCTACTTCTAAATTGTAAAGTCATTAAGTTAACTCAGGCTCAGAGAATGGGGCAGTATTTCAGGATCCTGTTCATTCATTTATTTATTTTTACTTTTATTTCTTGGTGCAGTGAACTGCGAACTGACAATGACATTAAGAAGTGTTCCTGTTTTTCCATTACACGGTTGTGTGTGTTTATACAGCAGTGCTGTGTGACGAGCTGAAGATCACGTTCATACTGGTTTTCGTTCAGAGCTTTCTCTGGATTATCTGAACATTCTAATGATATGAAGCCTTGACAAAGATGGATTTCCTTCCACTATGAACTAATATTTTCCCATGCAGTCCTTTGCAGACTGAAGAACTCCTTCCTATCTGTTCTGACATGCTCTTTTGTTTATACACAATCATTATCATGCAACTTTTCCATTATACTGTAGCCCAATCTCAACTGAAATACATTGCTGGCAGTTAAAAAGAACAAAACTAAATCAACACTAAAATTTCAGCATTTGCTTGGATGTCTTTGAACTATTTTCAATTAAAAAATGTGGTTTAAATGCAAATCACTGACGTTATATTAATAATTTAAACAGCAATCCAACTTTTTGGGAAAAGGGAATGTAAATGCTGCTCAGATTTTTTTTTTAGGCATTGTGTATCGACTTAGTTTTAGTCAATTGTTGGCTCCAGAACATGAGTGTCACTTCTATCAATATTCTTTTCTATGTTTCCATCTCTTGTAAAGTGACTATCAGCCTCATCATGCCATAGACCGACCTCACCCAACCTTCGTACTCTCACCGCTTTCAGACCGTCATTAAGGCAGCGCTCCGGGCTGCCTTGTCAAAACTGGACGGACTCAGTCAGTAGCTCAGACAGGTTCACTGCAGCCTACGCTTCGCTCCAGTCTGCATCACCTTCCTCCCACAAAGGGATAGGGCAGCACCTGCTTCTCTGTGCTGTGTATGACCTCAGCCACCCTGTGAGGGCTCGGGGCCATGGTGGCAGATCAGGTCTGCCTATCTCTGTAAAAGTAGGAGATTCTTATTCCACTTCTTTTACACTGAAATATTTTATTCAATAACTTCTCACTAAAAAAAAAACAAAAAAACAAGCCGCTCTCCTCCTGAGCTCTTAAGGGCTGTATTTCAGGTTAGCAAATTTAATTGGCAACACGTTAGGCAGGTAGTTGAAAACTCACTCACATCAGTCAGCTTCAAGAAATTCAATTTTTTGCTTTGCAGACACTACAAGCCAGAAAGTGACTTCTGAAAAGTCACACACTGAAACCCAACAGCTGAGTCACTGTTATTGATCACTCACCTCATCATCAGGGTTTTATTTTTTCCTGCTCTGAAATCCAATGTGCTTGACAGTGTCATTTTCTCTTCTACCGCTATCAAAAGAGGCAAGTTGCTGGCAATTTTAAGCATAATATAAATCTAGGCTTTAAAGCTAGATATTCACAAGAAACACCCACACATTCATGGAATAATGTTTTTTCAATGCAGCTAAGAGCCAGATTAAAACATACGCTCTTTACAGTATGTAGCTTGAACAAATAATCCAAAGCTTGTCAACTACAGACAGAAAATTCATTTTGTATAAATATTCCTTTACAATTATAGAGTAGATTTCTACCCACAGTCAACGATTGTGTGTGTGACACACTGAAAATCACCCTTACTATAAAACACACAAAAAAATGACTAGTAGTTTCTACTTTTTTATTTGCTGGCACAAATGCTGCATTTGTATTCATCCTGTTGATCAGTTGAACGGTGTGAACCAGCAGCAAGAAAGTGTACTGTACATCCATAATCTATCACGAATCATATTGTCTGATAAAATAGTTTCTCGTTCTTTTTTAACTTTAATATTAAACCTTGAGAAATACCTTTCACCTTTTCTTAAGCCCTTTTCAGACATATAATACTATTGCTGCTTTGTCAAGCTTTAACAGGGGCAACTATGCCAGTCAAACATTTTTTTTTTCCTCAATGCTCCTGCTAACCCTATAATGAAAAAAGACATGATATGCATGCAGCAGCTGGTAACTATCACAAGCAGAGGACGTACTCCTCCTCTGAATGAAGGGAGAGCGGCTGAAAAGCACCACATCAATTTCTAGCTATTTTACTGTAAATAAGGTTTACCTGTGTTGCAGACAAATCTGCTGCTTATAAATGACATGTGGAAAGATTGTAGCTTTCAAGCATCACTTCCTTGGCTGTTGTGAGGCACACTACAAGTAAAAACAGCCTACGTCAATAGAGTTTGGCCTGTGATGAAGGCGATGCAGAGAAGAACTATTCATAGCTGCTGCCATCAAGGAGTGTCACTGCTATGGGGTGGTGGGGGTGTCTGGCCCTGTCTAGGTGGGTGCTACATGTCTAAGTAACATCCACATGAATGAAAAGTCCAAAAGCTTCCCAGCAGAACATTGGATTGTCACAAGATGGTCAATGTTATTTACTTCTCCTCAGTGGTTTTAATGTTATGGCTGACTGGTGTATTTTCATAGTAAATGGTGGGGTTTGTTGATTTCTTACATACAAACTGCAAAAAACAGCATACTATTTACATTTGTATGCACTTGTGTATATTAAATGGGACTGAGATGAAGCCTCTGCAAAGCCTACAGTGTTGTTATGGTAGTATGGAAAGATATCACTTTAAATAATTACGATACGATCTAGGAGGCCTTATTTCAGTGTCTTTGGCTTTACATTTTCCGCCAGAAAATAAAGTAACCAAACAAAGTCAGTAAAAGTTCCATGTCCCCATCATTAGACCTAGATGAGATCTGACAAACTGCAGCAGAAGTGGAAATCTAATCAAATCTGACTGGTGTGAATGGATCTGTTCTAAAGATTCTCAATTGCAGCTAATCTGATGCAAAGAAAGTGAAACGCAAAAGGCCAGTGAGGTGGGTGTGGGGGTCATCCAGTTTATTAAATATTGCCCACATAAGAATGTCGCCTGAAAATATCCAAGTCCATACTGTAGAAGTGATGCATGGTTTTGTGTATGTGCTACTGAAATGTGGTTTTATCGCTGTCTCACGTTTGATATCAGTCATTTGTAATCCCATATGGGATGAGACAAATGTTGGGCATGACAAATTGAAAATTAGGTCACTAATTGTACCGTATGGTTGTCAGCTTGTGCCAGTAATAACATTTCTGTCCTTTAAAAGCCAATTACACTACAGTTATTACACTAAATGCAATATATATGCTAAATTTAACGGTGCAAATTATCTTATATCAGCAGTCTTTGTGACTAATTCCCTCCGCATGACTTCTGCGCCTTCCTAAAATGTCCACATCTCTCTCTCTCTCTCTCTCTCTTGCTCATCCTGCTCTGGTGTTATCTGTTGCCATTAAACTAGACCTGTAAACCAGACAATATGTGGGAAATTAGAGAAGGCATGCAGGCTGTGCATCAGTGTGCTGTGACTGACAGGTCTGCAGGGGGCTGGAAAATGTACAGGGGTGATAAGGCGCATATCTGTAGCTGTATTATACACTTTCAACATATGGTACATTTACATGTGGTTCCCATGTGTACCGATAATATGCAATCAAAGTCACACTTTGTGGTGATGTGCATGACAGCTGCTAAATAATAGTGTTTATCACTTCAGCTTTTACCTTAAGTCTAATTTCCACTGTCCTCTGTTCCTTGCTAACATTTTCCCGCCTACGTGTTTTCACATAGCATATTTACTGTGTCTCCTTAAATAAAAACCCGTAGTGAGTTAAAAGCTATGTCTTTGAAAATTGTCATGAGCTTACCAACAAGTGTTAATCCAACTATAAAAAGATAGACAGGCATTGAGCTGAAAGATCAGGGAGAATTATATTCATTTTTCTTTTTTTTTTAAATTTATATTTAAAATGCAGACAAACTAAATATGCTGTACTCTACTAATGACATGGATGGTAGTTCAAAGTGCAAACTTCAGAGCAGACAGAGGGCTTTTGCTTGATATGTTGACAGGAAGTGTTGAGTTTGTCTACAGAGTACAGCATAGTATATATAATAACTTATAGAAGGCAAACTACAACGGATCCCAAGTCTTCATAAAAACTGTGACCATTTAATCTTATAAAACTGGAAATAGGAATAAAGGTCTGCCTCTAATAGGAGCCAGCCCTAAATGCAACCCTGTCGATAACTGAGGACACACAATATTCAGTGTTCATCACTGACTCCACAACAATTAAACTTGAATTGCTTTCACACTTTGGAATAGACTTCACAGGAAGGAAATGTTCTCACACTCGATGCTTAGGCAACAAGGTGAAAAACACACGTTTAATTTTATAAGTGAGACATACAATATTGAAATTTAAATAAATGTGAGAAAAAAATGAAAGCACCCTACAGTCTGCTTTGATGTGCTCTCACTTTGCACCAGATTGGACCTAAATGTTTAACCTTTGAGTCTGTTGTCTGTCTGCCGTGGAGGAAAAGAAAAAGTTTAAAGGCAGCCAGACGCTTCCATTTGATATAACTGGTGAAATGTCTCTTTTTAAATGATTTATATGGAAACAAAACGCTAGCTGTCACAGCCTGACTGACATGCACAAACACAGCAGAAATAATGTCTTTATTCCTGAACAGATAGGACCCATTCACCGAATCTGTTGGGCTGCAGCTAGCAAACACATCAAATTGTATTGTGCAGGTTTTGAATGTCAGAGTTTTAAGTTGTAGATCTACATACAGTATATATTTCACACGATGCATGTGAAGTCATTCTGCATGTTAAGAAATAATGCTGTGAGAAATGTACCGAGCTAACTGTGGGGCAACTGTTTTTTGGAGCAAATCTGTCATCTATAAATGCTAATTCTTCTGTTAATTTGCATCTCTGATCATCAAACAGAGCAGACATTAACTGCATCAAAGTGTTCTTAATGAAATCACTGTCTGAGCAGCAAGAAAAGCATCTTGTGAGAACCCAGCATGAGACGATTTTCAAGCACCCCCTGTAATTTGTGAGCAATAATAAATATATCATGGACTTTGAGTTATTGAACAAGCAAACATTTAATCCTTCTAATTAAGTGCTTACAGGTAAAGGTGACATACCTGCTACGAGGAAAATTGTCATTTTTTAAGTTATTTACTCAACAAGATCTCATCTAATCTGCTCTTCTTCTGTATGTGCTTAACACAGTCTAATCCAAAGTAAAATTGTACACTGCACTCACTAGACGAAACTAAGGCCCCTCCTTCACTGTCCCATATGTTCTGGTCTTTTACATCTCCTGTCATTATTTGTCCAATGTATTTAAAGTGCTGTTGCAGATACCTCTGCTCCAGGTTTCTTTTTGGTAGAACACCAGTTGCATTAACTCTCCCAAAGTTTAAAGCAGACCTGGTATTCTTCCTGACCCTGTTAGCAAGTTGTATGAGTCAGTTGATATTACTTTGTTGAAAGTCTCCTTCTTCTCTGTCCAATGAGGCTTGGATCAGAGATGTTATTAATTTTAGTAAATTGGAAAAGATTAAATGCATTTTGCGTGGGTCCACAGACAAGTTTTATTACTACTTTCTTGCCATGTTTAAACAGTTCCAGACTCAGTGGCTGCCTCATCCTTTCTTTTTTTTTAATGTACTGATTTCTTTTTTGATCAATCCAACTTGAATGTAGCACTGAGTCTTTAATTACACAGTGATATGTTTTTTTTTTTTTTTTTTTTTTTTCTCTGAAGACCATGCTTTGCATTGGACAGTTAAAGAGGTGTGAAGGTTAGATACATTTACATTCTCCCTGTACTTTTTCTACCGTGTCTGTATTTTAAACAGATGTACTGAAACGAATTGCAAATGTATGTCTAAGACTTAATAAAACAAGTCTGGTAGAAGAAGAGCAGCCATATGCTTAAGAAGTAGTTGCAGTGTCTGTACATTGATGCAACACTCACCTTACAAGGTAAAGTTTTTGCCATAGCGAGAACAAATCTCAGCTTTCTTGCTGGAACAGAGTAGCTCTCTGTTCTTGCAAAGTATAAACTCATTTCTTCAACAAGTACCTCAGCTCAGCTTCTCCTCCTGAATCACGAAGCACACACTCAGTCACTGCTACTTCCTCTAGTCACTTTATTGTGCATCATAAATCCCCTCTTTTCCAATTGAGTCTTTGTTTTTCTTTATCTGCAGCAGTCCAGCAGCGCAGGGATTTTGTCAGATCAGTGCTGAATCCATCCCTTGTTGCATTATCGGCCTTCTGTAATTCTAATGATGCAGGGATTTAAGCTTTTTCAAGTCATTTCAAGCACTCCGGATATCAGCAATAGATAAATGTATAATATGTTAGTGTGAGTGACATGCTGTTAAAAAAATCTGGCAATAAAATATGTCAAGTGAAAATGGTACCAGTAAATAATCAGTAGGCTGCTATCCATTTATATCATTAGGAAATTAAATGAGACCTTTTCACATTTTTGGTTGGCTGCCAGACAAGCATTAACAACTCTTTACACCATGACCAAAGTAACCTTTGTGGCTTCATGAAGTTGTACTTAATTCTGTGAAAAAATCAAAAGTGAGACTGACTTGGACAGAGTGCATTGCAGGTGATCTTCTGTACGGACATGCCCTCGCAGAACGCCCCGCCGTTCAGAGGTGCCGGGTTAGTGCAGGTTCGAGATCGCTTCTGGACACCCCGCCCACATGGCACATTACAGGCCGACCACTCCGTCCACAGGGACCAGCCGCCGTTCACTGGAGGGAGGACGAGAAAGTTGAGAGAAAGAAGAAAAGCCAAAGTGAGTGCACAACCCAACATATTACTTTGTGTGGAACTCTGGCATAGTTAAATACTCTAACAAGAGCTGGGGTTATTAATGATTATGCAGAGGCACTGCAAGCCAACAATGCATAACGGCAGAAGCAGATTGAGCACGGCGCAGTCATTGTGGCGGATATACGGCTCCCTCCATCCTAATTGCTAGTTCAATGCTCCTTGCTCTTGGATTAAATTAAAGGAATAGAGTGAGTGAAAACAAAGAAAGCAGCCATTAAACGGAAATGCCATTTCTAAAGGCGACACTGACTCATACTGGTCGACAGGTTGGAATCGACCACTTAGCGCTGTGACTGAAGCACTTTACTCTATGATCTCTCTGTCTGGAAGCTAAATGTTTAGCAGCACTATCAAAGGGTGCACCCACAATCCTGGAAGGCCTCTGGCAAATAAATACTTAATAAGCAACACTCCTTTTAAATGAGATTAAGACACAGTAGCTTATTTCCTTTCATAAAGTACACATTGATTTTAAATGAGAGGCAGTAAATTGAGTCTTTGAATAATACATTCATTGGAATAAAGAGGAAACATTGCTCTTCTGTGGAAACACTGAGATGGGTATTTTAATCACTTGTGTATAGGGTGAAGGAAGCCAAACAATTGATCTGAAGTGCCATGTAAACACTGTGTCAGTACTGCGTAATTTGTTTTAACAGGCAATAACAGCAGCTGCGAGGATGGCGTACCGAAGACTATCACAGTGGCCGTGGCGCTGCGTCTCTTTGCCACGATGTTGCTGGCCAGGCAGGTGTAGTTGCCCGAGTCGGAGAGACGCGCCTCGTTGATGATGAGGTTGTGGTCGGCTCGGGTGTCGATGTTGTCGTCGGTCAGGGAGCTCACCAGCTCTTCGTTTTTCAGCCATTCCACCTGTACAAGGGAAGTGATGAAAGGACAGAGATGAGAAATGTTTGCAACAAATCACTGGATGTGTTTAGAATCGTAAACTTTAGACTGAGAGCATCCTAATCTTTTAACTGCATCAAAGTGAAGTGCACCACTTTAAAATGGGAAACAGAGTTGGTTGTTTCTCATGGGACTGGGGGACTGGTAGATTGTAAAAGGAGATTAAAGCAGTGGGTTGACGTAGAGGGACAGGACATTTTTCACTTGACTTCTAGATACCTGTCACATTTAAATGGAAGAATGCAAAGATTTTCATTTAAATAAAAGCTGAGCTGACTGTCGCCAAATGACCGGCAGATGAAAGGATATAAAAGTCCCTGCATTTGCAGTGTTCAGACCTGGGCGTCTGTGGAGACAATTCCCGGGCAGAATCACATGCTGTGCACAGTTAGTCATTATCCATCACCCAATAATTACCTCTCAGCCTGAAATGGTGGAGAGAGCTGAAGTTCACCTGACAGTGGGACTACTTAAATGTGTATTCAAAAACTTCTGTTATGTGTGCTCTCAAGTCTCACACCAAGACATTCTTTTTTAAAATGTATATACCTGAGACAACACACTGTAACCAACATTTTCCATCAGTAATATGGATGGTATGTGCAAATATCAGTGTTTTTGCTACTTTGGTATCTATGAAATTTAAAAGCAACACATTGCAGCACTGGAGAATACGGTGCCACAGGAACAAATACATCAAGTTTGCATCAAACATATGACAACAACATAATTCTGGTTGTTTTCAGTCTCGGCAGTGATAATTTCATGCCATATTCTCAGAGAGTGAGCCAAGAGCAAACTTTCCGTCTGCCTTTTAGCTTTAATTCCCAACAGGTATGAATGATTTTGCTTTGGTCATGGTCAGAAAGCATGCTGATTGTTCCAAGCACACCTAAGCCTACCCCTCATGTTTGGAGTCACTCCTTTTAAAACAGCCTAGCGACACATAACTGCTGATCAGCTGCTGCTTCCAAGTCCAACTCCGCTGATTAGTCACAACTAGGTAGCACAACCACCAACGCTAAGACCATTAAGCTGTCAAAAGCAGCGCTATAACCAATTACCAGCAACGGAGAGGAAAACTAATTATGAATTACAAACTTAGCGACGCTTTACTGCCTCTACCATGGTAAGAGAGCTGCATCGCTGCATTTGCAAATTACATTCATAGCGACGCAGAATGGGCCAGGCTGATGGATTTATAGGAAGTGCACAGGCACCCTTTATAATAAACAACACTCGGGATGGATGCAAATGGGAAGTGCCTGTGGGCATGCAAACACTGGGTAAATAGAAATGACACAGAGACCAGAGGGATGATGGATTGCAGGTATATATTGACACGAAAAATGATAATGCACATCATAACACAGTAATCATTTCTCACATTCTGCATTTTTCCACACCTATTTGAAGCAACTGTGCTGCTGTTGGCAGCAGTGGGAATTTCTCTACTACACAGGAGGGAAGTACAGTGTGTGCCGACCGAGGCCTCTGTTTTTCCCCACGTGCCTTGAAGAAAACTCAAAAGCTGATCTTCAAAGTTCCCCAGACTCTTCTGCACAATTAAAAGATGGCCGTTAGTGCAGGGTTCCATGAGAGGTTAAGCGCCTGGCATCGTTTGATAGATAAGAAAATGGAGAGGACAGAGGAGCAGGGAGACGGAGTCTAATATCTCATGATTAAAGCCATCTATTACTGAATGGGTGGCACCCATCCACACCCACATACTCTCCCCCCCAAACACACAGATTCTATGTATTTATTTCGATTCTATCTGTGGAAATCTGTGACTTGAAAGAGGCAATTAACGTGTGGCACAAGCCGGCCCTCAGTGTTTGGGGCTGCACTGCACATTAGCTGTCTGCTGCGAACAGCCCTTGGGTAATGATGAAAAGATTCACCAAGCAGAAGAGAGAGGGAGAGAGAGAGAGAGAGAGAGAGAGAGAGAGAGAGAGAGAGAGAGAGAGAGAGAGAGAGAGAGAGAGAGAGAGAGCAAAAGAGAAAGAGAGGTGGTGGCAGGAGAAAAAGATGAAGGGACAAATACAAATTAGCCTGGCAAGTGTGTGGCAGCGGATGTGAGAAATGAATTGCCTAATTGGCACATTTGTTTCAATTAGGATGCGGTCATCAGTGTCAGCCTTGACGGAGGGCTTTCCAGGCGGCCCCCACATCAGGGCTTCTTCCCTGTGATTTCATTACCCGGACCTCCCCTGAAGGTCACCTCCTCCAGCTCTGCACAGCAGGCAGGTCCTCTCATCTACTGACGCACACACAAGCACACAGCTCATTCAGATGACATTTGCTGATGATTAGATGCTGGGAAATGTGGCGGTCGAGGGGCAATTAGAGGACAGAAGAGCAATGTAAACGGGTGACACCGTAGCCATCATCGAGACTTATGAGGAGAGTGCTGATCAAGACCTTGCCAGCTGATGCATTTTCTTCCCTCTGCTCATGTGCCTCATTGGCTGCTACAGGGTCTTATGGTCATCGGGTGTCAAGGTGATGCAGCTGGAAACGGTGCGCTTTGATAGTAGTGTAAGGAGTACAATCTGTCTGCTGAGTCATGCTTAGGTGTCACAGTTTAGGATCATCTCCTACCCTCTGGCCAGCACTTAGCTGCCTGCGGCAAAGCCGGTGTCGGCGGCAGAACTTTTTAATTGCTTAGTATCTCATCAACGCAATTGCACAGATTAAGCGTCTCCGTCAGATGTGCTTCCCTGGAGACCAGAGGCCGCCAGCGGTGTCCCTGCTGAGCAGCATATCAAAAGTGACGCCGCAGAGCACAGAGTCAACCCATCCAACGGATTTTCCCCACAACCAGCGGCAACATGTAAAGAAAGGCATACTCATTGTGCACACACACACAGATCCCCGGAGACACTTTGAACGCAGCACGGCTCAGTGTGTTCGTATGAACAGCAAAACTGACAGCAGCAGGTAGAGTCAGAGGGAGGTATCTGCTGCTCAACTGTGCTTGGCCGCTCCGGAGGTTAATCAGAAAAGTACAGGGAGAACACAAAGTGAGCCTGCGTCGGCCATCCGCCTCCCCTGTTGCTTCCCAAATGCCACCTCTCCTCCCCTCCGAGCCATGTGGCACTGCATTACTATTCCACCTCGATCTGTCTTATCTTAACGAAATAAATAGAGGGAGCTCCCGGCTCCAGTCCTGGCTGGGGAGGGATGTAATTGCTTGGCTTAATAATGAAGCTCATCATCTGCTCTCTAGGAGACTTTCTCTGACCTATGAGAAAATAACAGAGGAGCAGGATCTGAAAGTAGAAACAAGTGCAGCGAAGGCAGGAGGTAGGACAGAGTAAAATGCTAACTTGTTTTGGAGTAGCATCACGATGTCTTCGTGAAACAAAGAACAGCTTGTGTTACAGCACAGAAGCATTTAGCTGATTCCTCTTTGTGGAATAGCCTGGCCTGTCTACCTGAGCTACTGTAGATCAAGAGGACTCATCTCGGATTAAAGGCTTTCATTCAGAGGAGGTGAAATTGGCTTCCAGTTTGGCTGTTCATTTCACACTTTCTCTCAGAGCGACCTCTCAAAAGAAACTCATTATTCAGTGTTCTCATGGAGTCCTTTCTCCCTGAGTTAAAAGATCTGCTCTGCATTCACACCCTCTGATATCTGTGAACTAATAATGGGGGCTCGGTTTTGGATCGGCAACACTGAAACTAAATTACAAATAAGATGCTTCTATGTTCTATTAACCATAAACAATTACCGCGTCAGCTCTTTGGGTACGGGAGGATGAAGGTATTTTTATGGCAAAATTCAAGAAATTGCATGTTGCAACTTAAACTCATTCACTCGTGTCCGAGCTTTCAATTCACAGGACGTGCACCAAGAAGTGCACATTGACTGTTCAATCAGAGATACCTGAGTATTCAAGTCAGTTTGCTTGACAAAGGAATGTCTTGTAAAGATTGGGTCACAATAATATTGGTGATTTTGAGTTTTCAACACACATTCAGGGTTTAGGCAGATTTCTTTTGAAAACACCTACAGTGCAATATTTCAGATTTCATCTACTGGCAAATATAATGAAGCATTACAACTGAAGCAAATGTTCCAGGGTTAGATTATTACTATTGCAGGGTGGGACTCCAGGTACTAATTTAACAACTAAAGGACCTGGCAGTAGGAGGACGTGTGATTCAGACAGATACACTGTACCGCTATAGAGAGGCTCAACTATAATACAAAAGTCATGTTAAATATTTTTCTGTCTTGGAAATGCATTTAAAGCTACATAGGAACAGATGGTTTCTCTGTTCACCTTACATTAGTTGTTGAATCCATTATTGACAGAAGTATTGATTAGTGCAGCTTAGAGGTGTTTGCTAATTCATTCATTTTGTTTCTTTTTAGAAAGACAATGGAAAGTAAAATACTAACATAGAATTGTTCAGACATTGACACTAGTGCTCAGTTGTGACATAATGTTCACCTAATACAATAAAGCTCAGTTTATACCCCATCAACAGGAGTAAGAGCAGCATTTCTACCTGTGCGCTGGTGTGTCAGCATTGTTCTGTAATTGCACTGCTAAAACGCTAGGTCCCGACATGTCAGCTTTGTAGAGTTTCATTCTGTACTTCACACAATGGTGAGCACAAGTGAGCGGCTCATGGTGGAGTTGGAGCTAATAAATGTAGATTAGCTGCTTCTTTTACTGATATCACTGCACAGAGAACAAAGACACATCTGAGTAGATGATGTATAGAAGGCTGAACAAGGGCCTCTGAGACATGTGAAGAAGGAAAGGCTTTCGGAACAGTCAGTCACTGCTGTCTGTCTCACTGCAACATGCATATGTATTTCTGGGGATGCGCAGGTCACACTGTAGGCCATACAGCGCCTTAGCTACAGTGGAGAAGTGACACTTGACTATAAGCCACGCTTTTGTCAAATTTAACATTCATACTGTAAATGTGTATTGCACTAAAGTTGACAAAAGATTTTGGGTTTTCTTTTTCTGTCTGGGTTTGTCCCTGTAAGCAAATGCCTTTCAATTAACGTGAGTCATTTGATCCTTTGTTGATACAGAAATAATGGTTAGTGCAGTTTTAAGATTGTTTTGGTAGTATACATATTTAGAACGCTTCACTTCAGTTGTTGACTATTACAGAAGAGCTCAATTAGGATTTTACGTCACCATTTCTCCAGCAACAAAGCATTTTATTTTATTTTTGTTTGTGTGTGAGTGTACGTGTTTTTGAGCAAACCCCATCACTTGAGCCTGTGAAGGTGCCGTTGTGCGCTGCGCAAATGTGGTTTCTACAGCTCAAACTCTCACTTTCGCTTCAGTTGTTGTGACACAGGGCACAGAGACCTGTGACTTGATGATACTGCAGAGAGACAGCTACAGAAGTGTAGCGATGGCAGTCTTCCAACAGGCATCGCAGCTCAGAGGAGCAGATAAAAGCCTCTTTTCTGTCTTTTTGTTAGTGATATAAGAAACACACAATTCTCGTTGTACCAACCTGTCAATCACACAGAGGCGTCTTCCAGGGAGTTATATTGTTATCACTTAGATGTAGGATTCTACAGTGACCTCAGCTGTCATGTAACAGCCTGTGCCTCTCCCTCAGAGACTTAAATAGGTCTGTTCTGACTGTGTTTTATAATTAATTACTCTTAAATGCTGCAATGGGATTTATTCACGTATACAATGCTCACATTAAATATTTAAGAATCATACAATGGCAGCAAAAATAATTTAAATAACTTTAATTTACTCCGCTCAGGGAATATTTTTAATAACACAATCACAATGTCATATTTTCTATCACATTCACCATCTCAAAATGTTATCTTATACATTTACTGTGTTTCAGTAAATGTATAAGATAACATGTATGATTACTGATCCCAAGGTGTTGAAATGTGTATAATTGGGTACAATTATATACACTATGGGTATAACAGTTTTACCTTTTTAAAGACAGAATTTTGAAATGATATTTTACGTTACTACGATTAGTGTTACATGCACTCAGCAAGCACCTTATTAGAAACCCACGTGCAATGTAATGCAATGAATGGCGTTTTTAACGACTTCATGATTGGAGTTGTAGATGATGGTGGTAACAAAGATGAGAGGGTCAGTAAGATGCAGTTTAGATCTTATTACAGTATTCTGAATTGTATTTAGTTACACTCATGAAAATGAATGGATTACAACAGTTCAACAACATGAAAACACAGTTGAATTAATGGTTATTTTAAACAAATGACAAATTCCATAACCTTCATGAAACTTTGATTTAGTCCAGGACTGTTATATTATAATGCATTTTCTTTCACTAGTGTACCTAATGAAGTGTCAAATAAGGTATAACAAGATAAGATAATCCTTTATTCTTCCAACAGCGGGGAAATTAGCAGTGTTGCAGCAGCACTCAGTCCATCTGTTAATTAATTCATAAAAATGTCAATCTGTTCAGCGACCTTCCACCCTATATGGTTATCTTATATCTTTGCTTAACAATTTAACACATGCGCAGTGAAAACATGGATCCTTGTCATGTTCTCTGTCTTGTCTTCAGTCTTGTTTTCTGTCACGTCTTCTGTCTTGTCTTTCATCTTTTTTGTCTTTTTTCAGTCTGTTTAGTTCTGTCATGGTTTAGTTTTTTGTGTTTTTGTTGTATCTTAAGTTCTAAGTTTTTCATAGTAATGGGTTCTGTTTCCTGTTTTATTTTGTTAAGTTCATGATTTCCTGTTTGTCATGTCTGTGTGTTCCTTTTGATTAGCTCATTGGTTTCACCTGGTCTCGTTTGTTGATTTGCTTCACCTGTGTGTCGTTTGTTGCCCTGCTTTCCCCTGTGTTCTTTGTCGCGTCATACTCGTTACTTGTTACCTCATGTTACCGTGCGTTTCTTGTGTGTTTCATGCCAAGTTCAGGTCACACAGTTATTGCAATGCCATAGTTGTGTAAGTGTTTTTGTTTTTTCCTTGGGACCCTGCAACCTAATCAGCACTTTAGGTTTTTGGAAGTTTGTTTCTTTTGTTTATTAAAGAATCTTTTCGCCTACTCCTGCCTCAGCCTCTCTCAAGTCCTGCACCTGGGTCTAACATCCCATTCCCCGCTACCCCGTTGTGACAATCCTAGACAAGGTGATATGCACTAAGAATGGACTTTTCTGTGAAGCAGGAGACATAACTGAACTTGTATCGGGTAGATAAACTTTTGAAACTAAATATGCATGTTCAGACAGCTTGTTAATGTGGAAGGAATAGATATTGATTAGCTCATGAAATCTCACTTTTTGTTGTATAATGTAGGCGTTGCTGTAGACCTTAAAGAGACATACTCGGTGTAGACTTTGACAAACTGTTTTGACCACATGATATAAAATGATTCCACTCATTAGCGTGCCATGACATCCTTGCTGACGTTAGTGATTTCCAACCACAGCATATCCATACCCCAGGCTCACATTCTGTGGGCCTGCGCTGTGGTTGCTACAGCAGTATCCATCCTGCAGCTGCACTCTGAAACCTCATACTGGCACACTCATGGACGCCATCTCAATATTTCATGGACGAGGTGGGCCGAAATTGACTTGGCTGAGGATATCTGCCCTGTGCTCTCTACATTATTCACTCTCTTCTCTTGTGTCTGGGCTCATTTGTGTTGACAAAGGACTAGATGTGAGATTGCGATTCAGTCTGTGCCGCTCAGTTTCAACTATTTTTATCCCCACAGTGGAGACTGGAGTGACATCACTCCTCCATTTTCATGTTGAATGATTTATACGGTGCAGGGCCAAAGGTTGACCTCCATCTAAATCTGTTTCCTGTACACATCATTTACATATCCAGTGCATTTGGAGTGGAAGGTGTGCTGACATTTTTTATATTTATCCCCACAAATACACAAGAAACACAAGGTTTTTGAACGTCACCCAGAACAGTCTCATTCACACTGCCTGTGTTGAAGCTGCACTCTAATAAATGCACATTTATACAAATAGACTTTGTAAAAAAGTGGGGATGCTGAAATCCCTGCCTCTCACTGATTTCTATTTCTACAGATCACATTGACACTGCTAGTTAATATCATGTGGCATGGAAGTTAAAGCATTACTAGTAACTTTGATTCCAGGAATTACAGACGGAGGAACACTATGCCACTGTGCGTTTTGAAAATGGTGTGAATGTCAGCAGTGACCCAGTACCAAAAGGCTGCAGGTGATGAAGGCTGGAAGTGGGTGTCTGTTCAAATTTGACAGGTGTCACAGGTTAATGTCTGGCTGTCAGCTTTTAACAGAGATTCTTCCTTACTCTGTTTTGGTCTTCATCTTCTTACTTTTCCTCACTGTTGCTTTTAGGGTGGGCGGTATGACGGTATTATACCGCAAGATGGTATTAAAGTGTCTACCGGTAGAGATTTTGCAATACCGTTTATACCGGAGAAAGCAGATGCCTGCGGCGTCTCTCTGAGTCACTGTAATTACACCACCTCGACACACGGGGCACTGCAGGCATTGCAGCAGACTGCTTGGTGTGGTTGCATGAGCACGACGAAGAACAAACAGCTTTACCTGAGTGATAACAATTATGGCGGAGGCGGAGAGTGAACGTCAGGAGGAAACGGAGGCAGCCCGACTCACCCATGACATAATTAATTCTCATTATAACGCAATTAATATCCATTCTTAATGGAGATGGTTAACAAATCAGGACTGTAATTAATGAGCATTGTCACTGAGCCTTATTTTTCTCAATTGATCTATAAAAGAGCTATAAAATGTTTAAAAAAAAATAAACACAGCAGGTGACATGTTAGATGCCCTGGAAGCCTGTTAGTTTGAGTTATCATGTCCTAGAGCATATGAATATACCATTTTCTATCTAGGAATACTTGGGAAAGTTTCACGAGAGGCTGCATTTGTTACTTTACATGCTTCCATTTTAACTTTATGTGGTCTAACCACAGTAACTAAGAACCTTTAAAGGAACTCAGTTACTCAGCATGCATAAACACACTAAATTAACCCTTTATGGTTTAGTAATTCTCCCAATTTCCACATATTTGGGGTGGGACTCACTTGACTGAGGGCTTTTCTTAAAAAGTGTTAGCACCAAGAACTTTACTTTAGATAGAAATACAACCTTAATCACCACACACCTATTGATGAGAAACGTCAGTGTCATCCAATCTAAACCACACCTACACAGTTGAAATTTTGAAGATTATGTTTTAACTTAAGTGTTGGCATATTAAGTCATGAGCATCATAATTATCAGCATGCTAAAATGAAGGTGAACACTATCAAAGCAGAGGAATTGGATTGGACCATATGGATACAATCTGTTGCAGCAGTGGTTATTCTTACAGAAATAATAAATGTATAGTGAATTTAGTAGAAATGTCAGTTGACAAAGTAACCAGAGATCTTTTGTGGTTTATATTTCTTTCTTTAAAAAAAAAAGAAAAAAAAAAAAAGAACAGTAAGTCTTTTAAATGTAACTTTTAAAACCACAAACATTTAATACTACAAACAAAGTCCTTCCTATTAAAGATCATCACATTTTTGTGACTGAAGAAAAATATCTTCCACTTTTGGCAATTTTGGTTTAGACATTAAACACAGCAGAGTTGTAATGCAGCAAAATTGTGGCACTGTGCTACTGACTGAAACCAAGACAAAGCTGCAACACTGCAGGAGCTCACATACCTGGATCATGTTAGTTTCTTAAATAATCAAGTTTGCCATGATGTCAAGCCAGACAACTGAAAAATAGCTTTTGTGAATGATTTCAGTGGACATTCACAGATCTGGATGTCCATGTTTCCAAACAACAGACACAATGAGATTCCTTTTCACAATTTTTATGTCAATACACAGTAGGAGCTGCTAACAGATCGAACTACAGAATCCAAGAAAAGAAAGAGCAACATAATAACTCAACAACATACCTTCAAAATCAAAGCCCAAAACTGTAATTGCACCATTCACTCTGAGACCTGACCCATTTTAAGTTTGACGTTTCTCGCAGCGTGAACTCACGAGACTTGGGGCTAATGGTGCTATGAATTGAATCTGAGAGGAGAATCTCTGAGTGTCTTATATTTTATTGATACGTGTGTGTGTGTGTGTGCGTGCGTGTGTGTGTGCACGGACAGTTTGATTAAAATTCATGATGTGAATCTTCTTCATCTGGAGGTGTATACCTGACTCTGAAACCAACACATTTGTTTCTAAATATTTATGTGCACTTATTGCTGGCACCTAAACATAACTATATCAATCTCTTAAAGGTCAGAGAAAGCAGTGCTGCAGGCAGAATCGACTGTCTGAGTGGCACAGCGTTACTCTCAGAGAATAAGGATAGCCGCTCTAATGCGGATTTTTTCTGCTCAGTGGGAGTATAAGCTTCTCCTTTTGCAGGAGAGGAGGAGCCGATGAGTGGCGGACTTACCTCCGCCACGGGCACTCCCTCTGGAGGGCGGCAGTGCAGAACGATCATCCCGTTGATTGGCACCTCCTTCCCCTGAGGGTCTTGCTCAAAGTTTTTCCTCAGGTCTGTGTGGAGAGATAAGAGGCATCTGTCAGGTGTCAGATGTCATGGTCAGCTTGGCCTCAATCCTTTTCAGCAACCAACACGCTGGCCTGACCCCCAGCTCTGCATGCCACGACCTTCAAAACCCACTACAGCCTGTATGAGATAGAGAGGATCCAATGGCCCTGTGCAGGGTAATCTGTTGACAAGGTGATTTGGAGGATACGATGGATGGATGAATTGTGCAAGGACTGCTCTGATTGTCCCGAACATTTATGTGCATACAATAGAGACCGATCATATTCGGCCCATTTTCTGCCTTTGATAGCTTACTGCACTGCAGCTATCAGCTGAAACCTTTAAAACTGTAAGTCTTTCTGGAGAGTAGGAATGCACCTTTGAAATTTTTACATTGGCTGTGAAAGAGTTTCATGTACCCTTAGGAACATAAGAGATTCAATGGACATAAGAGATCTGAGTACAGGAAGGAAACTGAGGAACCTGTAGTCAGAATCTCAGTTCAGCTGAAAGATGCAAATTGAGTCTAAGCAAAGAAATATGCAAATTCTACTACGTACAGACTTTGACACCATGCTGTCATCTGTCAAAATGATTTCTTTAATGGGGCAAGTTTTTTTTCTGTCTTGACGTTTAACAATATTTGATTCCTCTGGGCTTCCAGTGGTAAAATTCCACTAAATTCAACACATAAAGGGATTTTGGTTAACTTATAATGCTCTCAGGAAGTAGTACTGGTGTTGACAGCTGATCAGATCTTACTCTGGATTAGATCGCATTAGTGAATCACTTATTCATTGCTGATAAATCTGATTCAAAAGCAAGGATTACAAGATGCACTGTTACATGTTAGCCCTTGTCTGTTAGTGGACAGACACTGTAAATAATTTGTCAGACAGTTTTAGTAACCTGTCATTCTGCATCACAACCACACTACACAGACCTCCAGAGGAAATCAAGTTTTTTTTTCCCCCCAGTGACTGAGAGCAAGTCATGCTGTACTGCACTGCTCATATTTATTGTTTATGTACTGTAATCGTGACCAAGAAGGAGAGGGGTATCGTCAGGAATTAGGACATATTTTCAAATGTTTTTATATCAAATTTCATATATCACCCTCATGTAATTCTGGTTAACTTTATGTTTGCACTGCAAACAAATGCCACAAAGAATTGGACCAGACTGCTTTGTTTCAGGGTTTCATGTGTACTTCAGCAGACTAAAGTAAAAATAATTTACAAATGCACCAATTTGTGGTTTGATTGGCTAATCTGCTTATAAATGAACAGTTTATTCAAATCAAATGAACTGAGTAAAAATGTTAAAGGTGAGCCCATGTCATTACATTGACTTTTTAACGGTCATCAAACATAACATCACAAAGAAAAGTTCACCATGGATGTATTATTGCACTCTTATAACATAGATAGATTGGATAAGACTCAATGAAGCATGTATTTGTTTTGTAATTACACTTATCAAGCATAACATTATGACCATCTTCCTAATATTGTGTAGGTCTCCATGGTCCTTCTGAGGGTGTCCTGTGGTGTCTGGTAACAGAATGTTGTTAGTGGGGGCCTTTGGGTCCTATGGGTTGAGAGGAGGGGCCTCTGTGGATCATCCCACAGATACTTGATCAGTTTGGGATCTAGTGAATTTGGAGGTTCTTCATGTTTTTTTGAGTTATTCCTGTCCATGTCAGGATGCATCCTGCTGGGGATGGCTGCTGCCATCAAAGAGTGTCTTTGGTGGCACCCCATTGCTATGGGTCTGGTCTATGTGGGTGCTACATGTCTAAGTAACATCCACATGATTGGCAGGTCCAAAGGTTTCCCAGCAGAACACTGGATTGTCAAAAGATGGTCAATTATTTGACCATCTTGTTGATTATTTACTTTTCTTGTAAGTGGTCATAATGTTATGAGTGATCGGCGTAAATGTGTTGTTCCTTTATTTCCAAAAACAATGGGCCAGCATTAGACACGGTTCATCAGAGATATCAGTGTGCCATGCTAGAAGCAGCTAATGTGGCCTCTTGTCTCTAGTGTTAATCTGAGATAAGGCCAGGCAAATTAACTTCTTTATGACCCCACACCTCAAGGATTATTTTGCATTTCAGTACTTGTAGTCTTCCATAGCAACCAATGCTGACTAAGTATCAACATCACATTTATCAAACATCACACAAATCCCTCTAGAGACATGAAAGCCTTTAAAACATTTTTTACCACATACACCCACTTTTATTTTAAAGAGAACTAAAAGGAGTTTTACAGATCAAAGTATAAAAATCACATTTATCAACAAAATATGGGGTCATTTAAAGTATATGGACCATGAGTTAACGCATTCAAGTGTGATATTCTATTTATACTAATCATATTTTAATGCATCTTCATTTGCTGGGCACGCTTGAAATGTTTGCTCCTTAAGTTTTGTGTCAGACTACAGTAATGAATTATTTCCATACTCACAGGCGATACGGACAGTAGCCTTCCGACTCTTGGAGGTGCCCAGGTGGCTCCAGGCCACACAGAGGCACCAGTAGTCCTCAGGTCCATGGAAATCCTCCACCTGCTGGCGGGACACGTTGATCATCACCTCACGCACCTTCAGCCCTGAGAAAAACGAAAGGATATGCTAGTTAGCAACTACAGTAGTCAATATATGCATGAAATGTGACGTCTGAATTAGAATTTCCTAGAAATAAATAACATTTAGTTGATGAACGTTGAAACGTCTTCAGGAAAACTGAAAAAGACAAGTTGCTTGCTTTAGCTTTTTGATGGATATATCAAGACAGTTAAATTATCATTCTGATGGTGCGTTCACACTATCACTGATAGAGCAACAAGCTACAACACATTCAATGTGAAGTGACAAGCTGATATATGACACTTGTTCCTACGTGTCGGGCAAGATATTGAAAGTTCAGCTGCCTTAAATTTGTTTGTTGCTCTTCTGATGCAGTGACGTGTCAGCCCCTCATATAGGTTTGCTTCAGTGACCCACCCAACATTCCTTTGTGACGTCGAGTGAGTGATACTTTTAACATTTGTAACTTTTGCCGCTTGTCGTATGAACACACAATGAGTAAATCTGTGTACAATGCATCTGTTCCAATTAATTAACCCAGAAATCCAATAGAATAGATATGCTACTATACTGTTAGAGTTTGGACACTCATCCAGACCCGAAAGAGTCCTGACAAATAATCAATTTTCCACTACAAGGCTCACAAGGTTTGGCTATTTTCAAATGTAAATATATTAAGAGATGTCTTTCGCTTTCTCCTGCTCCATACAAGATTTTAGCATCTGTGTGTCATGGGCTGCAAGATGTTATACAATTCACCTTTGAAAGAGTGCATGATTGTAGTCAGTGCATTGCATTGGTTTGGCAACCTAACTATCAGGTACAAATCAGAGCTAGAAGCAGCTAACAGGGAGGGAACATGAATGTCTGAAAACTAATTTCATAGCAACCAATCCATTAGTTGTGCAGAATATTACTGAAAGCTACAAATGTCAACGTTGTAACGGGGCACGAAAGGAGAAGTAAGGGAACATTCTGTGTCATTAGGCATTACTCTCTGAGGATTGTGAATGTCTGTATAAATTGTTGTTTTGGAAGCAGGAAACTATAGTTTCTAGTTGTAAAAATGCACCTTTAGATCTTGGGTTGGGAGGGGCTTCATGTGGCTCAGGTCTAAAAGATTTCTTTACGAGCCATGTTCAAGCCTCTGTTTTGGGCACGTGCTGAAGTTGCAGTTAAGAAAAAAAGGGACACTGAAAATCCCTGCACGCTAAATATGGATCCTTAAAGAATCCTTAATCAATACCTTGATGCGTCTAAGGGCTTGTGTCAGTAATCAATGGGTTTTACAGGATTAGTTATGCATAAGTTCTTAGGGAGGGCTGACGCACTTCCTAAATCAGTGGTTTCACCCCCTCTCTGCCGAGGAGTGTGAGCATCACTAAGGAAATTGGCATAAACACAGAGCCCCGGGGGACCCTGCTGTATGCTTTGAGTGCTCAGTGCTGCTAACAAGAGGACAGCTAAATCAGCTGTGGCAGAATTAGCATTAATAATTTGGACTACACTTAACAGCATGCGTAGGATCCCTGTGCAAGTGACACCAGGACAATATACCATATTATGTAACACAAAAGCCACGCGAATACAGCATGCTGCACAATGCTCTTATTATATTGAATGCATTAAGACGACAAGAAAAAAAAGCTCCATTTGAAAATCCTCTTAGGCAACTCACTCTCAGCTCCCTGCAGGAAATGTTCGTCACCCTGTCATATAGCTTCAGATGGGTATACAGCACCCATATTTAATCTGAGTCATCGGCTTAGGGCCTGTCACATGTGTTTTCTCAGAACCTTTCACAGCCTCCAGGCCTCATACCCACAGTTGGATTAAAGAAAGAGATGTGCAATGTGCTGAACTGCAAAAGACCAAAAGCCACCCGGACTCTTCTGGCTCTTGTGCATCCACTCTCTCCAATAAATAACATTTTTAATCTGACATGCTCTTACTAAAGTCAAACAGTCTCGTACTGCTGCTGCACAGTTTGCCAAAACCTGAGCAGACTATCGAATGAATAATGAATACCAAACGCGAGTGAATGGCAGCACAGCTACACCGATGAATCCATGCTGGCATTTGAGGTAAAATTAAGAAATTGAGAACAATACTTGAAAGGGGGTCTCGGTTGTGCAGGGTATAAATGACAACAGAAAAGGTGGCCTATTGTTTTTATCTAACTAAATGGGGATGACAAGTTGTGATATGCAGATACAAATTAGTGGTTTGTCTCAAAATATTCCATCCTGTGTATTTGGTAAGTGGGGCGATTTAAATTATGATTGACAGGTCTGGAGGGCAAAAAATTGTGCTTTTAAGATGAGTAATAAACAAAGCAGCAGCGCTACGATTAGTGCTTCCTAGTCGCAGCCCCTGTAGAGAGTGAGACACAAGCATAATTCATAATTTCTCGAGCAGGCCAGAGAGCTGGCAAGTGACAGCGTACGTGTGGGAAGAGAGACAGCAGAGAAAATAATGACTAATGACTTTCCATGATGCCTTAAAATGTATTAGCCTGGGTTTTAGAGAAGAGAAAGAGAGCAAGAAAACAGACTGATGGAGAAAGCGCAAGAGAGGGAAAAGGCGGTGGTAAGCTTTTCCCGACAAAGCGGCTCATTTCCTGGAGTCCAAACCGACGTCGACAGGTGGTTTGCCGAGACGAGTGCTGCGACTGTGTCATCTGTCAACCCTATTTGTTTATAGGCAAAATGCTGTTGACAGGGCTCATTAGAGTAAACCACTTGATCTGTTCTCCTCCCCACTCCCCTCCCCGTTCTTCGCAGTTTCCTGAGTCACTTGATAAATCCATCCAAAACGGCTGAATCACTCAGAGAGAGGCTGAAAATATATCTGGAACGGGAGCTACGTTTTTGGTGGCTCTGAGATGTGGTGAAGAGGAGAGTGTCACTGTCGAGGCGCCGCCCTAGTCTAGCTTATTAACTTTGATGTGGCTGATAAGAACTTCATTAAAGTGTTGCATAAGGATCAGAAATCAGTTTCAACTTCAAGGGGCTTGAATGCAGCAGGAAAAGTTTCTCTCTGCAACATACTTGGGTTCTCTTTCGCTAACCATCCAATAAAAGTTAAATGGGCACACAGTGCTATCCCATAGATCAATATTAGACTTTTCAGAAAATGGCAATATCTGCCCAATGTACTGGCAAAAACAAAATGCTGGTCCAGTGGCTCTGAAGCAGGAGGAAGAGAAGAGCACTGGAATAGACTTTGTTACTTTACTTAAAAGGCCCTGGGCTCGTTTAAAAGCTCAATGTTATTACGTATCTGAACTGATGCCAACTATGGTTCCACTAGTCAGAAATGCAATGAAAATAGTGTGAGGTATGCTTCATTATCTGTTTTTCAAAATATGCGTATATAGATAGATTTGCAAGCTTTGTAATGTTTGTAATATATATATTATCTCTTCAAGTTATTCAGTTATTTAGACTTCATATAGACTTTTTATTTTCTCATGGCAACTGTTTCGTGAATACATTACTTTTAGACTTCCCTACTTAAGCAGAGTTCATTTTGGTTTTCAGGCAGTTTCACACGTTGGTACTTCTACAGTTGTCTGACACTATAGGTCATATTTCTTATGTAAATCTGAAAATAATCAAAAGTTTGGAAGAGTCAAACAAAAAAGCAATATGTTTTCGCAGATAAAATGAAGAAAAACTGATGAGGATTCAAATATTTCTAGGTCAGCAATCAAACTGGAGCAAATTTGCAGCATGACTTCTTTGAAAAGCAATACACCACGCTTTGTTCACTGAACCATAGAACAGCAACTTCATCATAAACACAGGATTTTCTAAAGGCTCCAATCAGCAAAAGTCAAAGTCCTGTCAAAAGAAGGCTCTCTAGTAGAGTCTCAGAGGACCAGCGTGTCTCTAAACCACTACTCAGCAGGGTAAATAAACACTTCGGGGGGGGGGGGGCAACAACGTGCCAGAATTTCACAGTGGAGGATGAAAAGAAGTCCTGTTTACTGCTGATGCCAAGCTAAAGATAAGTTTGTTGGTGTTTTGCTATTTTGGAGCTGGACACCTGCATTGAATTGGCTCCATTCCGATCGAGAGGAAGTAGCAGTCGTTCCTCAAAGATATGGCCCACCCTTTGGTTTGCATCTTTGTGGAGAACTACCTGAAGGATTAGGCTTAGTGCTAAAGGCCAAGAAGGGCCGACTGTCATGGAGTTTCCTCCATAGTCACCTGACTTCAGTTGACTTTAGGAAGATTTGTCCCTTTTGTGAATGACAAACTTTGCAACGTGCTTGAGTAACTTCATAGGAGCAGATCACTCAGCATTTACATTCATGGAGCACTTGGGGATTGACAAAGTCAGATATTTCTGACATCAAAAAAAACCTATTGGGAACAAAGCTAGGTCATGTTGGGGAAGTTTTATCAGGCCTCAACAAACTCATGGAGTTCCAGTCTTTCCGGCATATAAAAATGAGGGCAAACAAATACTAAAATATATGCATACATATATTTTTCAGATTAAAATGTTCTCTCAAATTGCAAAATAATTAATGTTAAAATAGGACTGTAGAGGGTGAGTTTGGATATAAGATTCAGTATTATCTTACTGGAGTAAGACAGAATTTGGACAAGTATCAGAAAGTGCCAAGTTTTATGATTTTAATGGGGATTTGTGTAACACTGCAGAAGGAGCTGAGAAAGTAGAAGTATGATGTCTATTACAATAAGAAGCAAAGTGTTGTAGCAAATGTGTGAAATGAGGTTTCCCCCTGCTAAAAAGCTTAAGCAGAAGAAGTCATTATCAGGGCATCCGACTGTGCCGAGGGCACCTGTCACAGCACCCGTACTGCATGGAAGATTTTCACATCATATAATGTGAATCAATAACTACATATGTATTTGTTAGGCTCTGTTAAATTATTCAACTGTTAACATTATTGACATGCCAGTGAGATTGGTGTTGCTATGAACTCAGATGCAACACTTTTGCATTTATTTGAGCAAATATGGTTGTTGAAGTTTGAAGAACTCTCAGGAAAGGGCTGATAAATCAAAACATCTGACTGTACAGATATTTTGATTGATATTTCGCACGAGGACATCTTCTCTGTCCTAAAGTAATTAAATCTAAACTAAAACTAAAAGGACTACAGATTGGCCCAGTGACACATCCACATCAGTCACACCTGAGGAATGATACCTTTAACTGTTTGAACACTGACTTGCCTGCCAATGATTTATCATGTGTATAGACAAAATGGCATAAGTATAGATATATCTGAATAAGAAGCTGTAATTTAAATTTAAAGTATACAGTCATGCTCATCAAAAGAAACAGCACAGACTGGTAAACTGGTAGCCAGCTAGTTTCAGCTCTCTTCACTGTGTTTTGGGAGTGACCAACCAACAGTGCTTTCTGGTCCAGTATGGGCTGCCAAATTCAGCAGGGTGTCAGGGGTGCAGATTTGTGCCAGTTTGGGGTGATAATTGATAAATTTAGCTTCATGTGGATAGAATGGTGAGTCACATGTGGTGACCTGGATTTGGGCAAGAAACAAACCCTGGACTGAACTGGCTCTGTGCCATACTGGTCAATATTTTTTCCGGCGAACAATTTCCACAGGGTACTGCATCGAACTTCTGACAGAAAGAACAGCGTTTCAGTACATATGGATGTCACAACAATATGAGAACAATCGTAATTCCGCTACAAGCGCATAATATAAGCCTCACCAGCTAATTTGGGGAAATACGATTATCATACCCACGCTATAAGCCGCTGGGTTTAATGCCTAATTCCGTAGGTTTCTTCGAGGGGATGGGACGAATGCTTTTCCAAATGCGCCCATTTTTACATTGGAACACAATAAATATTTCGGTAACAATCTCAATCATCGATCAATCATCAAAACATCGTGCTTCCTGTGCACTTCCTGATGTACTATCGTTACAGATACAAAACGAAGCTTAACGCTGACAAGGCAACACGTTAATGGCCAATTAATTGTTTTTAAAGTACTGCTGTAACACGGCAGCAATGCAGACCCGATGCTCACAAAAACAGCATCTTTTTGAAAACAGCCAACACAGCAGTATGCAGTAACGGAGTTTCTGTATCAAGTAACAGCTACTATACAAAAGCAGCAAATGATCTCCATGACAAAAGCACTCTCGACTGTATTGGGCTTTTCTTTTCCTCGTTACCTGCTCGACCGACTTCTCGCTTTGCGCCCCCTGGTACCGTTACTGTAAAATCCATAAATAAGCCGCACCGCTGTATAAGCCGCAGGGTCCAAAGCAAGTGACAAAAGTAGCGGCTTATAGTCCGGAAATTACGGTATGCTAACAACTTTTTTACACATCAATTTATGCCTTGGAATAGACATATTTTGAGCAGAAGTGATTATGCACGTTCACAAACATTTGGTTGGGTTGTGCTTGGTCTAATTGCGTAATAATGACAAGCTTCAGTCACAAGCTTTTGTATACTGGCTTAAAAGCTTTTTAGAATCAACTTTAAGGGGCTGCAGTATGAAACAGTTTACTCTTCACGTTACTTACTCATACTAACAAAAGTAAAAGAATTCTTAATGTTTGTCTGCCCAACATCTGCATAGTTGAATCATTCCTGGAGAAGTTACAGAAAACCTGCATGGCTGCACTGATACTTGAGGTTGTGTGTTTGTAGAAACAATGGCATGGCTTATCACTGTACTTTTCTATAGCCCACAAAGTGTTCAGTGAGGCAGGATGATGATTTGTAATTGCTGTTCACGGCTCTGGTGCTGCTGATCTATGGCACAGTGCTGCTAAGCGGGATGCAGCAGGCGTGAAACACCCCCAAGACATAAATTAATTTCATATAAATGGTCATTGTCTCTTGATGATATTGTATTTGTGTAAGATGCATGTGTGGATGTTGTTTGGTGAGGCCCATCTTGACTGATACAACCAACTGTCATCTGTTGAAGTAAAGTCCTAATGTCACAACAGCTTCAGCAGCGATATACTGCAGGATGATCCTCACTCTGTCACCGCACCATTTTATTATCATATCCCTTGAAATTACTCCTGTGTTAATTAACACAGTTGGTTTGGGACTGAAGGTTTGGTGTACAGCTACTGCTTGCTACTATTCATGTCTTTGAAGCAGGGTGGGAAAGTGCTGCTATCCTCCAGCCAACACGAAGTAAATTTTGATAGTGGCTGGTGAGTTAATGCGTTTGACAGGAATCAACCTTCAGTCAGTCAGTCAGTCTCTTATCATCAGTAAATCATCAGGACCTGATGCTTTTTTTTCTGCCCACCACTGTGGCCAGTAGTAAACAGCTAGCTTCTTTTGCTATCGTTATCCCCATGAAGATGCAAAATGAATGAACATACATTCACTTTGATTCTATAAGATGAATGAGTTCTTATCAGCATAAACATAATTGGCATGTCATGTTACTTTGATGCCTTGTGGGAGGGGTGAAGATCCCCATTACTGATGTCTACTGCTTCATGCATACACGCTAATAAAGCTAATCTAACTCAAATCATGCCTGTCTTATTATCTGGAGCTTAACATGCTGCCATTAGTTGCGTTATGAATTCCTGATGCTCATTTCCCATGTATGAATTACAGTACATATCCTGAATGCAACTCAATGAGCATGACATGAGAATGTGTGCTATTTATCACCCCAATATGTGCTCATTCATTACATTACACATAATCAGGCTGTATTTTCTGGATGTTGTAGTCACACTCCTGTCCAGTCACTTATGAACTGATGGGATTTAAAAAAAGAGAGAGAGAGAAAAAAGTGAGTGGCTAATGAAAACAGCTGGGTAGTCGTCACGTCTGGAATGTTCAACTCAACTAGAGACTGAAAGCAGTCAAACAGCTAATTGTAATGTTTGCAAGTGTGTCAAGTGGTGGCAGCAGCATCGCTAATTACAACAGCAGCTTGTACCTGAACCGCTTTATGTAGCAGTTGGGCCAATTTAAAATTCCTCTTTTTAATGCATAATAACTTCTCATGTAAACATCACAGAACTATGGTTAATGGCATAGACCTAGAAAAAGTCAATGGTAGGCAGAAAAAGTTAAATGCCCTTTAATGTACATATGTTGCAACCAGTAGATACATTCATCAATTACCAAAAAAAATATGTATCGTCTATGTTTCTACAGCGAAAGTGTTTGCCAAATATTTAAGTAACTGAAGGGTTAGGCTTAGAATTTATATATGTCCCAAACTATGTTTTTTCTGCATATTTTTAACTTGTGATTTAGACTTAGAATTAAAGTAATAGTGGAAAAACAGAAACACCTTTCTTCATCAATGTTATGTCCAACATTACATTTTACATCCTTATACTTTTACATTCATCCTACTCCAAAAAAAGCTTGGTCCACTACATACTGAACAAGGTCCTCAGCTGATAATAGAGAAATTACTTATCTAAACTACCCTGCTTACCAGGCAGCAAAGTTGTCATGGTTACCACCTATGATGAGGTGCTAAACTGCTGTTACCTGAGCAGGGTCTCCTCTGTCCATTACATTACAACAAACAAGCCAGGCAGCCAACAGCGCTGCTTCCCAACACAAAAATATTAGATTACACACTGAAACTGTATATAGAAGTAGCGACACCAACATCCTAAATTAAAACAAACAGATGATATCTTGATATTTCACTTGATGAGCCTCTCAGCAGTGGAAATGCTGGAGGCATGCTGTAGTTTGATCTCTCTGTGCAGTATTTTAAATGCTGCTATCACTGCACAGTGAGGTAAGTCTGTTCCACTGATTAAAGCATGATTTCGGTTTATTATGCGAGTACTTTCAGCCATACCTAGGTCATTTTAACAGCTTACTTTTCAAACTAAATACTGGGATCTGGGGACATGATGACATCTCTCTAGTGGAGCACGCCACATGAGCCATTAGACAATTACACAGCGTATAAAACTGAAATTTACTGCATTTAATTAGATTTAACATCATGATTACCAGAACTTTAACACATGTGCCCAGACTGAAATGACTCTTTAATGATGTGGACATTTTCTTCCAAGGCAGACATTTGCACTTCAGAATTCAGAACCAAGTTGCTGATCAATTGTGTTTTTCGTTAATCCACTTTGCCCCAAATTAAGATAGTTACTGGTGATATATATATCGATCAGGCGTAACATTATGACCAGCTTCCTAATACTGCGTAGGTCTCCCTTGTGCCTCCAACAGTTGTGACTCATCAGAGAATGGACATGGGCCTTCTGAGGGTGTCCTGTGGTGTCATCCTGCTGGGGATGGCTGCTGCCATCAAGGAGTGTCATTGCTATGGGGTGGGGTATCATGTGTTTACTCCATGGGTAATGTTAACAACTGCAGGACAAGATAGCTGGTCTAAGTCTTTGGTCTATCACAAAGCTGACACAAGACACACTAACAAACTAAGCTGCTTGTCATTTGAAAATAGGAGGTAAATAGCACATAGAGACTCATGGTCACCAACACAACTGCAATATAATGACTTTTCCACTCTTTAATGGACTTTTGAATCGTTTCAATTTTACCATTATGTGTTAATTACATGATATCAAAGCAGCCCATAATGGTAACTCACAATGTTCAATGTTAAGAATGTTAATTATCTGAATTAAAAAGGGGATGGCGGTACACATGCAAAAGCAGTGATGTGATATATATGTATATTATATATATACACACACATACATATTATAACCTTTATGACCCAAAGGAGGAGAGTTTTTTCTGGTCAAAATGACAGAAATGAAGACAGAAGCAGTTTGTCCTATGCTGATGGGGTTCAGTGAAGTTTTCTGACACACTATTCTAAAAATACATTTTAGTGTTCATGAATCCAGAGACCTGCGTTATCCTCATTACAGTGGAAAATATCTTGTTAGTGTAACATCTATCTGCAAAGGCTAACAATAGCCAATACTGTTCTTTTAATCCGTCTTGCTCATGTGCTCATATGAACCTTTCTGCCACCCACATGCTGTAAGATTTTTTTCAAGTAAAGTACACTCCAGTTTAGATCTCAGAACAGCCTTAGCACATCAGCATCATTCTCCATCAGGGTCTTATTACGTGCGCTCCAGCTTGCCAAGTGCAGGCCCAGTTTCCACACCAGGACTTAACAGTGACAGAAAAATCCTGCAGGTACTGTTCTGAAAATTCTCCCTGCTGTTCGGTAACTGGAGCATTTAAAGTACTGAGGCTTTGTTTAGGCCGTATCCCCAAATTACCCACTGTTTCACTCTGCCCACATTCATATTGCATACCAGAAAAACTGGCTTGCACACAAGATCATGGGCACACACGAACATGCACACCCATACGAGCATGTGTACAGAGCCATTAGAGTCTATTTCCCCTATGTTTTGGGGCAAGGATATTTGATAGCACACCATTTTTTGTTTTTTTTTACGTTTTGCCCAGAAAAGTGGAACTTTTATCTCCCAACTCCATTAGGCCCTGTGCCCACTTCTTAGCCCTGTAACCAAAGACAGTTCCAACCCAGTCATGTCTCCTTGAAATGATACCAAATTTCAAGCCTGCAAAACACAACATCAAGCCTGCTGCTAACAACCAACACACATCCTGCAGTGTTGAGTGTTATGTTGACAAAAGTGACACTACACTGCCATGGTAGGAAGCCGTCGCAATTAGAACTACTGCACGGAAAAGTTTTAAGCATTTTTCTGTTTTTGTGTGGATGAGGAGCTAAATGCAGACTGATGCATCAAATCAGCCCACCCAAGCAGAAAGTCATCATAAACCGTAAGCATTTACGACATCTATAGCCAGATTTAGCAGGAGTGTGCGCTGGGAGTGGGACAGGATGGTGGTGTTTAATTTATGTTTCCACATTCACATCCCCTATTCTCTTTCTGCATCAGGTAGCATCTCTAAAACACATTTTACTGCACCACATTGAGTACATTAATTCCAATCTATACTTGTTTGCGTTTTAGAAAACAGTTTGGGTATATTATAGCCTTATTAGCTTAATTTACCCTGAAAGCACAAGTAATTTTATAGCCATACCGCAGTGCAGAACTGCCACATGAACAGCAAGGAAAAAGAAAAATGGCTCATATGCCAACGCAATCAGAGCAGATGAGCCTAATTCAACCTTTTCATAGTCCATACAATAACTACGTAAAGACTTAATCCAATTCACTCTTTCAAGTTGGAAGAAATGCATTCTTTCTCTGCACCACATGTGATAGACGTCATGTGGTGGACATCATGTAATGCACCTATTTTCAGGTGACGCAGAAACATAGAAGGAACACAAGAGAACTGGTCCTGTTAAACTTTTTTATTAGAGACCTTAACAGATATAAAGATCACTGAACGCTTAAATGGTCAAAAACCTCAAAACATGCATTGGAACAGATGAATAAAACCTGGGAAAGATTTCCTTCTACTTCTGTGGTATGGAGGGCAAATTTAAAGGTCCCCTGCAGCCAGAGACTTTTGTTCTGGGCCATGTAAATGCATACATGCAATCAGATCATTTATTTAGTGTTTGGGATATCTAATCAGAATGATTTCAAACCAGTTGAAGATATTTGCTTCTTTCTGTGTAAATGCAGTCAAAGTTGAATCAAACTCAAGTGCATTCTCAGTGGACACTTCCATGATTGTGCTTTATCAACAGTTGTTTGTTTGAGATTCTCCTGAACAGAATCTTGAGGCATGGCCTAGCTGTGCAGTGTTTGATATGAGGTGCTTTTTGCATATGACAGACCTGCTTTATGAATCTACGAACAGCATTTGCATTTTCCATTTATTTATTTTTTTTAAATAATATCATCCCAAGATCAAGAGTTAATGAATCATTTATCTGGGAAAACGTCTTGAGCGCCATACATCAAGATAAAAAGACCAATTTCTCCATATTGTAACAAGATCATTTATCAAAAATAAAATAAATAAATAAATAATGGCCATTACGGATTTGACCGTCTGGTTCATTTGATCACACCACATTTCAGGCAACAAGATTATGGTCATGCCCATCAGGGAGAATCCATTACTGAACAGTCAGTCAAAGCAACAATATGTAGTTTGCTGCTGCTAAATCATTAGAATAGGCTGTAATGTTTTATAGTAGCCAAATATGAAAGGTTAACCAACTCTCCTTTACCAAGGTTTGTTTCATCAAGATAAATAAATTAATCCATTATTGTGAGAAAATGAGTTATTCGGTTTCTCCTGGTACTCCAGCTTCCTCCCACCATCCAAAGACATGCTCGTTAGGTTAATTGTAACTGTAATGGGGTGGAGATGTGGGGGTAGCTTTGGGGGAGCATTGTTGGAGTATGAGTGGGTATGTGAGTGTGTGAGTGTCTTTGTGTTTATATGTTTCGGAATTATGTTTAGTACTATTTAGCCCATTATTTTGTACTGTACATTATTGTTAGGACCTCCTCGAAAATGAGATGGCACATCTCAAGGGGCTATCCTTGAAATAAAGAAAAGAAAAAGAAAGAAATTGGTGATTCTAAATTGCCAGTGCAAGTGTGAATGTTGGCCCTGCGATGGACTGGCGACCTGTCTCGCCCGATGACAGCTGAGATAGGCTCCAGCAGACCCCCGTGACCCCTAACAGGATTAAATGGGTTTTTAACTACATAGTTAAGTAAGTAGTGTGCTTGAAGGTGAAGGTCTTGATATACTAGGGTCGAAGATGCAAATGGCTTCCTTTGAAACGGACGAAAGGCACATAGAATAGAAACACTGCTCCTGAATAGACAGTTGATGCAGTTAATTAAGTCCTATGATTTGGAAGTATTGAGCTATGTGTGTGATATGTGCTATCAAACAGCAGTACTATCAATGCATTTTCCAGTCTCAGGAAGAGGGCAAAGGGACAAACTCTAACCCTATAGTTACTTCAGTTACTAGTAACTCAAACCAGTATTCAAATGGGACAGGTGAAACCAATGAAGATTGCACAAGGTGAAACCAATCACAGAGGGCAAACGACAGGAAGTTAAGCAGGACAATAAAAACTGAGGACATTCCAGTCCATCATGACAGAGGTATAAATGAAACACGTGTCTGATATAAGAACACCTCAGTAATATTCAAATACTCCTCTAGGAAATGGCCTCGGCGAAGGACTGTACCGTATGGTCAACCTCATTTAGTCATTCGCTAGTGCAACTATGAAAAAGGCTTACGATGGAAAGAAGGATGGCAACCAGAGAACCAGCAACTCTTAGTCTAACAGTTAAGGTGTATGTCAGTTAATTGTAACATAAGGAGCTTACATGTCATACTCTTGTTTCTTTCACCAAGTTCCTGTCCACATTTACACTTCCAGTTATACTACTTTAAAGAGCCCACGCCAGAGTTCTGTCTTGCAGAAAGAATGCAACACTGAGCAGCTCCTGAAGTTGATGGGCATTCTGACTTTTACAGGTAAGTGTCACCAAGCACCTTCCCAAGACCCAAAATTGGATATAAAAACAGTAGTGCATTCATTGATACTCCTCTGATGGCTCAGGTATTAAAGCTGAACCCGCTGACTCATCAGCTGGGACAAAGGGCTCCTTTCTCTCTCATAAAAAAATAAAAATAAAATCCTTTACAGCCCAGTCCTCAGCACTGGCAGCAAACATGCGGTAAGCCTAAATAAAATCATCTCTTCGAAAACGAGAAGTTATAACCCGTCCTTTCCCCCTCAGGAGTCTGTATATGTGTGTGAGGTGTATTGTCCGGGCCACATTCGGTTAACAACCCCATTAACTGGCTCACAAAGCAACCCCGGGGCAACGATAACATCAATCCTGGGTTTAGAGGCCATTACGTTTGAGCTGGAGATATACGTGGCGTGCTGGAAAAGCGAGGTGAGGCAGTGGCGGCTGAGAGGCTAGAAGGGTGGTAAGGTGACGCCGCCCATTTGTCAAATCTACACCTCCGCACCGTCCATCTGGCAACCCTATCCTGACCACATGTACGCCACCAAAGCTACTACTAGCACCCCTCAGCTGCTTGGCAGGTGAGGACTGAAGCCGTTTATCTGCTTTACTCTCCACTCCACATACACAAATCAACATACATACACACATATACACTACTGGTCAAAAGTTTTAGAACACCCTAATTTTTCCAGTTATTTATTTCAATTCAAGTCGTGCTAGTCCAATGAATAGCTTGAAATGGCACAAAAGTATTGAACAGCCAGAGATTTAATGGTTTGGTCACCCAAAACTGAAAATGAATGTACATTTCCGAATTATACAAAAAGGCCTCTTTCAGGGGACATGGAGTGTGTTAACAATTTGAAGCTTTTCTGCAGCAATGAAGGCTGAGTCAGCCTTGAAAGCTGATGCTACTAATTCCTATACGTGTTCTTACTTTTCTTGATTATTTACAACACATTGTCTGAATAAAAGCAGTGCTTGAACACACTGTGGTACAAAAGTGACAAGAAAAAGGCAAACAACAATGGAAGAGAGACAGGCCATCATAACACTTAAAAATGTAGGGCTTTCCTACAGGGAAATTGCAAAGAAAGTCAAGGTGTCTGTAAGAACAGTTTTCTTCACCATCAAAAGGCACTCAGAAACTAGGGGGAACTCTGACAGGAAGCGGTCTGGCAGACCCAAAGCCACAACTGAATCAGAGGACAAGTTTCTGTGAGTCAACAGCTTGCATAATAGGCGACTCACAGGACAACAGCTTCAAGCCCAGCTTAATAGTGGCCGTAGTAAGCAAGTCTCAGTTTCAACTAGGGCGGGGTGATAAAACGATAACGGTATATATCGCGATAGACGCATGGTCGATTTCAATAGAAAATACGTTCGATATAATGTTCGATAATTTCACTCGAACTCCGTTAGAGAAAAATAGGAAGAAAACCCCGAGCCACACCTGCAAGTCATTCTGGGGGATGTAGGCAGAGGAAGGGCTTTAGCCTCTCGACCTATCATGGCCCAGCTAAGCCAACAACAACTACAAAAAAAAAAACGAACGCCGTGGAGTGAAAGAAGAATATGAGTGGGACGGCGCGAGAAGACATTGTAGATAAAAAGGAAAGATCACGTCACCAGTTTGGCAATATTTTGGTGTTGTCTGCAAACTTGGTGGTGAGTGAGCATATTAATTGGCTCTTGTCTCTCTTGATTAGTCGTGTAAGAGTCGGTTAAGTTTCGTTTATCTGCCGCCGAGCGAGTGGCTGCTGACTCAGTTAAGCAGGGATCCAGGAGCAGCGGTTATGAGTCGGTTAAGTTTCGTTTCTCTGCGTATTTTTTGCTGTCAAGTCGGCTAGTACATTTTGTTTCTCTGCCGAGTGACATGTAAGATGTTTGAATGGTGCCATTTATTGATTATCAATCAAACGTGGCAGGACTCAACTGAGCCGGTTAAATAGACTCTAGATTTATTCGAGTCGTCTTTGACGGTCTGGTTGTATGACCCGAATCTTTTTTTTCCACCGCTACTGAATGAATTAAAAATGAATGAAATTTAAATGCTACTAAATATGTCACTGTTTAAAAAATTTAAATAAACAAAAAAGTCTTGCGCACTGCATCAAAGCGATATAAAGAACGGATGCAGCTTAGCACAGTTGAGAAGTCTGAATAGAATAGGTTAAAAAAAAATGAATAATTATCAATATCGACTGATATGAAACAATTATACCGTGATACATTTTTCAGCCATATCGCCCAGCCCTAGTCCCACAGTGTGTGACATCAACTATCAAACATGGAGGAAGTGCCAGAACTACCTCAGGAAAAAAAAAATAAGGTATAAGCTTGGAAACATGGAGTGGCCAGCACAGTCTCCAGACTTAAACTCCATCGAACTGGTTTGGGAAGAACTGGACAGAAGAGTGAAAGGAAGCAACCTACAAGTGCTACACATTTATGGGAACTTCTGCAACAGACTTGGGGAGAGAACTTTCTGAATAATATTTGCAATATTTGATTTCTAAGTTTAGAATACATTTTGGTCTATAAATTGATTCCATGATTTCCTTTTCAACTCAAATTGCTTAGTCCACAAAGGCACACAATATAAATATAGACATATGCACCAACACACATGCGTAAATATGTATGAACACATGGCCCAGCTCACACACACTCATTTGTGTGTCATCACACATGAGCATAAACACTATATGTACACCCACACACAAAAAACACTCATTGTGTGCATATGCATACATGCAGTACCAATTCAGGCAGTTCACATGACTAAACATTCACCATCCAGATGGCTACATACACACATAATGCACAACTCTCATATAAAGCTGTACTCAATAATACGTACACACAGATACATGCTTACCACCCACACCCCCACACACACCCACATACCATCCCTCCACACAGACATGCATGTGATGCAGCTTCTGCAGTATCTGAAGGCGAGAGCTTTATCTGCTCACTGCTCACCAATGATAACATTCACACTACAGATGCTGGAAAGAAAGGTCATTGGGTTTTTCTTGGCCCCTTTCTTCTTCCTTCTGCTCCGCGGGTAGCTATTGAACACTGGGATTTTATACGGAAGCATGTTTGTGTGCAACACCAAGTGCTTAATAGTCAGATTCCTCCAAGGGAGGCTTAACCGCCTCAATTAAAATCACATAAAGGAGAACGTGCAAGTCCTAACAGTATAAGCACGTCTCCTCTTTTAGAACAAACAAGGATAAAGAGTCTCCCCCTGATAGAGCCAGGTGGATGCTGATTTTCTCTCACACTCCCAGGTCGGAGGCAGTAATCACAATTAGGAAAGTGCCAAGAGAGGCGGTGCAGATGAGTGACGGCTCCCCCGCTGTCCTGGACATATGGGTGGGAGGGGAATGGTTTACACCCAGCACCCAGGAGATCTGTCAGCTCTCCCAGTGGGCGCCCTACTGAGCATCTCCCAGATTTGGTGAGAGAGAGAGGTTTACATGGCAACCGTCAGAGGAAATGCATGGGGCTTGCTTGATAATGGGAAATAGGAGTTTACTTTGGGGAGCGGAGCTGAGAAAAACCCACCTACACTCAGTTTACCAATCTCCTGGGGCTCACATGAATCTTAATCATGTGAAATTCTTAGAAGTTTGCGAAGATAGGATTTTGCATTTTTACTGTGGTGTATTTTCAACAAGGGTTTCCAAATTTTATCTTTTCATAATGGCCTTACACATATTGTAAAGCTGCAAGAATCAGTCTTTCATAATAAAAGAGAACTGAATGACACTGTGTTGCAAAAGCTACCATCCCGGCTGCTCTACAGAAAAAACTGTTTCAGTTTTACAGTCTCACGAAATGTGGTCTCCATTTCATTTAAACAAAATAGCTGTTAGCTGATAATAAACACAGTGGAGCTTTCAGCAAAGTAAAAAAACGAAACTAACAGGACAGTAACAAGTACATGTTGAATGCTAATGTACGACAAAGCTGCAAGTGGGTTGCTTTTGCATTTGTTCTGCTGCACATACACATTATGCACATTAGGGATGCACCGAAATGAACATTCTTGACCGAAACTGAAAACAGAGAACCCGGGGCCGAGAACCGAAACATCGAAAGAAATTATGACAATTATTAGGGTCGTTGCCTTTATGACTATGACTGTGTACCACCTTGACTTAACATGCATTGGCATCAAGGCACTGCAATTACATAAATTAATAGTAACATTTCAAAGAATTAATCAATTACAAAATTATGAAAATATTTATTTAGTACATTCCAACAATGCACAATATAAAATACAATTCAAAATAAAATGCTTAACTCGACTCCACTCATGTGTACATTAAATAATGGAGCAGAAGCTTTTGCAGCATCAATCCACTGTGCGGTTAGACTGAGCAGATTTGTTTTTATTTCTATTAAAAAAAATGGGTGCACTGCACCTTTAGCGCTGACAATTAAAAAAGATGGTAGTCTTAATTAAAGATGTGCATGGCTGTGGATGCGTGGCGCTGAACGGGCATGTCGCAATGAAAAGTGAAAAAATATTTGAAATGGTAGTACTAACCGTCGGGAATTTTACCGCGGCTTATCGTCATACTGGTAATCAGTACATCCCTATGCACCAGACAACAGTTTGTAAAATTTACAGCCGATTCTCATTCTTTCGATCACGGGACACTTAAAATCCCACTGAAAGGCAGACAAATTAAATTCTTTGGCTGCACCTTGCAAGGGAAAGAACAATCCATTACAAGCTTTATGATACACCAAACACTCACGTCAAATCTTAATCAGCCTAAACCTTTGTAATATTAGTTTTTCTACAGCTCCCTTTACATCCCTCTCACTCTCGAGCGCTGATGTGTACTGCAGAGTTATAAATAGACTTGAAGGCATGAAAGATGTAAAAATTAGACAGCTGTACCAACTTATCCAAGCTCCACAGATGGATTCACTTGACTAATTATGTGTCCAAACAGTCCTCTGATCAAGTGACTAGTATCATACACATCATAAATACTTTGAATATCGTTTTAATGAGCCAGATGTGTTTCATTCAAAAGAAAAGCAACAAAGTCGGGAGCTTGTTCTCGAAGTCTGGAAGTCTAAAAACAAAGTGTGATGATAGGAATTAGCAATATTCTAACTGTAGACTTTCAGCAACATGTCTAAGATTAAAGGTGGCTAACATACTGGGAGGTCCAGCAGTATACATTGCCATTTTTAGAATGGCAGCTTCATTAATTCCCCCAGAAAATAAACACACACAAAAAAAAACAATGCTCCTGTAGTAAAATGATACTTCAAGCCCTCAGGGTGTCTGTGTGTTATACACAGGAGTTTGAAGAAATTTGTAAAAGCATAGATTGATTTAGAAGAAGGAACTATGTAAGCTCATAACAGGCAAAAACAATTAAGGTTGACTTTTGTTTTCCACATGTAAGTAAACATGACATCAGCAGCAAGGAGAACAACCTCCAAGCTACTTTCTTATTAGTTTTGCTCCATTAAAAAATAGCCAGCATGTTAAGGGTAGGATTTAGTTTAACAAAATAATGGCCAATGCAATAATGTCCAACTGGATAATTACTGCTTTGATTATCTTTCCGTTTGCAGCAAGTTCTTTAACCCCAACTGATGCAATGAGTAGCTTCTCATTTCGTTAACAACCATGTTGAAAGACACATTCTGACTGTTCGTAGTGGGCGATCATTTAAATGTTTGGTGAAATCAAACTGAAGAAAAACAGAACAGAACAGAACTAATAGTGAAAGTAAGAGCATTTCCACACATACAATACGAAGGGAACTCAAATGTTTGGGACTGAACAGCTGTGTAGCCTTAAGAAAACCACTAACCAGTCAGGCCAATGGGGAAAAAAGGCTTCGACACAGTGGTCAGACTCTCCATCATCAATACAAGATCTAGGTGAAACATTAATGCAATAGTGGATGGAAAGAAATCTTGTGACATCGCATATAATGTTTAGACTGGGAAGTTACAGCACACTGCACTGAAATTAAGCCAGCAGGTCCAAACTCTTGTCAATGACTCTGCATCCCAATTTTGTCTGAGAGGTCTGTCTTCACAAATATAATTTTTTTTAGCATCAAGTCTACATAAAGCCTTTTGCAGATTTTTTAATCTAATATTACCATTGTCCATCGGCTTTTGTAATTCAGCACATCTTAGTTAGCATGAAAATGGTTGGATGAAACCATTGTAATAATGAGAAGGCATTTGCTAGACAGCACATCAGCACATTCTCATAACTGCAGCGAGCAGCATTGAGTATTACAGCGCATGTAGCCATTGAGAATAAAGGAAATTATTTCTGTCTGCTGCATATCTGATATACACTACGTCATTTGGGGTCAGTGTTTTCCATAAAATACACTTATCACCCTGGTGAAATATTTCAAACATGACAGGTCATCATTCGCTGTCATCCTCCATCTGCATAGTCTTGTTACTTTATTGTTGAGGTACAGAAATGAAATAGTTCTTGCACAATTTGGAGGTGTGTTTAGGGTCATTGTCCTGTTGTAGGATGAAATTGGCTCCAATCAAGCGCTGTCCACTGGGTATGGCATGGCGTTGCAAAATGGAGTGATAGCCTTCCTTATTCAGAATCCCTTTTACCCTGTACAAATCTCCCACCTTACCAGCACCAAAGCAACCCCAGACCATCACATTACCTCCACCATGCTTAACAGATGGCGTCAGGCATTCTTCCAGCATCTTTTCATTTGTTCTGCGTCTCACAAACATTCTTCTTTGTGATCCAAACACCTCAAACTTAGATTCGTCCGTCCACAACACTTTTTTCCAGTCTTCCTCTGTCCAATGTCTGTGTTCTTTTGCCCATCTTAATCTTTTTCTTTTATTGGCCAGTCTCAGATATGGCTTTTTCTTTGCCACTCTGCCCTGAAGCCCAGAATCCCGCAGCCGCCTCTTCACTGTAGATGTTGACACTGGTGTTTTGCGGGTACTATTTAATGAAGATGCCAGTTGGGGACCTGCGAGGCGTCTGTTTCTCAAACTAGAGACTCTAATGAACTTATCTTCTTGCACAGTTGTGCTACGCGGCCTCCCACTTCTTTTTCTACTCTGGTTAGAGCCTGTTTGTGCTGTCCTCTGAAGGGAGTAGTACACACCGTTGTAGGAAATCTTCAATTTCTTAGCAATTTCTCGCATGGAATAGCCTTCATTTCGAAGAACAAGAATAGACTGTCGAGTTTCAGATGAAAGTTCTCTTTTTCTGGCCATTTTGAGCGTTTAATTGACCCCACAAATGTAATGCTCCAGAAACTCAATCTGCTCAAAGGAAGATCAGTTTTGTAGCTTCTGTAAAGAGCTAAACTGTTTTCAGATGTGTGAACATGATTGCACAAGGGTTTTCTAATCATCAATTAGCCTTCTGAGCCAATGAGCAAACACATTTCACCATTAGAACACTGGAGTGATAGTGGCTGGAACTAGGCCTCTATACACCTATGTAGATATTGCACCAAAACAACATTTGCACTAAATAGTCATTACACTTATTGTATAGAGTGTATTTCTTAAGTTAGACAGTTAAGTAATGAATACAGGCTTTTCCTTAAAATAGACTTCAATGTGACCCCAAACTTTTGAACGGTAGTGTAAGTCATCACTTTTCTATAATAATACATTTCTCACCTGGTGAGAACTTTATCACCGAGTCCAACTCGGTCATCATTTCCTTTACATTTATCCATTTATAATACAGTCAATGATCCTGCTGAGTGCATTCATGGGGTAGTTAGTGATGTTGTGTCTTTGCTTCCCCTCATTTTGCAGAATGCCTTTCAACAATGCTTTGTGAGCATGTTGCCTTCAATCTTACAAAGGTTTTGTGACCAAATAAATACAGCATGCTGTTGCTCATGAGCCGAGCTGTCTGTGAACACTGGGGTGTGTCTGAAGCTTGGCCTCTGCTCAAAATGCCAATTGCCTTGTGGCTCAATTGCATTCTGGTCCAGTGAGGCTACTGTGGGGGTAGGAAGAGGCATCTCTTGCTCCTCTGTGATAGATTTCTTCCTCTATAACTGGTGAATGCTGGTCCAAAATGGTGAAGCTAGATAGGAGTTGAGTGATCTAGTCAAACCTGAAGTTTACAATCATACCAGCAGAATATACAAGGTGGGAGTGTCCTCTATTTTTTTTATAACTTCCATGCTTCAAAGTGACATTCAGATGAACTTGGTCAAATTTAATCTGCAAACAGCTGCTGCTGTTTTTTTTCCCTTTTTTATAGATGGGACTAGAATAATCTATAAAGAAAAATGCAATCAATATTCATACTCGCACTTTGCAGGATTGCTTGTCCTTTGGTGTTATACACCATGCACTGCAGATGTACACAGTCCTCCCCTAGCGCCTGCTTCTGGGGAACTCAAGGGCATTGTCAGCTTTATCAGCACCTAGCGATTCATCAGGCCAGTTGGTAAATAAGAGATGGTATCAGGTGCTCCTGGTGGCATTGAAGGCCCATGTCCTAATCAATAACATTCCAATTCTTCACTGATCTCCTTCTCTGATTAGCTGGACTAATCCAATACACAATGTTGCTGTCCATTACTGAGCCAGGACAAAGCCTTCCCGTTAAGACCGCCCTTATCTGCGCTTTTGCGTTTACTACAGATATAAGGCACGCTGATGCCAGGGGCTACAGCGAGGACATCCTCGGGCTCTTCTAATTGCTAATCCACTTGGACCAGCAGATAGAAAGCAGGTTTTCTTGGCCTGGCAGCACTGCAGGCAGTTAAGTGTGGCGAGAGGTAACCAATCGGTGCACAGAGACAGAGAACGCTAAAGTAAAATGGCTTATAATTTTTCCACTCCCTGAAATGGGAATAGGAAATAGTCAAGTGGAATAGATAATGAAAAAGGTTAAGAAAACAAGGAGGTGGAAGGACTGTCAATCAGTAAAGAGCAGCGACGGCAGCAGGCACTTACAGACGTGGGAATTCTGATGAACAAGCCAAGTCTAATTTGAGTTGATGAATATGAAATATGCATAAATTTTCCGTCTTTAACATTATCTGTAATGAGCATAACCAGTGGAGGAGGAAAGGAACAGCATTAACTAGTCAGTGTCTAGCCATCTACAGTATGTTACACACATTAGTCAGAAGATCTCAGTGCTAGACAGCAGAATTCAAAGCTTTCTTCTGGGAATACAAAATGTGATTAAAATTTGTGAAATTTGCTGTAGTTAAATAAAAGTCAAAGAACAAATATTCGTCAATGAACAATGAAGACAAATTGGTGATAAGCTAAAACTAATATCAGACGATAGAAACTATGACAAAATGTCTAGACTAGAATGTTATGTGATATTTTAGGATATTGTCATTTGCTATTTGAATGTCAGACATTCAAAAGACATGATGTCTTTGTGCAGACTGGCTGTCTTTCAAAATGTGCGTCCCTGTCATTAAAATGGATAAGAAGTCTACCTCAGGCAGTTCTTCCTCATAGATTTTAGGCAGTTTTACTGGGCGTATTACTGCCCTGGAGCCAGGGCTGTACGCTTAGCTTTTTCACTAGGAGCAAGTTAGTAAAAAATTTGAGCACAGAAAAATTAGGACACTCAAATTCATAATATTTTATATTTACACTCATCAGTACTCATACCATGTCACTATACTATAAACGTGGTGGAAGTAACGAGTAAATTACTTGGATCTGTACTTAGTACAGTTTGAGATCTCTTTACTTATATGATTTTGGGGAACTTATCCAATACTTGAAGAAAAATTGTACTTTTACTCCAACATTTTGTTTTTCTCTCGTTCTATACTTTAGCTTACATAGCTGATTTTTTTATTTATTTATTTTTCAAGTCTGAGAAATTCTGCTGATTTGCTGATTCTCTACGTCATGCCATACAATCTATACAATGCACAAAGAAACTGGAGAAACACCTGGAGAAGCAACGGTGGCCTTAAGTCAAAACCATGTTCGAGATTTTTGCCACAAAAAGTGATTCATTACAGTTTAAATGTTTGTTGTGCGAACAAATGATATCATGGCCTAAAAGAACTCGTCAAATGAAAAAGCACGTCGCGGTATGTAAAGTAGCTACTGACGTTAGCTAGCTTAATGTTTGTTAAATTGCTGATGAACATTTTAAACGTATTTGTATAAGGAGAGAGAGAGAGTGGATTATAGAGTGGATTGTATAATGACAATGAAGCTACTTTCCTTTCCTGTATTTCCTGAAATACTTTTTAAATACTTTTACTTAAGTATTTTTTTAAGCAAATACTTTAGTACTTTACTTAAGTAAATTTTTGACTAAGCTACTTTTACTTGTATTGGAGTAACATTTGACAAGGAGTATCTGTACTTTTACTCAAGTAGGGAAGGTGTGTACTCTGTCCACCTCTGCATATAAACACAGGGCCATCATAAGGCCTACTGTAACCCTCAATTAAACACAGAGAACACCCCTGTCCCACATCTTTTTGTAGTCAAGTCGCCTGGCACGCTTGGCTGAGTTCATCCAGCGGTCCACTGCAGGACTTTGCTTTTTTAGGAAATACGAGTCAATTTTCTTCATTGTACACGGTCAGTTAATTTTCCTTCAACGTTCGAGTGTCCGGGCTACGACTTTCACACCAATATCGCTCCGCTCAACTCGCGCCGCATCGTCGGACTCCGCAGTGGCGAGGAGAAACTAGTCCTCCTCTCGTACACACGTACACACACACACACACACACACACCCACACACACACACACAGAGATCAATCTGTCCTAATTTTAACTTCCGCGGGCGGTGAATCGCCCGTGCTGGCCGGGCGGCGCGGATGTTTTCATTCATAAACTCGCCGCAGGGCGACGTCACCGCATCTCATCACATCGTGTTTTGCAGGTATTGTAGACAGTGCTTTCCTTTTTTATACAGGCGCAGGGGCTACTCACTTGATACACATATGATTAGTTTAGGAGCAAAATGCGAATGAATGAAATCCGTAGTGCACCGTGCCACCTTTTATTTTTTCTACTCGCACAAACTATTTTTAGGCGCATATGCGAGTGAAATGCTCGCACTGTACAGCCCTGCAAAGAGCCCAGACTGATGAACAGAAAACCAGTCCGCCATCATTTGGATAATCGATCAGCCACGCATAAATGTCAAACATACATCTGCGTAAATTTTTTGGGGAAAAAAAGATGGTATGTGCTTGGATTTGGACTTGGATTTTGGTCAAGCTCCGATACAACCACACCAGATACCACTTTACTGAAACGTTACATTAACCTCGCATTAGGTGTGCAGGTAAGGGTTAGCGATGCAGTCACAGTCGGACGTTGGACCAAAATGACAAGCACACACTCACAACATCTCACAGACTTGGACTTGTACTAAGCTGCACTTTATTTACATTTCTTCTTTTTTTAAAGGTGTTTTATATATTTTAAGTGTTTTATTTAAATGTTATGCTATTTATATATGTCATAATCACAATAACGAACAATGGAAAAAAATAAATAAATCTACATTATCCTGCTACCATCTGGAAGGTATGTGGTGCCAGGACAACCAGCCTATCTTGAGGGCCACCTCAGCTATGCACGAACACACATTTTGGAAGATTCAGATTCACCTAGGTAAAATAGTTAATTCACATGCTAGTAGCTAGCCTATTACTGTATGTGCAGACAGAGCAACAATCGTCTATATTATTTGTGTGTAGCATTATGACCGTTTAAAGTGTAATGATGTAATTTTGTCTGACATTCTCTTGTGAAAAGGAAAGAAATTTTATTTTATTGCTCCTACCACTTAAATAAATATAAGAAATAAGAGTCGCTGTTTTTTGTGCAGTATATAATCTGACTATTCGACTAGTCGTTACATTAGTCAATGACAGGTTGACTATCAAAATAGTTATTAGTTGCAGCCCTACGTGTAAGCACTTAAAATAACATAGCAGTTATGATATTAGTACTTTTTATCAACAAATTTCTTCTACTGACAGTAAACCTCAACAAGGCCCCTTTCAGAATATGTACTCTCATAAGAGGAAAAGCACAGGTGTAGTTCCGTGAAGACAGGATGCACAAAATCACCCTTTGGAACTGGCGAGCCTAAACGGACGGAGTCATTCCCACTATTGTTAAGAAGAAATTCACTTTCCCTGCTTAAACATATTCAAATGCCTCCAATGACTTTACACAAAGCATTTGGTTAATTAGTCCATGTTTAACACTACTGCAACTGTTAGACTTCTGAGACTAAATTCTTCTTGTGTATTTTGTGGTGCTATAGAGTCCATTTACAGATGGGCTTGTCTTTCCCCTCTTTGTTGAAAAAGACAGACTCAAAGCACAGTTTAATTACGGTGTTTGCACAAAGATAGCCACAAGGGTATCATGGTGGCATCTCGACAGAACGATCAGGTTTGGGGTTGAGTACTGGAGGGAAACGCGTGATGCTGTGGAGGAGGAAACTCGGCCATTAATCACACTGTCTTCTAGAGCATGGAAACAGGAATATTAATAGAACTGTCCCCAAGTAAACAGCTCAGAGAATTGCTTTAGTGGACGTGTTATTAATGGATTTAATCAGATTGTTATACTTATCCGCATGATTGCTGTTGTAGTAACCATGCGAGAACCAGAGAGATTGATTCATGTTTAAGTAGGTACAGTATGAGATGGGCATGAAATTATCTTCTATAAAACATGTTAAGATAAAAATCAGCAAATGGCAATAGAATGTGTCTGAAAAGCAGCCCAAAGCAATTGGCAACACTGACAAGGGAATAAAAGCTGCGAGCAGTAAATTGAAATTCTCACAAAGATAGAAATAGAAAACCAAAAGTTACTATTAGTGTCTTTGAGCTAACTGTCTTGGTATTGCAGCCCATAACTTTTTTTGTTTTTGGTTCTCAGTTTCTAGTTTTACTTGCCTCATGTTGCCATTTGTTGCTTCTTAGGAGCGTTAAATTCCTTTATAGGTGAGGCTTAGATAGGAAGTTGGCCTATGACAAAATAATGCATAATACAAAAGAACCAGAAAAGTAACAAAATAATTTAGGTTCATGTTGCGTGGGATTCTGCTGGAGGTGTAAATTGGCAATTCTTTGTAAAAACTGCAAATGTATTCTTTCTTTCAGGGATTTTATCAGCACTAAGTTCTGTAGACCTAGTGTAATTTTGAGGACCCTAGTCTTGGATCCTGAACTGTTCAGTGCGCAATGCTGAGCACTTTGTGTTCTTAACAGCTACTGCCAGAAGCCTATTTATGTCTATGTTCTGTGTAAAGAATCATTTTAGAGCATGAGTTCCACAAATAATATTTGGCAATGCACAAGCTATAGCGTGCTAGCAGGGTTAGTCCTGAAAACAGGGCTGACATGGTGGGAACTTTATTAAATATGTGTTAAGTCAAACTACACTCTTTATTCAGCCTTACCGCACAGTGAAAACTAAATGAAAGTCATGCCAGCCTATGTAAAACAGCAAACCCCCTGATTATACTGAACAAAGCAAATGCTTACTGCTGTTTTACTGCTTATGAATACAGATTTTTTGTTGTACTTGCCACTCACTTTGATTGTAGCACAAGAAATTTCAGATTTTACTCTAGCCTTTTGTTAACACTGCACTAGGGCTGCAGCTATCGATTCTTTTTGTAATCGATTAATCTAGCACTTTATCGATCGATTAATCGATTAATCGGATATATTTTTTTACGTTTTTAAACAACCAAAACAAATAATACATAACGAAAATTATGTGGCTGTAAAATGATCAAGCATTTGCCTTTTATTTCTCAAAAAAAAAAAAACTCCAACTCCAACATTTGGCTCCAAAACTAAGCCCATTTACTGTATTGCAATTTACCCATTAAAAGTGCCAGTGACAACAATTAAATAACAATACAGTGAAGCGAACTTACTGTTAAACATGTATAAAATGTTTTATGTAGATTTCTACACCTGCAGCATTTACCATTAGGCTACTAACAAATAATACATCATTTCTGGGGTGAGCCCTATGGTAACCTAGCAACCTGTGCGTGAGGAAGAGTGAGAGAGATGAGGGTGCATTTTTCACAAGAGCCACATTGGCAGAGCAAACTCAAAAGGCGAGCCACTTTTATGACAACATACTACGTCACCTTTGCAAATGTGCATTTCTACGTCTGGATTTTGAGCTCGTTTCTGTCTCTTTTTTATTTAAAAACGGTCCATTTTGTGTTTTACGCTAGCTAGCGGAGCTTACGTCGCCTGCCTGCAAACGTGCGCTGCGGTCAAGTTTTGTAAACAATGCCACATGGCCACTTTCATTCGCGCTTTCCGTAATTCAGCTGCGTGTAATGTATTACAATTTATGAATGTAATGATCCCAAACTTTAGACATTTTTTGCCGTTTATGGGCATCTTTACTCTGCGCCAGGTGCTTCCATGCTTCCAAAACAACGGTCAGTGTGGAAAAGTCAGATCCTTGCGCGTATAGTGCGCGTCATAGGGATTTAACGAGGCTTCGAGGCAGAGTTTTTGCCTCGAGCAATTTTTGTAATCGAGTTAATCGAGTAACTCGACGAATCGTTTCAGCCCTACACTGCACCTGCATGCAACAGTCCTGAAGCACAGCATGCTTTCACTACAGTGTCATGTTATCTGTCAGATCCACTGATAAGCTTCCAGCTGGATGCAGATGTGGATTATGAAGTTAGCTGTCAAATACCACCAAGTGACCTTTCCCTTGTACTTTTTCCTTGGCACACAGAACTGCCGAACAACTAAAGTTAAATTTTATTTTGCCATTATCAAGCTAACAACAATTTCACAGCACAGCAATCACACTGTAATGAACTTCCAGAAGCAATTAAATCCCCTTTCCTGTGGAGGGACTTTCATGAATACAAGAAAGATGGCTCTCTCACATGCTCTAATCACAGAGCATTTCAGCAGAGGTGTCACACTGGCTTTGCGGTTTGCAAGAAATGACTTCAGGAGGTCTCAGTCAGGTCCTCTAATCAACATGCTTCCACCTGACAAAAACTAATGGGACTTAATTGGCATGACATGCCACTGCCTCATTCACACTTGAAATCATAACCTCAGCCAGCAGCTCATATGAAACATAGCTAAACATGTATTGCATTGGATCTTGTTCAGTGTTCACACATTTCTAACCCTAACCCTAGCCCAGTTTAGCCTGACGGCCCACCTAAGGTTCATGGTGCAAACACTTCCATTTCATTTCTGAACATGGAAGCAAAGGTAGACATGGTGCAACTGCTGCATAAACCACGTTAATAAACATAATTGCAACAAGGATGTGCAATTTAGGCTTTTAACCCATGATTAAAATCGTGCACCACCATTTAGGGTGTTCAGCTTTATCGATGCTTCTAAAGAAACCCTTAATTTTCACAGCATAACATTTAATGTCCCTAATAAGAAGAACAACAGGCCAATAAGGCAGGTGCTCTCCTGAGGCGAATAAAGAGAGGAAAAGACATGCTCAAGGAATGCTCCAGCGATTTAGAATTGCACTGGCTCACAAAAGGCACATTAAAACACAAATGTTGAAAACCAAAGCAGCAGAGGCAGAGATTTTCAGACTTTTAAATGTCAGAGGTAGCTGTGGTAGGTAGTTAAAGTAGCAGCTTTGGGACTGTTGGGTCACACGTGCCCTTCCCTCCATGTCCATGGCCTTGAGCAAATTCCTAACCTGTGACATTGTTTCTCACTGCAGCAACCTAAAGCAATGGATCCTAATTTGGCATAATGCAAACTGGTATTGTTTAATTAGAATGTTTTAACTTCCACATCAAACCGTTGTCAAATCCAACTGTTTTAATTAGGTTAGTCTCCAAACGCTGGTCGAGGTAACCCTGACGACATTATCAAAGTCATTTTTTTCAAAGACTAGATGGTTCCCTCCAGAGCTACAGCAGACGTTATGCAGCTGTTTCCACAGGCTGAGTGTGACTAACCGTGACAAGTAAACTACACTCACAGGACAGAGTCTCAGTTCCCTTAGAGACGCCTGCCTGTGTGAGTTGCTAGTCAAATACACTGGCAGCAGCAACTGACAATGATAGAAATAAGAAAGAAAGGTAGTCATATTAATTCAGTGATATGGAAAAGGTTCCAGTGTTGAAGAGACAACCATGCTGTTTCAAGGCTGTATAAAGGAAGTTGGAAAATAAAAGTGGAAGCATAATAAACTTGTTCCATCACTTGAGAAAAAAGCAACAGCAGAATGAAAGGAATGCGTGTCTGAGATCTCATCCCAATTCCAAAACCACAAGGCAGCTCCTATTAGCTACCTATAAAACCAGTGGTGTTTTATGTCAGGAAAGAAATGGTACCCAGTGAATCCTGATTGGTTTGAGATAAGGTAGGGAGTAAAAAATGAGACTGAGGCAAACTATGGATCACATCTCTGCTACATAATATGAAATGTCTCTTTAGTGTATTGGTTTTATATCATAGACCATCTTCATCTGACACAAACATGTCTCTGTACCTAAAAGACCTTTAATCTGATTAGATTTATATCTGATACTCATATGAAATCAGATAATACAATATGATTTGATGTTAACTGGATGCAGCACACACCGTCCTTTAGTTTTTTCATTTAAAAACAGACTTTTTATATAGCCACTGTACAATGTACAGTTTTATGTTGTAATCTCTTACTCTTACTTATTCAGGCTGGCTGGCTTAAACAAAACAATACAGAAGGTACAACTTTAAGTGCACCTCCAGGAACTGAAATTTGATGTGGACTTAAAAAGCATGGTGACAGAAAAGAGTTAGACAAAAGCAAAGCCATATGCAGGATGCGTCAAGAACATTAGTTTTGTGAAAGATCATTCATAACTAAGCAAACTAAGTCAAAATTAAAATATCTCTGAATCAAACTAAACCAGGACCTAGTTAGCTCAGTTCAGGAAACCAGCAAATCAGCAGTGAATCCCAGTCAATATTTATGGCACCAAACACCAAGCCCTTGTATGTTTGAGCATACATGGCAATAAATATGATTAAGATTGTGTTTTCATTCACCTAGTGCAGCAGTTCACAAACTTTTGGCCAGGCACCCCCTTTCTATGTCCCAACCAGGCTGACGCATCCCCAATCCCCCACACATATAAAAATAAATAAATGCAACAAGCTTTTTTTATACACACATAACATATCCCAAGATGACAATGCCAGAATTAATCAGGATCAAATTGTGAAAGAGTGGTTCAGGGAGGATGAGACATACTTTTCACACATAGATTGTCCACCACAGAGTCAAGATGTACTGGAGAAGGCTTTGTGCAGTGGTCAGACTCTCCCATTGTCAATACAAGATCTTGGTGAAAAATGAATACAACACTGGATGGAAAGAAATCTTGTGACATTGCAGAAGCTTATTGAAACAATGCCACAGAGAATGTGTGCTATAATCAAAGCTAAAGGCAGTCCAATGAATTATTATTATTATTATTATTATTAGTAGTAGTGTGTGACCTCCTTCTTTGGTGGTGACTTTTTTTTCCCAGTCAGTGTATTTTCTCATTTCATACAAAAGATTTTTTCTGTTTGTGTTGTAGGAGGAGTGGGATGAGAGATCCAGTGAAGGTCATGTCACACATTTTCATGAACCTGTAGAGTTTAGAAGCAATTTAATCAAAGCGCTTTTTATAACTATGAGGCATTTTTTTCCTGAAGTTTTACTTTGATTATTTTAACACATGGGCAAATCATAAGTATGTTTAATAGTGGGCTTTTGACCTGTTAAACAAGTATGAGTCTTTTACATTGAAATATGTCAGTATTGTTACATTCTTCTCTATTTCCATGGCAAATTAAAGTTAGCAGTGTTTCATCCTATAATTTCATGAAACTTTCTACCCTTCGTCCACGCTTATGAAACATTTTTCACGGTACGCTCTGTACAGCAGTGTAACCCATAACATCTATCCATTGAACTCTAAGCAAGCCGTTGTAAAATGAAATATTAATTCATGATATTTAACAACTGGATAATCAAATGTGCAACCAACTTTTTGATGGAGCTGCTGTCAGGGGCAACACTATTTTAGAGTATGTGATCATAAAAGAAAAGCATTTGAAAATCTGTCCTCTCCATTTCTGTGAGTGACGACTCATGTGAAACTCACTGAAATTGTGCTGATGTGGTGCAGTATATACCCCTCCATCTAGCACTGCAGGAGCTTAAAATAAGCCCATACTGCACATATTGCTTGACCCTGTTGTGATTACTGAAGCTGCTCCTTTGTTGGCTTTTAGGATTAAACCATCTGGGGCAACACTGATATTCTTCTTGACGGTCAGTCTAAGTAGCCACGGCCAAGACCTGAAGTTGTCATCATACAGAGGCGAACGCTACATCAAGTGATGTTTTAGTCAAAAAAGGAAGTTGACAAATTTTGCAGTTAAGCATTTTAACAAAATGGATCCAAGTTACAGTCATATCATGAGCTTAAAGCCAGCTTTAATGTTTACATCCAAACTGCAGTACATGTAAAGGAAAAACAGCTCTTTCATATGTAGCTCACTATTTTCACATGAACAAAGGTAATTGGACGTTTGACTCAGATGTTTCAGGATGTATTTTTGTGAATAATTATCATTTATGAATGCATTTTTTTTTTTTTTATAATTGTCTGACGTTCTATGAAACACATTCTACACACACTATGTAAAATGTGAATCCATCTGTCACCACAACCTGGCATAGGGTTTATGTGCAGCTGCTCCCTGGGCAGCCAGACAGACTATTTGAATGTTGAAGTAATTAACTGGCTAGCCTATTGTTCCACACACACACACACACACAAAAAATGCACATTCAGATTTAAGGTTCAACAGTTTCCATCCACAACTGCTATTCACCAGGACAGAATGCTTTGCCTTTTAACATAGGGTATCCTAGAAAGAGTTCAAAAAACTTTATCTTACCAGTGTTGACGTCCTTATATTCGTGGGAAAAGTGCTCATTCTGGTGCACCCATTCCCCATTACATTTGAAGAAGATCTGCAAGGCAGGTGCAGCTCGACAGCGCAGCTTGATAGGATTGCTTTTGACAATGTAGGCATCCTCTGGCTCCTGGATGAAGTGCGGCAGGGTGCCCTGCACAGAGGGCAGGGCATCAGGCTGAGCATCAGCAGTGGCACCTGCAGAGTAAAACCTTGGTTATTTCACATTGCCACGTTTTTCTTTAAGAAAAGCAGCTTTGAAATGAACAATCAGTGTTCTTACAGAATCAAAGACAAAGCGTTTTTTAGGTGGGGACACAATTTAGCAGTGAAAAACACATTCAAGTTAATTTTTCAAAACAGTATAACAAAAATTACTTCTATGACAGCAAATTTAAAGAAGATTGCTCAGCGGACAGTGTTTTGAATTCACCATCCATCAAAAAGCATGTATACAAGAGCTCAATTCATCCCACATTTGAGCAGAACAGGTCTCCTCAAAGCAATTTGCAGATGAATGAAATCAGAACGGAACAAGTGGTGAGGAATTGGGGGGGGGGGGGGGGGCACTGATTACCCAAATTGTTGCTGTGAAGTCTGAATACATCTTATCTCAGTCACAAGGCCCTGATTTTGGGACACACAAAAACAGCCTTTGTGCTGGCACCACGTGCCACCACCTTTAACGTCAATTCATGGGAGGTTGCCCCCTTTCATTTCCTTTCAGTTTGGAGGATGCCCGGCCCAGTTCACGACTATTGTTTGTCGTGGCAGCTCATCGATCTAAGAACAGCTTTGGAAACGCAGATCTTAGAATTGTGAAAGCGTGACATTTTTTTCAGTTTGAAGCTAGGTCTCAGCCTCACATGGTGTCCTGTGCTCACCTCCTATGGGTAAATCACAGAGAGCTCTGTGGGCCAGGACAATATGGAACAGGATGTTTGTGCTCCTGCCATCCCAGGGATCCTTCTCAGAATTACACCTCAATTCCATCAAGGCAGCTCCAGCTAAGCTATTCAGTGCCGTAAAAGCCCATGAAAGCTATTATGCCCCCACTATCAAATCCAATTCTGTCCCTTGAAATCGAATCGTCCCTTTCTCCACCTCTCTCAATCAATGTTGTCCTTGTTAAATGGGTAAATGAATGGATGCAGGTGTAAAGAGGGGCCACACATAAAACAAACAGCCAGAGAGGTAAATGAATGGAAATAATACGCTGACATTACCTACTGTAGGACAGGTAGATGTCTCCATCACACTGATACCATGCGCATGGGCTTTCACTATTCATACCACCATTATACCTTGTTTTCTTTGTGTGCAGCACTCCTTGAAATAATGACAGGAACCTGGCACCGACAACAAACATGACTGCTACCGTACAGATGTTTTCTGACAAAATATTCCATTTGGTTACACGGCAAGTTATGTGATATATTAAGGTAATAAGCACAGAGAGGTGGTTAATGCTGTAAAAGCAGTAAAATGACAGAATCATAGGTGAGCAGTTCCTATGTAATGGGATGCATCAATAAAACATAGACAGATCACATCCTCTCCAATACATAAAAGTATTTAGTGCAAATACTAGTCCCTGTGTCTTATTTGACAAATCAGCCAGTGTTCTCTTTTACACTATAACAAGAAGAAAAACATATTAATGTTTTGTTGGTGGCCTTTCTGACACTGACAAATAGGAGTAATGGTGATGGGTTAACAAGCTACGCCAACATGAGCTTTGAAGGAAAGTCCATCATCATTGTAAAATTGGCTCTTGGCACCGTGATTACCAAATCTGGAGGATTTATTTAGCATTAAAACAATCCAGTGTATGATATTTTAGAATAGCTGGTAGCCCAATCAATTTAAACAGATGGGAAACTAAGAGTTGAACTTATGGACAGTTGCCCAAAATGGTCGACAGCTTTCACATTCATGTCAATATGACGGATGTTACCATTTGTTATTATACAGCAGATGAAACATGGTGCGGTGGCAACTAGTATGGCCCTATTTTAGGTCAATACGTCTCTACATTTTTCAACCTCCAGTTGGGTTTAAAAAAAATGTTGTAGAAAGATTTGTGTTCTCAGACTGAAGAGGCTGGTTGCTGCTGCTGCCGTTTGGAGTTCATGATTGTCCAGATTGCAGCTGTGGCTCTGTAACCATGGCAACCACAGAAACTACAGGGATGAGAATGTTAGACAAGGTGATTTTTTAAGGCAGGCAACTGAGATATTTGAATGACACATGTTGTCACCACCAGAAAACAGACAGATTAACGAAGAGGAATGGTATGGAAGCTTCAGGCTCTGTTTATCTGTCCTGAAATAATAAATAGTTTCTTATCATTTTCTAATGGGCAAAACCTGTTTTTAAATACTCTATTTAATTCTAAGTGAAAGTACATGAAGGTATGACCTATCTGCAGAGCACAGCAGAACAGTATGAAATCTCATTCATGTCCTAGATTGGTCTGAAGGCCATGGGCAGCCCATGAGTCATGTGGGCCTGTGGAAATCCATGGAAACTGATTAATAGTTTAAGAAAACAGCTGAATAATCTGCTGGGTTTTAAGCCATTTTAATGGATGGGTAAATTAAGACAACAATTGGTAAAACATGCGTGTGGATTACCAATCAGCTAATGGAAGACTCGCATCTAAACTATGGAGAGTGGCTAAAGTACCTTTGTACATGATGATCATTTACCATATACCATTATATAATTACTAGGGCCATCAAAATTAACGCGTTAACGCAAGATGATTAATTTCTGGAATTAACGGCGATATTTTTTTTAACGCATTAACGCATTCCCGCCCTGTTTTACCCACAATTCAACCCCCGCCACGTTCATTCCTCGTCGCGTAGACAGTATGGATGACACGAGCGAGATGGAGGAGTCCGAAGAACCCTCTGGCCCTCTGGACGGACAGTTCAAATATAAAAAAAGATGGAACAGTAAACAAACATGTTGTGGTTTGCTCACACTGCATGAAGGACTTTCGTTTCACCGAAGCACCTCGAGCCTTAAGTATCATCTTCACGCCAAGCATTCATTTGTTTGGGCTTCAACTTCAGGTGTTACGGCCGGCATGCGTCAGACCACCCTCACCGAACGCAGGGCATTAAGTAGGCTAAGTGTACGTCTGAGAAGCTGACAGACAGAATTGCCAGATGGATAGCCAAGGACTGTAGACCGATTAATATTGTCGAGGACACGGGCCTCGCAGAAGTTTTGAAAGTGGCAACTTTAGACGCATTCTACGAACCACCGTCGAGAGGCACAGTGATGACTAAAATCAACAAACTATTACGATAAAAAGAAAACTAAAGAAGAGGATCTGACTTCAGCGTAATATGTTGCTCTGACAGGAGACCACTGGACCTCCGTGAGTAACAACAATTATCTGGGTGTGACGGCGCATCACATCACTAAAACCTGGGAACTGAAGTCGTTCGCTTTAACCGTAATGAAAACAGAAGAGCGTCACTTTGCAGATGTATGTGCTCAACAGTTTCAAAAATGTTCCATTCACCTATCCTGTATTTGCTTAAAATAGAGCAATGGCTAAGTTGCCAAAATTGTTGAGAATTAAATTACTTTTTTGGCTCTGTCATTAATAAAGAACAAATGTAATATCTGCTTCTTGTCATGTATCTTTCTCTTCTGAGAACAGTACACAGAAAATGTGAATTTTTCAGTCATATTTAGGATTGTGATTAATCGAAATTAATTCAACAAATCTTGTGATTAATTAGATTAAAAATTGTAATCGTTTGACAGCCCTAATAATTACAACATGAAACATATATAGGCTAATAGAAGATTACCACTTTGAAGATATCCTTAATTATTTAATCAGTTTGATATATAAAAAAAAAGTTATTTTGTATATTTTGCCATTGCTCCAAAATTGGAGCAGAGTTATAACTTCTTTATTTCGTATAGGTGCAGACAAAATGCTTTGTTTTCTTTTGCAATACTTATAATTACAATTAATGGACTTCATGTACAATAATCCTCCTTAAACTGGCACACAAAGTGTCGGTGGATGACAGGGACAAAACTGGATGATGTGTTCAGCAGCAGATGGAAAATAACAGTACTCCTGTCAGATTTTGAAATCTAAGCCAAACCTGCCTCCATCCGTGTTAAATTTCATTTGCATATTCTTGTCACATTGATTAAAAAAAAAAAAAACTAAGAGAAAAGAATATGATGCAAAGAAATAAATGTTGTCACAATTCCCTTATGTTTGAAAATGGCAAGAAAAGCATCAATTTTGCTCTAACAGGGATGCCTGTCATTCTTTGTCCATACATGACCACATCTTATCTTTAGGCAAACAGTTAAAAAAACCTAAGTACTTAGTCAAACCTGGTTCTTCCCATGCCTTGTCAACATCTACATCTATGAGCTATTTCCAAAAGTGCATTGCTGGGCTCAGTCTGTACAGTGTGTTATGACTCCAGCAAACTTTGGAGGTGTTCTCTTTCAAGGAAGTAAAGTTTCTTCAGCTCTATGTACATTGATTTTTTGAGTTGTTTTTTTTTTTTGACATGCTGTGCTCATCATACTTCATGTTTAAACTGCATATATTACACCACTATAAGCAGTATTTAAGTGTTTCTATATGAATAAATAAGTGGAGTGCTTACAAGTGGTGAGGATAAATAATGGCTACTATTAACTCTAATCCAATTTCGACAAAACAATGAACATTAAATCAACCTGTGAACAGGGAGGAGGACCATTAAAGAAGCTAATTGCAGAGGCCAAAAAAATATATACTTGTGATCCCCAGTCTTTTTATTATATCATTTTACTGTTTGTTATAATTAAACAGAGCTACTACTTACTCAGTTCCGTTTGTTGGGATGTTCATGAGCCGTAATCTGAATGAACAAGCCACATCTACCTGGTGGTTAAGTTAAGAGCAAGGGTGCATTATTAGTTTCTCAACATTCTGTATTTGAGGATTTCATCCACTTACTGTACAGCGCTGTCTAGATCACGGATGAACTTGCATAGTTAGTTAGCTGGTATTATTAAGGGTGTCCAAACTGTAAAACTGTGATCTATAAGCTTCAGAGCCTATCCGCTAGAGCACAGGTGTCAAACTGATCCGTGAAAGGGCCACGTGGCTGCAGGTTTTCATTCCAACTATGCAGCAGCACACCTGACTTGGCTCAATCAATCAACTGAACAGCCTTCACGTAGTAATTTCAGGCGTCCTCTTGCTTGATTGGAACAAAAACTTGCCAGCCACACCCACTGCATGGGTGCTGCATGGTTGGAATGAAAACCTGCAGCCACGTGGCCCTTTCACGGATCAGTTTAACAGCCCTGCTCTAGAGCTATTCAATTGGCAGCCCCCGGGTCCAGCCCCTGAGGAATTTTGTACCGGTTCTTACAGTGTAGTGTAGTTATTACATATGGATAGTCTAATGCAGCGTATAATTATGGCTAATTGTAGATTCTCTTGTGCAGTAGAAGATGGTATACACACGTCAGACCTATATTTTGAGGGACCACTCATGACTAATCAAAGTCGCCGTTTGCACTCGAGAGCAACGCGTTGAGCACTGACTGTACATACCTGGCTCTCCCTACTTTATATATTAAAAAGTTTAGTAATTGTCCAAACCAAGAGGGTTGCCAACTGTCCCCTGAAAAACAGAATCGTTCCGCGTTAATAAACAAAATACAGAGCTGAAACGGGACGCACTTTGTCCTGTATTACCATGAGAATCAAAAATAGTGTGTTAAATTAGTGTGTTTGCTTTATGTGAAAATTTATGGTAAACTTATTCTCAGGCTGTCTCCTGCTCTGTGAGGTACTGTTGTTTGTGAAGAAGATACCGGAAGAAAACAAAGCAAACAACTTTTACTCACACGTTCTGTTTGCACTTTTTTTATTACAAGAGGAATGTTCTATTGTTTTATATTACTTTATACAGTTTTAAGTTAAGCAGGACAGGTTTCTTATTTTGAATTAATAATAAATTGTTGAATAATAATTTGTTTTGCATGGTTTCTTATCACTCAAATCAAAATATGAATCTAATTCAATTCAGGCTTGAGTCAAATCAAATCAAAAATATTTAAAAAAATGTTTCACACACATGAATATGACTTTTGAAATTTTTTTCGGAATCAGAACACGGTGAATATAGTTCAGAAGATTGTCAAAAGTCCAGGTTGGTTATTAACCATCTGTATAAAACCAAATCATCAGTATTTAGTGAATCTGAAAGCTTTGACAATACTCAAAATATTAACAAAGCATCCTCTTTTTAAACCTCCCAAAAAATATTCACATTCATATCTTAATTTCAACTTATTCATAATAACTTTAGACCTCAGAGAATTCGTGTATTTGACAAAAAGAAACTGGATCTAGTAACCATTTTGATGGACAGTTTTACTGTTATTAAAAATCTCTTGACGTTAGCCTGTTAATTACTTATAGTGCATGCCAGAAACAGAAGTATGAATGCCAGTGACGACTACGATCAAGAAAGCAGCTTTTATTGCATGCACACTGAAACTGTTCAACCAAAAAGAAGCTCTGGTTCAACATCATTTAAAAGCACTAACACATGTAATGGTTGGGGCATGTAATCCTCTTTCAACCAGCACCTTCCTTACCGCTGAGCATCCCTACTCTAATCAGCTAATTGCTGCTATGATGTATAAAAATAGTCACTGCTGAGCTTCTCCTTTCACATTGCATAACAACTAATGATGACCCTTTTCCCTTTATGTTTAAACATTCAGCACATTCAAAGGGAGCGGATAATTGGAACAAGGTGACAATCTACGCTCCATAAACCTGGAGCTGAGCATCGGCCGCTCCACCCGTGATGGATGCTTATAAATATCAGCCTTAATGAAGGAAATGACTGTGGCGCCGATAAGTCACTTATTTCCTCATTATGCTGGTTAATTTTAACACTGCCTCTAAAATGTTACCTCACCCTATTTGTTGCCAGTCACAGGTTTCCACCCGACTTAGCGTGACACTCGGTGCAGTGGACCTGCAGCAGATAAATGCCCTGGGTGTCAATCTGCATACAGGGACGCAGACGACATGGCATCAGTGCTATTGGCTCAGACTGGCTGACAATGCTTCAGAGCCAGGGGACCGTGTTGAACAGAAACAGATTCGAATCAACAATCTCTTTGAGACTTGCCAGGGCAATAAGTGCTACATGGACTGTTTGGTTATGCAAGGAAGGCTAGAGACAGCACAGATTTTAATAATGAGTGTATAGTCATGGAGCTATAGAAGAGTTTTTGAACATTGCCTGGTAAACCATTTCTGAGGAAACAGGTTGCGATTGTGTGACCTGCACCATAGGTAACCATATTGTACAAAAGTATTTGAGCACAAACAACATATTGCCAATTCTGTATAAGTGGTACTCTTTGCATGGAAGGTGAGCAGGTGACGGGTCTACTTTAGTCAAGGTAGCTGAAAAAGGGGTAGCAGACCAACTGACCAAACAACTGGATAAAGGTTTTACCCCAACATACATATCAAACAGAACACAATGTGTAACTCTACAGGGCCAAATCCTCCTACCTCAGCCACCTGTTGGTGTCCCACAGAGTGCAATCCTTGGGCCCTTATTATTTTCACTGTACATAAATGGCATCCCAGATATCCTGATCTCAGTGTTCAAATGTACGTGTTGAGCCGAGACTCTTATCATACGTCCATTGGCTAATGCCGTCTTATATTGACTACTGTTTGACAATCTGGTCATTTGCTGGCACTACTCTACTAAAACTTTTAGAACTACTTAAAAAAAAAAGCCATCAAGGTGTTTGCCAAATAATAATAATAATAATAATAATAATAATAATAATAATAATAATTTCACCCTTGTGCCATTTTAGATAAGTACTTGTTTTGAAAATGGTAAAACTTTTAAACAAGCTTGTTTCATCTATAAATCCCCCCATGTTCATTATTGTACGGAAATATTCTTTGTACATGCCGTTTTGTCTGTTTATTTTATGTTTGTTTAGATATTTCAGTGTTTGACGACTAAAATGGAAATGGGCTTTTAGCTAAATCTGGCATGATTACACAACATCAATTATTTGTAAGTGTGCGTTAATGTGCACTGTCCTCTAAATAAATAAAGCATTACATTTCCGATGTGTGCGTTAGCGTAGTATACGGATATGCTGCCTTCCATTATTAACAAAACCACAGACCCATTGTTCCCTACTCGTTACCAGGAAATACATTATAACAAGATACTGCTAGACAAGAGGCACACATCACATTTGGACCAGTTGTTCCCCGGATTTGAATCTAATATCAAAACAAACAAACAAACAAAAGAGATTATAAATAGCCGTGCTTAGTTAATTAATGGTACCAAACCGCTGGCACGCTCATTTGAATGCAGTTCAGTGTTCCAACAGTAGCCTACTCACAGTTCCTGGACAGCAGAATGTAGTTGGATGTAGTTTTGTAAACTGTCCTTCAGCAGTGTGAAGAAACGTTCAGAAGTCCACATTCAGAAGTATCCAGTAGTTTAACGGCAGTTTGTTGTTTATTTAAACATACTGCTAGCATGAGGGAGCTAACTAGCAACAGTCCTACACGTGGACATGGTTTGGCATCAATTCTATAGAATTTCCCGATGGAAACACGCTGAACTGAGCGTCCAGTCTCTCCAGCAAGTAAATGCACTAAAAACCGTACATCCAGATACTCACCAAATAACTTAAAACAACACATTTTAAAGGTGGTTGTCTTTCCCGCTCCGCCTCTCTCCTCTCAACTTGAACATCGGCAATTAACTAATCAGATTGTCACCCGTGCGTAGCATTTACGACAGCCACGGTGCGTTCAGGAACCATGCTAAACATAGAACATTGCAGAAACTTCATGAGCCTTCCCGAAAACTAGTAGTCTTCCATGTTATTTTCGCACTTTTCAAACGTATGCCCCGACTAGACTCGCTGGCGGGCCGATTTTGGCCTGCGGGCCTTATGATTGACAACCTTGCCTTAAACCCCTTCAATGGAGAAAACAAATCCTGAGATAATTGGACTAAAAGTTCAGTCTCAGTTGTAACCCAGCCACAACATTGTAAAACAAAACCAATAGCTTTCATTACACATAATAAAAATATATATCAGTCAAGTAACTGTTAATACTGAGTTAATACTGAGCTGAGTTAATACCAAGGTCCTTAAAAATTAAATAAAAAAAAATGAATTGCTGCTTTTATGTCTTGAATGTAATCCACCTATGTAGATGGTAGTGATTGACTGAAGTTAGGTCAAAAATACTCCACAGCCGTAATCTATGTATATCTGAATATAACAGAAGGATCAGTACAGAACATGTTTTTTGGGGAGGCTGCAAAGCTTTACAGACAATTCTACTGGCACAAAGTGAATTCTTAACCCATTCACAAGTCTAACTGGCAAAACCAGACACAATATTTCTGATCATTGGCCCCCTCTTCTTCCCCTTATTTTGTGCCATTCTGGAAAAGCAAACAAACCATTAACCAAGCTGGCTCACAAATCCAGGCAGTTAAATTAGCCTCCACCCATGTTTTGCTGTTCATCTCAGTCCAGAACTAACTGACATGTGAAAACATTGAGACTACCTTGTGGATCTCAGCTTCAGAACATACAAAGTAGATATGTAAATAATACCGCTGCATCTTAATTTGACTTGGCTCTAAATTGGTCCCATGTCAACTTGATGTCATTTACATAGCAAGCAAAAACAGCCGGGTTGTTACAAAAATTACAACTGTTTGCACACAGCATTACAGATTTTCAACACAGAGCTGACACTTGAGGTTGAAAGAAAAATGAAAAAAAATATCAGAAGGTATCCCCAGGATTTGTCATCATAGGGATGTACATTAAAATTTATGGCAATCTTAAGTCCTGTCAGACTTTTGTTTCCAGCTGACAAAATGGCATTTCTGGATGTCTTACTCTAAACCAAAATGGGCATAAACAATCCTTTGAAAATGAAATTATTTTATATGGAATATGCTTGCACATCAAAACAATGGGGAGTGAAAGCATTTGAAAAATGATGTCTGGTGAGCTTGGCACACAACAGCACAGGAAGCCAGAACCGATTTTTCAAAATTACAACAGTGGTGAGAAAAACAGGACTGGCTGAGAGCTCCATTGAATAGGTTTTTGGAGAAGCTTTTTCTTGTAATAGGTAAATGCAGCGATGTGTCTCGAGAAACTACTACCCATTCTTGTCTTGAGAATGACAGCCCACCTCAGCATCAATTCACAGCAAATCCTACTTAAATCGACACAAGAAGAGAAGAGTTCCTGAAAGATCAAGCTGGCAGCACTTGATATTTTTCCTTGCCGGGATTTCAGACTGAGTCGGAAATTCCTGATTCACACTGCTGCTGCACAGCCGTAGTCCTTTAAAACCGCACGCTCTTCCTCTCACATCCACGGGATCACTGGGGACTTCTCATGGATTTTTATTTTTTTTCAGCAGCTGAGATTGGAGGAGGGCAAGGATGAGGAGCGTCAGCAGTGTGAGTATCGGATTTACATGGTGAGACCCTTCTCAGCCTTTCAGCAGGAGTCCTCCTCATTTGAAAGACAGGGAGTCAGGAGATGTCAGGCTAATCCTCGACACTAAAGGAGAAACAGTGGCTGAACACAAAAAAAACAAAAAAAACAACGGTCTCTCAGTCCACGGCATGCACTGAGAGACCACTGAGTGAACTCCAGAACATGGGTGCTAGAGACACTGAAAGGACAGAGGCTGTGGCAAACACACCCTCCCTGTTTCTCTCTTACTCTGGGATAAATTCACTGACATTCACTCTCACGCTAACCTCAGAATGAACTTCTTGGATTCTAGAAGCTTGAACCACCAGTCATTTTGCTTAATAAGCTGTGTACATTTCACATAGCTGCCAGTCTTTTGCCGCAGACATTTTGGGATACATGTTAGCAGTGACAGGATTCACAAAGCATATTTATCATTCCATAATAATGCACCTGCAACATTAGCAAATTTCTGCGTTCAGGAGGCAGGCGTTGGCTCAGAAACAGAAACGTTGCAGGAAACCTAAATTGAACCTGCAAGAGTTTCTGAAGACTTGACTGATATTTAAGAGTGAGGGCTGACTGACATTTATCACGCAATTGTGTTATTTTTAAGCTGTCTCCAGCCTCTCCAGTGTTAGCATTTATAGCGTTCTCTTTCTTCGTTTCGTAGCAAACATGATATCTTTGGATTCTTGAGTGCTTTTGCGTCTTGATGGAAGAGGTCCCTCTGAGGGTTTCGGGTGCCATAAACCAAGAAGCAAAAAAAATATATATAAAGAGATGAGAGAAATTGTCCACTTAAATGTCAATAATACTTTATAGAGAGAAGACCAAGGGTTATCAGAAATAACAGTTGCTCCTGAAGGAAGGCAAGCACCTTGCCTGGCAGCTCAGAATATATATTGCGAGAATATCCATATCCAGCATATCTATTTTAGTTGATCTTGGATTCTATTGGTGCAATAAATATAAAGACAATTATATGTCCAGAAGCAAAGTAAAGAATGATTTTGCTTTTTAAATTAGTTTCCTTAATGTTTGGGAGCCTGTTGAGAGCCGTGCAACATACGTGCAATTTATTTTCATCAGATAATGTAACAATGCAGGTCTGTGACCAAGTTTAAATATTAGACATAAAGACAAGTATAGTAGCTCAAGGCAACTTAAGGAAACACGTCCAAATAGACAAAACAGAAGGAAATTAGGAAAAGGGTGATGCTCAGTTTGACAGCAAATTCTCACAACACAACCAAACACAGAAACGCAATGCCAGTATTCACAATACCAACAAATACTGAAACAAATAGCACAAACACTATGCACTACATGCATTGCGTTTCTGAATTTGGTTGGGTTGTGAGCATTTGCAGCACATGTGTTGTCAAATGGATAGAGAACTTTTCTTGATTTGCTTACATTTTGTCTATTTGCATGTTTTGTTTTGTTTTTTCTTGAGCTGCAGCAAATTGAGCTCAAGTCCTAATCCTGGTTTTCATCCATACAACAACAAAATGCCATTAACCTGTCCTTTGCAGTTTTCTACTGTTATTTATCATTAAAAATACTACAATTATTAAATAACAGCAGTAGCTGCGTGCACATACAAATGAGCACACAAAGCCTGTCCTGTAACTGACACAAAGGCACAAACAAAGCAATACATTAGAGCAGAACAGCTGTTTCTGCAAAGTCATTGAGAAGAAAATAACGTTTCGAGCAGTAATATATATATTATTTTATTTTTTTTATTATTTTTTTTTTTTCATGTGCTAGCTTGTCTGTCAAGGCCTGGGGGGATTCAGTGCTTTGCAGGTGATGACTCAATACACGCACCCTCACAGCATGAAAGCGAAGCTGGCCACATTGTTTACAGACACACATTTTGTAGCATGACATTGTCAAGCAATAGTCCCTCTCCAGCAGCCTCCATCCCCACTATATGCTTCTCGCTAAAGCCTCTTACACGGCGTGTAATCAATTTTAAAAGGTTGAATGGTATGAAAAGCAATTACACAGCACATGTGTCCACTGTCAGGCGGCTGGCGAGGCTGCAGTTTGAGAGGTGCGCTCCCCAGTGATTACAGTGCATAGATCTGGAGCGGTGTCAGTTATAGGTTGTTTCTGTTAGATCCTCCAGTTTCACCAGAGGCCCAAGCAGCCTTACGGGCCTGATTGACTGAGACAGCCTCTGACAGTTATTGACAGGCTGCTGCACTTCCCAGAAAGGGCAACAGAGGGTGAGGGGGAAGAGACTGGGAAGCAAATCCCCATGTCAGGTCTTCTCACAGATCTCGTTTCTACTTAGACTTCAAGTGAGATGTTTGCTTTTATATTATTTGAAAGCATTTTTTATGGACTGATCAGTCACTATTAGCTGTCCAATACATATCAAATATCAACCACTTACTCTCTTACAGTATCCATAAAGAAACAAATACATGGCAAGGGGTTTTGATTGTGCTTTCTTCACCCCATTCATCTTTTTCCCCTCCAAAATAATAAATGCTTGTTTTGCTGTGTTACATGATATTACATTATGTACCTAGTCTAAAAAGTTAAACAGCTTCTTTCTCAGAAAAGACCTCTGCTGTTGAGAAAGTGATAGATTTCTAATTTATACTTAAGACAGTTTGTCAGAACCCAAGAGCAGCACTGACCTTTTCATATAACATGCAGAGAATATAACAAAAGAAGTTGCTTTGCAATTGTAAATCTTGACCACATATTACCAAATACAAGGTCAGGAATAACCTTGAATCCAGTTCGGACTGCCTTCTCTACTAATTGTTTAGAGAGGTTTTATGCGTGATGGACAGTAGATTCAAAGCAGTGTAGTCATACACATAATCAGAGGGCCATGAATTTGAATTTGAGCTTTTCTCAATATGTGTTCTTGTTCTGGTGGAGGTAACTTGTGTGGCCTCCGGACAATAAGGTTTACCAGAATTCATTTTGCATCATTATGATCCTAATTTTTGTCTCAGTACCGGAATGACTGCTCTCCATCCTCCAGAGTTATACTTGTCCAAAGTTTGCATAGCTGATAAAGATAGATGCCCTTTGTTTCTAACAAAATAGCTCAGACTGGTAGAAGGACTTTATGTCTTATATGGTGATGATAACCAAGTCTGCTACAGCAGGCTAGGTCAGGAGTAATAAAATCATTAAAAACTGCATCATAAGTTCAAAAAATGCCCCAAAACAATATGCTTTTACACTGAAGAGACAAAGTCAGCAGCTTCATTTTAATTTATAACTATAAAATGGGTTACACATGAGGGAGGAGGTTGGGTTGGGTGGATGAAGTGGTCAACAAAGTCTTAGTTTCCCATTTCCAACACTGATTTACGTGGTTAGTATTCTACGCTGTGGACAGCACCTAACCCTCAATAAATGTACAATCTCAACACAAGTCTGAAAGTTGGGGTCATCTAACAATTTGGGGCCAGAGAATTGTTGATTTACCAGAGTCCCAGCGCTTCTCTAGAGACTGTTGCTGTTTTGTTTGCGGCCTTCATTTTTACCAGGCTATTAAGGGTTTTGTTAAAAAGTAAGTTATTTTCTGAATGATTGTGTAGCAGGTCTTTCTGCTGCTCTATAAGTGCATTTAGGGATGTTTCCTCACAATGAGCACTGAAAATAAAGATATCAAGGCTGAAAACTGTTCAAGGTCAGCGTTATCTGCGTGACATTGTTGGATGTTTAATGTGTTGTTCTTTGTTCAGCAGTGTGAGAAAAATATTTTATCGTGGCACATGGCAGTGAATAATTGCATACACCCAAAAAAACAATGCTAGAAGATCTGACCCACGATGCATACTCCTTTTTGAGAATGCAAGGGGTTGTGAGATTTAGAAATAGCACCCTGGTATGGAAAGCTGTGAATTGAGATTTCAAAGAACGGATTCACTGATGCTGACTTTGCAAAAATTATTATTCTTATTATTATTTTTTAACAGTGCTACATTTGCAGTTTCCCTGAAAGCTAGTGTGGTTTGTCATTAGCTATGCCATAAACAGTTAACCATAACTTGCTGTAAATGTCAACATTCTGCCACCCACATCATAAAGAAACAGGGTTATTAAAAAAAAAAAAAAAGCAATTAATGCAGAATAGGAGGACTTGGGCACCCAGCCAACCAGCTTAAGTTCCGCTCAAATCTGGAATGCACACAGTCACAGACTCTCTGCATATTCAACCCCTGTCAGATCTTATTTGAGCTCAGCATATTTTCCGTGTCAACACGCTGATAGATGAAAACCTGTGAAATCAACCTGCGAAATCCTGGAAGATCACCACCAGACAGGGAGAGAAATGTGCCCATTAACATGCTTTCAGGTGTTGTCTCGGGTCCATGAGCCATTTCAATCATCCTCTGCATTCAGGCTTCGTCGCTCTCTATCCGCGCGGCTGGGGAAAATTCCGTTGGCATCAGCAGCTCCACTAGGTGTTGATTAACACATAAACTGAGAGGCGGAATTCATGTCAACACCGTGAGAAAGTAAAAGATGGAGTGTTAAATGCTGAATAAATAAAAATGACATCAAGAAAGAAATCATTATAGTGGCACCAGAGGAAAACAACATCAGTGTCACTAAAAGAGCAACTATGAATTGAAAAGTTCTAAAACTAAAAACAAAAAACATTATGAAATACAAACTTAAGTAATTTACTTGTCTAAACTGCAGTAAGGTTTTGGCAGATTATTGGGGTAATTACTGGATTTCCAATTAGTAAATGAATTTATTGAACTCTGACCATATTGTGGTTCCAGTACAACAACTGAACTGCTGAACTACACAAAACAACAACAACACAAAAGCTGATTACCACAGTAAACAGTAAAAAAAAAAAAAAAAAAAAAGAAATGGTCACGTTCAGGACTTCATTTCTCCAGGCCCCCACCCCCTCACATTCCTAATTAGCATTACAGTACTGAGAAATGGCTTGTTAGCATGGTTAGCATTCAAAATGGATACTGATGGTTCCACCAGCGAGCCGCGGGCTCATCAGCATTACATTTGTATCTCATGCATAAACATGTGGCGTCAGCTGTCCTAATCCCTACAATACTGCTGAATCAATCTGCCCTTTATTAGACTTCAAGCCACTGTAGGAATGTTGTTGCCCGAAATACTGATGACGCTCATTTACATATCACCACTGAATCCATCACCTCCATGGATTGTCTCGTGGCTGAGCTAACCTTGTCTTTGTGTATCACAGGATCGTCAGATTAACAGTTAATCCCAAAGCATAAAACGGAAAAGGCGGGTGTAGATAGACGTGCTGTCAGGTTGTCTGATTCGTCATGAGCCTCATGCTGAAAAGCACTTGTTCGTTATGTAATCTTATGAAACAAATTTTACGCTCTAACGTCCACTGACGCAGAAAGACGTTTGAAGAGCATTTTGGAGCTAAATTAATTTGATTCTAGGAAGAGAAGACGATAAGCAACAAGAAAAAGCTGAAGGTAGCTTTCCTGCTTTATCTGGGAACCAGTGTTTTTCAAAATGTTTTCAATCTAGGGCATAGAGCCAACAGAACACATGAAACAGAAACATATCACAGCTTTGAGATAAAACAGTGAAGTGCAGTGCGACTGTTTTAATTTGAGTGTTGTTGTAAAGCTTCTAATGCCATGCATCGCAGCTTTTCAGTGATGGTACAAAGTCTATGAACACACACAAAAGCAGATTCTTGCTCATCTTTGACACTTTTTTTTCTATCTTCAGCACAGTCTCCAAAACGTGGAACCCTGAATTAGACTAAACTTACTCTGACTGGTCAATCAGCAGAAAAGACCTTCTACATCTTGAGCTCATAACAACAATCAAACTAATGCATATTTTCACAATAATGAGATTGAGCATTAATGCATTTTAGACATAAAAAGCTGTTAGCTGAAGTACACCCTGGAGAGACTGGCTATCTGTCCAGGGTGTACTGGTGTATCCTGCCTCTCGCCCTGTGACAGCTGGGATAGGCTCCAATAACAAGTCGTGCATATATATATACATATATATATATATATATGCACGACTTGTCGCTGTAGTACAATTGAAATGCTTGTGTTATGTAAAAGTTCCCCCTGCAGTTGTCATGAATAGGAAATTTAGCTAGAGACAAAAAATAACAACATTTCTAGCGTGTGACATTTGAATAAAAACCAAGGAGACAATACCTCTCTAAACCGAGACAGGTGCACCTCACTTTGATAATGCAAAAAGGTCTGCAGCCCATTCACAATGGAATGTGTCTGTCCAACTGAATGGCTCTGATCACCGCTTCAGCTACGGCAAACGCCTTAAGCGCTACCTGCGCTGTCTCCTGGCACATTTCAATTGAAAGGCCAGAAACTAATTACCAACTGTGACTGCCCGACAAAGCTCCAATTCCAACTCATTCCCCCTGTCAAACAGAGAGTAGGGGCGGATGCCGGAACTTGTCAAACTCAAGCCTCGCTCTGCATAATCCTGCCTCCCCAGCTCAAGCCCCCCTTCCTCCCCCACTCTTTAAACTCCAACTGTCCAGCTGACGGCTGTCTCCTGATGTGAGAAAGGTGCACAGCGGCTCGCCGGTCTTGAGGTAAATTGAATCTCCAAAGACGAGAGCCATACGGTTGGGGCTGATTTATTTACAAGCTGGTGGATGGGGGCCACAGAGGGCCCACAGTGGGATTCAGTGGAAATGGCCTCTAAACCCGAGTTGAGGCGGCTCTGATAAATCTTATTTAACACTCTGCCTGAGACTCAAGGTGCTTCCACACAGCTGTGCTCTCACAATCACAAATACAGAAAGAGCCCAGATAGATTCTGTGCATTAATGCAACCCCCGGGCTCTCCTGAGTTTTTATTTCTAGTTTCCGCTGAGGCAAAATCGCTAATTTGAACACACTGTTTTGTAGTCAACACAATATGTCGTCTTTCAGGATCACTGGGCTAGAGCACATGTCAGTATTCACGGTATGGAAAGAGGACAATTACAGGTCTGTCACTGATGTGATTTAAGACTTTTGAATTTGGCTTACATGGTGCAGTTCATCATCATTTCACCATAAACTCACTATAAAAAAAAAAAAGAAGAAGAGAAGTGACGATAGCCACAAGTTGTAGTCACAGGATCATACACAGGTGCCATGAGTCGTACCCTATTTCCTCTAATAACAAGCAAGACTTTATTTACCCTGAACTGCAGAAGGTAAAGAAACTGTTTTAGGTTTGTATTAGAGCAGGCATTTATTTCAAATAAGTGTAATTGATCATATATTGCGTGAGGCCTTGATTTGAGTTGCGCCCGTTTACAGTGTTTCGCTATTAAGACAAACTCTTTGTGGAATTGTTTTTTCGTGATCATTGATTGGCAGGAATGCCATATGCAGCAACCGGGGGGGGGGGGGGGGGGCAGTGTTGGCAGATAAGAAATGGAGGCCAGGTCAACACTTTGTGCTGTTCTTCATTTTTTTTTAGTTATTCCTAAAGCATTTTGTGTGTGTGTGTCTGTGCCAGCCTGCATCATTGCTATGGGCTGGGGGTGCCTGCTCTGGTCTAGGTGGGTGCTATATGTCTAAGTAATAATAATAATAATAATAATAATACATTGTACTTATAGGCGCCTTTCACGACACTCAAGGTCACCGTACAAAATTGAATTCGTTGAATTCATTAAAACAAAACACAGTTCAAATACACAAAATAAACACAATGATGTGGATGTTACACAAAGTAACATCCACATCTATCATTTCCAAGATTATTCTTCCAAAAGTCACACTGTGTCCATACTTAAATCAGCCAATTAACTGTGAAAATAATCTAAAGCAATCAGAATGACAGTGGTTTGGGAGGATTCTTCAAGGAAGTCGAGAACAGCAGCAGCAAAGTACAGCTAGACTGGAAATGGAAAATGTTTCCCAAGAAGTAGCCAAGAGGAAAGGAAAATCTTAATTTACTCCAAAAGCCAATACGCCAATCTCACTGCAGCGAAGCATTTCGTCTTTCAGCCGTCAGCTCCATCCTATTGATTTATGAATATATCATTTTGTAATTGATTGGGCAGGCTCGAAGTGGGCCCTTGTTAATATTTCACTTGACCTCTCACCAAATTGGAGTTTATCATCTTTGACAGATGACTTGGCTTGCGTGAAGGAATGCGAGATGTGAAACGAAAGCCGTCGCCCCCTTCTCCTATTTCATTAAAAATGCAACACACAACCTGCTGGAGGTGAGGCGTAATGAGCGGAAGCAGGCACCTGGGCCCTCGGCGGGTCCAGTTGGTACAGAATCCGGCGCTGCTTTGGCTGTTTTTCTGCGCTTCGTCACCAGGGGTTACCGCACATCTTTCCTGTGGAATGTAATTTTAAGTCGACGGCTTTGCATACAGATTAATCAGATTTCATTGACCTTTATGTGAATAGTAAATACGTGTGCGTGTATAATGTACTCCACATGTCATTAATATATGTGCATGTGTAATTATTACGTAAAAAGTGGGAACATAAAATATGGAGTAAATCCCTATGCATGTAAATGATATCTTATCATGGAAAATGTAGGAGGAATTATCATGTAATATATAAGCCATGTGCTTCCATATCCATTTAAATGTTGGATAATTCAATCTGCATTACCATCCATTATGAGCAGCATCACATTGTAATTTTGTAAAATGAGATCATATCATAAGGAGGCAGGAGATGGAAGGAGAACTGATAGGTCTGCGGTGAAGTGCTCCCCCCAGCAGGACGGGATGGTTACAAGCGGCTAGATATTATCTCCTCTGACACCCATTGTGTAGCCGGCTCCGTCTGCAGAGGCACGAGCCTGGAAGCATTGTTGGAATTGATTTAGTGAACGGGGCCCAATCTTTGGACACTTTGCTGCTATTGACTGCCGCTTCAAATCAGAATTTCGAACACAACTCAGTCGGGGATTTAATTAAAACTCAAAAGAGGGAATGACTGACACTGCGGACAGGGTAGTAGTGAGAAATCAATTGCGAAATGCAAATGAGTTTCAAATCCCCCCTTTGCCTACCGCTTCCATTATTTATTTATCTTTTTTTTTTCCTCCTTTCTCCACAGCTCTGTGCTGCATTCTTAACTGGGGGCACGGCTCTATCTTTATTCAGCAGTTGAGGAGATAAGCAAATGTTTTTTAAGCTCATTACTAAAATGTGCGCAATTAAGATTGGATTGCGACCCCATTTTCATGTCATTCAAAAAAGCCTGCCAAAGACGCCTTCGCTGCCAATATGAAAAAGAGATCTTTAAGGGAAAACCCACTCTAAAAAAGCCCTGCATCAAACAAAAAAGCCATGCTGCGTTTCTGGGTCCATGTTGTTGTGTGAAGGCGGATTTTTTATTTATTTTTCTTATTTTTTTGCCAAATGTAAATGAGATGTCAAGATATTTCCAGCACAGCTCCAGCACAGTTTGACAGCAGAACATAATTCAGCTATCGGAAACATCAACAGCAAACGTCAAGTTTTGATCGCAGTCCCTCGCAATGAAAGCAGCGGCTTCTATCCAGGGTTGCCATTTTGCACCACTGTTTTTTTAAAAAAAACCCCAAAAAACCAAAAAAAAACAATAGCAGTACCGGGAGAAATGTAAACTCTTTCCACTACTTTCTCCACAGTTGCAACCGCTAACTGGAGACAAAGTCTACGAAGCAGACTGAGGAAAAGTGAGCACAGGCAAAAAGGCAGATATTACTGTCGCCTGGCAACGCTGGCCCACGACTTTTTGCTTTTTTTTTATTTTTTTTGCTTTTCTTATTGTAATCTGGCAAGGCCGAATAGGCATGTTGCTTGGGAGAGACATAATTTCAGCTCTGCACAGAAAGCAGAAGGATGATTGACAGCTCCCTTCTTCACTGAGGCATCAGCAGCTACATCTCATCGGATAACGGCGTGTCTCTCAGAGGAGCCATTGGTTTTTCTGTTTGACTATCAAACCCCATAATAAGTTTTGCGGCATCAACTTTAATCGCACGCTTTACAGTTCTAAAAGGCATGAGTCATGGCGTAATTAAAGCTGCAATAATTACGGTTTTCCTTGATCTCATTTCTCTGATCTTAAAGGACGACCCATCAAAAAAACTGGGAGCCGATTCTGCTCAATGTTTTGCTTGGACATTGGCAGAAGTTGGCAGAAACCAAACCAGAACTCAAAGGACAGGTGGTGGATTCAACAAAACACATGTCCCAGTTATGGCAATGTTTGAATGAATAGTCAGTTGTTAGCTAGCATCTCCACTATATCAACTCCATGCAACTTTTAAGCAGGAGAAATGAATACACATGCATGCATGCATATTTCTGAAATCAGTGGGATGAAGAAGTTATTGATTTTTTTTTTTTCCACTGAAGTGTAATCACTTAAAATGTGCATAAACCTGGCCAGCTGTTACATTTCGACCCTCACTTGGACTCTTGCTGCCCGTTTTCATGCACAGCAGACGGCTGTAGCAGCATGCAACAGACAGCAACAGTTGGCCAATCAAAGCTCCCGCTGCTGCTCCGTGGGTCGGATCTCATTTCATTTTTTTAGATAGCTCGCTGCTGTTTTGCTGTCGTGTCTTTAAGGGGTAGCACAACACCAAAGCCATTTAGTAAATTACACGTACAGTCACTTTGTTACGCAGTAAATTGACCCCGGACCCGTTTTACAATGTTATTATTGCATCCTCACTAGAGCGACAGTAATGCACTTTGTGAGCATTTGTGAGCTAATGGTTTACAGCGTGTTTGATATCTTGTTGCAGCTCATTTAGATTCCACATCATGGCTGTCTGTCCTTGTGTTTGCTGTTAGCTTGCTTAGCTAACACCAAGCTGGCTCTTCACATATATCTAAACTATGACCAAAGACAGAGGCTTGCAGGGCAAAAGTAGCTGGGCAGGTGAGTGAAATGTCGGCCAAGACGTCACAGCTGCTGACACAAGATGGTGGACCACAATCATGACCATGTGGTCTCTACGGGGAATGCATTTGACTTCCATAACGAGAGCTGAATACTTTCCCAGTTTTTCTGCCCCAAACTTTATTTAAACCAGAAGCTACTAGTTTAGTAACTGTTTTCACTATTATTTAAAGTGACTAGCAAATAAAGCAGAATTTCGAGTTGCTCTTTAAATGAAAGTGTAACAACTAAAGCAAGGCACACAGGAAGTAGATGAGGAGATGAGAACAAAAGAAACAAATTCATTTTGTTATTTTTTATTTTTGTTACTTGTGAATGAATTCAATATGTGAAATCTGAGAGATGTTTTCTCTACCAAAATAATTATTATTATGTGTGCGGTATTATCATTGCACTGATTAACAGATGCCTTCTCTGCTTTGTCTGCTGTTACATCTTAACCAAAACTAAAAGTGCGACAAAAATGTTACTATGTACTTTGCAAAAAAAGAATACTTAAAAAAAAGAAAGTTTGCTAATGCATTATTTAAGTACACATTTTATTAATGCATTTCTTATTCCATTCTTTAAACTATGATTTGACTTTGATTAAGAAGGTTTTGAATTTCCCCACGGGCACACTCCAGAGCCTGAATATCAGAGGCTTACTTCATTATCAGACAGTGTTTTGGTTTAACCTCGAGCGAAACCCTCACAAGATGACACAAAGTAAGATATCCTCATCAGAGATCAGACGAGGACTGACGGGCTGACATCCGTGCGGTTCATGCTGCTGTGGTCAGTCCAAAGTCTGAAAGCAATCAAGAGCGGTTACTGCTGGTGGCACATTCCCTGCTAAATGGTCATTATCATAAATATGTGAGGAAAGTTCTTTTTATTGCCATCACCACAGAGACTTGTACAGAATAATGTCCAGTGAAAATGGCCAGCCTTGACCCTCGTCACCTTCCCGACAGCTAACAGTGCGTAATCATTGATAATTGGCAGCCAGCGGCATTTACAAAAAGGCCAGTGATTAATGCTAATTAAGAATGGAAAATGTGTGTGTAGTGCGCGTGGTTGCGTGTGAGTGTTGTCATGTGTGGGCGAATGCTTGTGCGTCTGACCTTGCCTTTTCTCTGAGCCCGGTCCCAACAGCTGGGTTCAGACCCTGCCAACGAGCCTGCCGCAGTCAAATGTGCCATTTCAAAACGGGGCACGGGCTGCAGCCCTTCCTGCTTTAACGCCGCTCCTGCATCACACGCGAAGCACGAAATAAAAGCTGATACAGAGAAAGGAAGGGTGTCTGAACGCCCTGATCTCTCCCATGGATCTGTTGATGTCTACACTCTCCGCGGAGGAGTGCCAAGTCAGCACAGAATTGAATGGCAGACACAGAGACAGAGGGAGATCTGGTGAAGAGCGTCTGGGAGTGCATCTCAAAGAGAGAGTAGGCAGGATTTTATGATTATTATGCCACAACTGTCGAAGGCAAAAGATGAGACGTGTTCACTCAGGCTGACGCCACAATTAGAAGAGTAGAGATAAAAGTACTTTCAGAGAATGCCAGTGTAGCCATAAAGTAAAATGCCTGAAAAGTTGAACATCGGATACACACTGATTGTCAGTACTGTATGCCAGTTAAAATACACAGTTACTACGCAGACTCTGCATTTTAACATATTCATTTTGTCTGGTTGCATGTTTTTTTTTCTCTAAAACACAATATAATATAGCTCCTGATGTCACCTTAACATCCTTCCACTGTTGTCAGTTCAGTAACACTGGATTATCTTGAATGTCCCATACTGTAAACATTGATTTTGATTGTGCTTTGCGTTTTTGGTAAGCCCCCACTGAACTTGCAGCTTAACAAGCTAGTAAAGAGGTTTATCCAGCTTCTGGCTTCCAGCTTCGTCTGCCAAAACATTTATTTAACCTCTCGCTGAGTGCTTGTGGAGATGCAGAGTTACTCCTGCTAAGTCTTAAGTGTCTCAGTTATGAGTAAATTATGATGAAGTTCTGTTGATGGTTGTAAGAGCGAACAGATGAGTCTTCCATTAATTCCCAGCATCTGACAAACTCACTCGGTTACGTTGATTTGCCCAAAAAGCGTCAGCATGTTGCACAGCTAATGTGGCTAATCATAGGACCATAGGTCAGAGCTACTGTATGTCTAAAGTTTAAACTGTAACTGTGAGGGACACTTGCTCGCTGTGGGTAATGATGTTTTCATGTCATCTTTTGCAGCATTCATTTTTAAAATACGTTAAATAGTAAAAGTAAATACTCAAAGAATGAATCAAATACCCATTATCTTCTAAGGAGAACCCATCTCAACACTGGAGCGATTCTTTGTGCTCATTGTTTCGGTTGGTTATTTTGCTCACAAGTCAGTGGAAACCAGAGTTGAGCTAGAAGAACGTACTTTCTACCAGGCGTGCTCAAAAGTTAGAAAGGTTGATGCGGAAAACCGTTGTTTTAAAGAGGAATGGACGGAGAATTTTATGTTCATTCTCCCAGCGGACAGTTCAAAACCAGTGTGCCTCATATGTTCTGAAAACGTCGCATTAATTAAAAGTGGCAACGTGAAGCGCCACTACGAAACAAGGCACAGCGCTTTTGAGCGAAGCTACCCCCCGAAGTCTGAGCAGAGAGCGCGCAAAATATCCGAACTCCGAGCCCAATATGAGAGGTCAACTCGACTCATCGCGCACACCTTTACGGCCCAGCAACGTGCAAACGAATGTTCACTGAAGGTATCGTGGATTTTGGGGCAACATAAAAAAGCGTTCAGTGATGGGACAGTTGTGAAGGAGTGCTTAAACGCGGTTGCAGAAACATTATTTGAAGGAAAACAAAAAGACGAGATGTGTGAAAAAATCAACCAAATCCCCATGTCCGCTTCAACAGCAACCAGAAAATCTGAATTATTATTATTATTAGGCCTACTTGATTTGTTCAAAAACGAGACACTTTTTGACTTTTTTTTACTTGAAATGTAGGCCCTTAGTTCTCAAGTCTGTGAGCTCTTTGATAAAAAAAAGGGTTATTACGCTCTGTTTGCACTTAATTTGTTTTATTCTGAGGTTTCTGTTTTCTTTAATCTGAAATAAAGGCCTTAAATTCATTTAACTGGGAATGCGTTTTTGTGGTAAAACTGCTGTCTGTTGATTATAAGTGAACTATGTTAAAAGTGATAATAAAATATTATTGAAACCATCTGAAAATGGGAACATAGGGTAGACTGAATAATATGACACAAGCTGGACCTCGGTTCGGACCTTCTATTTGGAGGAAATTTTAGTAGTGGACCTCAGTGACTTTTAATTGAATACCCCTGTTCTACAGACTGCAAGCTGCATTCCCAATGAAGCTGACAGACTACGTGTCATGCCTTGACTTTTCCAAACTCCTGTTCTTCTTTACTCAGTTCCCGGTCTTAAAAGAGCTAAGTCATCTGACAAAATCACAGTACACTGAAGTAAACCCCAGGGCTGGAGCTTTGGTTATAATTTCATGAAAAATGAGCAACCATTATTGACAGAATGTCTTAGATGTACTTCACACAGCCTGGGCACATGCGGCACTTTAATTACCTTGTTATTCTTTCGTGCTGTGACTACAGTACATTCAGGTGTTTGAGGTTACTTGAATTAAAAAAAAACAAAAAAAACACTGCCAATAAGTGTAACCATGGGTTGTTACACTCATTCCACCAGCTGTTCAGGAATGAGGAGTTTCTTAAGCAATTCTCACCATTGCTTTCACAGTTGCGTATAACCTGCCACATTGGCCTGCTACGATAATTGAAACGGAACTAAAAGCCAGTTTGGAGGACTTGTACCAGATGGCTGGTAAGAGGTAGCACAGTCACTGTGTGCAGGTAATTCATGACATGTTGCAACTCCTTGATCAGCCCCATGGTTCTTGAAGGCTTGAAGAGGGTGCTGCCGCAGTTGTAAGTTGGTAGTTGATTGGCACCTTGCTAAACTTTAGTAGCTAATAAACCTCACATATTTGATCGGTGCATCAGTCCTAGTAATAGTAGTTATTCTTAACCTAATTTTATATAAATCTAGATTCTCCTAGTAGCTGGCAAGACCCAATGTAAGTCTCAAAAATACTAAGCAAGCAAACATTATTACTCATTATTACTCTAGTAACAGGATGTCACTGTGAAATGTTACATTAAAATAATCACATGTGCCCTAAAGGTATTTTCCTTTCTTTGTCTTTTAAAGGATCCCTCATTCATACCTCATTCATTCAGGAAAAATACATACAGCCGAAATTATATCATTTAGCATGAGAAAGAAATCATGAATCAGGGAACAAGTTTACTTCACTACAGTCGAGGCTTTAATTTGAAAATAAAGCGCTGAACAGATTCCTGCCTCAGCCTTATCGTGCTTCTGTGGAAAATGCAGACTTATTCAGAGAGCTGTCTGCAATCTTTTATTGTATTCTAAAGTGCTTCTTTGCGTTGTTCAAAGAAAAAAAGCTTCTGTCCAAGAGCAACACCTCCATCTTGAACCCATCATCTCTGACCTTCACGCCAGGTCATCTTACTACTTAATGCCAACGAGAGTGGCAGCCTTTCTGTGATGAACAATCCGTGTCTGAAGCCGTCCTTTAAATGCAATTGAAGAGACAAATAGGATCTCTCCACCATGGCAGACAAAGATGTTCTCAAGACGGGGCTTTAAAAGGTCTTAATAAAAATAGGCTCACCTCATGTTGGCGTGGACAGCTTTGCCAAAGGTTTCACTTCATTTCCCTGACACTTAACAAGAGGCAGGAGAGGATCACACTTATTCAACATTACCTCTCCACTGGCGGCCTCATTATCTTCCACAGAGAAGCTGCTGCTGAAAGGCTCCAGAGATAGATACAGTAGGCAGAGGAAGACAGGGTTCAGCTTTGACTGTGTTAATGCTCTCAAACAAGACATGCCATGTATTTGATGGACTGGATTAAAAAATATATCCTAGCTAAATATAAACAGATGCTATAATGTAGAAAATGCATATCCAGTACTATTTGTATTTCAGGCTTCCTAGGTTTTGTCCAGACAGACTTTGGTGCAGATATCCACAATTTAGCAATGTTGCCGTTGTCTGAAAACAAGCCACTGGTGGACTGAGCTGAAGAAACAAGAAAGCCTACACCGACGTTTGGCACACTGAGCCTTGTCTCAGTCCCATGGAGCTTGTTTGAAGCAGCTACTGATGTGCTGTTATTTATGCAGAGCAAGACCACAGAGACCACAAGCGGAGCGCTGTGTGACCCACATTCGGCAGACTTGAAAGTGCTGCACGTTGCCAAGTTTAACAGAGGGCAAAAGTACACAGAGGGCACGGCTGTTTCATCTCGGCAGCCCGTCCGGTGCATTCAGTCAGTAGAAGAACAAAGCACCTGAATGTTTTACGAAGGACGGCAAATGAAGAAGGAGCCTTCTAAATAACTCTGTCTTGCTGTCTTAAAAGCGAGACAGAATGTGGTTCTTTCTAGATTGCGGAGCTAAAGGACCATTTCTGTTGCCTTTAGCTATACACAGGACACGAGAATAACAACTGGCCCGCTGGTCCTCCTCTTGAGTAAGGAGTTTTTTTATTTCTTGAATTTGGAGACGTTTTTTCTAACTGATGAATTTGATGTCTTTGTCAAACACCACTGTGCATTTTTGTGCTGAAACTCTCAGAGACTGTCAATCAAAGAGTCTGTCCAGTGCTACGGTTCAGTTTCTGTACTCAGCAGTGCTTTAGCACTACTTATTGCCAGCTCACCCACTGAAGTGATTCCTGCTTATTTTACCCACTTCACTCCTCCCTCTCCTTCTTTGGGGTGGACATTTTGGTGTTTGACACATCACACTGGAGCGGGTGCCTCCCGCCTATGTTCCGCTACCTTCCTCCTCATCTTAAGCAGTCAGTTTTAGCTGTCTGAGCCTAACCAAACCTGCTTCACACAGGTGTTGGATGAGAAGACGCTCCAAATCGTAGATTTTTTGTACTGGCTTCAGCCAGTAGGCTGTCAAAACCAGGTCATTTTAAAAGATAACAAGGCACCAATCAATATACTTTACTGGGCTACAGTTGGGGTCATGGTTAGAACATGCTGCTGCTGTTTTACATATCTGGGAAAGAGACATTTCAGTATGGGGTCTAAGATACCCACCCCAACATTAATGGACAAATGATTGCAGCTCTCTAATCAATTAGTAAACAGACTCCAAATCATTAGAACTATTGTGATAATTTGTTAATGTTATTAGCCATAAACAGCATAACAGCTCACTAGTTCTGGCTGTTTAAATTTGAAGATGCATTTGAAGAAGTCAAATTCATTATACCAAACCGTTAGATTAAGGGTGTCAAACATATGGCCCGGGGGCCAAAACCGGCCCACCACAGAGACCAATCTGGCACGTGGGATGAATTTGCAAAGGGCAAAAATTACAATGAAAACACATTAATTCGTTTTCTGTAACCACTTATTCTGTGAAGGGTCGCGTGGGCTTGTCCCAGCTGTCTTTGGGCGAGAGGTGGGGTACGATTGCCGGTCTATCGCAGGGCTAACATAAACAGACAACCACTTGAAAACATTAGTCGCAAATTTACAGTTGTTCATTGCGTGTTTTGTGAAAGTATAGCTCATTACATGTAAAATAAAATCATAATGTACTCATACTTCTTTGCACTAAAACAAACGCAAACATCTGGAGTCATCTGTATTTATAGATTAGTTAGTGGTCCGGCCCCCTTGAGATCAAATGAGGTTTTATGTGACCCCTGAACTAAAATGATTTTAACACCATGAAAAAAATATATATATATATATATACCAGCTGCAACAGTAAAATATTAAAATGCTGATATTGGTGAGGAAAGGATTGTTTGGTACTGATATATGTAACATGTAAAATGTTAATATGCATTAAACACAGAGTAGACAGATGTAGTGGGAAAGCAAATACAAGCAAATAATAAATATCCAAAAACAAGACAAAGAAGTCAACCTCATGGAAGGGCTAAAGGAAACATCAACGGTATCCAAACAGAATCTACACTGGTGGTGCTCCATCAAATAAGACTTAAGATATTTCAGTCTGGAAGAAAGCGGTTGACCAACCAACAGTAAAACACCTGGAGGCTTATACTGCTGGAGGCTTATACTGCTGCGGTTAAAAACAGAACCCAGACTTTACCTGTCAGTCAAGAATTCTTAGGATTTCAACTCGATCCAACCCCTGAAATGAGCTGCAAAATGAACTCACTACAGCCATAAAAGCTATGCTGGTAAAAACAGGTGTGCATCATGTTTTATTAAGCGCAGCATCAACAACAAGCACAGGTCAATTCAGAATGGGACGAGCTTTTTCATCAGAAGTTTGTTCTCCGTAGCACAACATGTGGCGATCTTGCACTGCAAGGACACAAGCATTGTCTCAAAGAATTTAGCTGCAGGTTTTACATAATCTGTCCATTTAAAGCAACAAACACAGAGCCATTTATCGATTCTGAACATGTAGATGACTCGAGAGAGGAAATACATCTGATTACTAGATGTATTTGCAACTGAAGCAAAACGTCCCAAGATGATTCACGCTGTAGCTGCAAAGTTTGAAAAGTGGACTTCAACGGCTGTCTTGCCAACCGGGTCAGAGAGTCACAGAAACAACTGTTGTGTTCAGCGGCGTGTTGACAGTGTAAAACCAGACTCGATTTTCCTCCGTGTACATCAGAAGCCGACGCTGGCTGGCAGTCAGAAGGGAATTAATTACACACTCACAGATTCACAGTTCTGACTGCAAACACAATGAGTTCAACACAAACAAACACTGGTCAGCATTCATTCGCGCAGATGAATAAAACAACACCAGTCATTATCTACGCCTCTCATCTCTCCTTTGTCTCAGCTGCTCCACTTTGCCCAGAATTTGCTGACAGATTTTATTGTGCGCTTCGATATCAGAGACAGTAAGGCATCCGATTTCTTTCCCTCAGTGGTTCTACTGCCGCGAGACGCTCAACTATCATTTAACTCTCTGTCTCGCTAATGAACATATACATAATGCATCACTGTAATGTGAGGCATTTCCTCTCTGAAGAGCTCGGATTGAATTAAATTGGTTCTGATTAGACTTATAGCTTCCTTCTTTGTCATTTTTTATTTTTTTGTCGCTGCTGTAAACTTAAACGCTTGTTGACGATGAAACATAAATGCTAATGTGTGATTGTATAGCATTGTTGCCCATCGGAAAATGGAAATGATTGTAGTCTTGCACTCATTTGCTGCTCTTACAGCTGAAAGCACCATCATAGAAAGGCTAAATGAATGTCATTAAACCCTTTGAATTTCTCTCTGTTTGGCAAGCCGAGGGAAAGCAAGACCTTTCTATTAAGCCAGATGAACAACACTATCACCCGCCGCTTTCCAAATTTCCGCATCATATGCATCATTTGAATATTACCAATCTACACAGAGAATGTGTTGCACAGTAAAAAGGTCAAACGTTGTTTTTCTACTGAGAAGATGTTTTGATAAACAAAGGGTAGAGGTTTAACGCTTCGCTGCTCATTGATTTATGTTGCACGTAATAATCACTTGACGGTCACCCGCAAAGAATTATCATCAAACTCTGCAGGCGTTTTGGCACCTTATAGCACTTGGTTTTATGGCTGATAGCTTTATTATCTTCACCCCCACTTTTTTTAAAGCTTTATTTCCAGCTGCAGCAGATGTCCGTTTTCCTGACAAAGTTAGCAACTTGCTGCTGGAGCATGGAGGCCGTAGGTACTTCCCTCAGGAGTCTGCAGAGACCAGTGGAGTTAAAAGTATTTCACACAGACAAAGACACGACTTTCAACAGAGGCGAAAGTTGCTCCGTTTCTGCTGGTTGTGTGAATAAGAGATTGTTGCTCTTTGAAATTAAAAGCTACTTTCACGCACAAGGGCAATTCTTTTTTTAATTCACCCACCGGAGACGCCATCTATGTTTAGCCTTGTATGCTCTTCGCTCTTTATTAAGCCGGCACTGACACAGCCCTACGAAATAATTCAGTTTTAGTTTGTCTCTCAACAACGTTATGTGTTGTTCAGCCATCCAACCAACAATCTGCGAACAAACAAGACAAGAAACTGTTTGGATGCACAGCAGTGAACAGCGAATCAACTACATGGAAGAACTTTTGTCTGGTCACGATTGTCTCGTCATCCAAGATTACATACCTTTAAGAATCTATGTATATATACATAAATATAAAGAAAATCCTGATTGGAAAAAAGCTAAACGGCTTGTGAAGTTGCAATCCCATACAATCATAGGTGGAAAAAATAAGCATGTGGGGATGTTAATAGTGTGTTAGCAGTAGATATAAAAATTAGCTCAAGCCTCATGAGAGATTGGCTGCTACTCCAAATATGTGAAACAGATTTAGCCAGTAGTTCAGCTGAGCAGGGCTACCAGTGATGCATGCTAATTGTACTGTTAGCACTACTAACAGTACTGTAGAAATACGTACATAAAGTCTGCCCTGATGTACTGTTAGTAAAAGTCAAACACTATTTTGTTTTTAATCCGTCCCTTCTGCACTCATCTAGCTCGGCCTCTACAGTCAGTGAATGGTATTAGGCTGACAATGAATCAGTGTCTGGTCAAACTCAGCAGACATAGTCTGGAGCTTCAACCCTTGCAGCTGCAGCGTAGCCTCATGCTGCGTTCAGACAAACAGATACAAAGGGGCAGGCTGTCTCCTGTCTCTCAAGGAAGCTGGAACACACAATTAACATTTTTTAAATGGGCACTTTGAGCAAGGAAAGGAGACTAGGAAAATGATGTGGTTTAGTGTCCATTCCATATACATATAGATACGTAGCAGCCACTACAGTGGCATTACGGCTCTTTATGTAAGCAGTTCTAGAATTGTTCAGCATCTTTTTTTCTTTAGTTAGACTGCAGTAGGAGAATGTCAAAGAATAGTTCACACGAGACAGAGTGTGGATTCCTCCATGGCCACCTTTTGTACATTTTTGTCAGTTTCATTCTCTTCTGGTGGTTCCTCAGTTGACACTTCATGTCACCCTTCCGCTTTCTGTCCGTACTGTATCTGATGTAACTTAAAATATATCAAACCAATCTAGTGAGACCAACAATACAACAATACCAAGACTTTAGTTTTAGTTTTTACTCATGAACTTTAATAACCTTTAAGGATTATTTCATGAAGCACACATCCTTTAGCCAAACAGCAGATAGGGTAAAAAAAAAAAAAAAACTGTGACAAGTAACGCTGTTAGCACATCATCTCATCTGCGTGCCCTGCCAGGAAAGTGTGGAACGGGCAGAATCGGAGACGACTCTGTGCGTGTGTGCTTTTTCCTCCGCAGAGCAGGGCCTGTGATCCTCCAGCTGAAGGAGCTTTGCTCTCCCCAGACACGCTTCCTGCACACGCAGCAATACCGGGGAACTCAAGCCTGATTGGAGAGGACAGGCTGGTCCTCTGTTGCCAGCAGAATGTTCAGGATTCGGCATGTGCGACAACGTCCTGGCAGGGACATCAGTCCACTGGGCTCTGACTGGCAGCAGCAGCCAGCGTGGCTCACGAGCAGCACACCTGATGACAGGGAGGTTCAGCCAGATAAGGCTGTCTTGATGCTGCACACATGACAGCCAGCCATAATCATACATTCTTCTCAAAGTGCTGCCTGTGCCCTGGGTATATCTACATGAGACTGGAGGAAATCACTCCTCAGGTAAACATGGCTCTCTCCACCTCGGCGCAGTGATGGACGGCTATGCAGGCAGGACATCCTGGTGGACAAATAGCTTGCACTCACAAGCCCCTCCACTGCAGACGACTTGTGTCAAAAGCAATGCTTGACACCCTGGCTTTGAAGCCTAATAGTATTAGGGGTGGGAGCAGACAGCTGGTTAGAGGGGTGCATGGAGCCTAGAGTACATTATTAAGTGTAATGAATGTCAGCATACTGAGCTCATCTGACACATCAGGTGCCAATTATAAAGGTAGGCCCCGATTTGGTTCTAAACTCAATACACCGAGGAGGAGCTCCTTTGGCCTAACTGACATCTGCCTCATTAACTCGGAGAAACGGGAGGAGAAGGCGAGCGACCATCCTCGCCTCCAGGCCTCTGTGGGCCCTCACTGGGGCACAGGGACACACATCCTCCTCACTCCAACTCCGCGGAGCTCACTCCTTACCTATTATTGATGAGGTGGAGGGTGAACAGAATATGAATGGGAGACAGCCAGAGTGACATTTGGAGGTGGTTAGATACTCTTGTGCCCCAAAGCTGGAGGGTTTGGCAGGGCCGTTCATTCATTAGTCAACAGTGAATAACGCTTCAAATCTTCACGCATAAAGAGGTAAATAAAGCATTCATGGATATCATTGCCTCGGGCAGCCGGAGCAAACACTATTGATTTTTCTGGAGTGTTCTAAAATAATGGTCGCAGATGTGTCAAGACATTCATCAAAGCGTCTCTATGAGCCAAATCCTCAATGCGGTAAAAAGCCAATATGCTGCTCCGTTCTCTCAGAGTAATCGGAAATCTGTGCTGGTGTTAGTTATGACAGTTTGGCTTCTTGTTACAGTATACTCCCAACCAATCACACACAAACACACACACAAAGCCACAAGGACCCTTTCACTAAAAAACATTTCCAGCTCTGTTAAAGTGTACCGTTCAAGCGCCAGGTTTAGACTGCGTACGCGATTCTCATTGAAGATCAGGATTCAGTATACTCTTGTCAACAGTGAGAATATTGCACCAGCAGATTTACAAGTCCTCCTAAGACCTGTTGCAAACCAACAAGCCTCAAGGTGCATGCTGCCTTCTCCTTTAATAATATGTAATGTACTCACAACTACAAAGTAGATTCTCCCAAGGTGCTGCCAGCTGTCTCACAATATATTCTATTGTCGACTTGGTGGCACCAATTATTAGACCAATATATCACGGTGGACAGCAAAACACAACAGGAGGTATGGGTGACCATTGGGCCTTTTTCTAACTGTCCACGTTGAGCTTCATTGGAGGAAGCACATAACGGATCAGTTTAGAGGTAAACAGAGGATTTGACCTTAGCTGACCACAAGGGAGAGTGACTGCTGTAATGGAGCGATCCGTGCGTTGCTTCTGATGTGGACGCCCCGATCAAATAACCACCTGTCAACATGGGAATGTGTGGGGCTTCGATTTTGCGCTCCAAAGTTAGAGGTCTCCACCTCGGAACATCGCCCACAGCAATCACAGCAGCATCACGCTGCAGTGTGTTTGAGTGACAGAGAAAAGATGAGGCAAATCTGCAGTTCCTATAAAGATTAATTCCAACAGTTTCAATCTGATTGTTCTTTTGTGTGGACGGCAAGCTGTCAAGTTGAATGAGAATTTTCTCTCTACATATCAGGCAGCGCGATTTAATAATGGCACCAGACTGACTAAATTGTAAAGCCTTTTATCTAAAGTCTTGGAAAAGCGTCTTTCAGTCGAACGACTCAAACTTCAACAGTAGTGAAAGGGAAAAGTAACAGATATATCTGGATGTACTCACCTGGTTGATGAATTGGTTCATGATAGTAATATCCCAGAGGACAGCAGAAAGAGAGGGAGAGAGAGAGAGAGAAAGAAAAAACATTAGCAACATTTCTATAACCTCAAAACTGACAAATTATGTCTATTTTCAAAACAGGTCGCATGAGCTTAATGAGGCTTTGGTGCTAAAAAAGTACATAAAAGAATAAGCAGCTTCTTGAAATACATCATAACAAGCAACCATTTGCTCCATCTTGACTTGTCCATTGTGTAACATGTGTACCATCAGCACTCAGCCACAGTGTGACAAGGCCTCTGGAGGTCTACCAACACTGTCTCTCTGCTGCAGTCCCAATTAGAAGGCTTCACCTGCCCAGCAGGGGATGGAGTCAGAAGTCTGCCATCTGTCAGACCTGTGCACTACAACTGTCATATCACTCTTGAGAAATGGCCACCGAGGCCAAGAGCCACTGCCTAAAAGCCTCATGTTTCAATGACCATCACAGCTCACTCGATATTGTTCACTGCACTTTGACAGGCTGCTGCTCTCACTCCTTCAAGGAAGACACATACACCGTAAATACTGCATGTCAGACAACTCTCAAGCACTCTAGTACAAGCAAACTGAGGGATTGAGAGAAGGGCTGGAAATTTCCTGACAACTTATAAGTGTTGATGGAAAATACTGAGCACAGGTTTGAGAGGCAAGGCTGCGAAAATACTTTTGAGCAATCCCTTTTATCACTTCCCTTCAAAACCTTCCCATCCACTAAAATGCTGGACAAAGCCAGAAGTTACATGTACAGTTCAGCCACCTTCTAATTCATAGACATTTCTTTTGGCATTGAGGCCAACCCAGTCTAGATGTGGGACTTTTGGTGGGTCTCCGGTCGTGACCCAACGGTGGGAGCTTGCTCCCAGGGGCATGTTGGACAGTCCTGGCCAGTGACACATTGATGTATGAGCTCCAGTTTTTGCTCCCTCTCCCCCTCAGCACAGAGAAGCAGGTGCGCTGATCAGTGCCACTTGATCTGTCAGTCGGATGGACAAAAATAGCCTTGGAGATTGAGCTGGGAGCAGGACTCGCCTAGCTGTTTGGTGGAAACTCAATTGACTTTGAAAGGTTCCCAGAATGTTCTTGACCACAGTAAGTGAGCCAAAGACTTTTCAAGGTTGAACGTCTTAAATGCAGCTTTTCAGTTATCTGTTGAGGAGAATGGATAAGGCTTGTCTTACCATTAGGTATCTGTTGGACGGAAAGGCAGGAGCCCCTTCAACTGATGAAACATCATATAAAGGCGGACTGCTTAGACAAATACACAATGCTATTTTAGGTCTTTGCTGTACAAATTGTATTGTGTGTAATACTATCAACATGATGAAAATAATAGGCAAACTAGCATGTATCGCTTTTGTTAGCTGCAATGCCTCCTGTGAGCCAAGGTACTAGATCCAGATCATTCCAAGACTCCATTGCTTCTTTTTGTGTTTTCTGTGGCATAACCTGGGCTATCCTTTCCCGCAGGCATGAAAAAAAAAAAATGCATAAGTTTGCAAGTTTTTCTCTGAAGTTCCCGATCAAGAGAGATTGAGGGCAGCGACTATGAGATGGGAGGAAAGCTGCACCATCAGCAGGTTTCATTGTGGGGAGGCTCTGCCGGTTGTCTGAACAGCAGGCGGCCATTACACCACATGGATGCTCAAAGTAATTAAATGTGCTCTGTTCCCCTTCACGTTCCTTTCTCTCTTCTCTGGCGCGCCTTAAATCTGCACACATTTGCACACAGGTTTTAAATAAGTGCTAATGTCAATGGTGTTTGCTCAGACCCTTTTTCTGCCAAATGTGACACAAGCGTTTTATTCACTTGTCTCACTCTCACAGTTACAGCAGCAATGATAAAAAGCACCCACGTGAACGTGCTTGCCGTTAAAGCTACATGATTAAGTCCTCCATTAAGTCCTCAAGTGAATTTGTTATGTTGTAGCCACTGACTGGGTTTACTTTTAATGAGGGATTCTCCATTTCATTTCCACTTGACACACTCCTATCTAACTTTGTCAAAGGTAGAAAATGAGGTGCGGGGAAGAAGCTTGTCTAATTAGCTAGCCACTTGTGGTGGTCCCACCGGCAACCGCCATTTCAAATACTGAAGCTATTATTATGATCACTCTCGCCATTAACATAAAAGCAAGGCAATGGGCCGTTTAATGCGGGTTCCTTGGTAAACACCTTGCAAAGCATATTCAAATCACATGGAGACAGGCTCAGCAGAACAATGGGTTAGGATGATAAAAACAAAGATATCTGCAGTCTAATGGATATGTAGAGCTGATAAATGAGAGCAGTGGTCATCACATCCCACTAAATCAGGCATTAGGTGTCTCAAACTTAAAGTGCTGACTCACCAAGTCCCTGAGCATTTCATTCATAAGTTGAAAGGCCACGCTGATCCCAGATCAGCTCTTCGGCTCAAAAAAAAAAAAAAAAGACAAATGAGCTCATATTCATTCTAAGCGGCAGATTAACGGCATTAGCAACAGACCCAAAAATAGTGCAGATGAGGCAGTTGCCCGATTCCTGTTTGGGTGGAATATGCTAAAGTAAAAGCCTGTCATCCAGTAACCCGGGGGCGAGAGGCCCTAGCGTTCAGAAAGAGGGATCAATTAGGTGCCAACGTAAAAGAGTCGAGGCATTATTTAAAGTAAGAAACCATAGCCAAGAGGAGCTGCGTGAACTGGAGGAATGCCAGGCCACCAGCACTCCCTCAACATTCATTGTCGTAATGTGCTGTTACACGGAAAGATGGAACATGTCTTTGTATGATATTCCTTATTTGTTTCATCATTCTTTACGATACTGGCACGGAACATATTCACAGCAGTAGGAATTAACTGCGAGTAAATAATTCCACAATGGAGCATAGACTGCCACAGAGCAAGCTAAACGTGATACTACAATCAGGGCAAGAGAGCCCTCCCTCCATTCAACAATGCACAACAAGTGGGACTGAGGATGGCACCAAAATGGAGAGCACTTAATCTTCGAAGTGCTCTGAATGAAGTCAGGGCTTTTGTCATTGGCTTCTTGGCAGGAACTTACATAAATCACGTCCAACAGCTCCTGTGTCTTGGAAAATACCCTTCTGCTGCTTGTTCAGACTATGCAAAATAAGTCGACATGTTACCCCCGCATGACTGGTCCCATCTTAGGGATAGTCAGGGAAAGGAGTTGAGGGGGATATTTTACACGCATCATCTAAATTACTGTCAGGGGAGTCGGCCGGCAGACAGAAAAATCGGAAGGATGCCTGCTGTAATCTCTGCAGAAAATAAATAAACCAAGCATGGCCGTTTAATTGCTGCCTCCGTCTTGGCCTCTCCATTGTCTTCGGGGAGCCGAGCTGCCGCAGAGCTGGACGGCCATCAGAGTAAAGAAGAAAAACAGAGAGGGAAAAGAGGAGGAGGATTTGGTCCTGGCAACTTAAAAAGCCTAAAATTTAACCTGGCTGGTCCAGCGTCCCAATTTCAGTTCATGCTTCAGTGATTCACAGCTTTGATTGTGCCGTTATATGTCACCAAGGGCATCTCTGTCGGCTAAGAATTCAGCGAATAGAGATCTGGGGAGCCCGACGCTTTGATAAAAGACTGATGTTGCAGCCGAGACCGACTCTCTGTGAGCAGAGCATTGAATGAAACGATAACAGATGAGATATTGATTCAGTGGTGATTACAGCCACACAGATGAATGTCAAAATATTGTCACCATCTCATTCTTCATCATATTATCACTGCAGGGACAAAAGGACGGCCAGCAGCAGATTAATCCCACTGAGAGAAATCCAGAGCAATGGTTTTCATGTCAAGGTTAGCTAAAGTGACTTTACTATACATGATGATAGACTTGGTATCAGATTCAATTAACTGGAACATGTCGGCACAACGCAGTGGCCCTGTAATGGAATGGATAGAGTATGCTCCTAACATTTCTGGGGTTAGAGGGTCAGTTTCCTCTGGGAAGCCTCCAGTTAAAATGCAGATCTGCACAGCTTCTACTAAATAGCAGATTCCATATACTGTACGTGGAATCCTGCGGCGCCACAAACATCTGCAGGTATCGCATGCCTGTTACAGTCAGGGCAACGTATATACATATATCATTTTTCTTTTCATTTCCCTCCACTGCAGTTCCATTGCTGTTGTGCTACTTTCTGTTTACAAACCACAAGCCTGGGATTGAGAACAATATGCCTGGTTCTCTCAGGAGAGATATGCACTCGGCTCACAGTCCACGCTTAATACAGGAGCACAAAAACAGGTCATTTATTGAGAGACAAAATGAGCAGTTCTGACCAGTTAGACGAAGGGGAACTATATGAGCGTGGTGAAATCAGGCCGGACGCAATCAAAAGCCAGTGAATGAATAGTAATTTAAAATAGAGCTAAACATTTTATTAGTATTTTGAGTTGGATTAGGTACGACGGAACATCCAATAAGATCCCAGACTAATCCCATCTCCCAGGACTGGGGTGGGATAATATCTCGGAATAAGATCCTAATGTCAACCTCCATACTTTTTCATGTTTCCTTCAAACATATATATTTTTCAGTTTATTGTTTATCATGACATATAACTTTCAATTTTATTGCTACAAACTGAAACTGCTTCAGAAACTGTCAGGCTTTTTTGATTAAGACTGTGTGTTTTTACCTCAGCTCTCTATGGACGTGTTTTTGTCATCATAAACTCCTGCTCAGGTTCTCAAACATCTGTGTATGGTACATTTACATTTATTCACTTAAGTGACAAGTAAATAATTCCAATCCCAGGTGAAGTCTGATTGGAAAATAATTCTTATTTTAATCTTTTACAGCCTCTGACAACGATGCAAAACGCTAAGTGTGATTCCTGCTATTAGAAAAGGCAAAGTTGTGCTGCAGCCCTGGGACATGCCACAAACTCTAGTCTCAAATTTGACAGTCTGTGCAGCTTTGCATGCCCATCCAGCAGCACTGACATCATTAACACCTCTAACATTTTTACCTCACCAGTACTTCCCATACGTTTTCCATAGTGTTGAAGCTTATTGACACAAAACCTCATAGCTTTTGTCATATGTTGTTTGCGCTCCATAAGAAAAGATTTTATTAGAGAGCCTGTTACAAATGTTCTTGGAACCTCAATAGCATAATCACACATTTCCTGCCTCTACTTTTTAAGATGTGGTGATTCGTGCTCTGATTAGTTATTCATTGCTTCTTTTGTTCGAACATGTGGTCAATGACCACCAGTGATCCCTGCATAACTGCCACTGCCCGTATCACCCTGGCCACCGAAAAATCCATTTATGCTGAAATCCGGGAGCCTGCTGGGTTTCTCCTCCAGCGGCTCTGCATCCTTTAGCTGATCAGCAGCTATTCAAGGTAGCCAGACCTCCTGCCTCCAGCTTAAGTACTGGAAATCAGAAGAATCACACACCGGAAATCACTTCAATCTGTATGATAATTTGAGACTCTCATCTGGGATTTATTGGTCCAGTTCAGCAGTTAGAAAGTCTCAGAATGGTTGGTGATTTAATCAACGTGATACAGTCAAAGTAATGTAAATACGGTGCAGCAACCTTTTGCAAAAAGCACTCCATAGAGTAAATGATATGGTTCTATACCTCAGGATTCTATGTTAGAAATCAGGGAGCTTTAGGGGCCCTCTGTAGTCTAATGCCTGGTTTATACTCTAAATCAGTATAGCATTTCACACAATCTAAACTAAAAAACAAAAAGACAAAGGTGTACACCAAACACCAAGAACATATCCCCAAAGGATCCGAATTTTCAAATGCTTGGAAGCCAGGAAAAAAAAGCAACCAATGAAAGTGCAAAGATGCAAGAGGAGCCCGTCACTGCACGACTTCACAAATCCCCCCCCCCAAAGCCAAAGCACCTGAGAGCAGGTGGATTTTAGCAAACAAGAAAAGCCCATTTGGACTATCACAGAGCAGCTCTTTCACTGAAGAGCTTTCAGAGTCAGCTCGTGAGCAGGTTGCATGTTGGCTGGGAATGAAACTTTAATTATCCCGATGCCTCCTTCACATTTCTCAGTCTGACCAGCTATCGGGGCTCCCCCACTCCACCGGGAGCCACAGGAAGACGGGTTAATAGGGGTGCATGTCTGACTGCCAAGCAATTTGGGTGTGTTTCAGTGGGGTAGATAATCTAAATCCCTGCTCCAAAAAATACAGTTTGAAGAAAAGACATAGGGCAAAAAAAAATAAAATAAAAAATAAAAAATCTGAGCCCTTGGTGACATTTTGTGTCAGATGCTACATATCTGTCCTGGATGTTCAAAGAAAAATAAATGACTAGTTTGTAGTAATAGGGACTAAAAGAATGTGTCAGGTTTATTTTTTCCATCATTTCAACCCAGAAATCGGTGAGCATGACATGTGAGCTACGATGACTCCAATGGGATTCAGAGGTGATCCTAGGTTCTGTGGGGCCCCAGATAAAGACGCACACATTCTCACCCCACAGTACAAACGAATGAAATCTGTCATAAGGCAAAGGGAAGCTTATAGGGACTTATGAGGGTTGTCACTGCAAAATATGGCAAAGTTGCTATAGGGGGGTTGTTTGGTTTGCCTGTTCCTGGTGGGGTTAGGAACATTAGCAACCAGACACAAATCACACAGTCACAAATGCATACATTTTTAACTGCTAAATTACATATAAGAATCCGAAAGACTGAGTTTCTACACATTGTTCAGCAAATTCATTTTAGGACTTCTTAAAATCTGTCGTTGCTTTCTTAATCCACGACCTAGACACAGATAAAACGAGTCATTTTACCAGTTATTTTATTTATGGTCATACTTTACTTTGCATATTTTGTTTTGTCACTTCACTGGCAATGCGCTGCAACACCAAGGCACGTTCCTTGTATCTGCAAACTTATTTGGCGACAAACCGGATTCTGATTCTCACACTGATTTCCTGTAGCACAATCCACTGTGACAACAATCCTACTTTTAAAAGGTGCAGAACATCTCCCACCTGCCCACAACCATCCACTGGAGCTGTATAAATAATATTCTTTGCAAATGAAAGCTCCTCTAAGCCTTTATTTAGGGTATCTGCAGGATCTGCAGCGCTGCAAACTATTCCTTTAATTTAGTGAGCGCAAGCATATTAGTGCTGATAAGGAGAATGGCCACACGTATAAACAGATCTATGAATGAAAAGACTACCTGTACAATGTGAAATCATTTTTCTTTTTAATATCAAATGCCAATCAAAGCCTTAAACTAACAAGGGTGGAATGAGTGCAATCATAAATCTAGCCGTTAATGTTCACCACTCTCTGTGCACACACTTTTTTTTCCAGAATCAAGCGTATGGATTTTATTCATGGCTTTCATTATGCTCTAAAAACACTTTTACTCAATGTGCAGCACTTGCTGTCATGAATGGCTGTGTGGTGCTTTGTGTCACTGTTGCGTTCACCATGAGCTCCCAAATACCCTTCACTGTATTTCTTGTGCTTCATCATGTCTGGCCCGGCTGCACAAAGCATATCCAGTGGTAATTAAGGTCAGACAGTTAGACTCAGCCGGCTGCGGTCCTGGTGACTTAATAAGAATAGACAATTATCTGAAATTAATATGATAGATGCTGTTGTCTTGTGCTGCTGGGCTCAGTCAGATCTTGGCAGGGCTTCAGGTTATTATTAGCGAGCATGCATGCACTGCATTAGTTTGAGTGATGATGCTCTCCATGCGGCTGTTGCCATTTCATCACAGAGAATGTGATTATTAGTTAGAGGTGCTGTGTTCCCATCTAAGCACAGCTCTCACCAGAGGGGCCAAGGTTGATGGCATCACCAGAAGGCTTGGAAGCAGAGCGTGCTGTGCGCTTGGTAAAAAAGGAAATATAAATAAGGCACAGCCTGGTCTAAATAGCTGTGAGCAAACTACTGTACCTCCACGACTTAGATGGCACTGTTGAACTACAAGGAAGTAAAAGAACTGTGAATAATAAGACTACTTTTCTGCTGTGCCTTTTTACATAAGGCACTTTTCTTCCCAAAGGTAGGTACTTGAAGATTTTCAGAACACTGTGTGTGGCTTCTTCAAGAACCTTAAACCTCAGAGGAAATCACACGATTATACATTCAGGTTCAGATTTTGTAAAGCAATTTGCACTACAGAGTTCACCGTTTTCTAGCATCTTTAGCTTTTGACACCTGTTGTCACACTGTGATTTTACCATCTGGCACCCAATAACATCTGAAGAGCTATTCCTTGAGGACAGCAACAAAGGTTCTGAGGGACATATTGCTGCAGCTGGCTCGGTCTTATAATGAGCGCTGTCAGGGATTTGCAGCGCTGAACTTTTGTGCCCTGATCTGTGGTGGGTCACCGTCGAGTTCATATCAATAATTCATCTCACAGCTCAGCTCCCTTCCCTGTTATGAAACAAATCTTGTTAGGAAGTCCTGCCAACACCGTCTCCCTCTCACTGCCCGACTTTATTTGTAACTCTCCCTGCTCAGGCCGGAAAGGGATATTTGAGGTGGGGTTTGGGGCAGATTAGCTCTTCTGCATGAAGCATTTGTTCGGTAGCAGCTACAGGCACAGCAGCTTGAATATGTGTGTCATCAAAAGACTGGACTCTCCCCACAATGCTTCTTCTCTCCTTCCAGGGCTTGAATAGATGAGTTCATGAAATACAGATAGAGTGTGGCCCTTGCTCTTTATCCTTGCAGTGCGGCTCCTATATAGCTTCCCTCTGGTCTATTGTGAAACAACCTGGAGCTGTCAAAGGCTCAGTGGAGACCTGGGGAGAAGAGAGCAAGGAAGTGGAACACCGTAGTGGATGGAGCTGCTCTGATAAGATCCAGGGAGACTCCTCTCACTCCCCCTCTGCTTCCCCCCTTAGCTCGCAGCTAGCAACGGTAACCTTTCCCGTCAATGACAGTTGTTAAAAGCAGCAGGGGGATTCGGAGGCATTATGTTTGACTTCTTTCAAATTAGCACTTTTTTGTTGTCGCCTTCTCCTGACTCTACTCATCAAGGTGGCCGCAATCAATCAGTTCACCGTGAATAATTACACGCCCAGGGATACCGAGCGCATGATGAACGTTCTGCGAACACTTTACCTGCTCAGGAATTCATACAGCTACAAAAAGAAAAAAGAAAAAAAAGTGAAGACATGAACAAATCAAATGCACCACTTGACTCCCATTTGCAGGCGACTTGAAACATCCCAGGCCTTGAACACACTGCTCCAGTTTAAACGAGATCCATCCACCAGAGTAAAACAGGTCTAACAGTTCCCTTTATATTACAGTGCTAATGAGGTCCCAGTGTGATACTTTTTAATGAAACCATCCAGGAGGCCAATTGTCCATAACTAATTATCATATGCTAATTGGCACACCAAAGTGCAGGAAGAGGACTGATTTTGTTTGTCTGCAGCTCTCATTTCTTCTTTCTCTCTGTGCGTGCATTGTTTCAGAAGTGGTTAATGATTGTAATTTAGGCTAAAAGACGGTGCAACTTAAATGTTTCTTTAATATGATTACCACTGCTATAAACAGCAAGGCTCCAGTGCCAAATCTGGAAATGTATAAAATGTTAAGATCCAGCTAATAATAACGTCTGGGGTGTTCATCGTGGATAACAATAACTTTGTGAGTGTTGTTCTCCAGCCAAACAGCGGCGTGATTATTATTGTGATCACAGCGTCATGCTCTGTCTGTGGTCTTGAGATGCCAGGTGTAACAAATTCTTTCAGTATCACATTATAGTCATTCGTTAACCCCCGATGCTTCGAAGTATGAAATAAGGTGGAGCAGAAATCTAAGACTGATCCCGGTTCATCAGAGAAAGAATGAACCCTGTTGAATGGCTCCATATTGAATTATGCCGGGTGGCACCTGCCTGTGGACCACATGGGTTCAGTTCTGGTTCACTGTGCCAGAAAATGGGACAGGGACTCCAAACAAATACAAATAACTGCTATTGCTTTAGAGCTTGCGGCTGACCAGCTCTGCAAACTGAATATAGCAAAATGTCTTGGTTGAGTGCGCAACACAAAGGTGATGATCCAGCTGGAAACATGGGGAAAGCTGCTATCTGGTGAGAAAAAAACAATATCAAAATTGGCCTTCTCGTTGCACCGGGGTGGGAATAGTCAAACTGGGATTCACATTGTGTCAAAGGATACTTGATAGGCAAACCAAACACAACAAGGAAACCAGGGCATTCGCATGGCAGTTAAATAACTAGTGTCTATGTTGTCTTACATGAAAATCCATACCACCCCCAATACTCCACTGCGTCTGAGCACATACACATGTCCAGTTTCTATTTTGCTAATTTAGGTCATTAGGCTTGTGACAATTAGCTATGGACGATGAAGCCTGGAGGTAGGACAGTGGTATCGTGCCGGATCCCCATTAGCTCATTTGCGTAGGGTCATTAGACAGAAGAGCCACGGCAGTTGTTTGCTGTACAGCTTTGCACAGTGCAGGACGATCGGGGTCGACGCCGGTGGCTTTCCACGCTAGGTGATTGGGGATATTTTGGCGTTAATGATCATGTGCAAAGCATTTCTTCCAAAAAAAAAAAAAAAGTCAGGCAGTGCTTGTGGAAATGATAGTCAAATTCAGTGAACAATTCCCTGCAGTTACTGCGGACAGTGATTTCTGAAAGGTTTCTTCATAGGTTGTTGAACAATGTGAAGTCATGGGATAATGTCAGAGATTGAACTAATGGTCACGTCCGATTTGGAGCTTTTATAGTGAGAAGCAAGGAGGGTTGTCAGTGCATCACTATGGAGGATGACAGCCCATTAAATCAAAGCAGTCGACATGCAGTACATCACTGCTCAATTACATGACCAGAGATGTATTTGAATTACCGAATACTGCAGTAAAACACGTCAGCCCACAAATAGAAATGGGTTCTTATGAAATGGTTGGATATTTGAGAAAACTAACGACCCGTGCTGCCTCCAATGAGCATGCTCATTAAAACTCAGAGAAAAATTGTCAGTGTACTTGTTCCCTTCAGCAACAGCGACTTGTACAGGCTTGATGGATGGCAGCATTTCGTCTGCAATCTATCATGTCACGTCAATACGTTCCAGGGAAGAAATTGTGTTTAGGGTGCTATGTGTAATCGACTTGTTCATTGACGGGACAGCATTTTGTCTGTTAGGGAACATGGCAGCGGGCTGTGATGACTTTCCCCATCTCTTGAACCTCAGGAAACCTGCTTCCATGGTTCCTCTGTTTTTTTTTTTGTTTTTTTTGTGTGTGTTTTATTTATTTATTATCTTTTGTCTATTTCACCGTGGCGGCACTGTGGCCATGTTTCAACCTAAACCCACTGATGTGGAGCTGCGGCTTCTGAGAACATATTGACTGCCCAATCTGAGAAAAAGGCAGAATTTCAAACAGGTTCCTGAAAACCGGAGGCTAAAATCATCCATCACCCTGGGCTGCTTCAAATGCAGACATCAAAAAAAAAAACTACCTTATGGATTGATCTTGGTGATCATATAATGGATTTCGCCAGCGCCAGACTGACGGCTGTAATGGGTTTCTATGCCGGCTGCCTATTGGAAGTCTGTCAGTAGCACCAGCTCTCCATGGAGCGCTCCATACATTTGCCGGAGGCTCCTTATACCTGCTCTTGGGGGACCATATACTAAATTAACTTCAGAAGCACTCAAGGAAACAAGAGAAAGAAACATCCTGTAAGCAGAAAACACTACACCTTGACATCTTTTGGCAATTTATGTGTACGTTGCACACATGCCTTTATGCAGATTTTAAGTTTTGCTTGATATTTGATAAAGACACTCTCTGTTCTCCTAACTCTCCAAAGAAAATGACCATATTTAATAATTTGCTCCCAGTGTGAAACAGAATGTTCACTGAGTCAACAGCAGATAACTGCGGGCTGTTTTGCATTATAATGAATTAGTTACATGTGAATCAAATTAAGCAAATGGAGCACATGACAGAATTATGTGAACGGCGTTCTTCAGATGGAACAATTTCCTTTGCAACTCTGATGACTGATTTTCCAGTTAAGTGAGCGGCTGGTGCATTTGTCCTGCTCATTGACAGTAACCCGTCATTTGCGGCACTTAATCTAGCCGAGGACGGAGCACAGCTTTCAATTAACTCGTCAAATAAGCCAAGTGACACATCCATCATGTGCTTGACTCTGTGTTGTTGTTCTTTTCCCCTCCCCTCTCTCTTCTTTTTAAAAATTTCAAACAGCAAATTATGTTTCGAGCCACAGCGGCGGAGGGCTCCGTGCTTTCATGCCAGGAGGAAAATAAGTCTTTCCAGTCGCTTTTCGTACAAAGGGTGGACACAATATCATCATCGTGTTTTGTGAGCCTAATTCTTTCATCTTTCTTTTTTATTTGAGGACCTTTTTTATTTTTTATTTCCAGGCTTTAAAATCAGAGCTGAATTCAAGACACAGATCCCAAGTGCAGTTTCACACAGCAGAGGTAATCACACCAGATATTTTCCCTCAGTGACTAATTACATCAATCATGTACATCATCATGCATCAATCATGTACCTGGAGGAGACGGCGCTTTGAATTCCCAGTTCAGCTGATTACTGCCTCACTGAGACCCGGCAGACAGGTCTGCACAGCCCAGCAGGATTGTGAGGCACGCCGGCAGGCCACAACAAGGAGCATCGCCTCCTTTCATCTCAGCTACCCATCCTCCTCCGTCGGCCAACCAGCCTGACCTTGACTTGGCAGCAGAGGGGTGCATCTCTCACCTTGAGATGAATCGCACCCCTCCCCCTAAAATCTGTGGATGCCCTCAGCACCCAGACAAGATCAGTCTTAACAGCCCGTCACCAGTGAGCAATAAGGTCTTGGCCCGAGGAACATAATAAGAGATGAGCTAAATAAATAAGTGGAAGTACTGGGATATTAACATCGCCAGGAGTCAGTGGTATAGCCTGGCTTACTGACATACAGTGCAGCCGAGCCACAATTAGATCAGCTCATCTGCTTTGCCTTGGCTCGGTGTGGCACAGAGCAATCAGAGGCACCTGCCGAGACGAACCTGGAGGTTAACAAAGTTTCACCTAATGCCTCAGATTATGTCTGAAAACGTGCTGTGTCAACTGTCTGCTGGGGGAGGAATCCAAGTTGTCACACATATATATTATGTAAAATGGCTTCTGCCGCAAGCCAGCATTCTGCATAGTTATATCAATAAATGTAATCCCGTATTGGTGACAAATTTTTACGAGAGCATCCAAATGCGGATTGTGGACTGCTGGGATTGTGTTTCTCCAAAAAGACACAGAGGTGTTTCCTTTTGTCTCTGCGACCTATTTTGGCAGACGGCCCAGCCTTAACATCTGGGATCTTAACGAAATTAGAACATGGAACTGCACGGCCCCCTGTGACAGCCCGAATCGGCAGCGAGACCTGTGTTTCGTGTCAACACACCTATGGATGAATGGCTAAATAGAGCAGATGAACACTCACACACTCTGGTCAGTTGGTATTGGAATCAACGCACGCAGGCTGGAGTGATGCCGGGGGAGATTTGTACAAGTGTAAATATATTACTCTGAAGATGTAAATGGTGAGAGAAGGGTTGTAGAGGGAGGAACTTATGGCAAAGATGAAGCAAGGTCAAAAGGTGCACGCAACGGAAAGTTAGCCGTTGTAATTTGGCCCACTCTCTGAAACCATCAGCAGCAACTGTGACGCAGCTAATGGAGCCTATTAGGGTACTTTAAAAGCCATGGCTGAAATTTGCATCCAAACGTCGTCTCTGAGTGGCAAATCTGAACACACGGACATGATACACATATCTCCAGAGTCAGAGTGACCTACACGCTTTGAGGACATAGGTATAAGAGTTGACAACATGCTAATACTAAAAATACTGGGTTGTGTGTGGTGGATACACTGATAACATGAGATTCTAGTATAATCACCTGCAAACCACATTCCAACCACGCTGGCAATGTAATACTTGAATCCCCACTCCTGGACACTCGTTCAGGGCTTTTCAATCTGACTTCTTTCACGCTACAATCTATTAGTTTTGAACATGGTGGAGCAATTCAAACACACAGTTTGAAACCAAGGACGATAATAATTGGCTGCATAAAAATGTCGATACCAGTGCAGTGTTCATCCAAACCAGTGTCAAGTATGAAAATCGTGATATTGATCTTCAAAACAATTGAGGATTTTTATTTGTTTCGCCCCACTTCTTTTATCGCTAGGGAACATTTTCACAATTTACGCAAGGACAGAGATTATCCTTGACTCCTTTAAGCAAGAAGCACTTTGTGTGCGACCAGCAGGACTTGGTTTTGTACACTTTTTACTCAAGGACTACAAAGTGAGTGAGTGCAAAAAAAGCTAAAATTGTCGGTGAGAGTTATGATTTAGTACTTGCATTTAGTAAACACAGCAGCAGCAAAGCAATCCACTGAAATCCTTTTATAAGATCCACCACTCCATTAGATTCTCATCTTTGCAATCCATACAGACACATCAAGTAAAATGTATGAATTGTGACGTTCCGCATCTATTGACATCTGCATCACAACGGTGCACACAGCAGCTCCTGGTTTGCTTTGAGACGGTGCTGGTGAAAGAGATGGCGCTTACCTGGGTTTGATTGCAAAGGTGTTTACCGAATTTCTGACCTAATAGAGATACGGATAGAGTCAGATATCAAGCCAAGTGAATATGTATTGTTGGGATGTCTAAGTCTGAATGGTTCTGATCCAAATCTTACTTGCATCTTAAAAATAAATATCAAAAGGAGCCAGTCATTCAAAAAGCTCTTTGAAAGGGATGGATCCAAGTTCTGGCTCCCTTCAAAGATCCATGAATCTATAATTAATTTTTAGGGACGCATTAGCTTTGATACCACATTCATGTCTACATGTTAAGTACAAAGAGAGAGGCAGAATACTATACGCTTATCATAGCATACTCCCTTAAAACCGCAAACTGTCATTACTTATTTGTGTACAGATAAAACAAACCAGATATGTTGTGTTGGTGACCGTTAGAGCTGTTGGAAGTAACGTTTTGTTTTTTGGACTAGCCAGCACTGGTGTTTTGATTAGCTTCCAGTTTCCATGCCAAGTTAAAGCAATATAATTGCCTCTTCTTTTTTCGCCGCAAACATGTCATATTGCGTTGACATTATTTTGTCAAGAATGAAAGCCTGTTCAACCTACACAAATAAAACACTGTGTTATAACAAACATGTTAGCTCTGAAATAGTTTAAAGGACCCTCAGCCTCACAATTTGTGATGATCTGGTTTGATGTAATTTTCTTTCAGGTAATATAGGAATATACGCTGCAAACGCTGTCACCTGATGATGAAGTCCTTTCCTGAAGATGGGCCCTTTGAAAAGCTAGTTTCTTAACCTTTTTTTCCATCTCAGCTGCTGCTATGCGTATTATGCTAAATTCATTTGTATGTAATCAAATATAATTAGCACACTGCAAACCCGGGGCTGTGTAGTACTGGCGCATAAGAATGCTGTACACATAGCTCAGAGAGGGGGTGGGGAACATGGGGTTAATGACGGACCAGCAGCCCCTGAAGCGACTTACTCAGGCTGCGTGTATACTCATGCAAACTTGCATGTAATTTGATCAATTGAGGAAACGGGCTTTCCTTAGGCAACCGGCACAGTATTGATGAATCTATCCAGCTACATCACATCCATCATATCTGAGCTGGACGACCAGCTGGTGTCGGCTTGACATATCGGGAAACACATCAGTCCAGCCCCAAAAGGCAGAGCAAGATTAACAGTCAGAAAAACAGCACTTCATCTACATATATTCAGTGTCAGTATGAATCTGACTGTTAGCAGTGTAATTTGATGAAGCGACGACGCCGTATTCTCAGAATTCAATCTATTCCTGAAGAAGAGCGGGCTGCCTGCTGTCCTCGAAAGGCAAAGCGGCGGGGCCTGTAACGGTAGCTCTCTCTGGCCTGGAAAATAAGTGAAGGATGAATTTTCAGTGGGCAGCACAAGCCGCTGAAGACGTGACATTAGAGTAATAATCTCCCAATGCAGGACCTTCTGGAGCCTTTGACACCTCCTCTGCCTCATTATCCTCCTCACTGATTTTCTCTGGTGGTGGTCCGCGGGGTCTGCATCCTTCTCACTAAATTGGGAGGCTTGGGATATCTCAGAGCCAATTCAGCTTTGATGTTTCATTTAAAAAAATAATAAAAGAGCTAGAGAGAAAGTGACATCCCAGTGGAGAATATTATGCTAATCTAGGAAATGTTAATTAGGCCCAATGGGTTAATTTCTTCTGCTTTATCAACTCTATACTTTAATCCGTCTCTCAGTTTAAAATGCTTATGATGGTGAATGCTTAGAAATAATAAGTGATACAAATTTTGAAACATTACTTTGCCTTCCTTTCAACTTAAAGTTTCCTTAATCCTTCTTCTTTGAAATCTAATTGGTGCAATCTCACACCAAAAGAGCTCTCTCATCAAGCCACAAAATAACATAATCTTCTTTAACTTATCACAAAGTCGACAACATATTGTGGCATATCTTCCTCTGTGTAGCACAGAATGTTCTTTGTGCTAAATTTTAAAACAAGAGGTGGTGGAGTTTTACCCCAACAGAAGAACAGAATGAAAACTGATATCTAATATGGAAACCAAAATATCATTCAGACACCAACAACTTAATTACCTTTCATTCATAGTAATCTCCGCCGAGATCCAGCAAACAGTACCTAAATGGACGATAATTACTTTAATGCCAAGGGTGCTTTTCTTATCTTACAAGTCTTTGTCTGTACACAAGGAAGTAATGAGGGAAACGATGAGCACAATGTAGATAGCAAGCGGGCGTGTACCTGCAAAGTCAGTGGGGGCCGTGCCACACGGAAGCGGATGATTTGCTATAGAGCGTAGCATGCACATGAGGGCAAATTTAGCTCGCGGCACATTTGATGGAAACCGACGAGTTCTCTCAGACAAAAAGTACCATCCCCTATACGTTTGTTCATTCACCTGCAAAATCACCACAAAGCTTGCACCTCTCCTCCATCGCCATTTCATTAGTGTTAACCCCCCCTCACCTCTGGGAAATGGGACGAACGTCAAAGCACATTGTCCCCGTTTTGAGTTTATTTATTTATTTATTTATTTTTAAGATAAACGGCTCTCACTGCTCATACAGGGTGATGAACGGTGTCCCGACATGGCAGGTAACAGTTATGTATCGTCCTCCTTCCTGTATGTGACACGTCGAGATGATAGGCGTTACGGCGCCGAGTGATGGATTCGGCAGTGCGGCGGGAGCTTTCGTGAAAAGGTTGAATTGGAGAGTAGGAATTCATCTCAAGGTTGGTCTAAAAGTAAAATTAAAGGCGCGTGAGGCTTGACTGTTTCAAGGTTACGTTCACATTAATTCATTTCCCAAGGTTTAGATTTTACGCCAAGTTAAACGGCATTGTCCGCAAAACCAGAAACAAAGGGCAAAACGATTATTCTGAATAACTGGTTCTTTGTTAAACTCATATTACATTCTGTATTCCGATCCTGCACATCCTAGAGAAATAGATGCACCTTTTATCACCAAGGGAATTATACACATGGAGTACATGTAAAAACGACCACATGCACACAACCAGTAATAGATTTTGCTAAGACAGTTCGAAGGACTCGAGGGGACTGAAGCGATAGAACAGAATTCGATGAACAATTCGTGCAGCAATAAAAGAAAAGGTCACTTGTGTTATAATACCAAATTATTTCACACAGCCAATGGAAACAAAGTTCCCAGTTTTATTGGATTTAAAATGATTCACATCAACGCCACAGAAAAGGGTGGAATGGGTATCTATTGTCATCTATTAAAAGGAGCGGAGATGAAGAGAAACAAAAGAAACGTGGAGCATATACAGTGTCTGAGCTCCCTTTTGTCTGCCATACTGATCATTATTACACATACTCAAGCTATGAGAAAACCATCTGACCTAACACACCTATCCTGCTCGTAGATCCAGGCGTGGAGTGTGCTTTCATCTATTAAAAACGATGACTGAAGGAACCAAACTGCCCCCTTTTCCCACCCGACCGCTGCTGAACACTATAATATGGTTAAGTGGACTTAATTTGCACCTGTCTCTTACTGTCAATTTCCAAAGAAGGATAGAGTTGCATTCAGGCAGAGAAGGTGGCAATGAGCTGCTCCCCGTGTGCATCATTCAGCGGTAACGCACTGTAATTCTTGAGCTGGGGTGCACAGAAGTTGAAGAATTTATTCACATCCACTTGCAACGGAGGGGAAAAAGGGAAAAGGCAGCTCTGAGAATGCTACTACTTCAATGTCACTTCACTTGGCACTTTGCAGCCTAATTGCTAGACTTGGCCACTTTCTTGCCGACCTGTCCTCGCATCCAGGAGGAACATGTATTTAGACATTACTGGTGAGGATATAATGTCGCTTTCCAGACCTGCAGGTGGTGGGAATTTAACACAACTGAATACAAAGACGCCGCGTTATTACTGCCAACCCCAGCCTCAGGGATTGGACCTTAGCCTTTGTGCTTTTTTAGTTACACAGATCCCTATCCCCTTAATTGATTTTCCCGATTCTTTACATGCAGAGCCAGAAACAATGTGCCGCACAAAGGCAGATGATGGAGTTAATTAGCAGTAACTGTTCTTGGATTAATGATAAAGGCTGAGGAACCATTTAGGCAAAACGCATAAGTCAATACGCAGAGTACCATCCGTTAACTAAGTAATGCAACATAGAAGAGCATTTGCTCTTGTAATGTTTATCTTAAGGATAAAACTCCTTCCATTGTCTGAAGAATTAGACGCTATATCATAAAAAGTTGTCTGCCCACAGTATATCCTCAGTTAATTATATGTTCAGTGATCTCCACAGTGAATCTGAGATTACTTTATATGCCTACAAACATTTAGACATGATCGACTTAATTAATGCTAGTATCACACATTTCTCACAGATAGGAGATGCTACATAACTAAATATTTCTCAGAGGGAGAGCCCCTCTGGAGGCACAATTAATCTCTTTGTTCTAGTTGAAGCTCAGTGGGAGCAGTCAAAGCAGCATGGAGTGAGTAAATAGATGTTGGGGTGAAAATATTCATAAATATAAGGCTTGGGGTCATAACAGCTGTATGATCATTTCAGATCTGTTGAGTCAGGAGGTTACATACTGAAGTAGTACCACCGTTATCTACCCTGTGGGTCCCTGTACCAGAAATATGCTGTACTCATCAAAACATTTCCAAGCGTTGCATTTTCAGTGAAGGGCCCATCTTATTCAGCTGTCATTTACTAGTGAGCTTAATTTCTGTTACATCAAATTTCAAGTTCAAATTAGTGTCACTGGCCATATTTCCAAAGAAATGTCAAGCGAATTTGAAGTGAATTTTTTAAATGTCCCACAAGTGGTTTGGATTTTATTAGAGATGTCTCTAAAATGCATCAGTATTATGTTGTCCAGAAAAAATATCGATGATATGATGCCACTCCTATGGGTCGTGAACACGTTGTTGAAGTTGAAAATGGGTAAAATAAAAAAAAAAAGTCGCCACCTGGATTTAATGCCTATTGGATAATTACTGCATGGATGATTATTTTTCAGCTGACACAAGTTATTTAACCCCAACTGATGCAATGAGTAACTTCTCATTTCTTAAACAACCACATCCTGTGGAAAAGATGTTAGTCTGAGAAGAGTCAAATCATTGGCATGCATCAAACAGAGAAAACATCTAAGGAGATTGAAGAAACTACTAAAACTGGATTAAAAACTGTCCAATGCATTATTGAAAACTGGAAGGATAGTGGGGAACCAGTGCATCAGGGTAAGAAGAGAGGCAGATGAAGTCATGTACCCATCATGCCTAGTGTCTACTGTATAAGCCTGTGGGGGCAGTGCCATGATTTGAGGTCGCTGCAGTCTAGGTTCAGCAACATTATGTGTCCAAAGAATGAAAGTAAAGTACAGACAAGGTGCTGTAATCAAAGTGTGTGCTTTTTTTTTTTTAGACCAGACAGTGTATTTTCTGTCCGTTTGCTGGGACATCAAGATACAACGCGTCAATTTTCGTCCTAGATGACATGTAACGCAGAATTAATCTCTCAGTTGTTGTACCCGCCGTCTTTTGTTCTTTTGTGTCAGTCAGTTGCACAAATATAGTAGTAGTAGCATAGGTTGCGACAAACCCAGTCATCTTAACCATCTGCAAAAGGAAAAAGGAGATAAATGTATTACCAAGATGCTCACACAGCGTAGCTAAATAATGAAAATGCATGCGCCTTTGACTCTGGGGACTGTTTTTGCACCCAGTGATCTCCGACCATCAGTTAATAACAGCATTTTATTAATATTTAAAAGTGGCCAAAGCTTATCCATAACCTTGCTAATTCTAATGGCCAGCCGTGATTTTTCCTCTTAGCAACAACAGCGCTGGGCTCAATGGAAGCTGTGTTTTTCAATCTATTTTCTTTTCCACTGGGCTTTGCCCTACTAGACCAGAAAAACATTTTTCCATTCCCTTTAATGCCCACTGAGGTTAAACTTCACTATTATGATTATAACTACGTCCCAACAGCTATGTCTGCCAAACCCATTCAGTTTGTTCTCAATGGGTAAAATGTGTTACCAGCGCTGACCGACGCATTAGCTGGGAATTCTGTAATGAACAAGGCTGAAGTATGCACTAAATGGCATATGTAGAGTAATGGCAAAAACAGAGAATTTTTGCACAACTGGGAAAATTTCAGCCTCATTTTTCTTCTTTGTCAGGGTGGGGTCTGCAGAGAGCAGTGGGCAACCACAGCCCACTTTACTCACCACAAATACCATTAGAAAAACACAGCTCTCATCATTCAGATTCCACCCTGTGGCCCGGGTGATGACAAGCATGACACCAGAGTGACTAGTGCGCAGCCAAGGGGATCACAGTCCACTGGGCAGCAAGTGCACCGGTTCTTTCATTTTTAACAAATTGTATTAAAACGTGTCGGAAAACATTTCATCAAGTTATCCTTGGGTTAGCACAGATGGGGAACGTAGTAATAAATATACGTCATTTATCATAGCACAAAGGGACTATTTCATATCATTTAAATCTGAGGTCAAGAGGTTGTGCTACATCTCCTCATCAGTGCCTCAAGCTGTCTCTGTGGTAAGGGAAACAGGAACATAATAAAACGGCCAATGCACAGGAGGAATATTAGACTAATGAAAAGCTCTTTCCTGCCTTGGCTGCTGGCCCATCTTGTGTACTGCCTTGCATCTACCATTTCACAGCATGGAGCTGTGAAATGGAATTCCGTTGGCAAAACAACAAAGCAACACCCCATGCACTTTAGCAAAAAAAACAAAAAAACAATGATGTCTCAAAGGGAAATGTGAAGTTTAATATTCTATGTGCGTGTAGAATTGCCCAGTTGTAAGTAGTTCATTTCTAAGATGTGTTGGGTGTTACTCAAACTGTCTATTGGCCTGTATTTTTTTATTTTTTTTTATTTTTTAGACATACAGGGGCACTGGGCAAAATGTCTTGGAACACCAAAACACTGTGGATGATGAGATGGGCGGTAAGCGTTATCACTGCATGTCTGGAAGTTTGAGCAAAAGGAAACCCCTGCTGATCATGAGCCAAAGTTAAAACCCTGCAGAACTGAGGGCGCTACCAGAGGTAGATACACTCAGCGCTGGATAAAGGTAAAGAGCCTACAGACTGGGACTACCTCACAGTGATGACATCTGTGACTCAACCCAAAGGTGTCAGTGAACCTTATGCACCATGCCTTAATTCTAATGAGGAAAGTTCACAAACACAAGTCTTTGAGAAGTAAATTAAAAGGACAAATTATGTTATGCTACACTTTAATTATGTGCTGAACACACACATAAGGGTTGCCTTAGAAGCTCTAAATCACAAACAGAACAACAGTCCAAAACCCAATTTCTTAATTCAGTTTGACCATCTGTGGTATACATTATCATTCCAGATTTATCACCTGTACAGATACAATACACTGATCAGGTATAACATTATGACCTGCTGGGGATGGCACGGAGCGTTATTGCTAAGAGGTGGGGATGCCTGGTCTGGTCTAGGTGGATGCTACATGTCAAGTTCCCAGCAGAACACTGGATTGTCACAAGAGGGTCAACGGTTTTTACTTTTCCTGCCAATGGTTTTAAAGTTGTGGCTAATCGATGTTTATAGTACATTCTAATAAATGCACTGTCCCCCCGGCTCTCACCCGATGACAGCTGAGATAGGCTCCATCACCTCCCGCAGCCCTTCACAGGACATTCGGATTATATTCATGGCAAATTCATTTAGAAATTTGTTTCATACAAATAAAATAAACTTCACACTTAGCATGCCTGGTATATGGTCTTATGTGATCCAATTCAGTACAATGCTGGCTTGGTACAACATGCAGTATTTTGATCATTTCCCTTAAGCTTTTACAAATAAAGAGATTTCAGATTTTTTTAAAGTCAATTATCAGAAAAAAAAGGTAATCTGAAAAACAATATGGCACTGTGTAGCTTGTGCACATGTGCTGAAAAAGGAGGCCAACTGCATGCCTCTGATTACTTTTTTCTCTACAGTGTTATTCATTGGTATTTCCCCTCACTGATGAGATAGCATTGACCAATTAAATGGGTGTCTCATTCTGTTTTATTGTTTGTTATCTGAAGGCAGCGTGGTACCATAGAGGGTTAATGGCTATTATTCTGCTAATATTTTAACAGTGACTTTGTTAGCTGCAAAAATAAACAGACCAGGAACACGGCAGCAAAATGCTCATGCCATTGTAAACCATTTGTTTGAGAAGTAGAAAATCTCTCAAGAAAAGTGTGGCAAAAACTAGTACTGGCAGGCTCTCTAGAATCTGAGTAACCACAGCGGCTGTGAGATAAGTGACTGCATCCTATAATCTGACCATCTATGAAAAGTCATGTCACACTGATGTACAATGCATCTGTCCAATCTTCCAGCTGAGATGTGCAACTTCAGAAGCAAAAACCACTGGGCTTGCAGTCCTCACGATAATAATAGCTCCTTGTCAGGGGGAAGCATTGGCATGGTAATGTATCATGCCTCGCGCAATGCGTGCCATTCCAGATCTCAGTGGTGCAGCCTTGGCACTTCTACTGTTTTATTAGGAATTATCTGCAGCCGATTAATAAATGTCGCGCTGGCTGAGTCCCCCAGGATGAGGGGCAGGAAAGCACGCCCTGATAATGGAGGGGTATCCATCATGTCTGCCAGTCAGGACGCTGCGACTGCCACTGCCACTGCCACCCAGGCTCAAGGTGTGCACGGGGAAGGCAACAGTGGCTAATAAGAATGACACTGAGAACACCTGCAAGTGATCTGGTGATAAATGTGGGAGACGCTTTCATTACTTTGCCTATTACAGTGCATAACACTTAAATTAAATGTTGGTCCTCGTGCCTAAAATCTGAAAATGAATTTCAGGATTACCACAATGTACTGACTTATAAAACCCCTCCCCTGCCAGAAATAACAGAGAGTAGAAACTGTAGGTGGACTTTCTCTACAGTCAGACTTTTGGACAGGTTTGCACAGTCTATGTCAGTGAATAGCAGGAGCTAATAGATGACAAGTATCCATCCCACTGGCAGATGTGATAACAGGAAAAAGGGGTAATTTGCAGTAGTTGAGAAATCAATCCTCTACAGACATGCGTTTAGATATTTAAAACCAGAATTGGAATTTATACGCCTAAAAAGGCTTTTCCCCACAAATGAATTCAGCCTAAATCATCCAAGAACTCTCAAAGGACAGCGGTAATAGCGAGCTGTTTTTCTGACATGTCATGAATAAAAAAGGCCTGTGGGCTCTCAAAGGCCTGTGGCCTAGTGTGAAAACAGAAAGCTCAGCGCTCATTTTCCCCCAGTGCTCCAGTAATAGGCCAGTGGAAATAAATGTAATCACTGCACTTTGTTGTCCCCAGTGATATAATTTCTTCTTATTACTTTTCACCCCCTCCGCATCTCAGGCCACCATCAGAATCTCATTTGATCGTATTTACATTCGCTCTAGCTTCAAACCCTGGTGATGCTAAAAAGCAATTACTACTTTGAGTTGGCGTCTGCCAAAGAGAGCCACACAAGATGTCCTTGCCAAACCGCAGAAGATTCCTAGTCCGTCTCTGGCTGACATTTAAGCTCTTGTCTTCTCCTGTAACCACGGCTCACTACATTTAGAAGCAAAGGACTGATTATGACAAACATGGCCTTTAAAAAGAGTCCTTTGACCAGGGACAATCCCTACAAAGTAACATTTATCTGTGTTAATACCAGAGTCGCTCAAAGCCCAACAACACAGCGATGTGCCATTTATCAAATTAGAACATCATCTGAAATCTTACTGACTGTCTAGACAGGAACCTTCATCTGGCACATGAAATATAGCAGAAAGTTAAAACCATAAATTGTGATGAAAGTGGAGACCTGCAGCAGCTTAGACACTAAATTAAATGGGCTCTCGTCGAGTTCAGTTTGCTCATCAGGGGAAGTGCTATTCAGCCCGTGAAAATGGTTGTAGAATGTCTTGTGTGGCTTTGGGGGTAGATCTTTCTAAAGCCTGAAAAATGTCCTGGAATAAATATCCTATATTTCTAACTGGGACGTTTGCGAGACCTGGCCATTTACCTCCTTTAGGGCGGGTGCCTCTACTATAATGTCACTGCGTTGCATTATGGGAGTGTAGGAGCAAGTGTCTTTTAACCTTGGACTCAAGTCGTAAAACTCTGTCTCTGTAAATGTATTCATAGCATACACCCAATGAAAACTAATTCTCATGGACAGCATCATTCCTATTGCTGTTCTCTCTAGGCTTACGGCAAACTCATACCAAGACTACTTGCTTTAGCAGTAACCGATGATGAACAAATCCTCACCTTGCTTACTTTTGATACCAGAGAAAATGTCATGGTCTGCTTTTGTGCTCAACTGTAGTTTCACTTTCTTTCATTTTCATGAAGCCAAACAGCCTCAAGGTTGTTCTCAGTAATTATGGAGCATGACCTTAAGTTATCTGTAGTCAAAAAACCTGTTAAAGAAGGTAATGAAACCATCAAAAAAACTGATGGTTTGCTGGCCCCCAAAGTTGATGGAAATCTATTTTACTGGAGCAGCAAGCCAAACATAATTAAAAGAATGCGGTCATGTAGTTCCTGAGAACGGTGACTTTGTGTCTTGTTTTGTTCTACAGCAGGCACAGTTCATTATATCATTATGGGACCGTATGCCAAACCATAAAAACAGTGATGAAACAACTATACGTCTGTAAAACCTTAATTCTATTTCCCTTAATGGAATATGTGGTTGTCCATACCATTAAATGTAAACTCTTAAGCAACCCTGTTTTCCATTGATCACGTTGCTTTCCAAATGGAGATTCAATTACGCCGTTCTTTCAAGTGGGCGCTGAGCAAACGGCATGGAACTATCAATAGCAGTCTGCTCGGGGGACGCGTGCAGCCAAGGATAAGCGAGAATGCTGGACCTCCTTTGTCGTGCACCCTTTGTTAAATTACCCAGCGTTAGTGCAGCGTACTGGAGGCAACTAAGGCAATTAGTTTGCCACCAGTTGGTCAATTGTCAGAGTCCGCAGGCACAGGAACCATTGTCTACACAGTGCTGTTTTAGACCAGATGGTGACAAACGAGAATCACGTCTGAGCACGGGGAGGCCCGCTCAAGACACTTTACAACTAGCATGTCGACATTTCTCTCACCTATACTTTGAGGTTTGGTCTAAACATGGATGAGCACAATGTTCCTGTTAGAGTACCAAAAAGAACAGCAAGTTTAGATAAAGTGTTTCTTTTTTAATTATCACTAGAGCAGCACTGAAAACTCTCTTCCAATTAAGGTTGTACAGTCAGTGTGCTCTGTGTTCTGTAGTACTTGATGTTTCTTAAGCGGAAGCAGCTCATTGGGGATTATAGGAAATGACATGGGTTTAAGGTTTTATACTTTATATTTTATGTAATCCATTATGCCTCTTAATTCCCGTCTGAATATTTGTCTTATTATTTTTCCACTCGTGCCTTTACATTGTGTTTGAACAAGAGACATGTGTTTCTCCATTTCTATCCTCCCCTGTGGTGGACAGAGAGAGACAGAGCTAAAATGCGTAATATTCCGGATGCCACTGAAGTGCAACAAAATGTCTAGAAATGGCTTTCGAAACCTTTTTGTGTGCAATTACCATTCTGCTTTCCACACCACCCCGGGGGCTGCTCATTACTCAAGGACTTAAGGTAGTGATGGACTACTTCAATTTATTCCACACAGTCTGCATATACTGCGAGCATCTATTGAGTTACACTAGCTCACCATGGAAGCTGGGACCTTTCTAAAGGAAATCAGTAGCGACATTTTATGACTGGGGTTTTATTTCCCGACATGTCTCCACCACCTATTCAGGTCACCCTTGAACTACCAAAAAGCTGTCTGGTGTGCAAAATCAAACTCAGTGCGCATCACACCTTTTGTTCAAAGTAAAAGGCTTTTTTCTTCTTGATGGATGTCTCCTGCAATCAAGGATTATTGCATTTAATTAGGTGCACTTTGAAAATCCTATTGTATTACTCGCTCTGAAATCTTCCTCTTCTAATGCTCCGTCTGAGTATTGCAGCCTCTGAGCAGAATGTAGCCTCAACCTGCTAGCAGGTGACGTTAAAAGCATTTTAGTGTTGGGAGGTGATTTCTGTTACTTTGCAGGAGATCTTTGGCTTGAGGAGCCGAGATGGCTTTCACGTGCCCTGAGCAAAGAGGGGTTGACAAAAAGAGGTGACTTTTATCTCAGTGTGTGTCCCTCTGCTGAGAACATGACATCAAATTGCCTTTTTCAAAGGACCAAGGAAAGTTACTTATAGCAGCCATGGCATTAGTCTTGGTTCAGTGGTTTATTACAGAGATATATTTGAACAATGCTTTAAATCATTATTTTGCACTTATTAAGAGTTATCTTAACTGTGGATTGAGAAGAGATCCAGTGTTTCAGTCTTGATATTACGTTTCTTATGGCGTGAATACTCACTTCAGTTTGGACACTCTGAGTGCCGTAAACTAAAGGTATGATTAACTGTCAATAAGACTCAGTTATCACGATAGCAACCTCAGGTTTATGAATATCAAACACTCGGATATATTTCCAAGTGATCTTCTGGATGCAACGTTGTGAGTGGAAATCAACACACTTATTTATGTAACATATTCCAGAGGGTTAACTGTAAGACACCGCTGTCTTCTGATGCAGCAGCGCCACCTTTTCAAGTTTCTGGGAAATTTGGCAAAAGTTTTTTTTTTTTTTTTTATTTTTCTGTCAGATTGGTGCAATAAAACATATTTTGAATTAGCTTTAGCCTTGAAGAGTTCCTCTACATAGCATGGCCATGTGTAACTTAAACAACCTTGGAACATCGTAATGTTTCTCCCATTTTAATGGAGTTATAGTAATGACTGACGTGAATCAAAAGCCTCACTGACATTCTTCATAAATGTATGTAATGACACAGAGGACGACTGCCAGAGGAAACCTGTTTGTAAAGCACTTATATGTAGTTCATAATCATCATTATCCAAACAATGTGCTCACTGTTTGCCATCACATTAAAAACAGAATGTCTTCAAATAGTGTTCATCTGCACGGCATTTTATGCGAAGACGAAGCACGCTGAATCATGCAGGCACCACCGGCTAACCCTAACCCAAACAAGCAGCAGCTTCAGGCAACTGATGCAATGCAAGGTACACGGTTTCATAACTGCTATTAGTTCAAGCCAGCAATAAAGATGTTTAAAAAGAAAAACAACTGCAACACAAAGAAACCACAATACTTTTCTTTCCTGGGATGCTGTGTGGGCACAAGCCACCGCAAATCAGCAAAGATGCATCATGGCCCACAAGGTTGAGATGAATGCATGTTGGTTTACATAGGAGGGTTGAGTAATCCGCAGCGGTGCTGACCCTGAAGAACTCGGAGATTGTATCAAAAGCCAAAATGAGCTTCAAAAGAGAAAATTGTGTGCATGAAAAGAAGGCAGTGGGAGGACGCCTTAGGCACTGGAGGAACTGAAGAGCAACACAGCTAACACCCGCCAAGAGAAAACAGAGTGGAGTACAATGTAATATTCATATTTTAAATACTTTACCAGGTCACAAGTCGGCTGTCAAGACCTATCAAGTCAACAGAAAGGCAGCAAAACAGCCCACAGCTTTCCCCATCAAACTCCATACTCATTAAAACATGGTGAAAACCAACTTAAAATGGCCTAACTCAAACACTAATGCATTAGTCACTGATGAATAAGGCAATAAAATCTGTTTTAAACAGCCAGTTCAAGGTTGGGGGAGTATGCCAGGTGTTTCATCAGTTTCCAGCTAAGAAACTCAGAGGGAACAGCAGCAGCTGTCTGCCGTCATCAAAACACGGCTACCTCATTTTCCTGTCCAGAAGTCTATCTTGAAATATGTTGAAACCCATCACTGCATGCTGTAAACTAATGCCTGATGTCTCTGCCGTGGTGACAGGCTTTAAATGTATTTTCATATTACCCTCCGTTTCACAGTGGCCACAACTGTCGAGAGGCTGGTACTGATCATTTGTCAATCCAGGTTGATACTTCCAGTGAGTAATGTTATATGAGAAACGTGGCTCATGTGGCTAGTGAGCGAACAGACTTGTCAAAAGCAGATAGACTGTAAAGCAGGGTCGCAGCCAAGAAGGTGCCTTTGAGGAAGAAAGCAAAGATGGAGGCTTTTGAATATATAAAAAATGCATGTGTAGCATTTTTAAAAACATCAATATACCACTGTCTATACCACATGTTTTCTGTTAATGCTTCTGTGTGGTGACTGAAGCTTCTGGTAGCTTTGAAATGCAGTTTGTTATTTATCTTAATACATTTTACAATGCTTTTACACCACATTTTAATTTACTTTCAAATGGCAGTGGAATTAAAATCAGTCTGTCTAGTTTAGCTTGCCCAATTAGTTTATATTTACATATTACAAATTTGCATGCATATAAATAGATATATTGGTGATAAGGATGCTTTACACAGCTTCTCAAAAATCTCAATGTTAGCTCATCCCTTAGTGACCCTTCATAGGTTACTGAGGGAAATCTTATTCTGGCCTGTCAGTGCTACTTATCTAATAAGTTTAGCTGTTACCAACTTAACCAGCTACTGAGTAGGAAGTGGTGGCCTTGGTTTGGCTCCTTGAGCACTTTGTGGCATATGTCAGCTATGGAGGTGGCTCCATGGTTGTCCACACTGATCACATCCCACTAAGCCTTCCTTTGTTCATTGAGTTGTCCACAAGTTGGCCTTGTTCCTTCAGTCCCACAGTTCGGACATTAAGGATATTAGAAGTAAGGACAGTACTGTGGCAGATGCACTTTCACAAGCCCAGGCTGGCTCATGAATTTGAACTTTGTAGTTTGTACTCCAGTCTAATAGTCAGTTTTATTAAGTTTTTTTTTTCTTTTTTTCGGGACCTGCTGAAATGTTGGCGTTGACAACCCCTTGGTGTCCTCTCGGGGTATGATCTGATTGTGACCTGTGCTTTTCTGTTCTGCAGGTAGTTAATTGGTGTGATTTAGGGCACCTATGGCGCCCAGTGTGTTAAGGTTACACAAGTCCTGCTGACTTAATCAGGCGCTCTTCTACCCAGCCACTACATGTGCCAGCTTGTAGCGTAGGAAACAAAAAGGGAACGGAACCAATTGTCAGTGTTTGGACACCTGCTTCACCCATGCACGCTTCAGTTCCACATTTCATCTGTTCACCTGTAATTTGGCACATTAATTTGGTTTATTTTGGTGTATTATTCCATCAGTATACTGGTGTGTTTCTCTTTTGTTGTGGTCGCTTGAGAATTCTCTGTAGATTCAATAAAAAGGAAAGATGATGTGACTCTGTATGTGATGCATTCATTCTTCAGTTTTGTTTTTTGTAAGTCGAGCTGCGACAGTATGCAGTTACTGTCTACAAGCACTGCTGCAGCTACATCTTTGTATATGTTTACTGGACTATGACAACATTCCTGTTTAAATCCTTGATGCTGTGGATACAGTAGCTATATTGCTCCTCTCTGAGACTCTCTAAAAAACCACAAGCTACACAGGATTCAAACAGACAATACTTCCATCAAATCTAAATGATGCGTTACCAATACATTCTGCGGTTTAGGAACACAGTAGCTTGTAACACTCAATGTGATGTATTTCTTGTTCAAATAAATTGATGGTGTGGGACCTCAGGAAAATGAGGTAAGGACACAGGGTTGTATGAAAAGTATTTGTTTTTTGGGGGAGTAGGAGGTTTTAATATTTCTATTTACAGGATGTAAACATGTAGGAGAGAATCAAAGTTGCCATTAGGGACATGAATAGAAAGTCATCTCACATCCAACACTGGCGCAGCAGCTATTAGAGGCCAATAGAGCTTCGTAGTCTTCTCAGCGGATTTCTGTTAACTATACATTAAATCTCAAAGCTATTGCAGTAATGCTGTATAGTGATTATAAAAGGCTATATATACATAACTGAATTATGCAAGGATTGATAGCCTTACTTACCAAAGGTTAGTATGGTATAAGATTTTTTCTTTCACATTGAAACATCATCACTCACCTATTGAACTGAACTTGATGTAACAGAGCTCCAGTAGCTGACGTCACCCTGCGCCACCCCATATTGGCAGAAAAGCATGCTTTTCGAATTGCTATTTGGTTGACACCTGAAAGCAACTAACTAACCAGTCCTTGTACCAGTTACATCCAAAAATGGTCGACAGCTGTTGTGCCCCAGGATGCCAGAACAGTCAGGGACAAGCAAAGGGGAAATCGTTTTACAGGATTCCCAAAGATCCCACAAGACAGAAGCAGAAATGAGAAAACGGAATGGTGAGATCCCTCAAGAAACAGATTTCCCTTGTGTAGCGATCACTTTATATCAGGTACAGAATTCCACCTGTAATGTCTTGTTTATTTAGCATGTTTTTAACACCATGTCCAACAAATATCTTTTCAGAAAGGCAATGTTTATAGGCTAATGTTTATAATGTGGATTACAGAGGGGTGTTCAGCACTAAAACTACTCACAATGAGAAAAAAATTCAGGAGTAGTTGCATTACTGACTGTGTTAATAACAAACCAGAAGCATAGATTACTGTGCAAGTATTTTTCATACAGTCCCTCTTAAACAGTTAAATTCACTGCAAGGTAGTCATAGCCAAGAGCCACAGTTCAAGTCATTTAATGTATCCAGCCATCATCAAGGCTGCTTGCTGTTCGTTTCATTCTGGATGCACTAACTAAAACTATATCATAATGCAGACATTAGGAACACTTTATATACAACCAAATTTAAATGAATTGAATTACATTTCTAGATATGTATTGTTATCCTGCATTACATGCGGTGTCTGTTTCAGGCCTCTGGGTCCTGTGGAGGGGAGGGGCCTCTGTGGATCATCCCACAGATACTTGATTAATTTGTGATCTAGTGAATTTGGAGGCCAGGTCAACACTTTGTACTGTTCTTCATATTTTTTAAGTTGTTCCTAAGCTGTTTCTGTGTGCATCCTGCTGGTCATTGCTATGGGGCTGGGGCGCCTGGTCTGGTCTGGTCTAGGTGGTACCTGTTTGTGTAACATCCACATGAATGCCAGGTCCAAACATTTCCCAGCAGAATATTGTACTGTCACAAGATAATCAGGTATTGACTTCTGTCAGTGGTTTTGATGTTGTGGCTGCTTGGTGTATATTAACTGTATAATTACCCCCCCCAACTTATTTTAGTTATAAAGCTTTCACTGTTCTGTTTTCATGTCATGTCTTCTGGTTTCAGGCTGGCAGTCTCTGGTGATTAAAACTTATTCTTGACCGAGTTCATCATGTGCCAAACCATCGACTCCTGTGAGAAAATGGAAAGGCGACTGTGATCTTAAATTATGTGTGGGTGAAGTGCATTTAAAATGGATATGTGCCAAGTGCAACAGTGTGTGCTGGTTGAGTGCCTTACTTGGCTAACGTCATTAAATATAAAAATGGACCCAAATGCTTTTAATGAACTACAAGATAACTTGAATATCTGAAAGCTACACACTATACAGGTGCTGCACCGCTACCCTGCAGTGTGTTCCACATTTTTATCTTTTTTGCATTTTTGTTCTATGCAAGTAGTACAGTTATCACAGGTTTGTACATTTAGTTTGTGCACAAATGTTTATAGAAATCCCCTTTTTTGCACTCTTTTGAAACTATTGATGTCTGTTACACTTTCCCAGAGCCCAGTGTGATGTCTTTTTTTATGCAACAGCCCAAAGAAATTCAATATACAATGAATGCTTTACAAAAGAACAGCAACAAGGCCACGCATTTAAAAAGCCGGATTGGGAACACATTGTGACTCATTAATGACGTTCGGTTCAAAGTTGATTCATAGACTAACCTGTTTAGCTTTCGAGTACATCTGTTCTTTTTGACAAATAATTGGATAACTGCAGGTTGTTCAGATTTTTCCCCGTCTGCAGAAACAAGCACCTCAAAGAGTGTGTAAACTGTCACCACCAAGGCCTCATTTGTACAATGCGATAAAATAACTACATTTAAGCAGCACATAAAATATGATTACGAGTGTTTCCACGGCCCTTTCAAAAAGCTGTGTCTGTCCCATTTTAAAGACTTATTGGATTATCTAGTCATACACTCACCTATCTGTACATTTAAAAGCCCACAGTGAAACCCTTTCCTCGGCTTTTTCTGCAACACCTGAGAGTGAGTCAACCACCGCTCAAAAACAGCATGGTCCAATGACTAACATGTGGCCAGCAGCGAGACTGTGAGGTCCTCCAGGCAGGACGGGACACAGTGAGCTGGGACTGTTGCTCGGCAGTCCATTCATCACAACTTGTCCTTCAGCACTTTCTGTCCCGGTAGGCCCGCTGCTGCACCATGGATCAACAGAGGACATGTTTGAACAGCTGACCCAAGGCCATAAAAGTAGGTACAGCAACAGAAGAGAACCATCAGGCTTGGCATATCAGAGGCCATACATCAGGCATCCAAGAAAAATACCTGTGATCTATGTATTGGGGTCTTTTCCAAAACGACTGGCCCTTCACTGGAGCCAGCTCATGTTGCTGGGTCACCATCCTGCCTGGCTGCTTTCTCAACGTTCGTAGTGTCTTCACTCTCTGTCTTCGTCTCTACTTTCTTCCATACTGGCCTTAACGTAACACATCGATTACAGACCTTCAAATGCTCACATCAGCGGATTACTGCAGGTTAAAAAAAAAGCTGAAAAGTCAAAATCATAAGCAGAATTGTAGATGATGTTGAAAAAGAATAAGAGCTTTCAGCATCTCTGTGAGAGTATATTACACATTATATCATCCCATCATCAGCTCTGAGTAACACATCTGTTCTTTTTTTATCCTCAAACTGCCGTTTTGCTTTTTGAATTAATGGTTATTTTTTAAGTTTTATCTGTTTTCTATCCAGCTCTTTGCTTGTTCCGTATGTTACAATTTATAAAGCACTTTAAGAAGATGCTTTGAACTTACTATACAAATAGGTTTACAAAAAAAATCTAATTTTTAAATTCAAATCCACCTTCCTTTCAAAGATTCATTAAACCTGTATGCATCATGCCATTTCCCGCATCCTCTCATTCGAACTCTCGCTGGCAAAACTAGGCATTGAGATTAGTCCGCATGTGACGGAGATCCAAAAACATGACAGAAGCTACAGCTCTGAGAGCGTCGTCTGGCCTGGGAGTTGATGCGTGCCAGCACTTTGGATTTAAAAGGTGTGACGACAGAGACGAGCTGCACTAAAGCAAAGCCATGACAATGCCAGTGACAACATGAAAGACTCCTGTGGATCTTAAACATCACCAAATGAATCAATGTATTGAAGCAGGACCTTGTGAACTGGAATCAATTTAAGGAATTTAGAGGTGAAACAAATATGACCATTTGTGTCTGCTATTTATTACCATTTGCTCACTTAAACTTGTAATTACTGATGATACATCTGTCTATATGGCAGCTATATGCCACAAAATACAGCTCTTTTAAAGGAAATATTAGTTTTACTGATTTAGTCACATACTAAAAGTACTTGACATTTTGACCTGATGATGGAAATAACTGCAGATTACATTTCATCCCCAGGAGAGGATGAATGTATGCATTTGATCCTGTTCTTGCACATTTCTGGGGTTGGTGCCTCCCTTGATTTGGTGGGAAGTATTCTATATACCAGAGCCTATGATGATGAACTCTCTCAACTACAATTCACTGCCGCAGATATCAGACCTATTAAAGAACAGTCTGATAACCTGCTCTGGGCCAATCAGCTGCATGTTAGATAATAAACCTCCCAATGCTGCATTGTTAACTATTTCGTTCAATTATATCAGGTGGATGCCAGTGGCCTGTGGCGGCTGTGCTCGTAGGATTGGAGGAAGCCTTACTGCTACTGATTAAAATTACAGAACTCCAACATTGCCCCTTGGCAGGCAGGGCCAATCACCAGAATCATTCAGATATATCTCAGAAACTATTCTGTGCCCGTGTTCAATTTGATGCCAGTCCATCCAGTACATCGATGTTTCAAGGGCTAAGTGTGAGCCCACTAAACTCTGCAAATCCAGTGCTTCCATCTGGATCAAACTTGGGCCACCCAACGGACCTGCATTACCACCTGGCCAATGAAAACAAAAGGTTGTTGGTAACATGCAATATACAGAATAATGACACTCCTTTAACTTGGTTCCAGTGGGTGGACTATGAGGGATTCACCTAGAAGCTTCAGTCATTCAAAAGGCCATTTACTTGAGATCGTCTGACATAGATTTCAGCCCTGACCCATACATCAGCAGGACATGTTTTTCAATAACAATATTGAATTCTCTTTGACTTGATAAGAGATGACGCCTCCCTTTTCTCTTGACTCTTGACTGAAGAAGCTCACACCCTGATGCCATCAAATACAGCCAGCAACGTCATATAAATGCAATTTAAACGGGGCCGTGTGTTGGCTTCCTAAATGTGTGTGTGCATCCTGCAGAAGGCCTCATGGCTGCTTGGAGGTTTACTAAATAGGATGCCATCATAAAGCAGCCTTGTAAAAAGCTCATCTGGTGCACACCATCTGTAAACACAGATATGGAGAAGTTCATGGAGCCCGCGCAACCTGACACCTCTAAATTTGGAGTATATTACTGCATAGATGTAGTGCCAGCATTCGCTCTACAGCAAGGCCAAATGAATGCGAAAAAAAGCACACTTCAGAGCTGCTTTTTCATGAAGACTGTGTTCTATTTGTACTGACGCTTGAGATGTAATTGCTCCACAGTATGATTAATTAGTTTGCAGCAATAGATGGGAACTTATTTACAGTAAATGCAAGTATCTTCAAACTTCATAGGAACATGGAGGCTTCATAGGAACATTTCTAATTGAGAGTTATATGTGTTTAAGCACAACTTTATCAACACATGCACAGTGGGTGATAGAGTGGTACAGAGGAAGTTAAACTGATATCTCTTTACAAAGCTCATCAGCATGTTTGGGATATATTCTACTGATATCTATTGTTTTGACCCCTGCACTTCACATAACTAGCTTCATGGAAGAATTCTGATTTAATCACACGCTTCATTTGTGTAAAATATGAGCCTAAAACAAATGCACGCTTCTCAAATCTGGGCCTTTAGAGTCACCTCACATTTACTCACTGAATGCCCTTACTTAATGTAGACTTGCATCAAAGCCAGATCTTTATTTCTAATTCCCTGTTTGAATAGTTTATCTATTTTTACACAAAGCCTCATTTTGATACTGTTTGGCGCTTGTTTCAAATGATAAGACCTCCCCTTTGTTTCTTAGCCCAACTTTGATTGTGAAACATCTGTAAGCATACCGTCTGAAACACAGTTAGTTAGTCAGTCAGAACGTGAATGAGGTCATTTATTGGAAACACTGTCCGGAAATAATGTGTAAGCATAATTTACTCCAACAATAGCTGTTATTCTTGCAAATCTACATGCATAATCAACTGAACTTGTGTGTGGTCTGATCAGTCATGTAGCGGAGAGCCCATACACCGCTGAGACGCTTTGGATAGACAAGTAAATGCATAAGTCCAGTATCTAATAAAATGAATGGGAACAGCATGATTACATTGTTGACTTAAATAAGTAGAAATTTACATTTTGCTTAATGACAGACACAGAGAATGTGTGCAGCCTTAATTTTTTATCCGACACGTATTTGGTATTGGCCTTTGTTAGGTTTGCATCAACCACAACCTCGTCCATTGCTTGAGACTTTTAATTTACTACCAGTTTTTATTTTTTGATATATCGTACACGCACATTTGTAGACCTTGTTGCAGAAACGGTAGACCTTGTTTCTAGCTCTTTCTAAAAGACAGTTTACCCTGCTATTTTTTTTTGTTGTCATTATCCAGTACAGTGAATCCTCCGCCTACCACATTTCCCCCCCCAAGTGTTTTTCACCCTCAGGGAGTTCTTTTGCCAGTGCTGAAACACACACAAAAAAAACCTCAGACAAACAAAGCTGTGTCCACATGTATTCTTCACAGCTCATACAGAGATTGCAATATTTTAAAAGAAAGCCACTCGTCCACAGTCTGGACAGGACTGTGGAATGAAGACGTGTGGCTTTAAGAGCACAACTGATTGAATCTGCTGACTGAGATGGATGAAGGGTATCTGCGGCTTTGTTGCATGATTTAGCACTGTGACTGAGCGGGCCTTCTCCCCCCCGTCCCGACTGCCGTCCCCTCAGATTAAGCGGGACGGAAGCGACAGTTTTCTTCCTGGACAGATTAGGCCATCGTGACTCAAACATTTTCAAAGGGCTTCTAAATAACAGCTCTCCGATTCTTAGGGAAATGGCAAAGTTGAGAGTGAATGAGCAAATAGGAATATAGATCTCTAAAATGTCATGTTTGGCCAAGTTTGGGACTACTGCAGCGGACATTACTATGAAGACTGATTTAGCTCAGCTCCCGTGCAGCTGAACATTTACTTGCGTAATTGATCATTTGGTCCATAAAATTGCAGGAAATGGTGCAAAATGACATCAAAATTAGTAAAGGCCAAACATGGCCGCTTTAAATTTTCTTGACAAGTCTTCAGTTGACCTCATGGGGGCAAGACAATAAGCTGAAAACACCTATCAATTTTATAGAGCTCTTACGGCTAATGCAGTAGCATAAAGTTACACATAGATACATTTGGAAGATGTGTGAGTAATCATTTTTGGCCATCAGATCTTATTTTCTCTCATTTTAGATCAATTTTAGTGCATATCAGCTCAGGGAAATATCTATTTCAGCTGCTTTGGGTTTCATTGTGTTCAGCCACTTTATGCTCTGGGCAAATGCTGATGTTACCATCAAATGGGAGACGGTTTTCAAGAGAACATTACAATAAGGTGCATGGCGCTGCTAAAAAAAATAGTTCAAATAGTTACGGGTTGTGAAACCAAAGTACCAATAAGTTTAAAGAAGCTAAAATGCTGTGCAGCACCGAAGAGAACAGCAGAATGGTGTGATGATTTCCTGTCTGATTTTACTATGAGCACCTGCTTTCACATTACATCTATTCATCGGATCCACATTCTGGTGCAACATTAATGTTTGCCATGTTGATCACGGCCATTTTGAGGGCATTTACTCCTCATTTCAAGCCTAAATGGAACTACATAGCATGCACTGGAAAACTGGCAAAACGGTGTAAATCCACAGGTTCATATGAAAAACTGTTGCTGGAAAAAGTTGTGCCATCTCAGTGTCATGCAGGCACACAGCAGAGAGGAATGCCCAGCGAGCTGTAAGGCTGATTGCTGACTACATTAAGCCTCTTAGGCAGCATGCTGATGAACCCACTCATTGAAATGTGAAGGTAATAGTCTTGACATAGCAAAGACATAACTCACTGGGTGTACCTGCAAAGTCCACAAATGACAGCAATCCCATGTATGGGCCGGTCCAATAAGAAAGAGGACTTTGCTTTTATTACCATCATCATTACTGTATATCATTTCTGAATGTACAGCCATTTGGTTTCATTTAAATGTAAATCTGGGCACTGAACTGCGCACGTTGTCACCCACGGCAGCCTGACTATGATGATTCATTCTGGGATCGGCAGGGAAAATATAAGAGCCCCTTTACTTTCTCTGAGGGAAAATAACAGATTTGACCTTTGTCTGTTTTCATAAAAAAAAACTGTGCACAGCAAAAATAAAATAAAAAACCTTGGGATTTTTACTTTTTCTGTAAAAGCCACAGTTTTGTACTGCTTTTGTACTTTGTTGTGTCTTTTTGTCCGCTTTTTTCAATGCTTAACCCGAAGAACAAGGACAGCGACGTACAATCTGCAGCACAAGGTCACAGTTGGAGAGAAGCCTGGGGAGAATCGACAAGTCAACATGTCAAATGAGGTTGCTGCGACAAAAAGACATTACACGATATGTGGCGGTGGTTGCTTCGGTAAGCCTTGATGCAATTTTGCGTCTGTGGAGGGGGAAAGATGTTTGCTGTTCATATTTCATAGAACCTGAATCTTTCCAGCAAGGCAAACATTAGCTGCTCCATACACCAATTTCTCAACATACTCTTGGAAAATTAGCAAACTTACAGATGAGCATGTTGAATGACTGACAATTGCTAGTTTTATTCTATACAGTAAATCACCTATCATGTAAATGAATGGTCAAGTACCAAATAAATGCTCCTGCATGTCCAGTGAAATCCACAACAGCTTAAATTATAACGCTAAGTTAAAAGGAATTTCACAAAGCAGTGCACTCAGACTGACTTTTGCATGTCTAAGCAGGGTTGCATGGCATTATTCAATTCCTGATCTATAAAGAAGTCACGTCATGTCTCAGGCCGCTTGAAGTATCCCTCATGCGTTTCTGCAGAATTGTGAGACATCGCTGAAAAGCCTTTTAAAGTTTTCCCCCGGGCAACGCCATTCTCACTCACTCGTGTTACACATGGAGGAGCCCTCCTTCATGACCCCTCGCGTGAGGAGCGTTGCCAACCAACGGGGGCCCGCGAACATCGGCTATTGATCCCTAAGAGCTTAAATCTTGCTGAGCGCGAGCTTGCGCTGTCAAGCCGTGGTGTGGCCGGCGGACTGCCGCTGTTTGGTTCATGGAGTCAACCTTGTGGGAAAATGTCCGTGTGACACCTGTCGTTACACTTATGGCTTCTGAGACTGATGTGATGTGCAGACTAACACTGAAGGCACTGTATTTGAGGAGCAGGAGAAATATCACTTTGTTTCCAGGCAAGTGTTCAAGGTTTATTAATCTGCACATATCTGGATACCCATTTAATCATTTACATTTTTTTTAAGCAAAAAGAAAAAAAAGTCTAAATGTTTATGTTTCAATGTTTAAATGTGGGGGATTTTTTTCCCTTTTACGGAGTCATAGTAGATAAACTGAAGATCTTTTTGCATACACATACAGGTGTTGAATATAGGAAAATAACAAATCTAAAGTTTGAATAAAGTCAACATTTCATCGTCTAAACACTCAATCTTTTGCATCTGTCACTAGATGATGACTCCTTTGATACAGAATAATGGCTCAAACTTTTCTGGCATGACTTTAGAAGCCAAACTAATTTTTATCAGTTATTAACAATCATAGGAAAACCAACTCATAAAAGTTTAGTTCCATTCAGTAAAGGTGACCTTCTGCACAATAGCTCCGGAAACTTTTTCCTACATTAATCCATTCATTCAACTTAGTTTCACTCCATATGTCTCCTGGTGACAGTCCTACCTTGCGGGGGTGATGGGTATTGAAGTCATCCCTCAAATTTAAACTCTGCCATTTACGCAAAATTGTATAAAATTTTATTCTCCCGAAAGAATTTAACACAAAAGTCTTTTTCCAAATGAGCCTTTTTACTGGTCTAAATCACTGGTTGCTAAGGGTCAGGCTCAAATAAAATAATTCACACGTACAGGAAAGTTGAAAAACATGCAGTACTGTGATTTCCTATACAAAACTTCTTAGCTGTTTAGCTCTTAACATTCTACACTTGTTTGAGAGTCACTATTCTTTATAAAAGCTAGCATTATACATTTGAAGTGCAGGACAGCCAAGATGTGCCCATCATTGGGAAAGGAGGATCTAATGAAAGCTGCTGCTGCGTTTCATTATCGAACTTGTAGGATGCAGTACATCAGGATATCTAGAGGTCTACTGCTGTCATTCTGGAAAACTTTCAGCTTGGACTAATAATGTCCCTTTAACTCCTTGTAGCTCATAAATAAACATAACAGGGGACTTCATACATCTGTCATCAATGGAGTAATGATACTTGGTATGTGATTTATTAGGCCTACTGTGCTCAGTTCACATCCACGGATACAGTGAGTTTATCGTGAAAACAGTCACATCACATCAGATCTAAACTCCACGTCCGTATAGTAGACAACAGAGAATCTGTTCTGTGTTACAGCCATTAGATGAAGTGGCATATGCAGTAGTGAGGAGCTGATTTTCAAGCCAAGACAATCAGATGGCAAATTCTGGTGGAGTTGTAACACTGGAACATATCACCCACTGCAAATGCACAAAATCACAAAAACCCCAGCTACAGAAAACTGCGCGATGGGCATATGAATCAGACAGGGAACACTTGTTTTGTTTGTAATTTTATATTGATCCTGAATTGTGTCTTTCGTAGTTAAAAAAAAAAAAAAAGAAAAAAAAAATCCTGGAGAAGAGACAACCTTTTTAAGGTTTCCTACCTCCATTGTTGTCAGAGCCACTTCTGATCCATGAGTATTTTTTAATGAAAATAATACTTTGTGTGTAAAGCACCTTAATATTTTTTACTTGTAACCACGGGGGACACATGAAATTAAAAAATAATCTCAACCTTATCCAAAAGTGCACATCACCAGGCTGGAAACCCACTCATTTTGCCTCCCAAATACGGTTGAGTTGTAAGTGGCAAAACGCTTTTCTGACTTTGCGCTTTTAGATGCTTCTGAATCTGCACTACTCGCCTTCCACAACAGCCGTTTATCCCCAACACTTCATGATACCAGAGAGCGCATCATTTCAGAAAAAGAATCGACACCAACTCTCAAAGAAAATGCAATGACACGCCTGTTGCACAGGCGTTCCTGTATTAAAGTCTACACTCGTGGATGCAGCGCGGTGATGATGGATTCATTCAAGGCTAAAATGCGAGTGAAGATGGGACAATTAACATCGATCTGAGGGGGGAAATGAAAAAGATAAACGGTGTAGGAAGTTGGCACTGTGAGATGCAGCTTGATGAATCAATATCAGAAGCTCTGCTGCGCATTGGGGGCGAAGAGGCGCAATTAGTGGCAACACCAAGTCCGAGGATGAATCAAAAACGCACGCTGGAAACTGAGTGTGCGGGGTGCTGTATTTACAAACCTTGAGCAAAACCGAAATAATTGCAGTCGTTTAAAGTGGTGCGTAATAACCAGGAAGGCACAACAAAATCCCAAGACGGGGTAAAGCGTTTACAACGCAATGACACGCAAAGTAGGATGCACTCGAATGTAGCTCTTACCTTTGGATATCACGGACACTGTGTAAGAAACAAGGAGCAGGAGGACCGGCATGAAGAGGTAACGTCCTTTTGTCAGCGCACCCATACCGCCGCGTAGCTCTCCACCAGTACGCTATAGAAGTGACGGTGCTCCGGATCTCTGGTGCCTCCTCTCGCCTCCTCCGAGCTGGACCAGCACCGGCTGCGCAAGTTCCTCTTGTAAACCAGAGAAGGGGACAGTTTGGCGCTCTGGCAGAAGAAGAATCGGCAGGGGAGGAAGTGAATGGCTCACGGGCTGGACTGTTGATCGAAAGGGAAGAAGCATCTTCACTTCACTTTTGCTGTGCGTGTGTGCGCAGCGGAGTAGACGTGCGCTCGGAGTTTAGCCCCCTTTCCTGGCATCATCATCCCGGAGCCTGCCTCGTGTTAACCAATAGTAGAGTGAGAGAGGCGGAGAGGAGGAGAACGAGTGTGACACGTAGGACTAATCACTCAAACATTCCTTCTTATTGCAATGCAGCAGTCACACTTCCAGTCCGGCAGGAAGGATGCTGACAGTTTGGTTTGAAAGAAACAGATCGAGGGAGGGAAACATGGAGCATGGCAGAAGGAAAAGAAAAGACTTCAGCCAACCATGAAGCTGTATCTCATATTTCCTATTACAATCTGATAAATTAAACTAAAGCTTTAAATGACAAATTTGTGGCCAGTGTAATTTTCTATCCTCTCTCTAGGCATGCACTGGAGAGAGATCACTAAGAGAGAATAACAAATAAACTATAAAATCTCCAGATTTGTTTTGTGCACCACATAATCCATTACTCTGTCACAATATATATATATATATAAAAAAAATAAAAAATAAAAACTCAAAGCATGAATAATCTAAAAATAAACCCAGTGATGGAAGTGGCCTTGCTGCAGAGACTGATTACCAGCTGGCCAGTGCTGACAACTGCCCCGAGGCCTGGTACTGGTATGGTTGCTGTGGAAGGCAAGTTCAAGATGTGGCAATTTGATTAATTGGAAGTTAGTTTGCAAACAGCTTCGACCGACCAAGTCATAGACTTAACAAGACCCCTGAATGTGGCCCTGTTTAATGTGTTAGCAGCAGATCCCTTTAGTTTAGCTTATCATTGATGTGCAGTCCAAACAGCATGTCAGGTGGTTGGGTTTCGTCTGAAGGGTTGTCTGTGTCAACTATTAGCAAAAACTCTACAACTGACAACGCACAACACACCGTGATTGAAAAGGTTTGTGGATGTGAGAAGCCATGCATTGCGTCTCACTTTGTTCATTTGTTGCTTCAGTATGTTGCACAACTTATTAATAAAAACCCAATGCCACGGCTTGAATGCCTCCCTAGAGAGGGCGTTTTTAGAAAACAAACTCCTGTGTACCCCTAGTCTTTCATGCCATTCAGTGTGGCCGTTACAATAAATGCATTTAATTTCCCCCGTGGTAAGGCAGCACATCTGGCCAATGATGATGTCTATTCTTGTGTCAGTCACAAATCAAACTTCTAAAATGATTCATTTTATAGAAAGCTGTAAGGAGTTCACGATATTAGCCTGGCATTTAGTCTCCTAATTTTTCTAGAGGCAAAAACCATGTTGCATGCTATTGGTACATATTTTGTTTCTAGTTGTGTAATCTTTATGAAAAATCTTTATGTGTTGGGCCTATGGCAAGTACCCGTGGCCCTACTTTTGGTAGCGTGTCACTAAGGGCCTGTTCTGATCTTGCATTGAGATGCGATCTGCATGACGACCCAATCACGTGAAAGACAGGCGTGAACCCACCTAGGAAGCATTGCGAGAGATCCGATCTCTGACCACATTTGGAGGTGGTCTGGGTCTCATGTGTTTGAAATCCTCTGTTAGTGTGAACACAGTGCATCCTGAGTCACATTAAAGACTGCTTACATTCAGCAGGGGTGCTCCTGCATCAGCAGAGTTTCGTCTCAGAAAAAAACCCAAAATATACGAGCACTATTATAAATGGTCACCTGAAAAGGAAAAAGCACCGTAAGTGATGTCTGTTATTTTAAAAATATTCTGTCCTTGTAGCTGTTAACCAACTAAAACATGAGTAAGAATTTTTATTTAACATTAGTACACCACTGTGAGTCTGTGTTAATTATAGATGCGGCCATGTTAATATATGAGGAGCCGTGTGTGCAGTTACACAGTTCCTCAATCACCGATGTCTTTATTTACCTTTATTACCGGAGATTATAGTGCGTATGGAAACTTCCAGGGTTGGAGTTTTGTGCAGGTGTAACTAACGTCAAGGCAGAGATCAATAAAAAACAACTTAGCGTGTGTGCCAAAGTCATGACGCACACACACGAAATAGCTGTTAAAATATTCGACTGTGCCCCAGATGATGCAGAGTGTGAAATTGAGACCAGAGTTAGAGTCGGATGTTGATGCCACGTCTAAACACATGTACCTAAAGCTGGTCACTTCCGATTGGATAGCTCAGACTGGATCTTAACGTACACATCTGAACAGGCCGACAAGCCTGTTTGTTTCACATCTTCATCTCATTTTAACATTGAAATACAAGTAATTTAATGAATCAAGTGAACAAACTGCTGACCAACTGATCACCATAATTCAGGAAAAGGAATTTGTGTGACAGGGCTGTAGTTTGACAAAACAACTGTGGGCACACAAAAAAGGTCTCTGAATAAATATTCCCACACATCCTACACACCTGCATCCTCACAAATTAATATTGTGTAGTTGTGATTACTAATGTGACTAAAAATGGTTTAGGGTACAACAATAAACAGGAATTAACCTACATATGAATAAAACCAAACTAGGCTGACGTGGGTGAGAGAGGGGGACCGGCAGATTATCACCACCTTATATTTGTGTTCTCCCTGTGTCTGCATGGGTTCCTCCCACTCTTCAAAATGCCCGTTAGCTTAACTGGTGGTTCTAAATTGACATAGGTGTGAGTGTCACCGCCCTGCGAAAGAACCATTCACAGCAACCCCCATCCATGTGGGGACAAACAGTTACAGAACACTGAGCTTAGTCCAGCTTTGATTTGGCGTAGTGTTTGATGAAGTGGTCTCAGGCCCCGTCCACACGAAACCGCATTTTTGCGTAAACGCATATGTTTTTAATCGTTTTGGCCTATCGTCCAGACGAATCCCGCAAACGCATAGCCCTAAAACGCACTTTTTTAAAACCAGGGTCCCAGGGTGAAAAAATTCGAAAACGCACTTCTTGTGGATCCGTCTGGACAGGGGAAACCGGAGATTTTGGAAAATGATGATGTCATCACCACCATCGCCACACCCCTCGAGCAGCCTTCCACCTCTTATATCTCGTGAAACGTCTCATAACAACATCAACAACAATGGCGGACTACATGCTTGCGTTACTACTGGAGAAGATATTGAGCCTATTATGGTTACTAGGGCAAAATCTAATTTTTCCTTGAGTTTGGTTTCTTTTAAAGCCGATTTGTAAACAGCGCTCAAGCTTCATGTGCATGCGCCACCTCTTCCTCTCCGTTTTTGGTGAATTTCTGAAACTGAAACAGCGCCGCCTATTGACCTGGGATATGAAGTAGCGTTTTGAGTCGTGTAAAGACGGATCCGTCTGGACGCGGTTATTTTTGGAAACCGTCCAGCGAAAACGGATAGTAAAAAGATTGTTTTCGTACGTGTGGACGGGGCCTCAGGCTACCCAACACATCCATACAAACTCAGATGAGGAGCATGCAGTGCTCTGTCAAGTGAACTAAAGTAAAAGATGTAACAAAAACATGACAAATATTCTACAGAACTTTCATGATTATTATACCATAAATATACGAGACTCCAACAATCTGTTTCTTGAATTTTTAATGACACATACAGAAAGCTTATAAAGTTCAACCATTAATAACTTAAATTCATTTATTTGACAGAATTCTGCCCCCACTGCACATACTATCTTGTACAGGTTTTGTCCAGCTTCCAGCACTTATACAGCCGTTTGGTTCCCATCAACAATAACTGCAAATCAACACTTTCTCTATGTAAGCTTTGCCTTTCAGTCAACATTTTCAGCAACTCTGCTGCTGATGTTGGGAATATCTCTGCCAAACGTCCCCCTCATTCTAGCAAAGCTCGGGGTGTTTCGTCAGGAATTTCTTGACCTCGTTCTGTGTCGCACATATTCTGCATTTAATGAAGCTTTCACTCTCATCTGACATAAGTGAGTGTGGACAGCAGACAAATGGCAATTTATGGAAAGGAAGTAAGTGAGAAATGAGACCTCACAATTCACTACACGTGTATGATGCAGTCTAAATTAATATTAGCATATCTTAGTAATAGCTCAGTCAAAATGTCATAATCACATCTTATTGATTGGTAGTTGTCAGAAAGCCAAAACATAAATGATAGCTTCGATCAGATGCCACAATCTCATACTTTCTTTCCTGTTGTTGTAGTGCAACATAACAGAGCCCAATATTTCTTCTTGCCACAGTGTGAAAATGTCTTTATAACTTCAGCTGAATGTTACCTTCATAATGAATACAGGGGAAAACCTTGAATCTCTGGTCAGCCAAAAGCAATGCAGAGAAATCGCCAATTGAATGAAGCCATTGAAAATGAAACCTTGAATTCGTCTTTGGACTAAATATCTTTGCTGTGGTTTAGTGCCATGCCCAACATAAGCAGTAACACGGAAATCACTTATTTACTTTGAGGTGTATTAAGAGCAAGATACTTCTGCCCAAAACTACACGGGTGATGCAGTTACATCTATAATGCTAGTCCCTCGAAGCATGTGCATTAATGTCCTTGAATAAGGACAAAACATGTGCAAAACATGAATGACTCCCTGCTTACCTAAACTAACCACACAACTTCCAAATTTTGTTGGACCAAATCAACACAGTTCTGATAATATCAAGTAATTCTAAGAGGGTTTGTGACACCGCGGGCATTACGTGATGCAAAAGCTGTAGTAACACAGTCTGTCCTAAATAAGCCAGTTACAGCAGAGAAAGAAAACGAAGGAAATGTTGGATGAAAGAAGTGCAATGCATTTACTCAGCGTTTCCAACAACATGAGACCCTCATGCTTTTTTTTGATGGGAGAGGTTACTGTCTTAGTAAAAGCTCCTAATTATGACGCTATCACCACCATTAAAAACAATTTACACATTGTATTTAATGTCTGCACATACTGCAAAATAAGAGCTATAGAAAAAGCAACTGTTTTTACATTACCACAACATTGCAAATATTGGATTTAGTGATAGCAGCAGTCTGTGCAGTTCACATACAGACTGCTATCGCTAAATCCAACACAACGCTGCTGAGACTTGGCGTTCCATGGACAAATGTATGTAAGATTAAATAAAGTGATCAGCTTTATAGTCAAACAGTTGACTTTCAATCTAACTTTGCTAGCTAGCGCTTATCAAATTAAGCTAGTTCACGTTACATCTGAAGTCATTTTATTAGGGTTTTGGCCTACTACAGCGGTTCCCAAAGTGGGTGGCGCGCTGCCTAGGGGGTCGCAGAGCCATTGCAGAGGGGGCGCAGGGCCCGGGTCGAATTAGAGGGTGACAGTTTTATTGGACTCCCGTGAGTCACTTTATTCCCGTGGGCGGTACCGGGACGGAGGATGGAGCTGAAGATTAAATTAAAAAATGACACTGCAATGCGGTAAGTGCGCCCAACTTTAGACAACAACATAGGGAGTGGGACGGGATTTAGGAGTCTTTCTTTCAGAATTTTGCGGGACAGGATTTTTTTGTGCGTGATCGGGCTATGACGAGAGTTTTTTTTTTTGGGCTCGGGATGGGATGGGAGCGATGAGATGTTCTTTGCACACAAACACAAACCTGTTACATTTTGCACAGTAAAACATATTACACAGTAGCGTTTACTTTTATTTTTTTTTTCAAAAAGGCTGAGGATTGTATCAATTACAATGTGTGAAAAAAATACAAAGGAGTCTGAACAACATATATATATATATATATATATATATTTTTTTTTTTTGGGGGGGGGGGGGGGGGGGTAAAAAGTGTCAGTAACCTAATTTATTTTTTAGCTTCAAATAGCTTCACATGCTACGTTAGTGGTCCCTGACGTTTTCTCTGTCAGGTTAGAGTAGACAGGTGAGTGGCTGGTGTGTGTGGAGGGTCTGGGTAGATGCAGCTTTGGGGAAAGAGGAAGAGAGAAGTGCTTTTGGGAGCAACAGGAAAAATAATGCAAGCACAACATTCTTTGAAACGTGCAAAAATATTTCTGATTCATCATGGGACCATGGCAGAGTCAATTATACGACTCTACTCTCTTAACTCTAACATAAACTGCAAACATTACAAAGTCCGGATCATTTAAGTTGGTAGTGTTGACACAGAAAGAAATGGTATAGCATTATATATATATATATATATATATATATATATATATATATATTCCAAAGGCAAAGCATAGTAGATCATCCTACATCATATGTCTCCACAAAATGATTTGTCAAACATCTAAGAGTTAAAAACATGGGCAGTTTGTGTGAAAATTACCATGAACTTGGCATGGTCTGTGGAGCTGCTACAGAAATGTCTTTCAGAAAAAGTGTCGCCACTGGAATAACACTGTCGAAAACCAAACTTACCTCTCTGACTCTAGATTGTGTAGAACTAACCGGCTCTATAGCTGGTACTTGATTGCTGGCCTGCCTTCGGTGTTGATAGAATAGAACCATCTTTACTTCAAGTGCAGATGATCCAAAAGTACAAATAAATGGATCCCTGTTCCATTTGTGAATGTGACCAGCAAATTGCCTTTTTTTTTTGTCTTTAGTGGGAAGAAAAACAAATCCTCAAGTCTGAAAATCGTGGGTGAAAAGCAGTTTGACTCTGCTGGCATTCTGGATACAAGCCATAGCTGAATATCCTGAGAGAGAAAACAATGCTTCCATTTCAAACATATCTCTGCTAAGTGGGGTTCATATACAGTGCCGCTTCAGAGTATCTGCACCCCTGAGAATTTTCTACATTTCCGCATGACAATGACTCCACACATCAACAGATTTTCACACAAATCCTGAAAGCACATGAAGAGAGCCCAATTTAATAAATGAAACAGAAATAACGCTGTGGTAGCGTTTATTCAGGAATATAACCCAATGTTAGATATTGTTGGGGCACAAACCAGTGGACCTCAAGGGTTAATTTCAAGGCCAAACTAGAGTCCATCTGTTCAGAGGTGTTTCCAAACAATGTAAGGCGATACAAATTCACAGTGAGACAGATTGTGACCAAATGAAGGAGATTTCAGACGACTCAACAGGAGTGACTGACCAACAAAGATCACCCCAAAAGCAAGATACATAATGGTCTGATTAACCCAGGGAAACTTCTAAGTAACTAAAGGCCTCTCTCACATTGACTAATGTTTATGCTCAGGAATCCACCTTCAGGAAAACACTGAACAACCATGGTGTAACAGCAGAGTGGCAAGGACAAAGCTCCTGCCCTCCAAGAAGAACATTTCTGCTCGTCTGCAGTTTGCTAAACATCATGTGGAAAAGCCAGGAGACTTTAAATGAGAAGCTCAGAGATGATCCATCTGTGAAACATGGATATGGTAATGTTGTAGATTGTTTTTTTGTTTTTAAGAAATGAAGAACATTCTGAGGCGTGCAATCACTAAACAACACTGCACCTGCAAACTGTCTACTCATTGGTAAAAAAAAAAAAGATTGGGATGCCCTCACCGTATATGGGCCATTAGGTAATGAGGAGGCTGACCTTTCACCTCAGATATGAAGTTTAGTGTGAGTGTGGCGTCACGTCACATACGTACATAACTCAATGCCACTAATATCACTTTAAAATGAATCATCTGAAATCAAGTTTTTCAAACCAGCATTGTATGTTAGTCACATTTCCTGGCCTTAATTATTTATTCGTGTAACAACCTCTGCTGACCACTTTCACAACATCCTGTTCTGGACTGGGCACTTGTGACAGAAGTGCAGTGGATGTGAAAGGTGCACTCAAGAGCAACCCTCGAAATGATTCACCTTCTGTAGCTTTTTATTCAAAATGATTGGGGGAGCAGTCAATGCAGCTACGCCCAGCCATGCAGATAAAACTAAGTGGGTAGTCCTTTGTTTTCATGGATTGTGAGAGCTGAAAGAAGGGTACACAACTGGCTCAACTATACTTGACTGGAGAGCGGCAGTGGGATTACTATGCATAATAGTTTCTCTGTAAGTACACCACTGTAAGGCCTCCTTTCTCCTAAAAAAAGTACAACTGATTACAGCGCTTTTGTATGAAGCACAAAACGTTCATTAGATTATTTAACATTATGAAAAATGGAGCTATCACAGCATTGCTCGCGGAGACTAGTTTGAGACTGTATGATCGTGTTTAAGCAAATCATTTGTAACAATTTTACACGAGGCAGGGCCTGAACGCAGGAAACGGGATGAATAAATTTGAATTTAATATAACTTACGGGTTACAGAGGGCCTTGCAGTGTTTAAGCAGGTGGCATCCAAAGGGCAAGTCCAACAAAACAGTAATCCAGCAAAGACGGAAAAAAGGTTAAATCCAAAGGGGATAATGAGAGACACGAGGAGGCAGGCATGGAGGGAAACAGGTAAGTGAACATTCGGGGGAAAAACAGACAAATGAAGATGAAATGGAGGAAGAGGGCTATATATAGCTACACAGAGAGGGGCTGATTGGGTAAAGAGACACAGGTGAGGCTACTAAGGGAGGAGCACACAATCAGGAGGACGGGAAGGACGAGAACGGCATTCATCTACATTTAAACCTCTGTTATGTGCAACATGTGCAACTGGACCAAGTACTGTCTCAAGTTCTGAACTGAACTTGGACAGTACAACTTAGATAACAAGACAACCTGTTTGTTGTTTATTATTTTAGTTAAATATTATACTGAGCTACACTACTGCCAGGCTAACTGTGAACTGAGAAGCATGCTTCCATGATTAAAAAAAACAAAGGAAACCCAAGCTCAAAAATTCAATTTCAATTAAATTACAAGGCAACAGCACATTCATACCAGTGCTTTCCCCTGCTTAGAATGATTCTTAGCATGCACAAACCAGCAATACTCAGATAGCAGACATCTGTGGGTAGCACTTGTTATCCGTAGACAGCTGAACTCATAACCTACATTATTAATGTGACATGTTAATCATTTATGTTCTCTAAAATGTGACTTACTGGCAGACATTCATGACTTCTGTTTGAAGGGACTACAGGTGCCAGCCTTTGTTCAGGCTAGTGTGGAAATACCTGTTGCTGTTAGGGTTAGCTTATGCTCTTAGCATATCATCACAAAATACAGAAACAAATGAAAAAAAAAAAGTGCATGGGCATGTCTACTTGAACTCTGAGTAAGATTGAGAGTGACGCACACAACCAACAAAGACCATGGATGGAACTGCACCTCTTTTAAAAAACAAAAACATGCATACGTGAAGGAATGGACATACCTATGGCAAAGAATGAATGAAATGTACACTGCTAGGGGGTTTGAGGCCCAGTTCTGGACACAGTTGTTGTCCCGAGGGAGAGCAAGCATGATATAAGGAGACACGGCTGTTTTCAGGGAACAGTACCTTGGTTTTTTTTTGGTAAAGGGCTGTGTCTAGCCAGTTATGTCAATGAAGCACCACACAATATAAACAGATGTAAGACACCATAGCTTCAGTCTGAACTCGCATAGCACCCTTCATCAGACGAGTTTGTATCTTGTTGAGATTAAACTCAGCTTGCATCAAACTTTGACTTCTCCAGTGATTCCTTTTGAATTTGAAGTTATTCCAGACACCTGTAAACTGTAAGTACATAGATTTAGAGTTGAAAGAAAGAGTTATAGGCAACAACTGGCCCAGCCTAGCACCTTGACTTTTTCATCGACACTAGGAAGATAAGAAGAGCAACAAACTGGCATGCAGACCTAGCCTGCCGTTCAACAGCTGATTCATTCTAGATGATCACGTTGTTGTGAAAATACTGGTTACTGGCTGTCTAAGCTGAACTGGTGAAAGCTGCAGACAAGCGTCCAACTTGTGTTAAGGGTGAGACTCGCTGACAAAACTAATGTGCCACGAGCCTTACATACTGCAAGATATCCAAAAAAGACGTTTCACCACTCATCCGAGTAGCTTCTTCAGCTAAGGGGAGTGGTGAAACGTCTTCTCCAAAAATCTACAAGTCCAGTTGCCTTTTTTGAAACCTTTTTTGGATTACCATGACCTGGATGACTGAGAACCTTCACAGACATACTGCAAGATATGTTAAGGTGTGATCTGGTTGCTGAAGAGCATTATTCTCTTGGCTGACTAGGTGAATGATTCATATGTGTACACTGACTTTAATAGGAGAGCTCATCACTATCACAGACTGAGCTTGATCAACATCTCCCTCACATCTGGGTACTGCTGAGTGCTGCCTGTTAGGGCAGAGCAATTTATAATTAACATTTAGAAGTTATTATTTATGAAATAACATACTTCATATTACATAAGTGAGATAATGTTCAGCACAATACACAATGCAAGCACAATACAGTAGCCCCACTCACTGTCAGTATAGTCTGAAAACTCTGTGGCTCTGTCACACTCATACAAAGCACACATGCAAACTTTCTTCACCTGGTTTTAGTTCAGAGTTACTTAATAATTTGTTGGTCCACAGAGCTCTATTCACACTTCCAGATAATCTTTGACTCTGTATAGATGTCCTAATGTCATACAGTAGTACAAGGGATTAACAGCAAAAGGTTAATACCGTATTTACAGGTCTTTTTCTGGTATTGATCATTCATATTAACTGCATTGCCTGCAGAGGCTGGGGTTCCCCGAACTAGAAATAATAATAAAAAAATATACTACAGCCTGCATTGAAACATAATTATACAAGCAATATCAGGATTCCCACCTGGTAAACTACTACTGGCATTATTAAAAACATTCACGTAATCTGCAATATGAAACAGAGTCAATATGGCCAAATTTAATTTACCTGATAATTGATACACTGTTGGTAAAGTGCAAGCTGATTCCCTGGGTATGCATACAGTCAATGGTCTGTTTTGTGGAGCAGGCAATAGAGGATAAGGACATGTGGCACTACACAACAATGCAACGAATCCAGGAAGAGGCTCGAATATCCAGCCGTCAGCAGCCCAGCATTTCCTAGCTTATTGCCCAGCAGTCTTATTAAACTCATATGAGGCTCTGGTGTTTGCAAAACACTGCAGTATGTAGTGTGGGTCTCAACACCACTGTGGAAATTACATTTCATCGCACATTTCACTGCAACATTGTGAAGAGATGGTATGAATCATTCGGCCGATCTTGCTGACTTACACCCGAAGCAGGTGTGGCTGATGCATTCCTTCGTTACCCATTTAATCACAGGTGAATAATTTGTTGATCAAATCTTATCTTATCTTTACACACACACTTCCTTTGTAGATGCGAAACACCCATCGTCCTCTTGTGCAGATTAAATTGATCCGGCCTCTTCTCAGGATGGTGCAAAGACCGTAACTGATTAAAACAGGCAGGACAACAACCACTGTGGTCCTCTTTGACTTCATGCTGCATTCACACTGCATGAGATGGATGGTAACCAGGGAAATGATCTCTATGCTTACAACACCCTTGACCTGGTGCATGTAGCATCTAAGAGCTAAATACAGTGTTGTAACCTGACAGCATTGCACCAATGGACTCATTGATGGAGTCAATGAAAAGATACCGCCTCAGATACCGTGAACCTATTCTCTTTCCTAATTAAAACATTTTTGAAAAAGCTCTTAACAAATTAGTTTATTAGTTTATTAATTAAAAGCAGTTTGTCAAGGACAGCATAGCTCAGCAAATATCGCTCAAGAACATTACATTTTATGCAGAATTCAGATGTTTCCAAGAACCCAGAAGTATCATCACAGGTTTCTGCAGGTTTCTCTGCAACTATTGGCATGAAGGTGCAATGAACAACTTACCAGGGGAAGAACCTCAAACCAAAGTTATGTTTTGAGATTATTTTGCTGCATCAGGGACTAGCCACCTTACAGTCATTGATTCAAATATGAATTTCTATATCAAAGATTGCTTCACGATAATGCAACACTGCATCAGAATTGTAGTTAAACTGAACCTTATCTTAGAACAAGTTAATGATCCTATGCACACCAGCAAATCCACCAAAGAATAGATTTGGAAAAAAAAAAAGAAGAAGTAGAAGAAATTAAGGTATATTGCATTTGCTAGTAAGAAAAAAACTCCATATGATGTGAGGGGTTTTAAAATCATCATGGGGTGCAGTACTCTCTGGTGAAGCCAAGGGTTCTCATCTGTTGATACTTTAATTGAATAAAGTACTAAAAATACCAATTTTCTGTCCTGCAAGCACCTTTATTTGCAGCCACTGTTTAACATGTATTTTAAAAAATAACTCATTTCAATGGTATTCATATTGAAATTAGTAGCGTCAGTAACACCAGCTGTCTTAAGGCATTTTACAGAACCCAGCCTGATTCCCCCTAAGCTCTAAGGCAACGGTGGCAGGGACAAACTTTACTTTTTCTCTTAACTGTTGGTGGTTTTCAGGCACTTTCATATTATAAATCACCAGCTCAGAAACACCATACGCTTTTAGAAAAAGCTTGAATGCCCCAGTTGAATTGGAAAGTGGGTGTAGATGCTCTTTACAAGTCTCAGGTCTGGCACTGTTTAATACCCACCATAGCAGTGGCCTCAGAATATATATATTTTTATTTTTTTCATTGTTATCCAAACCACAGATTTTTTTCAGTAGCATTGAATAGCATTGCACAGTACATGTACATGTATCAGACACAGTGCAGTGCTCTATAACTGTGAAATCAAAACAGAAAACTGTCATCATTAATGTTATTTACTACACTTGGGAGGTTTTCTACTAATACACGTCAAATTATATGTCATGAGAACAGTGCTGTCTGAGTAAAACACATAAATGTGTTGCACCCTGGGCGACAAGTTCCATCATTATCATGCATGGGGAGTATGTGTTGGCTCAGTGCCACGTGCACCACCCGCGTGCTCTTAACAGCACTAAAGCTGGATGTGAAATTACACACCGCACTTCCCCAAGGAAGAAGATGAGCTGAGGAAACTAACGGCACAACTTTGTGAAAAGTAGCAAACCAAACCGCAGACTCCCCGCCAAAAGTAGCTTATTGCTTTGAAGCTTTTCCATATCAAGAAACATTTCTGGTGCTTCGTTGTAATAAATACTCAGGAAGAAGAGGTGCAGGTGTAGAATCTCGTGTTGAAAGACAGATTGGAAGATTTAGAGCAATCAAATCACATTCATCCAATATAAGAGGAGTGAACTGTTCTGTATTTTATTATAAGCTATTTAGTAGAAATATGATTCAAACCTATAGCCAGAAAAGGTGTAATTGTGTGTAGTAGTGTTTTGAGTTTAAAGTATTCTGATCAGGCAGAATATTATGACCATAATGTCTTATTATTGTGTAGGTCTCCCTTGTTCCTCCAAAACAGATGTGACTCATCAAGTGAATGGAGATGGGCCTTCTGAGGGTGTCCTGGGGTGTCCTGTGGCAACAAAATGTTGTTCTGGGTCTGAGAGGATGCCTCTGTGGATCATCAAACAGATACTAGATCAGTTTGGGATCTAGTGAATTTGGAGGCCAGGTCAACACCTTGTGCTGTTCTTCATGTTTTTTGAGTTGCTCTTAAGCCATTTTCATGTGTGTGTCTGTGTCAGGCCGCATTCTGCTGGGGATGGCTGCTGCCATCAAGGAGTGTCATTGCTATGGTGGGGGTGTCTGGTCTGGTCTAGGTGGGTGCCTAAGTAACATCCACACGAATGCCAGAGTCAAATGTTTCCCAGCAGACCACTGAATTGTCACAAGATGATCAATGTTATTTACTTCTCCTGTCAATGGTTTATCTTTGAGGCATGCTGACATTCTCTCAGTTTTAAGTAGTGACTATTATACTGTCGGTATTCTAGCATGGTAACATTTGAAGAACCAAATACCAAAAAAATATATTGTTTTGTATGAACAAGTGGGACTGGGCCTGAGTAAACATACAGAAAAAAAAATGTAGAAAACGTGTTTTATACTTTAAATTAAAAACCAGTATGGTGATACTGATAATCACATCAAGCGCAAAATGTGTATAGATGACATTTTACCGACCTGTATTAATGTTAGTTTGGTCTTTTTAAGTATTAAGGAGCTGAATGCATAACTGTGGAGCGTATTTGATTTAATCTTTAACTCATATGTGTTTGAACAGAAGAAACCATGTTTAATAGTTATCTCTGTGAGTGGCACACTGTACATCTATTCTTATATAGTATTATTATTATTATATCCAGTTATACGGATGTATGAGCCAAGGCCTTTCTCCTAACTAACTGCTTATTCATAGATTTATTACATGCAGACCAAACCCCCAGACAAACCTGCTGCATGTCGAGATGCTCTGTTTTAACATGGTCCTGCACGCCTGACTCACTTTCTGTTTTGCACCACCCATCATTAGTATACATCCCTTCATGGCAGGATTAATTATGATAATTGGAGGCAACATTTACATCACAATTAACGCAAAGATCTGCATAAACAAGCTCAACACAGAACGGCTATAATAAAGCTGTACATAGCACACTGTGGTGGGCACTGCTGCTTCCTCTCCGCTGTCTGCCTCCACCTCCAGCTCTCCTTCCTCTATCGATTGAAAAGGTGAAAAAGTTGTCTATTAAAAAGTACATATCTCCTGTTTCCCTTTTGTACTAACCCAAGTTAATGGTCATATATCGGTACATGACATGATACTGAAAGGTCACCTCCAAAAATACCGCCCAGTGAAATTTATCACAAGATGGCATGGATGAAGTGATTCTGATTTCCTACTGGGCTTCGGACGAATGTAACAAAAGCTCCAGCTCTGTCTTAATAAGACACACAGTTTTTGAGTTTCATCATCTAATGCTGCCTGCTTCCCTGGGCTGCATACCCTCATCTGATCTGAGCTGATCTCACTCCCACCATCAGACTCTGTTAGGCCATTAGACCTTAGCACTATGTAGAAAATTCAGAGGTAACTGTAGTCCATACCGTAGATAAACCAAAGATTTAACAAGTGCATTGTATATGATTTCTATTCCTTTCTGCAAACACAAGTTACAACACCTGTTTTAATGGTTAATTTGTGAAAGCTGGTTCCATTTCCTGTTATTGTGTTTAGCACATCAGTTTAGCACAGTGGCCATATGTGATCTGCTTCACCAAAGGGTCGATGGTAGAAAGAAAGAAAGAAAAAGAACTGTGCAGCCCAGTGTACGGTAGCTGTGGGTGACTTCTCCCTCCCAGTATGGCTCCAGTGTCATTTCTGGTCAAGTCTATTTGAACACTGTTTGAACACTGACCCAGAAAGAAGAGGACCTCCTTTTATACAAATAACAAAGTTCAAAAACTCTTGAGGGTACAGTATGTCAGAAAAGTTCAGAGAGTATTAAAATCCCAAGAAACTGAAGCATCCAACTGCTTCATTGTACCCAGTTCTGGGTTTAGAACAGGACAACATTATTTAGCTTAGCGTCCTGCTCTGGTGTCTTTTCCATTATGCCTGTGTGGTGCATTTGTCACCCTCAGTTGTGCATAATAGATGTTATTTTATTAGCATGATACTTTTGCCATGTTGTTAAATTTGTTTCTGCATGACAGACCATGAAATTATGACCACGGAGGCCATTAATACAGATAAAAGGATTGTTCCACTGTGGTCAAAACACCGGAAAGTCTAATAAATAATATGCTTTCAGCCGGGGGTTAATGCTTTCAAAAGTAGAGCCAGAAGCACATCACGCTATCAAGCTTCGCTGCATAGACATTAGTAATGAACCAAGCCACTGAAACTGCAAATTGTGTTCATAAGAATGTACAAAAAACAGTGTCGGCCCAATACCTTGCCTGTTTACTGTATTTGCCCGAGTACAGCACACCAACAGGTCCCAAGAGTCTTAGGAGATTGGTTTTAACCAAAAACATATTTTTTATGTTCATTAAGGATCCCAATGAGCACACAAAGCACACCCTGGGTAGGAAGTAAATGAGCTGTAACAGAGGGGGAACAGAGGCAGTTTGAAAAGAACAATAAAACATTTTAATTATAATAAACAGTGGACTAACACTGAACATACTCTTGGGTTTGTGAGGTTGTCAGACTCAGATACGCACATGTTAAATATCATCATAAAAGCATGCTCACTGTGTAATCAAATGTAGGTATGGTATGAATGAAACATGTCTTAGATGACTCAGTTCTATCAAAACAGTTTATGGCACTGTGTGAAGAATGACTGTTACCCAGACCAGGCATCACCGCCCCTTAGCAATGACACTCCTTGATGGCAGCAGCCATCCCCAGCAGGATGCAGCCTGACACAGACACACACACACACACACACACACACACATACACAGACAGTTTAGGAACGACTAAAAAAACATGAAAACTGCTTATGGATTTGGCTTACCTGTGTGATTCATTTAAAAAACTTGTGGTGGATGGGAGACTCAGGATACCTTATGCACTTTCCCATACATAGCCCTCTATTGTCTAAAAACTCCCCTCCATCCCCTGTATTGTTATTCATTTAAGCCTTTCTGCTGGGGGAAGTGAGTCAGGTTTTTCTCTGGTTGTTTTCATATAATAAGTAGCAGACAGATGCGTGTAGTTTTATGATTCCGTTTGACACAACTGCTTGTCTCCTGCATCCCCCTGCTGGTTTGGTCACATCATCTTGTGATGATGAAAAGACCCAAGTTGAAAAGAGCAGCAAAAAATGAATCGCTTCTCGCGAGTTTAAGAGCCTTAACACCTTGATGAAACTTCCCTTTAACGCGCCATTAGTGCACGCACATTCTGTTATGCATTATGTTGACTAAAGATACCACCAGATCAAGTACAAAGTTCAGAGTATCTCCTCTATAACAGTTGAGGTGTTGAGTAGAGTGATAAAAAGAGTGTTAAAAATGTACTTTCCAAGTACATTGAAAACAGGTTTTTAAAAAGTGCCATCAGTATGCATTAATTAAGCTTTAACTCTGCTACGCAATCAGAGTTAAATGTGTATTTTTAACAGCCCCAGTATATACTAAAAGTTATGAAGCTAACTTATAGGCCCAGGATCAGTTCATAGTGTAATAAGGTGATTTATGATTAGATTCAGTGTCAGGTCTTATGCCATAATATAGTTTTCTGTTTAACTTGTAGGAATTAGCATGCAGTATGTACGTATCAGCTCAAATGTGAACTCCAGGACTATGGACTGCAGTGAATTATTTGTGATTTATTCCTCAAACACAAGTTTTTATTCAAATTTAAACTGCTTCATGGCGGCCATTATAATGATGAATTTGAAGCTTAAGCGGCTCTATTTTTTTATTTTTTTTCTAGTATTGCAGCTGAATTAAAACAAAGGCTTTCTGCTAGCGGCCACTGTTGAAAAGGTTTGAAAAATATGTAAATGTTCCATATGTGATACATAACAAAATGCATAAAGAATCCAGAGAATGAAGTGCCAAGGGTCTTTGGATTCTCTTGCAGCATATAAAAGGAAGACAATTGTATTACCTAGTATGCAGAGGCTTTTCAGGTCTTTCTAGAAGGTGCTCTCCATTTGCAGAATGGAGCTACTCCTGGCTTGTAGCGCTTGAAATGTGCTCTTCCAAGCACAGGATGAATGACACTACTTACTGTATTCTTATTACCGCGCGCTGCCTCTTCAGTGGCGGGGGCATGGAGTGATGCCATTTATCATGCAAGACATGAGGCTGGGTTTTTATCAAACACATTTTCTCCTACAGGGAGTTCACAGTGCACATGTCTGATGCATTTTCAAATTTATTCGACGCCTTTATTTATATATTTCGGGTTTCAGTGAGCAAGCTAGCCGAGAAACTGCCGGCACAGGAGCCACCGTCCTCGTCACTTTTGTGTCAGGAAGTACTGAGTGGTCGTAATGTGGAACATCCTGCAGGGATAAACCTTAATTTCTTCAAGGGAACATGCTGGAAATCCATAAACAAACTGGCAGTGTAAGTGTTTGATTGCTGGACTGCCTGAAGGCTTTGTCTATTGGAAGATTACAGTAGGTATCCCCGGGAGATTCTGTAACAGATGAGGTGGCTCTCGCGTGCATGCTGATGTGACACGTGCTATGCTTGTGGATTTTCAATGAGAGGCAGAGCGTGCAAATCCTGTGCTTACGGTACCTAACAGGGAACCATGTCACTTTATCCTAAGGCTGTCTGACAATCAGGCTGTTCTCTCAGACTTGCTGAATCACATTTAAAAAGAGGATTTACCCTACAAAAGCGTCAAATGAATTAGTACATGGGATTTGTAATTAAATCTGTAAACTTAACAGTATTTAGTTGGTAAATACTAGTTCATATCAGTCTTTGTCTACAGTTTTTGAACAAGATTCGCTTACGGATGCATACAGTGAATAAAACCTAATGACTATGTTGACCTCCTGATCTTTCCTCTGGTACATGGCGTGAGAACTATTGGAAAACCACTGCCTTTGCTAGGAACATCCATGCCCCCCTGAGGAGGAGTTGTAATGATTGATGCCTTCAGGTGGCTGTAACCAATAATGTATCCAATGAATATGAAGGCAGTATATAAGAGGTTGCACATAGTGCTAAGTCTTCGCTTAGCAACTAATCGAGCCACATTTTGGGAATAGTAAGGACTTTCCCTTGGGATATATAAGGAATCAGTGAGCAGCCAGACAAAAGCATGGATGACTGAATATAAGCGTGTCTTTGGCTGGATATGATACCTTCACAGTCTGAATAAAAAGCTGATATGCAGTAGATGCATTTGATGTAATCGTTGGAGAAAAGAACAGCGAGTGATAAAGATAGTAACAGTCAGTGAGTCCTTTTTTTAAACTTTCTACATAAAGTAGTGAGGATGGAATAGCAGGAGTAGTTATATTTTGTTATTTAATGCCACAGATATGCAAATTATTTTAGATGATCTAGAGACGTGTTGAATTTTTAGTAGGCTGTAGCTAGATCCAGCAGAAAGTATCTGCCACTGGTGGTGACAAAACCCAGACAATTACCAGATGAATCTGCTCCTCGTCTTGATCTCAAAGAGCTTTGTGTTGAGTTTCGACTCAGCGTTCACCTTCCCCGATCAACAACTGTACTGTTTTGGTCCCCCGCTCACCGCTCTCATCATGTTGTTTTCAACCACAGCAGGAAGCCGCTTTCAGAACTCTAAAAGCTGGAGCTACCTGCACAGCAAACAGACGCTGTTTCAGTGAACCCATCCGAGCAGTTAGCAGCTAAAGAGCGGCACATTTCCCGCAGGAGATGTTGGAGGAAAAACAAGAGTTTTCCAACAAGTTCGCCATATCAGCTTAGAAGGATGACAACGCGTCAATGTTGTGCCCACCAGACAACACTTTCTGTTGGTGGAACAGCCTTTTTACACTAATATCTCCTATTTCCTTTCTTTACTTCTCCTTCAGGTGGATGTCACCGGCCCTGTGGATGGTGACCGCGGTGGCAAATACTGTATGTTACCTATGAAAGCAGGTGAAGAGCGAAGTAACGAAGGAGTGTGCGTCTCTGTTTTCTTGCAGAATGTGAAGGAGTGATGACACATGTAGATGTGAGCCTTTCATAATAATTGCATGTTATATAATAAGTTTGTAAAAACCTACATAACCCATCCACCAAGGTGTCTGCTACTTTTAATTCAGTTTTAAAAGACAGGATGCTGCCAGGGAACACAAACTTTTCTAATTAAAAGACAGTCAAAATGCCAACTTTAAATACTCAAGCCTCAGGCAATTTTTTTTTTCTTCCACCAAGTTTCCACCTAAAAAACACCTCAGAAGTAAAACTGTCAGTTTTGTTTCTTCCTAATCAGATTTACAGAGAGGAGACAGAGCCTGTTGTTAACTGATGTTACCGAATTTGATGCAACAAAAATTAAGAACAAAAATGTCACGTGCAGAGAGCCACGCTCAGAAAATCAACTCAAGGCAGTGGCACGTTGCATTTAGATGTCATAACAGTGCTCCTGGTAAAGAGCCTGCTGGTGGAAGAGTTTAAATAGAATTTTAAATCGTAATTTCATGTACATTATGGGATGTCGTTGTAAAACACTGTCACTAAATTGGTAATCCCAGAAGAAGCTTTCCTGATACTGAAGAGAAGGGGTCAACATAGCTCATTTTAGCAGATTAACCAAATGTGTCGCAGTAAGAATATGTAGGAGACTCTCAGTTTTTTAAATATTTTATCTGGACTACAGTGCAGACAGTATGATTTAATTACTAATTAATTCACACTAAATATTTATTGGAAAAATTCTGTTTGCTTTCTAGAAATAAATACAAAAACCTCCAATATCCACCCTAGCCTTCTCCTCTGACACATCCAACCGAGATGAACAGTAAACACAACAATCACCAGGCAGACTCTGAGAAAAAAAAATGATGTTGAGCTCCGCCGAGAGTTGTCGAACACATCCAAAGACTGGAGGTGAAGACTCATAGATTCCTGTCTGCTCGGCCTTACTCGCTGTCTAAAACAATCCAGCCTTATTCGCACTCTCTGTGGCCTTTGAACTACAGGTGCTCATCCTCGAGGTCTGCTGGATGCGCCGGCACATTATTCTTCCTTAAAGATACGACAACACTGCGGGTAGGACAAAAAAAAAAAAAAAAAAAAAAATGAGAAGAAGGGGGATGTCATTTATCATGATCAGGGCTGTAGCGTTGACTCGCACCATGTGGAGGCACAGGCGTTATATGGAGGGCATTTTTCAGGTTATAATACGCAGTGTTGAGAGGCGCTCTGGTGGATCTGGGATGCGTTTTGACTGCTAAGATGGGCTTTCGCCTGGTTTAAGGTGAGAATATTGACGCCGTGTGTTGAGCTGAAAGTGCAGCAGGGGCCCACTGAAATGTTAAAGGGACAAGTCAGAGTTTTACTGCACCTGCAATAAAAAGTCGATAAAAATGTGACTTTACTGTTTGTGTCAACTCCTGACCACTGTAATTTAAGCGGCTGTGAGTTGTATTGATTTGTTTCTCAGTCCTAATGGTCCCAATGACACCCTTGGATGTTGGTAAAAGTGACAGAATAGTTGGGGTAATCCATTTGTTAAATAAAACTCAGGTCCACAAAACACCACTGCTTTTTTATGGAGGCAGATATATTAATATATTAATTCAAGTAAACACCATCAAATGTGTGAAAATGTACAACTGATTTATGGAACTGACAGAATAAATCCAGCTTCCAGTAAAGGTGATAAGGTTTCAGTACATTATCTGTCAGTTTAAAGGGTTTACGAAATAGTAAAGTTTCTCAGTCATTTTAAAAAGCTTAAGTAAATGCTTTTTAATCTAGTACTTCAAGGGGTATTTTCATTACATTCCATGTCTCACTTTCACAAATATGCTGATTTCAGTAGTACCAATTAAGCATCTGGTTAAAATGAATAATAATAATAAGAAAAAGCTGTTAAGTGAACCATTGCCTGCTTTTGCTTTTCTCTAAATACTAAAATAACCTCCCTATTCAGATGCTACGATTATATTTGTGGCCGTATCATTATTCTTCAGCTGATACCATGATACCAAAGAAACACAGGCAGAAGGGAAAAGTTCTGCTTAATTCAGTGTTCCTCACTGAAACATTTCAAGAGCATCCTTGAGATCTCTCAGGTATGTCGAATGAATCAATGAATGAATGCATGTCTTGCAAAACATTCCCAATCTGTGTCACAATCTTTGGCATGTGTGTTCAATCAATATGTATATATATATATCTTTTTGCATTTTCTACTTAATAGAAGCAACTGTGGCACTGTAGTATAACCCACATGGACCCACTGTGTAGTGAGAATCAAATACCGCAGGCAGCCCAGAATATGTTTTATAATTTAGATTTTTCATAGTAGCCACAGTTTGATAGCTTTGAGCACTGCTGGCAACATTTTCACCAACATTATGAGGAATGTTCACGTAGAATATTTTCAGCTTCAAGGGGAGCCTTGTCAAAATAAATCAAAAATGAACAGCACCTTAGATTTGAGTAGCAGTGCTTCCTTGAATTCAAGTAGCAGACACACCTTAACATCAACTGTTGGAGGAGATGTATGTGAATCAGAGCTTGGTGGTCAAAGACGGTGCTCAGAAACTGCTACTGACAGAGAGCGGACAGAGTAGAGATAGAGTTTCTTTAGAAAAATACGCTGTAATATAAGGACACATCTGCTGAAAAGTGCTTTGGACGGGTTCAGGTGCATTTGATTGACCTCCAACATGGCTTCACTGTTGACGCCATAGACTGTATAAATACTGGACAACGTCTCCCCATTTCCTTGCATTGTAGACTGACACTATTTTCCCAGTGTGATGCGATCCGGTTGTGCATTGTTGTGTAGCGTTGCACCATGGGATGTCACAGTGTGCGTTGTGGGCTCAGAGAAGCAGGGGCTTCTGGGTAATGCTAGCATTGTTGTACTTGACACGTTGCCTGTTACCTTGGTAGCTCCTTAATACAACGAGTGTGAAGTTACGAATTTCGTGACACCTGCAGTGCCATCTTGTGTCTTTGAGGCTAGAGTTTGTGGAGTACAGTCCAAGAGTGGAGCTACACAGAGCCGCAATATCGATGACCTGCCCACCGTTCCACCAGACTCACGCCACACAGTATGCCACTACCTTAAACTGCCTTAAAATGACAGACACCATCATTGAAAGCAGTTTATTTGATGCGTATTGTTAAGTCTCATACAACATGGAGCTTATGACCTATACTGCAGCCACTCACCAGGGGAAGCTCTACCTGCTTTAGCTTCATTCTTTAGGTGCAGTTCCACTGTGCATCCTTATACAGTCTGTGGTCGACATGACATGAAAAATCTTTTGCAAGAAGATGATTACAGAAAATATTCTGGTAAACAGAGCAAGAATTGCAATACACAGTTATGAAAAAAGAGGTATAAGCAAATTATCAATATAAAGGTATCCAAGCTGTTAAATACATGAACCAGTGCCTGGTGGACTACTCAACATTGCACATGGATTTCACAGCAGTGAACAGAAGTGCACCAGGTATTGCACTACTTATGAACAAATTACAGTGGTATTGCAGATTGTAGAGGGAAGGTTAAAGTGGCTGCTGTCATTGCTAATCCGGTGAAAGCCTGAGATGATGTGCGAGTAACACGGAAAGTCATGTCCCATGTTATGAACACTTTTCTTTATGGTTTTTGCTTGTAGCCTCATAATTGAAGCATCGTTTAACCACAACCTCTCAGAGTGTAATTTAGCAATGTAAAAAGAAACTGAAAAAGTAAAAAATATAGACATTACAAACATTTTATGCATTCTTAATATTTCATGTATTCTGCATTTGGTATTGGTCCTGAATGTAGAAAATACTGGAAATTGTTTTAAATAACTTGTGAAGAAAGCGATAAAGATTTTTAAAGATTTCTGTCAGGTTGCTTTAACACAGTCCTCAGACACAGTGTGCACAGATTGACTTCAGGTCAGATGAAAATACCAGTTTAAGTCACCAATCAGACTATACCAGTGCAGACATAATACGCCTGATAGAGAAAAAAGAAACCTGCACATGGCAATAAAATCACAGGTTACATCAGTAGACTCCAAAGAGTGTGTTCACTTGATTTAATAATTCTGCATTCTGAATACTGAAGTCCAGAGACCCATTTCACATACAGTATACAGCACTGCTCATGAGCAACATACACAGTTTTAACAGGACTTTAATCTTCCTTGACAGCGGGCTTGGTACCCTTGTGTCAGACTGAAAGAAAAAGTGGGTAATGCATGTTGGTAACAGATACCAGCCTGTCAGCACAAGCTCACACAACCAATTTGTTTGTCTTGATGTTGAAAGCCAAAATGGACTGAGCTGCCAGGGTTTCACCGGATTAACAATGACAGCAGCCACTTTACCTCGCCATCCACAAGTCAGAATAAACACTTAGGAGACAATGGCGTGTGGTTTCGTCTCAACTGTGGAGCTGCAAGGAGACACTTGAATCATCAATTGCTCCGCTGAGGACCCCTCTGAGGGTATCTTTGCTTATTTCATCGGCTATCTATTTATTAGAACAAAATGTGGAACTGCAAAACCATCCAACCAGCACAACCACGGACAAGAAAATGTGTCTCATTCTTGAGGCTGACGTAACGCCACAGCAGCTGACTGTCCCAAGAACAGAGTCCAATCTCAAACGTTGCTCACTCAGCCATGCTCTTGTCTTACCTCTACCTCTTCTTCTTATGCTAATTAGATTAGGACATGCCACCAACTCTTTAATTTAATCTCCCACTTGGTTTAAAGACAGGTGTTTCTTTCTTCGTCACACATGTGCAGGATCCCACCATTAGCTAGAGTGCTCTTTGTAAAGACGATGAAATGTTCCCACTTGGAACAAAGAGGTGATAATGATGACCAACACCCCCCCTTTACAAGCCACATGACCCTCAATTGAATCTACTCTATAATTGGTTTCTCTGTAATTTATAAAACATTACGAAGCCAACAGTACTGCAAAGCACATCCTCCAAAACAATCAGAGTCAAATCAGCATGTCTCTAGAAATTATACGATTCACAAAGAGATGATTCATTACAGGATAAGATAAGACTTTATTCATCCCTGTGGGGAAATTAGGGCATTACAGCAGCAGGAAAAACAGTGCACATTAACTATTATTATTAGTTTTGTGCTGTATTTTCTTTTAATACCACATAATACATTATGTCCCAGAACAAAATACTACATTTCACTGGTTTTACTGGACAATGCAGTGTTCTGCTGTTAAACCTTTATACCTGGTATTCATGTGGATGTTATTTTGACATGACCAAACCAGACACCCCCACCCCATAGCAATGACACTCCTTGATGGCAGCAGCCATCCCCAGCAGGATGCAGCCTGACACAGACACACAAATGCTTCATTAACAACTCAAAAATAAATAAATAAATAAAAATCATTAAGAACAGCACAAGGTGTTGACTTGGCCTCCAAATTCACTCGATCCCAAACTGATCAAGTATCTGTGGTGGGATGATCATAGGACCTAGGTCCCAACTAACAGCATTCTGATTTCCAGACACCACAGGTTCACACTGATGAGTCACAACTGTTTTGGAGACACAATGGAGACACAATATTAGGAAGGCAGTCATAATGTTATGCATGATCTATATACAGAAAGTCGGTCATTTTCTATACCCGTTTAGTCCTGTTAGGGGTCACGGGGGTCTGCTGGAGCCTATCCCAGCTGTCATCGGGCGAGAGACAAGGGTACACCCTGGACAGGTTGCCAGTCCATCACAGGGCCAACATTCACACGCACACCTACGGCCAATTTAGAATCACCAATTAACCTAATGAGCATGTCTTTGGATGGTGGGAGGAAGCCGGAGTACCCAGAGAGAACCCACGCTCTCCGGTGACCTTCTTGCTGTGAGGCATCAGTGCTAACCACCTCGCCACTGTGCCGCCCCCTATATACAGAAAGCTATAATAAGAAGAAACTAATGTCGCTACAGGGCGGCACAGTGGAGAGGTGGTTAGCAAGAAGGTCACCGGTTCGAATCCATGGGCCGGCTGGCCTTTCTGTGTGGAGTTTGCACGTTCTCCCTGTGTCTGCGTGGGTTCTCTCCGGGTACTCCGGCTTCCTCCCACCATCCAAAGACATGCTGGTTAGGTTAATTGGTGACTCTTGCCCGTAGGTGTGCGTGTGAGTGTGAATGTTGGCCCTGCGATGGACTGGCAACCTGTCCAGGGTGTACCCCTGCCTCTCGCCCGATGACAGCTGGGATAGGCTCCAGCAGACCCTCGTGACCCCTAACAGGACTAAACGGGTATAGAAAATGACTGACTAATGTCGCTACATTGAGGCCTGGGTAATAATAATCATCATAACTTTTTTTACACAATAAGTACTTTATATTTTACAACATACATGCTGAATGGAGACTAAATATATACATTTGTTTTGGTATGTGATTTCTGTTCAGTACACCTCAGAGTATTTACATCAGTGTATTGTGTTGTAGAACAAGTATTATTCATTCATTCATTTTCTGTAACTGCTTGTCCTCTGGAGGGTTACAAGGCGGCTGGAGCCTATCCCAGCTGTCACTGGGCAAGAGGCGGGGTATACACAGGACAGGTCTATCACAGGATTAACACAGAGAGACAGACAACCATTCACACTCACACCTTAGACCACTTTTTTGGATGTTGAGAGGAAGTACCTGGAGAGAACCCACGCAGACACAGGGAAAACATGCAAACTCCCCACAGAAAGGCCCAGATGGAATCTAACCCAGAACCTTCTTGCTGTGAGGTGTCACTGCTAACCACCACACCACTGTGCAGCCCCACAAGTATTATTATTATTATTATTAATAGTAGTAGTTTGAATAGTATGAATAGTAGTACTATTGAAGGATTATTGTAGGACGTAAATAGGAAAAATGATAATGATCTCAAGGCAGCAAACATACTTTTTTGTTTTCTTTCTCATTGTTTTTTATAACTGATCAAGCCTTTACATGTAAATACTTGAATGATGAAAAGATGAAAAAGAAAACATGAAAGTACTACAAAACAATACTGCCAAAAATAAGGTTTTCCTTAAAGTTGTAAGGAAAACATGAGGGATCATAACTTAAATAGCCTCATCAAATCTTCCAGAAAAAAACAAAAACAAAAACAGACAGAAGACATTATTACTTCCTGTTGAGTTTCCTAATCCAGCCTGAGATATTACCTTGAGAGCAGCAGTTGTTAGAGATGAACACTCGTACTAGACTTTCTCTCCTCATCTCTGTTACACCAGCTGAACTCTTCCAGCAATACTTCAAGGAGATAAATAGTCTTCCGCCGGTTTTGTGAAGCGATAAGAAAGCTTGGATTTTTCTTTACGAAATTAGCTATGCCCAGAAATAAGGGTGGATACAGCCTGTCTGATGTGTATCTTAAATATTTCTCTTACAGGCAGATACCCATTATCATAGTCACAAGAAAAATAACAGGAGGTCGAGATGGGAGTGACTAAGAGAAGACGGCTGGCTGAAAACAAACCATCAAACATTTATTAAGCTTCCTTCTGGTAGCTTGCAAAGTTCAAACAAGAGGACAGACAAAGCCAAAATTCACTTTTAAATTAATGCAGGCAACTCGCTATTAATGGGCCCACTTAGGAAACACCCCTTATACAAAAGCTCTGGATAAAAAGAAAAAGAAAAAGAAAAACTCTTGCAAATGGTGCTTGGCAGCGCTAATAGAGCTGTGGGCTGAGACATCTTGGATAAAAAAAAAAAAAAAAAACGGAGACATCATAGCAGATAATGAGGATGCCGGATTGGCCTGAAAGATTAAATATATTTGCTATATTTTGCCATATTTACAGCCGAGTTTGATGGAAATTCATGGCTTTATAAGGACATTGCATTGGAATCAGAATGCGAAAATAGCTGTGACAGCAAATTGGGGAATGGTCTCATCTAGTGGAGGCAGCTGAGCATACAGTATTCCTCTCTGGGGAGACTTCAGGCATTAAGGAACAATGGGATGTGGGTTTATCTTCACCACAGATCAATGGCACGTGTGACATTGCAAAGTATTGTCAGACTGCGGCTGATATCAAATTGTACAGAGCATTGTGTTCAGAGTCTATTGCTGATGTCTGTGGCTGTTTTATTTAGCCAGTGCCAGTTGTTGGCTCGTGTGTGTCTGACAAGCCACCAAATGTTTATTTTTCACCGCACAGCAAACAAGATTTCCACATGTTTGGAATGCAGTGGTGGAGGTCCACCTCCATTCCGCAAAATATGCTTTGGTCGTTGATATGTCCCTATCGTCGTTTGGCCTTCACCGTGCAGAATCATGCATGTGCAGAACACTGTCCTCCGAGACATCTGCTGAAAGTGGAGCGTTTCTCTGTACTCGCCCAAGAGGATTTGTGTCATCACACTTAGTGCTGGTCCAATAGAAAACCACCACAGGAAACAGTGTTATGTGGAAAACAGAGGGCTACGTTGCACAAACACTGGTCAGTAATGACTTGTACCGGATCATAGATTCTGGATTTTGCCTCTGGATGAGGCAGAAAATGTAGATGCCACATAAACAAATTCCACCACGACGTAAAGTAAAGTGCCTTATTTGTCATTATACAATTGTACAACGAAATGACATGGTCTGATGGAGGGTTAGTCCTGAGCCACTGCTAACCACTGTTCCCCTGTGCTGCCCTGAAGAGACCTCTATATCCGCTGATGGAGACAACAAGACCTATATATCTATACATTTCTCCAAAGCTTATCTGTTTGGAGATTGTGTCAGGAAAAGGGAAAATTACAAATCCAAAATAATGACATACACCAGACAGACCCTCCCCACCCAATTTGCACTGCCTTATTTCGTCAAGTTGCAAGACGGAGCCTCCATGGAGATGTCCAGCACATCCCTCCCACCATAATAAATAGGACTGAGGTCTGGGGAATATAGAGGCCAAGTCAACATCAACACCTTGAACTGGCTCTTGGGTCCTCAAATCATTCCTCAGACATTTGCTTTGTGTATCATAGATAATCAGGGAATACCATTATATCTTGGGTTGCATGGAACATATCCACGGCTACAGCCTCAGACATACATGTAGGGCCGTACAGTAACTACCAAACCTTGGAAAAAAGATAAATAAAAAATAAATACTGTGACTGTACAAAGATGGTTGTTGCATAAATAGACAGATGCCGGGTACATTTATATTGCACATTACTATTGTAGATTAAGTTAAAAAAAGTCATTCAGGCCCTTCCTTTTTTGTCCTCCTCCCCCCAAGTGAGTGGTGGTTGAACAGTTTTATGGCACGGGGAACAAAGGAGTTCCTCAGTCTGTTGGTCCTGCACCTTGGGAGGAGCATCCTCCCACTGAAGGTGCTTCTCTGGCTGCTGATGATTGTGTGCAGAGGGTGGCTGGCATTGTCCAGGATACTAGTCAGTTTGTTTAGTGTCCTTCTCTCTGCAACAGCAGCTAGAGGGTCCAGCCTCATGCCAACCACAGAGCCAGCCCGCCTGATCAGCTTCTCCAACCTGGAGAGGTCTGTCTTTGAGGTGCTCCCACCCCAGCACACCACAGCGTAGGTCAGGATGCTAGCAACCACAGACTGGTAGAAGATCCCCAGGAGCTTTTTACAGATGTTGAATGATCTTAACCTCCTCAGGAAGTACATCCTGCTCTGGGTCTTCTTGTACAGCTGCCCCGTGTTGCTTGTCCAGTCCAGCTTGTTGTCCAGCCACAGCCCAAGATATTTATAGGTCTGCACGACCTCCACCTCCTCCGCTCCTATCAGAACTGGTCTGGGGTTGGGTCTGTCCCTCCCAAAGTCAATGACCAGTTCCTTAGTCTTTGAGGTGTTGAGCTGTAGATTGTTTTTGTGGCTCCAGACAACAAAATCCCTCACCAGGCTCCTGTACTCCTCCTCTTCGTCGCCACTGATACACCCCACGATGGCCGTGTCATCTGCGAACTTCTGGATGTGACACGTGTCCGAGTTGTAACAGAAGTCCGCGGTGTACAGGGTGAAGAGGAAAGGGGAAAGTACAGTCCCCTGTGGAGCTCCAGTGCTGCTGACCACAGTGTCAGACGTGATGTCCTTCAGCCTGACGTACTGTGGTCTGTCGGTGAGGTAGCTGGAAATCCAAGCAACCAGGTAGGGGTCCACTCGCATACTGGAGAGTTTCTCCTGGAGTACAAGGGGCTGAATAGTGTTGAAGGCACTGGAAAAGTCCAGGAAAGTAATCCTTACAGTGCCTCTTCCCTTGTCCAGATGCGAGTGGGCTCTGTGTAGCAGGTAGAGGATGGCATCCTCTACACCAACCTCTGCCCGGTAGGCAAACTGTAGAGGGTCCTCAGCGTGCTGCACCTGGGGTCTGAGGAGCTTGAGGAAGAGCCGCTCCATCGTCTTCATCAGATGTGATGTGAGTGCCACCGGTCGGAAGTCATTCAGCTCGCTGGGCCGGTTCTTCTTGGGGACAGGAACGATGCATGATGTCTTCCAGAGGGTGGGCACTCTCCCGAGTTGCAGGCTCAGGTTGAAGATTCGTTGTAGCGGCTCCCCGAGTTCAGCAGCGCAGGTCTTCAGAAGTCGTGGACACACCATGTCGGGTCCTGCTGCCTTCCTGGGCCGGAGCTTCCTCAGTTCCCCCCTCACTTGGTCAGCTGTGAAACAGGGGAGGGGCTGTGAGGAGGGTAGGTGGGTTGGGGGGCTGTCCAGCTCCCGTGGAGGAGGAGGTGAAGGTTGTGGAGTGCTGTGCGAGAGAGGTGGGAGTGGGAGGGTGGGGAGGGGTGATGTCTGTGGCAGCTGGGGGGGAGGAGAGGAGGGTGGGCTGCTGGTGTGTCTGGGTGAAGATGCGTTGGGGGGAGGGCAGGCTACAGTAACGGTGGGGAGTGGAGTGTTCTCACTGAACCTATTGAAGAAGATGTTCAGGTCGTTGGCTCTCTCTACACTTCCCCCCTTTGTGCTGGTCCTTGCTTTGTGTCCAGTGATGGTTCTGACACCTTCCCAGACGTCCCTCATGTTGTTCTCCCTCAGCTTCTGCTCCACCTTCTTCCTGTAGCAGTCCTTTGCTTCCCTCAGGCAGCGTTTCACCTCCCTCTGTGCTGCTTTCATCTCCTCTTTGTCCTTAGTCCTGAATGCCTTCTTCTTCTGATTGAGGACAGTCTTGACTCCCTGTGTTACCCATGGTTTGTTGTTTGGGTAACACCGAACAGTCTTTGTGGGGGCGACCACATCTGCACAGATGTATCATGTATCAATCAGGGAATACCATTTCCATGAAAGGGTCTGCAGCAATGTAGGTGGTAAGTAGGTGGCACGTGTCAATATCCTCAGAAGATCATAGTGAATGGTAAATGGCCTTGTTTTTATATAGACCGTTTTACCTATTGGTACTCAAAGCGCGGTAGACACATCTACCCATTTGCTCACACAAGCACTCACACATTCACACACCAGTGCCACGCACTGGGAGCAACTGAGGGTTCACTGTCTTGCTCAGGGATATTTCAGTATGTGGCACATTCCAGGGATCAAACCAGTAACCCTCTGGTTCATGGACAACCCGCTCTATCTACTGAGCTACAGCCGCCCATTCTATATCCTGGTTGTGTTCCTCTCTTAACTCTGTTAAAACACGTTGTTTACCTTAAAAAACACAGAGAACATTGATATAGTCATTTTGTGAACATCTGGAGGACTCATCGTTCACTATTTCCCCAGTATCCATGTTTTTCACAGTGATATAAGTGCTTCTCAGATGAGGTGAGATCAAGCAATTTTTGGGAGCAGTTTAAATAGCAATAGCATCACAAATCAACCCCAATTATTTTTGCTGGATTGAAGAATGAAGTAATGTTTCTCATCAGTGACAGACAGAGCAAGTCAATAAAATAAATTGAAAATCTAGGACAAGAAAAAAAGATCACACACACTATCAACTCTCAGGGAAGTACATAGGTAAAGCGCAGACTGTGGAATATTGTCCATGTTGCCTTTAACAGATGATCAACTGTCAGGAAACATCTGTAAAATGTGACGAGATGTGAGGTGGGGAGGCCAGTTTTCCTGAGTCTGCAAAGGGAGTGGAGCTGCTGTTGTGCTTTCTTGATGACTGCTGTGGTGTTGGAGGATGAGGTGAGGTCATGAGGTGAGGTCATCAGCAGTGTGGACACTGAGGTATTTCACCAAGGTATTTAACTGAATGCATTCGTCATGAGTAATTCCTTTCTTTCCATCATGATTTGAAGCTTGTCTGACAGACAGTGGGTAACCCATCACAGAGAACACCAGGTTTACTTTCATTTTTGTGAAAGTTACTGCACTGTTATATGGTAATACAGTGCCAAAAATCAAATCAAATCAATCTGGACTGACAACAGCAGCAATACTGCAGCTCTGACTACAGTAACATCAGACATTGTTTTCGCTCACATGGATTAACTCGTGCAACTTTCAAATCTCAAATCTCTGTAGTGGGATTTTCGTACGGCAGTGAAATGAATGGAAAACGATTGCTGCCGAGGTGAGAGAAAGACATTCCCCCTTTCATTTTAAGATGTCTTTCATTGAAAAGGAGTGAGCCCTGACATCTAGACAAGGACTTAGTCACAAGAGCAACCCATTCAGTACTCTTGAAGAAATCAGTTTCCAAGAACATTGTGGCATGTGCATAACAACAAAATTGTTCAACTGCAGCAGCACAGACTTACATGATCATTAAATACAGAAAAACTGCACACACATAGCCTTGTCTACCAAGAATTACATGGAAACAAGTCCCCTATGTTGTTTGAGTCACATCTTCATGTTCTTCTATATTGTGAACGGTGCCTGTACAATACATTTAGTATTGCTTGTTATTTGCATGTAAGTTCGTATGTATGGGTTCCTTTCAAAGAAGATGGGTTTTGTGTTGATTCGGATATTTAATCCATTGTTTTGTCTACTAGGTTCAAGCATACGACAGTGTCTCACAGCCTTCATGGGTAGCCTCAAGGCAGTACTGTGTGCACACACTTCCTAATTAGAACTAACAAAGGTGTGTGGCTGACATAAAATTCATTTAACTCAGTGCAGGGTCTAGATTCAAAGGTCCTCAATTAAACATAAACATCATCATACTTCCAAGACCATGCAGTTGGTGTATTTGGAAGGACACATACAGATTACACATTGTTCCACATACAGTACATTGTACTGTGTTTTGCCAGTTTAGTACTCTAATACGGCTTGACTTGCTTTGTCTGAACAACCTTTGGACCCAGACTTTCACTCTAAATCAGTGATCAGTGCTGGCATTGATATGGTCTTCACTGTGACCCGATAGGAGACTGTGTTTGCTCGGGGCAGCTTGTAGATGTCATGTTGTATATGAATAGGACATTGGTCAAGCATGCGTTTAATGATTTTTTTCCTGCCACGAGCCATGAGCACAAGTTTTGTTGAAATTTGCGGAACTTCAGCGTGTTCTCAAAGTAGTCCATGGTTTATTTTGTGGTCTGCTGTATGCCATTGTCATCTTTTAAAAGCCAAACAGAGTTTGCTATTTAGTATAATCCATTCTTCCCTCTATCCATAAAATGTTTCCTGCCGCTAGCTAATGCTACACAACCACAAAGCAGAACATTTCTACCACAATGTTGAAGAACTGGCAATATACCTTTGCCAATATTGACCAAGGGCTCCCTTTGAACGTCATCTGTGCACAACACTTTTTCGTATGCTTCACATGTTGACTTTTATGATGAGGTGGCAGACAAAGTTTTGTCTGATGACTCATCCATGCCAACCTGCTTTGTGCAACAGTTTGTGAACTTGTGTCAGATGAACGTTCCTAGCCTGGAAGCCAGACAAATTTCTGCACAAAGTTTTTTTATTACTGTTTTTTGTAGCAGAAAAATGGTCTGAAATCGCTCCGTTGGAAAGTGATTACGCTCCAGAATGAAATCCAAATGGTGTGCTTATACTTTGAGACACACTGAGTCAGACAACACCAAGCAAGAACTTTTTTGCACTTCCTCTGTAGCTGTATGACCAGCAGTTGGCCAGTTTTACCAGCAGTTCACCTAAACTGCCATTTCAGACTGCAGACACTACCAGCTGGAAGTGCTTTGACATCGTTTAATAAAGGGCTCCAATTCCCTTGTAGGCATGAGATTTTCCTTCATTTTCAGATCCATGTCAGTTTCTTTCAGAAATCTATAGTTGCTGAGTGTTGCCACATGTCTGAGTCAGAAGATTAATCAGCTCTGCAATGATTAACGACCATTTCTGACCTGCCTTACAAGACCAAAAGAGTCAATTAAAGCCTAAAGGTTCATGACGCTCTGAGGCCTAGACTGTTGCAAATGCGCAATTACTGGATGGAGTAAAACAGTTTGTAGAGTAAGAGGATTGCAGAGTTGATTTAGGGTAATAATTCCCTGTGGTTTTATCACTACCAGCTACTATCTCTAGTAGTTATTGAACAGGTGTCAAGTGTGAAAAGGCCTGATGAAAAGCATCTTTGGTACATAACTACTCCTCATCCTCTGTCTAATGGTTTCATATCTTCCAATGGAGTTGGAATATAAAATTTTAATTGTTTTTTGTCTTCAGTTATTTTAAAAACAGCCAGGGCTGAAATATACTTAATACTGTATTCATTTCTATATTGGTCATAATCAAAGCGCTCAATAGTAAATACAGGTAATCAATAATTCATTAGATTTTGCCCAAAAATACGCTATCTGAGAGGACCTCTCAGAAAAAACCTGAGAATTCAAAATTACACTGTCAAAATAAAGCAAATGACCCAGCTGAAGAGTAGAATACTGGTGGAACACCTGCTCCATAAGGAAAACTCCCTAAAGCGTGCTAATGTTACCCATCATAAACTACTGGCCATGCAGCAGTAAAACCCTTGAGTGTACTGCGGCGAGAAAAACAGCACTTTACAAATCCTAAAATGAGGTTTATTTTGTAAAAGGAACAGAAACATGGTGTTTTTTTTAACACTTGTTGTGACAGGCCTGAGAGTCCTTATTTCTTTTGTACTGTTGATTGGTGCCAAAACCATTTTTCCTTGCAGTTAAAAAGTGAAATTAAAGTCTTGAGGAGCACTGGTGCAGGGATTTGGATTATATTTAGTTGTCATCCAGAGCACACGTCATCAGGGAAGGCAGTGATGTCTAAATTATTTTGCTGTCAGGGTTTCAAGATCTGTTCAGAGAACGTCAACAGTAGAGAACTAAAAACAGATGCTATCACTAAGAAAAGCTCAATTAAGATGACTGTCGTGCTCATATACATAATGTAGCTCAAATGCTCCATTTCCAACATGAGTGTACAACGTTTTCCTGTAAAAGATGTGTTTGGCAAAAGTAAATGCATCCTCCCCTGCCAAGGTAATGCTTCATACCTGGCAGGCTACTTTTATTAGGAATAAAGAGCCACTGCTTTAGTCACCAAGGACACGCACTGCTGCCAGTGTTTGGACATTTTTGTTTGTTTGTCATTTAGCTAACTCAAAGAGAAGCGGTCTAAGCCACTTACGTTTTGCATTCAGCAGTCAAATAATGTCAGAGATTCATATCTCCATCGGAATTCTACAAGTATAATGGTTAACAAGATTCCCACTGCAGGCAACAGCAGTGCAGGCTATAATGCATAGATCCGATTTCTCCCACTGAGATCGTCATTGCAAACGGTCAGAAGATGACTCCTTGGAGGTTGCCATAGTTACATTGCTTCATTCACTAACAAAAAGCTGGGATTGGAGGTGAAACGCTTTGCACTAGAGATGGTTTCCTGTATTAGTGTAAAGAAGATACCGGAGCCTTCCTTCATCTTCTATCATGTGGCCTTCACAGCAACATCCAGTGGAATCAGAGACTTGAAGCTGTTAATATTTGGTATCTCTGCCAGTCACGCACTGCCCTGCAGGCCTACACATGTTTTCTGAGGATGGACCTACGGCAATGTTACGTTCACCAGTTAGTAAAGGCAGTGGGAGTAACAAAAGTGAAAAGTTAATGAGTGAAAAAGAATCAAGTAAAATGGAATAGGGTCCACGTTCTTTTTGGTATTTCAAGTTTTGCTTTAGACTCTGTAATCAAAAATGAAGAAGCAGAAAATGCTGTACAAGTAAATTTACCTGTAACATACAAAAACAGAAAACTGAATACGAACGTTAGCAGAAAACAGCCACAATTTGATTCATATATAACTAGGAGTTCTTGTAGGTGAAGAAGAAGACGGCAATGAAGAAGTTGTTTACAGTAGTGAGTGATTTTGTAGCTCTGTTCAAAACAGATCACGGACATGACTTTGGAAAACTATTCAAATGTAATTTTAGACTTTATTACACAAGGTGTGACTGAACCTATCTGTGGGCATTCTGAATGAAAATTAAATCCAATTTTAACTTTCTCTTTTTTTATTTTGGACTACAGAATAACAAAGGTTTATTCTTTTTGTTTTTGGATTCAAAATATGACAATAGATTTTTGCAGTTTTTGTTTCTGGCTTTAAAGCAAAGCAAGCGAAGGTGAAATACAAAAAGTTGCACAGACTGAATAGCTCTACAGTGTATTAGCGAAAGTAATTACCAAAGAAAACAGAAAGCAAGCTTAGTGGCTCAATGGAATGATAAAATAATGCCTTCCAAAGCAGGAGGAAACACAGAAACACACACACTCACGCAGTCAAACAGCCCGGTGGCAAGAGGCTGCCTTTCTTTTCGTGCTCTCTTCCTTGATGAGCAAGTGGCGTCGGGCAAACTCAATCATCTGCTGCAGCATGCCGGAAGGGAAGCACCTGAAAGCACACAGGAAGGAGGAGAAAAAACACACAAGCACTGAATAGAAAAACCTGGCTTCTAACACTGCCACAGTCATGTTGGTGCCCCTTCCTGCTCGAACGTAAACATAGGCCATGTCCATTGTTTGGCTGGAAAAAAGATGGCTGTTTCTTGGAAGGAAAGTTTGTAGTTGCCAATTAGAAGAAAGGGAATGTAAGCATGCTGATAAAGTTGGCATTAGGCATAACAGTATCTTTTGTGCCTTGGCCATACGGTTTCCTCAAACCATAACCACATAATAAAGCATTGGCTGATATAGGAATGACTATATTAGCCAACTATTTGAAGATCTTCTCACTGAACAAAAGATGCTGTTTATGGATGAATTCCCTCCTCACAGACATAATGTAGTTCAAATGGCCTGTTCCTAAAATGAGCATACTTGCTTTTCTCCACATTACTGGTAATAATGTGCATATTCCTCTCTAGTGGTCCTGCTGTACACCTCAGTGATGTAAATTTACCGGGACCTAAACACCCAAAGATTCATTTGCCATGGACCCGCACTGCAGCCAGTGTTTGGACTTCTACTGAATCTTAATTTTTTTCATTCATTCCAGACAAAGAGACAGTTCGAGGGATTCCTTTCATTCAACAGGTGTCAAGGAAGTTGTGTTTCCGTTCCAGTGCTGTAGGTGTAGTGGTGGTTCTTATTTGAATCAGCCTCACTCCGTTGTCGGTCCTTTCTTTTGTTTTGGTATTTGTTATTAGGAAGTACTAACTGTAGCGACTGTGGTGATGAAGGGGATTAGCTGTATTTACGCTCCCAGATGTTTGTCTGGAAGTGAGTAATCACCAACAAGCGTGCTCTAAGATGCCAATCCTGGGGGGCGGTAAGCCCGAGACGGGATCTCAGCGTTCGGAGGAGAAAAACAAAAAGCACGGGAGTCTTTGATGGGATTACAGTCAAGAGACAAACACCAGGAGGAAAAAGCAGAAAGTGGGCTTTATCTTTGCTGTTTCTCTAAGACCACAGAGCTCGCTTTGTACACCTGGTAATTTGTTGATATAAAAACCACCTCTTTGGCAAGTAATTATAGCTCTTCCATCACTTTCTTACAGAAGGCTCCCCATCTTTGTTAGCTTAAAAACTCATGTGGGAATCTTAGTCAGAATGTATTTAAATTCCATTAACCCAAATCACGTATCAGAGCATGAACAAAATAATGTTCATGCGGGGGGGGGGGGGGGCTAAATAAATAATTACACACCAAAATGCCAAATCCTGTCAGCATTGCAGATTTAAGCCTAGCTCACGCTGATCCAAACCCATTTCTACAGCCGTCAGTTAATTCTCCAGAGCCCCAAAAAACAGAGGAGGAAAAAGAAAAACAGTCAGGGATGATACAGAGTTCATGCTGTGCCCTGGATGGTCTATTCTGCTGGGCCCCCAGCTGTCTCTCTTGGTTGATCTGAGGCCCCCAGCTGGGGTGACCACCAGGCTGCTGTTATCAAAGCCGTCTGATGTCTCGCGCTGTCAGGACTATAGAGAGTCTGCGTGTCTTTTTGTGAATATGTCCCTTCAGTCATCATTCAAATGAGACGCGTGCGTGGCATGCTAATTATTTCCATTCATCTGGCCAGTCTGACAGATGATGCTTAAAAAAGCCGCTTCACTTACACAAAATCATGTACATCGTTCTATCTGGGAATCATTTAGCGATTCCAGGGGAAAGACTGATGTAACGGCACGGCGGCATATTAAATGAGGACTGCTGATTCCACAAGCTGGATGGAACGTGGAGAAATGTGCCATGGTACTAGAGGAACTGCAGTATAAAAGTTGCAGCAGTAGGAGCAGAAACAGACCATCAGCAGGTTCATAAAGGTTACAACCACGTTTGACATATGGCAGTTCAGCAGGAGCTACTTAAATTGTTACAGACTCCTAGCTACATCAACCTTAGATCTGCTCATCTGATGTAAAGAATGACTAAAACATATTTCTGAGTGGTAATGACAGCTTTGTAACTGACTGACGAGAAAAATACTTCAGTATTTAGTTAGCTTGTGAAAATGTGTTGTGTCGGATTAAGAATGCTGCATTTGATAGCTCACTGAGTTAATCAACAGATCCAAAAGCACACACAAATATCCGTATTAATTTATTCAAAGGAAAAAGGAACTGGCGTCGACAAAACTGTGACCTTGCTTTTTATTTGCAAAGATTAACGTGAAGAAGCAAACCAAAACATATTACAAATGTCTAAACCACATAAATGTCCACCTGTGTGACTTTGGAGAAATATATATATATATATAACTGCCTTTGTTCATTCCTCTCTCACCTCTGGTCTTGTTCCTTCATCTCTCAAATCAGCCTCAGTCACCCCTATACTTAAGAAACCTGGTGCAGACCCACAAAATGTCAATAACCTCCACCCTATCTCCAATCTGCCCTTTCTATCTAAAGTTCTTGAAAAAACAGTTGCATCTCAGATCCATGCCCACCTCTCCAACAATAACCTATATGAGCAATTCCAATCTGGCTTTCTGGTTTTGAAACAGCCCTGTTAAAAATCACCAATGACCTCCTTATGGCTGCTGATTCAGGACTACTCTCAATCCTCATTCTTCTGGATCTAACTGCAGCATTTGACACTATTTCCCACTCCATTCTCATCCATAGGCTAGCCTCCATCGGTATCTCTGACACACCTCTCAGTTGGTCTCGTGTCTCTCTGGCCGCACTCAATTCATTCAATTGAAAACATTTACATCCCACCCATCCCCCCTCTCCTCCGGTGTTCCCCAAGGCTCTGTTCTTGGTCCTCTTCTATTCATCATCTACCTCATCCCCCTTGGCCAGATATTTCATAGGTATAATATTAATTTTCACTGTTACGCAGATGACACCCAGCTCTACTTGTCCACCAAACCCAGCTCCACCTTTCCACCCACTTACCTTTCTGACTGTATTCAGGAAATCAGAACCTGGTTCTCTAACAACTTCCTCAAACTCAACAGTAGTAAAACTGAAATCCTTCTCATAGGCACCAAAACCACTCTATCCAATATAAATAACTTCTCTTTTCAAATTGACAACTCCCCAGGTTAAGAGTCTGGGTGTCATCCTTGACACCACACTTTCTTTCCATTCCCATATTAACAACATCACCCGTTCAGCCTATTTTCACCTACGCAACATCTCCCGTCTCATCCATCCCTCTCTCCTGAAAATACTGCCACCCTTGTCCATAGCCTGGTCACATCCCGTCTAGACTATTGCAACTCCCTCTTATTTGGTTTACCTGACAAATCCATTCATAAGCTACAACTGGTTCAAAACTACGCCGCACGCATCATCACTAGAACCCCCTCCATGAGTCACATAACACCGGTCCTGCAGCAACTCCACTGGCTTCCTGTCAAATTCCGTATCATCTACAAAATCCTACTTCTCACCTTCAAGGTACCTCGCCCCTCAGTACCTCACTAACCTGCTCCACATAAACATTCCTTCCCGCACTCTTAGGTCATCTTCATCACAACAACTCACCATCCCACCTGCTCGCATGACCACCATGGGGTTTAGAGCCTTCTCCCACTCAGCCCCCTGCCTCTGGAACACCCTCCCTGAACACTTAAAAAATTCAGACTCAGTCACCAGCTTCAAATCTCAGCTCAAAACTTATTTATTCAGACAGGCCTACTCCATTCCATAGTCTCACTTCTATCTCCCATGCTATCTGTAATTTATTTGTATGTAACTATATGTTCCATTTTTGCTTGTGTGTACTTTCATTGTGTTATTTGTGTATTTGAACTGTGTTTATTTTAACAATTTTGTACGGTGACCTTGAGTGTCATGAAAGGCGCCTATAAATAAAATGTATTATTATTATTATATATTTGCACTAAACCACTACCTCAGCATCTGATAGTTTAAGCAATTATTTATTTGTAGTTTGTTTATTCCACCATTGACTGTACCTTAACTGTATATACAGAATGTCTTTATATTTCTGCACATTTTTTCTCTATATTTTTTTCAAATGTGTATTGTGTAACTCTTTTTTTTTCTTTTAACCATGTCAAAATCGTTATTGCTGTCTGTATATATTTGCCAAATTCCATGCTACTACTATGGGAAATTTCCATACGTGGGATTAATAAAACATATCTTATCTTATCTTATCTTATATAGTACAATAAAGAGAGACTGAGTAAGTGAAGATTGAACTTTCATTATGTGATAGTTTGGCAGTCTTAGTCCGAGAGTGACAGTGTCGCAGAGCTGGATCAATGGAGGTAGATAGGGACAGGACCCCCCAGAGTCTAGACGCCAGTAGTGGTTGAGAAGAAAAAGTTGGAAGGTGACTGAAGAAGACTTCTTGGGTGACCATGGAAAGGTGGAGATAGGGAGGAGGACTGTTGTGCAATGGACAGTCTGTCATTCTGATGGAGTGACAGAATGACAGTGATTTTCAAGCACAGGGACGACAGAATGATTAGCTGAGAGAGGGCGGGCACAAAGTTCATTGCATGGAAGTAGTGATGAGCCAGTTGAAGACAGACTGATTTTGACAGTGTGGGAAAATGGAAGGGAACTAGAGTGACAGCCCACATTCACCCGAGGAGAACAGATTGGGAGGGGACAGATCAGTCATCTGTACAGTAGTGTCTTTGAGGCCCCTGCATTGTGCCAGCACATAGAGGCGCACAAATCGTCATATAGGCCAGATAATTGTTACGTACAAAAGTATTTCAGGAAAGAGTTAGGTCGATAATAAGAGAATCTTTGTTGTCATGGTAACATTATAACGCAGGAATTTGGAACATTCCTAGTTAAAAGAAGCACCAACTATGTGTTATAAACAGGAAACAACTGTGCTTAAATCCAACATTCTGTTGACCCATCCATCCACCCCAACCTCCGTTTGCTGCTTGCATGCATTTAAATTGTCAGAGTTACAGTAAATATCTGGATGTCTTTACCAGTTGTCGGAGTGCGTACTTCACGCTTGTGAATAAAAAGCAACTGCAAGGCAACTTGCAAATGTTGCAAGTAGATCAAATTTTTACTGGGAATTGGTCAATGAATGCTTGTCCTGTTCATGGCTGCAGTCAAATAATTAAAATACTGACTGTCTGTGAAGGTTCTCAGTCATCCAGGTCATGGTAATCCAAAAAAGGTTTAAAAAAAGGCAACTGGACTTGTAGATTTTTGGAGAACTTCCCTCCATTCAGGACTTGTACCGACCCCGGGTCAGGAAGCGGGCCAGGAAAATCTCCACAGACCCCTTACACCCTGGTCACAAACTGTTTAGACTCCTCCCCTCAGGCCGGCGCTACAGAGCACTGTACGCCAAAACCACCCGCCACAAGGACAGTTTCTTCCCTTCACTTACCCTTCACTGTATATATTCACTGTACAATAACCCCGGTGTATATATTATCCTATATTTTATATTACAGAGTGAGATTTATTTTATTTTATTTTATTTTCATTCTATTCTTATTTTGCTATTTACGTTGTACTAGAGAGTAAACTTACCGGAGTCAAATTCCTTGTATGTGCACATACTTGGCCAATAAAGCTGATTCTGATTCTGATTCTGATTCTGAGAAGACGTTTCACCACTCATCTGAGTAGCTTCTTCAGTTCTGAGGGACTGGTGGGAAGTCTGAGGTTTAAATAGGGAACTCTTCCCGAGAAACCTTGCTTGTATGCTAATAACCTGAAACTGGTGCAGCTACAGTATTTCCACTAACGACTGGGTACTTACCTGTTGTGAGGGGGGGACTGTTTTGGTCCCTGTCCTCTTCCCTATGAATGGTTCTCTAACGACTTTTGTCCGTCTGAGGCTTCAGTGTCAAGGTGTGAATGAGACTGAAACTTCTTGGGGACAGAAGTTAAAACTGTATTGTAAATAGACGGCAAATTAAATCTCAGTCCACCTCCTCTGTTTAGTGAAGGTTTTTCCAGTTTGACATAGATGGCTTCCTTAACTCCTCTTTCAAACCATCGGTCTTCTCTGGCTAAGATTTGGACGTTGTTATCCTCAAAAGAGTGTCCTTTGTCCTTCAGGTGTAGGTGGACCGCTGAATCGTTACCTGATGAGCTGGCTCTCCTGTGCTGGTACATGTGTTTATGGATAGGTTGTTTAGTTTCCCCAATGTATAAGTCTGTACACTGTACACTGAACAGCGTACACCACATTACTCTGTTTCTGCCTGGGTGTTTTGTCCTTAGGGTGGACCAGTCTCTGCCTACATGTGTTTCCTGGTTTGAAATAAACTGGAATATGGTGATTTCTGAAAATCCTCCTGAGTTTCTGGATGAATAAAATACTGACTGTTCATGTAGTCCGTGGTTCAGCAAGTCACTGTCTCACCACACTGTGTGAACAGTGTTTTAAAAGACTATATCCAAGGAGTAAATACCTGGATGAACTGTTTAGCCAGTTACTATTAATCACAATGGATTTATTGATCCCAGGTTATTGTTATTTACTTTGGTGTCAGGGTAGGTCATTGTTTGCCAAAAGACATTAAACCTACAGATTCACAGACCACTACAAGAGAAGATTCTGATGCTTGTGTCTTAAAAGCACCCCTGATGCTGAACATATCATACAGGTAATAAAATAGGATGTTTTTCTCGAAATACTACCGGATCAGATTTGATCAGATCCTGAGACCAACAAGTGTCCGATAAAGCTGTTCCCATTTTTGTCCTACATTTGTGCAAATGGAAGATAAATGGACAATTTGGGGCTAGTGTGCAATACGTGATGAGCCGAGTGCAACCTCTATGCCGAAACAGTTTTCTAGAGCAGCGTTCGCTTGGAGTTGTGTATGCGTGATTGATACTCAGTCTGCTTTTAGGTCTCTACCAACTGAGGAAAAAACATCTGATAGTTTCTTCACCCGCGCCTTACTAATATTGTTCATGTGCTGCCAACAGGTTAATCAGCGCTGAGGGAAACTGCAGCATTTGTGATAGCTGTTGGTTCATCGTCGCATTGATTAGTGCAGCTTTAAGAGTGATTTTATTCCAGTTTTTCCCCAGAGTCTGGATGATGGAAGAAACGTGCTTAGGCTAGTGATCTACAGTGTTAAATCCTCTTTTTCACTGGTTATGTTGCTTGATAAAAAAAATGCGTACAAGAACACAGAGACCTTTAGTGTATTGACTTGACAATGAAAAACATCAGAGGCTTCTATTGACTCTCTGCTTTGCTGTGGCTGTCCACGCATCTGAAAATCATTGTTGCACCGAGTGAAGTGGGGCTGAGCTGCCTCTGGTGTTGCTCACATCAGCGTTAGCTCGAGAGACGCTGCGCTTTCCTCTGAAGCACAGATCCGCGGAAACAAAGCAAGCTAAACCACTTAAAGTATCATCAATCAAAGTGCATTAAAGGAGGAAATCCGCAACAAAGCCTTAAGGCCTCCATCTCCACTTTCGCACTCTGCACCTTTTGCTGGAAAGGTGAGAAGGCCTCGCTCCGCTAATCGAGACTGGCACTATGTCGAGACACCAGTGGCACTTCCTCTATCTGGGAATGAATACAGTACAGTGAGACAGTATTTGCTCACACCTACTCATCCTGACATCTAGGAGACACAAGACCAAAGTTAATTTGAAAGACTCTGTGTAAGCCAATAGCCAGGGGGAATAAAACCACAGGACGGTCATTACGCTGGGGCTCATTTCCTCCTCTCAACAGCTGGTAAACGGATGCTATAGCTACCCAAACACTAGAGGTGGTGCAGTACATGCTGGGCTCAATCAAATAAGCTGCAACGTGCTCTAGATCTGTGCAAAGGAGAATGTCGCAATACTTTGAATAATAAACCCAATTTCAAACTGTAAATTGACAGAGAGTAATCCCGCCAATTCAACAGAAGATGAATGCAACAGTTCTGTGGTATACTGAGTCTGCACTGTTATTTACTGAGCCGCACGAGCCCAGGAATTCTGCACAACTATGAGAAGGAAATCAGGTTACTTTCAGCATGAAGACTATATTCAATCACTGACCTTTAGAGCTAAAAAACTACGTGTGTGTGTGTGGGTGTGTGCGTGTGTGTGTGTGTTGGTGGTGAGGGAGTAGCATATCCACCGATTCAAATGAACCTGTAATGGAGAACCATGCATAAATGATGGATGAGATCGGATCGGCGCTGAATCTCACTGCCACATAGAGCCGCGCTGTTGTTCATGTGACTTTTGATTCTGCTATCGCAAGAGGCAGTGCATCATCCCTTCACTGTTATTTCAGCACAGAGAAAAAGAAAAGATGAGCCTTCAAAGGGTAACAATCAGTCATGTCCTATCATCAAAGGATTACGTCAATCAAAGATATAATGTAACCTCATCAGGTGCACGACAAAAACATACGAATGTCAATATTGTTCTACACATTCAGGATGGGTAAATGTTGTGTTAAAGCTTGGTGCAGTGCTCCAGAATTGCCATTTGTTACACATCCAGCGACGCGGTTAAAGAATTAGGTTCGGGTTAGAAACACAACCCTATGTTAGCCAGACTCATGTGGAGAAGAAACTCAAGGCAAATGTAGGTAGAAGTGACTGTCTCTTGAAATCTTCCAGGACTGTCTACTAAAGGTGCGTTTTCAAAAACTGGATACTAAACTCTAAGATGGTGCCCCGTTTGAACAGAGAGAGGAATATAATGTAAGCCAAAAAGGTTTACAGGCTTCCGTGTTTACTTCCATGCCGTGCAGCCCACTGCACACGCCTGTTAGCGTGCAGTCTGGAGTAACGGAAACTATAAAACATGGATTAAACATGAATAATAACTGGCAGTGTTTACAGTTCAACTGTCAGCTGTTATACATTTACAGTAGAACCATGGTAGAAGATTCATGGTAAGGCAGGGTCGGACAAATTGGCTGTTGCAAATTTCTCTCATTTTCAGGTGAAGTTAAATTGTAATCATCCATTTTACCTAGATTATAGTTTGATCACTGTGTGTTTGGCCCTATTTCAGGAATGCTACATTCAGCAATCAGTGTAACAGTGTAATATTGCAGGGAATAGAAAAGAGATGAAAAAGAAAGCAAGGTTCATAGGAATGAAACCTATGTTGTTCCAAATTATAGTTTTTTCTTTATGGGCTATAAAATGTACTAAAACGAGTCATCGCATGGAGCACCAATAATTGTTTGAACGGAATCATGATTACTGATCAAAAAACATCTCAACTGGATGAAGAGATAATTCGTTTTATTTATTATTTGTTTGAGGCCCTGGATGACTACAATGCACCAAACTGATACTGTACAGTATTTATTGTAAAGGAGACTCCTTTCACAATCGTACAACTCTTTCCAAAAGTGTTTTCTTCAGTGAATGTGTTGAAGATTTTTTTTTTAAGTTAAACTACTATTTGCTGTGCATTTAACATTATAAACCATATGCAATGCAAACCCTGTTCTGCTCCAGTGAGCTGCTAGTCCAGCCAAAGCAATGGGCGGCGGTCACTGAGACACACCGTGTCCATGGACAATAGTTTGGCAGCAAACCAAGGTGTTAATTAAGTAGTCCCATACAATGTTAAATACAGAAGCCCTCTGCAAAGGTGAGGTGCTGGCCAATAACTCTGAGAACAAGGTCAATGTGCTCAACATGATCTCTCTTCATTCCACGCTGCTGGACATGGGGATAATCTCATGCATCTTTAATCCTGTTGTACTATGCTCAGACTGAGGAAATAGATTGGATGTAGAACACTGGAACAGAGAGGAGAGAGCAATAAAAGCCACATACGGAAAGACTCAGAGGCTGTGAGGGCGCATATACACATTTGTCATCATCCACTGTTGTATGCTTTAGGTTTGAGGGGCTCTATCATCACAGAACAAACTGCTAATTGCCTCTGTAAACCATTACACGATCCAGTAAACACAACTGCACTTCACTGCAGTTCTGAGGATGTTTTGATGTGAGAGCCAGTTTTGTTTAACCCTTTATGAGACAAGGAATCATGTGGTCACATGGTAACTTCAGCACACATTTTAATATTGAATCCCTGTGTCTTTTATTGAGGTTTAGAAGCATGTGGTTTTCTCCCAGCCAGTCAGAGAAGATCAAGGAAACATTCTCAGGTCAAATCAGGGTCCAGTGTCTTCTGCAAGGTCCACCTCTGCATGAACGCTGAGCATAACTGCTTTATTAGGTACCACCATGAATCAGCACTTCTGTTCTAATTGTCTAAATACATGTATGCATTTGTTTATTACTTAAGGGCAAGGAACCATATGGTAAACTCATTAATCTCAAATTTTCTCCATGAAAATTAAAAGTTTTGAAAAAATTCACAAAAGTTTTCTTATGCTCTACAATAACACTCTAGGACTGAAATTTAGAGGTACTCCAGTGAGTGCCCTGTAGAGAGTCGAGTGCAGATTTGATTTTTTTGTGTGTGTGTTTCATAATGCTGATTGAAAACACACTCGGTACATGCAATACATTGGCCAGCTGTGACTCAGTAGGTAGAGCGGGTTGTCCACAAACCAGTGGGTTAGTGGTTCGAGCTATGGAATTTGCCATTACCTCACCCATCAATGAAATATCTCAACAATTATCAAATTAACTGGCAACATTTGCACAGACAAACATGGTTTTCAGGAGATAACTCATATTAGATTTGGTGGTCTCTAACAGGCGGCAGTGTGCAATGTGGTAGTAGCATGTTTCTGATTTGGTATTTCCTCCTCTTTCTCCATCTCCACAGTAGGTTCAGAGATACAAACATTTGTATGACTTGACTTGACTTGAAATTTCGGTGAAGGTTCCAGTCGCCATTATTGAAAGTAAAGCAAGAATCAGAAACAATAATTAACCCAACTGGCAAAAAAAGACGCTTTTGATGGTGCGAGTCAGAGTGACGAGCTCAGAAGTATGGTTTAGGCATAGACTACACAGACTACATACACTGCATGGGTTATGCTGTCTATGTCCTGTAGTACCTTGAATGAGCCATAAATCCTTATTCTGTCATCACCAGTAGTTGTGGTCAAGAGTGAAATGTCTCAACAACTATTGGATGGATTGCCAAGAACAGCCATGTGCAGTACATGGACATGCAGTGTCCCCAAAGGTTTGCCACTTTGGTAATCCTTTGGCTCTTGCTCGTGCGGCTTCAGGAAATCCTCACTAATTCAGTGAACGGTTTCAGTATGTACTTGAATTTGCAAGCTGTTTTGTACAGACATTCATGGTCACCTTAAGATAGTTCTACAGACTTGACCGTTTCTCTGTCTATGTATATTCACCTGTGGTGTGACCAAAATAAATTAAGTTAAGAATACCCAGCTGGACTTTTCCTCTGGCACCACCATCACTTCAACACTTCTTTTTGTTCAATCATAGTAAGGTGATGAGGTGACATCACGTAGCAGTTTCCTTTTTTCCCACCAGAATACCTTTTGCAAACTCCCAGGTCTTTCTGCATCAGAGTTGCTTAAAGCTGGGTGTATGACCATATTAACATAGCCTGAAACACAGTATCAGTGAAATAAAGCTATTACACCACAGATGACTGTACTAATGTTGTTGGTGGCACAGGTTCTGCTCCCTGCATCTAAAGCAAAGGAACTGGATAATGCAACCAGCCCTCTGGGGTCGACAGATAACAAACTAATATCACTGACATATGGAATATGCATAATTTCAATAGACATGCCTAAGGAAAGACATCGTTGCAGGTTTGAGAGACAGAAAGAAGCACACACAGTAACTGAAAGAGTAAAACAACCCTAGCAGCCGTGAGCTTAAGATAGAAATAAAGGTGCTGGTGATGATGGCATTCTTTATGAAATGTAAATGGTTTTGATCAGCTGATGCAGTGCATGTGATTTACTTGTTCTGCATGAAGGAATGCAATGCATAAACAATGGGGCATGTCTCTGGACTAAAAGGGCATGTCTATTATTTAAAAAGCAACATGTCCTGTGGGTGTTTGGCATTCCGCTTCAGTGACGCTACTCACATAAGAGAAATTAGTACGGTGTCTTTTCTGCCATGTTGATTCCTGTATGATGATCGTACGTTTCAAGGAACTGTTTATTCGGGTCTTGAGAGACGGACAACTGGGCTTGATGTGTACGAGCGAAGCTGTGCATCAGTGAAACTTTTTATTTTTTTTGCTATCAGACTCCAAAGCTAGAAATCCACTGAGACATATAACATTCACATGCAACTGGGCAGACAGCCAGAGCAAAACACCAAACAGCAAGTTACAAAGCAAAATAAGGCTGCACTTTTAACAGTGCTAAAATGTTTTAGAGTGCAGACATCCTCACAACACACGCTATTTGATGGGGACTTTCATTATAAGTGCCTGATAGTACCATAACCATGCATATATTTTCAGCATTCGTAGCCCCAGTGGGACTCCACCTTTAACCCTGGCTTTGTTGAAGCGCTGCTCTCCCCTCCCAGCTAAACAGCACCTCAATGTTTTACACCAAGCCGGTTCAAAAGTGTATCTAAAAGCACAGTCAGGAGTGTGATTGGTTTCTGGCTTGGTGCTGTATCACTGCAATGCTTGCTTGTCTGGGAGTTTGCGGCAGTACATGGAAAACTGGAGAGAATTCCTATTTGTGGTATCTTATCAGCCTTTGTAATATATGTAAAATACGTGCAATAAGAGTGCTGTTGCTGAACTCAGAGCTAAATAAGGATGAAAGTAAAGATGTAACACAGGACATGAGTTCTTTGTCTATAAGATGCACAAACTAGATAATCTATAATTAATGATAATTCCGTTTTTATGGGATGCTTTTTTTGGCAAATGGCTCTCTGGTGATTGCAGTATTGTCTTTAATTGGCCACTAGTTGAAGTGAACTATAGCCACAACATATTTAGATACAAGCCAAAGTGCACTCTGCAAGACTTATACTATAGTCCCCAAATGTATAGCAGGTTAATTCCCCCTCATATTCTACACAAAGTAGCCACACAGTCATTACTCGAGCTTACGGGCTGTCTGTGACTAATATTAGTCAACAAAACAGAGCGAGTGTTTCATTTAACGTGCACAACTGCTGTGGCCACCGTCAGCTCTCACTTACTCTAAACATACTTCAGTGGTGCCATGAAATAGCTCTCCCCAGAGCTCATTTTATTAACTTGACAAATCTACCGCCGTTCCAATGCATCATCACCCTTGATAATCTCGCAGTGGGGGAGATCGTGGTTGGAATGATATTTCCATGTGAGGCACAGGGGTAGAGGAACTCTAATGGTATTAAATGATTCGTAACTCGGTTATCAATAGTAAATGTCCCTCAGGAGGAGAGTTCATTGCCTCGGCTCTGCGGCAGATTCTGCCGGAGGGAGGATGCTTGTGTAGCATTAGGTTGCATAGTCACAGAGATGATTAGGATGCTATTTATATATTTTTTTATTCTTGAATGATCCAAGATGGATCCATCCCAGGGCCGGACTAACTTGCCGGGTACAAAAACGTCCTGTACGTCGCTTTTGAAATCATTTGGCTCTAATTCAAAGTAGTATTCCTAGAGTAGAATACTGCTGTGCAGATTGGCTGCATGTCAGCTAATTGTTTTACTTCACTGAAGATACCCTGCATAGTTTGTTTACTAAGGAACACAGTTATGACTACACTATAGCAAATGTGTGATGTCTATAGTGAGGCTGAGAAAACATACTGCTGTTTGCATTGTTTACAGCATCACAATAAATATGACAAAATATTTTTCGCTTTGCTTCTTGACAAGACAGCACTTGATCACTTCTCATTCATTCACTCATCTTCTGTAACCGCTTATTCCTGTTAAGAGTCACGTGGTCTGCTGGAGCCTATCCCAGCCGTCATCAGGCGAAAGGCAGGGGTACACACTGGACATGTCTCCAGTCTATCACAGGGCTACCACAGAGAGACAGACAACTATTCACACTCCGAACTTAGAATCACCAATGAACCTAACCAGCATGTTTTTGGATGGTGGGAGGAAGCTGGAGTACCCGGAGAGAACCCACACAGACACAGGGAGGACATGAAAAGTCCACACAGAAAGACTCAGTCGGCCCATGGATTCGAACTTAGGACCTTCTTGCTGTGAGGCATCAGTGCTAACCACCTGTGCCGCTGATCACTTTTCAAATATACTTCAAATAAATTATAAATATACAGTACGTTCCATATCTATAACATAAATGTTGTCATCTGTTTATTTCCATGAGGGTCGACATGCAACCCACTATTAACAACATATACTGATCAGGCATACTAATATTGTGTAGGTCTACCTTGTGCCTCCAAAACAGTTAAGACTCATCAGAGAATGGACATGGGCCTTCCGAGGGTGTCTTGTGGTGTCTGGCAACAGATTGTTGTCAGTGGGGGCCTTTGGGTCCTGTGGGTTGAGGGGAGGGGCCTCTGTGGATCATCCAACAGATGTTTGATCGGTTTGGGATCTAGGGAACTTGGAGGCAGGTCAACACCTTGTGCTGTTTTTTCCCAGCAGAGCCTTGTATTGTCACAGGATGGTGAATGTAATATACATCATAATGTTGTGGCTGATCGGTGTATGACCATACCCACTATTTGCTGTTTCAGTTTGTTTTCTTAAAACGTTTAAATGCTGACTCAGTTTTGCCAGATACAGCTGATTGCTTCCAAACCAAAAACTATTCCAAAACACTAACACACACTTTAATTAGTACCCGGATTGCTTACTCTAGAGCAGATGTATCGTAAAAAACAATGCAGTTGAAGCATAGCAATCACCAGAAACGAACTGCAGCAGCCAACTACTACTGCAGCATCTGGCTACTACCCCTGCGTAACTGAGAAGAAAACTAACCTGTGCCAAAACTGTCTTTTTACCTGCAAAATAAAATCCAAACTGCCCACGTGGGCATGAAAGCATCTGACCTGGAAACCTGGTCTCACTGCTGTAGAAAGGGCAGGGATGTGTATTTTTTTTCACCAACAAACTGGGGACCTGCTATCTCTCTAACAACACAAGTGGTCGAATATATCAACAAGAATATACAGTGGATCGCCATAAGATTGCTTTAAATATTAGAAGCATTAACAGAGGCAACAACCCTTAGGATTATACAAGCTGCATGGCTTCAGTCATGTAAAAATGTATTCCAGTCTGCATCTGGACACCTTTACATTTCTGTGGGTGTGTTTACAATGCAGGTGCAAACATATGCACCACACAGGGCAAAGAAACACTGCATTAAGGCTTTACCATTCCACTTCATAATTCTGTTTTGATGGAAGACAGTCACGAGTTCAATCCCCACGGCAGGCAACAGGAGATTCTGCTCTCTGACATGATGCTGCTGCTACACTCGCTTGGTGAAAATGCTGCCTGCCGAATATTCACAGATGAAAATTACTCACTATATTATGTTGATTGCATTGGTCCACAGAGGACGAATGCCTCTCCAGTTTCTCATAAATATTATTCACAAGCCTGCATGCAAGTCCAGACGCGAAAATCACAAAACTCAAAACATTAAGACCAAGTTCATGGGGGACAATTTCCAGCAGCCATTCTGAAATGATCAGGAAACAGCCGAAGGTAATCATGTGGTCCATTTGTCTGTTTCCCCTCAAGTGGTCGACTCACGCAGAAATACATTACACTGTATGAGCGCCGCGCTAGCAGCTTCCTCTTACACTGAATATGTATGAATACAAATGCAAACCCTCAGCATGAGTGCGCAAGTACAAAAGACATTTGATTGAAGGCAGGATCCACATCACCAGGAATATGATACAATGGATGATGTGGAGAAAATGAGTGCATCGGCGGGGGCATTTTGATGGGGAAATATTTCTTCCCAGAGGAAAAGGGGGAAAAAAAGGTTATCATTTTACGTTACTGCAACATTACGTCCACAGTCTGAAGCAGTGGGGAAAAGAGGGAGCCCCATTTTGTGAGTTTGTCAGTCTGCAAAAGTGTACTGGCAGCAAAGTAAATAACTGAGTCCAAAAAACATTTTTTACTCGACGCACTATCTCCATGTAAAGTGACCTTACCGTATAGGAAAATAAGACGATGTTCGTGAATGACTTCCCTGAGGGCAGAATTCTCTTTCAGTTACTAAAGTTTCCTTTGTTGATAGCAGCTGGGTTGAGGATTAAACTTGAAAAACAGCAACACCCGCAGGACTGGGATTTAATTTCCAACTTTGTTGAAGGAAAAAAAAATGTTATGAATGTGCTACGGTAATGCAGTTTCTGTGGGCATATTTCTGTGGTATAAAAATCTAATTTCCAGAGGTAGTTTTGTGCTCCTTTATTGCTTACAGATCAATAAAGGTGCCAGTGCAGCTCCAGTGGTGCGAGGGCAGCCACTGTTTACTGGAACACGATGGGAACTATTCACAAATATTAGGTATGAACAGCGTTTATGTCATGAATATAGAGCAGACCTTGAGGCTGGGGGTTTAATATTGGGGGAAGGGGGGGTTATGAGGGACCTTGAAAAAGCAGTTTAGCATCTACAAAAGATCATTTTTCCTTCCTCTTCCAAGAAGGTGACCCTCTGACACGGGAAGAGGAAGCAATACGACACAGATGATCGTCTTTATGTGCTCAGTGTATGTCGTGATTTGGAAAATGAACCTCCCTCTCCGTGTGCATGTGTTGCGAGGCAGATTCATTTATGGACAATTGAAATAAAAGCATTATTGTGTAGAAATAACTGCTTTCTAACTGAGGTAGCATCCAGTGATCACTTAAAGCATTTAAGAGCCGAAGGCGAAGCCTTAAAAAAAATATTTATATTCATTTTTGCACACAAAAATAAACCATGTAACACTCTCTTATGAATAATGCAAAAGACCAAAATGCACTTTTGTCCCATTTTCACTTAATTCAATTCTAACTTGCAAAGCCAAGTTTGCATTGTTTGTCTTTATCACTGTCTCTAAAAAGAATAAAATAAAAAAAGACAATAAGATTGTTAAGTTGGTTTTGGATAAAACAACAACAGCATGACGCAGAGTTCCTCATTTACATAATCAATTTCTTCCTGCTTTTTACCTTCTCCCGCCAGCTGCAATCTCAATGAACCCGTTAGACAACTCAGACTGAGTGAGCATGTATCAGATCTAGTAGTGGTTAAACAAATCAGAGCCTTTCTGTGTACTACTAGTGCCGGAGACAGCGGAGGTGATGGGGAAGTGCTGCGTGTTTTCGTCCCCTGAGAGCCTGTGACGATGATATGCTAATGCTCTCTTCACATGTCTGTCAACTGCTGCACGAGCGTACCTTTGCCGAGAAACTAATCTGAGTTTTATTGGCCTGCCAGAAGGAATTTATACATTACTATTAGATTACCGGGGCTGGCAGCTGTACAGTGCGTAGAACTAATGTACTCTGTCACAGATTGTGTGCATAATGAACTTGGGGAGGAAAGTAGCCAAGGCAAGTCCAGGAAGGCACGCAGTTGTAATAACACCATCAAAAGCCTGGTCGTAGTCAACAAGCAGGGGAATATAATCTGCGCTGATGGGTTGATTCCGCCAGCAGAGCCATCCTCTAAAAACAATATGCCTATACAGCATTTCACAGTAATTTCTCTGCAGTAAGTGGGATCACCTGCCACTGATTCAGATAAATAGATTTGATGAAGAGTAACTGAATGCGGAAGAGCTTATGTGGAGGTGCAAGGAAGGGAGTCATTTCCACTGGGGATGGTGTTGTGGGTTTGGAGGATAGTCTTGGTTTGATTTTCCCATTGAAAAGAATCAGATCAATCACATCAGTTGCAACTCACATTAATATAGCGAGGAAACTAAACGTTTTTTGTTTTTGTTTTTAGCAGTCACAAATACTTAACCTGGCAACCTATATTTTGTATATTCAATCTTAAAGATCATTCTTCATAAGTTATATTATCATCTTTCATTACAGCATTTTTCAACTTACAGTAGGGTTAGGGAGGTGGTCATAATGTTATGCCTGATGTATGTGCTTGGTGTATTTATTTTAAATCTAATAACAAACCTTCCCTAACCTTACCCAAAGTGCTTTTGTTGACTGAACTTACCTCAGCTTCCCATTGGGCTGAACACCACCCCAACCACCTCTGATACTATGTTATGTTAAAATGGGTCAAATGATGACATGTTATTCAGAAGAGTCCTATCGTAATGAATGTGTGTATTCTTGCACACAGATCTTTCAGCTCACTGTTTTACTGCAGATTATGAACGATCTCCTACCATTACTCCACTACACACTACCTGCTCAGTGCTGAAACCAAAAATGTTGGCAGCACCTTTAAAGAAGCTTTTTTTCAAAAACCTTAACCCATTTAGAAATGAAGCTCTAAATGAAGACGTGCATGGATGTGTAAGGATGGATGTGTAAACAGGCAAACATGTCAAATGAATGGGTTGATAGCATGTCAGTGTGGTGTTTCTGGCTTCTTCCTCTGCCCCCAAGTGGCCAAAGAAAATGAATGAACGTGAACTTAACCAGGCACATATTGAGCCAGAAAAAGCAGATGTTACTGATGGTGGGTGACAGACCAGAAAACTGACTTTTGATCGATTCTGTAAAATTTGTTTGTAGCTATCTGTTTTTTGATTAGGTAACTACTAGGGATGCTCGATATTGGCTTTTTTGCCGACATCCGATATTCCGATATTGTTCAACTCTTAATTTCCGATACCGATATCACCCGATACCGATATATGCAGTCTTTTTACACCAATAAGACACCAATTGTTAGGTAACAACATATCACCTATTATGGAATCAACACATTATGCCTAATTTTATTATTTGATGTCCCACTGGATGCAAACATAAAGGTAACATGGCTTTTCAAATGTCAACACTGTCTGTGCAAAATAAGTTACTGAAAAAGGTGCCAAAAAGCTCCCATTCCATTTTTTTCAAAGAGCAAATTCTGCCTCAAACAACACTACAGACAATATCAAAACAAGGAAGACAAATGTAGCGTATAACGCATGATTCTTCTTGAGGTGGGTGATCAAATTTGATGTATTAAAGGAAGACGCCTTGTTTCCTCCTCTCATAACCACTTTTGCTTTGCAGTCATTGCAAATCGCAAATTTACTGTTAGTAGGTATCACTTGGAAATACTTCCAAACCACGGACATCTCATACGCACTCAGCTAGCTTGTTAGCCACAGTACGCGACCTAGAGACTAGCGTGTTGTTATTGTTATAAGTCATCAAGCACGTGCCTGTTAACATCCCATGCTGCGTTCATGTAGACTTGGAAATGCTGATGCTTACAGAACAAACATCAGTTATAAAAACCCGATACCGATAATTCCTGATATTACATTTTTAACTCAATATCGGCCGATATTATCGGACATCCCTAGTAACTACATAAGACTCATATGGGAAATTTTGGAAGACGTTAAATAGTCTGTTAATGTGTCATTCCTTTGCATGAATTGAGAACATTCAAAATTCCACATGCCTTTGCCCTTTGGCTCAGCTCTGCAGAAAGTACTCTCTGTTCCTGTTTAGATACCTCTGTGGTACCTTCATCTCCATCCCTGAGGCATCCGCTGACACATCCTATTAGGCGGCAGGACTTATAAGGGGGCCGTCCTGAAGACATAAACAATATAAACGTGCTTTCAGAAGCTTAACAACGGAGAAAGAAGTCCCACTGAAATGCACATCCTTCTGTGAGGGCAGCTGGGAAGAGAGGTGTGGAGCATTATCATGGATTGAGCAGCGGACCAGCTGCCCAGAGATGTAGTCAGCATGTTGTATCTGCGAAACTGTTCAATGAATCACACGTTGTGCAGCCGCTTAGGTGATAAATACACAAGCATGGGGTCTAACATACAAGATAGGACTCATTGTTGGTAGGGCTCGGCCTGTATTTCATAGCCTGGGCAGCCCCGATGATGGATGACCCAGCGCTTGGTAATATTTCTTCCACAATCTTGGTTCAGACGTTATGTTGAAAGTATCAACAGGAGCTCACTGTGGAGGTAAAATAATGGTGGGACGAGGCAGGACGGTGCAAGCGGAGGGGGTACAAAGAGACTAAATGATTAACTGGGAGAGAAATTAGATTATTCACGGTGGAGGGATGGAATGCTAATATAGCAAAATCTATCAAGCCTGTTCAATCTGGTGTTGCGATCGCATGATATTTACCCACTTGAAATTTCTCCATAAAGCCTATATTTTTTATCTTTTTGTGCATGTGTATGGTAATCCATTTTTTTAGCTGAGGTAAATAGACAACACTAAGGTAACAAACTGAGCTACAAGGCCCTAACTGTATTTATGTGTACACTTGTTGTTTCCTGGCAACATGTTCCCATGAGAAAATAGCAACTCCTTCAACGGTGTTGGCCTTCATATCCGCACAGCATTTGCCTTGTACTCAGAGGCCAATATGATAGATGCTAAAGGGTAACAAAATAAATAATGAAGGATAAAGCCTGAAACAGAACCCGAGGTGGGGTCTTGACACCCTGTCCAATTATCATCTTTTTTTTTTAACGGCAGCTGACAGCTCCAATCTAATCAAGCCTCCACTGACACCACGCACACACAAAAAGAGGGCAGCCTCCATCACCTGTGATTGCACCCAAAGCGAAAACAGTCCAGCCGGCATCACCGAAACGCTCTTGATACTTCACTGACGTCAAGACGAACTAGCGAGTCTCGGGGTCTTGGCGGCAGAGATCACTCCTGGCTGCGCACCTTGCATTTATGCCTCTGCCCATTTAATCTGCTCGTTTCTTTTTTATTGTGTTGCTCTCCGGCTATCTGTCCCATTTCTCATATAGCGTCTAAAAATACATCACAAACCCTTCCATTACAAAAAAGTATATATACATATATAATGGAGATACTGTATAAGAAGTGGGACGTGAAGTATGGAATAGCTTTGTTTCTTGTGTTGCCTATTCCGTCCCAAGATTGCCTTTCTAAAGCAATCAATTGTCCAATTTCTAAATTGGACAATAAAATTAGTTAATACATCCTTGGCATCTCATACATGACTGAAACCATCAAAGTCTCATTTACACCTGAGGTGCTTATTTTGGGGTTAGCTGCACTTGCATGATACCATCATCTCTTCAATGAGAAGTGAATTAAATCACAAACTCCTCAGCGAAACATTACAGTGAAAATAAAAAGGAATTCATAGTTTAACTGTGATCAGGTAATCATAGCAGAGTTGGATGACATTGTAATAGGAGCGCTAGAATTAGATTATTATAAAAAAAAAGTGGTGCAAATGTTCTTAAGTAGCTGTTTCCTCTTCATTCACTGGTATTTCTCTAACCAGAAAACATGAACTGAACTGTATTATTATGAAATAATGCCAATGTCACACAGAAACTGGAGAGTGAAGGGACTATGAAAGATTAAAGCTGGTCCTTCAATACACTAGCACAATGTGTCCATGTTTGTGTTTGCATGATGCATATCTGTATTAAAAAAGAATACCTCTGCATGGAAACGGATAGTCCTACAGTCATTCTACGTCAGGTTCTAGCCCACTGTTACTCTTAACTCCCCAAAGAGTTCCTCCAGACCAACCTTCACCTACAAATGTTTTGTGGACAAGGAAAGTTCAGACTGGCTCTCAGGCTAGTAAAGTGTTAAAGAGATACAGTGATGAAGATCAGTGTTTTGTAATTAATATGCAAAATTATTCTACAAGATGTTTTAAAAAAATGTGTATGTAACTGTGATGTAATAATAACATTTATCTTATGCATCCTTTGGAGAGTAAGAGAAACATCAGCATGACATCATAATGTTCCAGATACCAACTGTACCGTGGTGACCAGACATAAAAACTTAAGCTTTTTGTAGCTCCAGGGGGAGCTGCACAAAAACTGAACATCTGTTGGAGCTGAACACTTGAAAATGAGATTACCAGACATCTGTAGCCTGATGCTCATCTCTGCTTGCAATAAATACAGAACAATGTCCGTGCTCTCAATTGTCAACAATGTCCATCTTCAGCATGACGTGATTTGTCTGTGTCAAAATGATTACAAAATCAAAGTTAGTAGAGTCTGTAAAGGATTGGTTTTAGCCACAAACAGGCTTGGCTGGTAGGTTTCACTGTCTCCATTACACTCTTTTTGCTTGTTAATATTTCTTACAAGGTTTTGTTTTCCTTGGTGAACTAAATGTACTTCTGTATAGGGGTACTGTTGTCGTGGATACAATAATTAACACACAATTCTGAATTTATGAAACAATCATGGCCACAAGAAAACTAATAGTGAATAACAGGTAAGCTAAAACACACACACACAAAAAAACGTCTAAGTCAGATGTTTTGTGATCCATCCATCCACCCTGACCTCCTCCATTTGTGTCTGTAATGTCATCTGACTTCCTATCTTACTCCGCCATTACAACACCCTAGAACCCCGTTCCTGTGACTAAATGACTGATGCTATTCTTAAGTGGATAATCTTCAAACTGGCATATTTTGTCCAATACTTTCTTGTACAAACTCCCTAATAGAAGTTAAACACTAAATAAACCAACAGCAACAGCAAGGTTGCAGCTGTGGACAATATTTGTTGAGATAATCTCTTGTATGTGTGTAAAATGACTTGAAACCCCGTTTGACCTAAGCAGAATCACCAATGAGACATGAACCCCCAGGGAACCATCGTCACTAAAGATATCCACTCCTCTTATGACTTTCTCTAAACCTATTATGTATGAGCTCACTCAGTCAGAGCTACACCAATACCTCTAAAGCTACAGTCTCCTGGAGTTTTAACACATCACTACAACACTGCCGTCTAGTTAAACGTGATTAAAGGTGTCTGAGCAAAACTGCACATTTTGCTCTACTTGCATAACTTAAATCTGGGATTCAAGTGCAACCATTAAAAGAAAAATGTTGAAATAACGTGAACTACATTTTTCCTGCTTGGAAATCCTTGTCTTTGGAGCAGGCTGTATCTTTCTTCTCCAGATTTATAAGGTTGCAGAGTGCATTGTGCACATCCTGTAAAGAAGCTATAATTGCAGTGAATTGTTTTAAGAACAGAACTAAGAGTGTTAGCTGACTCATTGTTCTAAGGTTGTTATGTACACTCCAGTTCACAGTTTTGATCAAGCAGAAGTAAAAATCTCAAACCTTACAGAGCTTTTTATCCCACTCTGACCTGGTGATGGGGCTAAGGCGATTTATTGCAATTCAAAACTTTCCCAGCCGATATCCATGGAGCCCAGTGTTATTCATTTTGACCTTACAGTTGCAGAGTTGTTACAGACTGAATTTTGATTTATTTTTTTAGGTTGAACCAAAACTAGATTTACCACCTCAAGGATTTATGCCTCCGCCAACCAGTCAAGTTTGAGTTTGCATCTGTCTAGACTTATAAGATAGAATACATAGTGTGGAATTTAATAAAATGTTTAATGTACTTTTAGGTGAAATGGAAGTAAGCACTCAATGTACATGGATGATTCCACTAAATACACAATTCCTTTATAGAAGCAGGCCTTCTCATTTCTAAATATCTTCAACATTTTTTACAGAAGACTGGTTGAGAGTTCTGTCAAGCAAAATCAGTGAGCTTTACAATTAAGTGGGGACACATTGTCGATATTTATGTATGTCTATGACATAGAATTGTATTAGACATGCTGTGAGAAAGGAAAATGTGTATTTTGAGCTGACAGTGACCTTTGACCAATGAATTCTAATCAGTTCATTCTTAAGTGACTATTTGTTAAAAAACAACAACAACAACAAGAGGCTCCTTAGGTATTTTATTCACAGGACTAGACAGACAGGCTTACAAACTGAAAAAAAAATAGTGCCTCCGGTCAAGACTGTCGCCAGCACGGAGGCATAGAAAATAGCCTAGGGGCTTAAGGGGTTCATAATCCCGCTTGTATCAACAGTGTACATGCAAGCCCTGATTAACTAAATAACTTGATATTTTTGTTGTTGTTGTTATTATTATTATTCAGAAACCTGACTTCTGTTATTGAAAAAAAGATTATAAGTTTCCTCCTCTTTTGCAGCCTATTAATTTCTTTCTAAATTTAAGCCACGGAGCCCCTCTAAGTGCCACTGGGTTGTGGAGCAACTTGCGGACACCTATGAATAAGCTCTTTATATGTGTAAGGAGAGAGTCATGCTTTTTCCCTCCACCGTACTATGAAGCCTCCATGCAATTTTACAGATGTACCCTAGCTCTCAGTGCGGCTACTCAAGCTTTAAAGAAGCAATTAAAACAAGACATTCTCCTGGAACTTCACCGGGCTGCTCTCCTCGCATGTTGCCACAGATAAGCCGCTCAAACGGCAAGCCTATTTTTCTACCTCTCAAGGCTCGGGTGGATGAGAAGCAGAGAAAAGGAGGGAAGGAAATAACACCATCTTTCTGCAAAGCTTGCTATCAGCTCTTGCCACAAAGTCACAGGAAAATCAAAGGTAACATGTTATCTGAATTTGCTAATCATGCATTAACCTTTCGTCTCATAGACCTGCAGTCAGTTCATTTGATTGCCTTTGTTGTTGGTTGTGATTGAGAAGTCCCCCAAGGAAGTGTATGGTGCAATGATGGATTTCTGGTTTATTTTTAATCAACAGATAATTAGATCACTGTTCATTAACAACAAAGACTCAAGAAAGCAGCCTTATGATAGTATTTTTCACACGTGAACTAAGATGTTGAGATTTGTTGTGTTCGCGCAGTGCTTTTTCTTTCTTTTTTTTTCCAGAAGGTGGATTGGTTTTCAAAATGCCATAGCTTCTGGCATTTGGAAGAGCGGCTTACTAACGCTGATGCACACACTAGAAGCCCAAGAATAGAAAACTGGTTTGAAAATTTGACAAAAGAATTGTATCAATTTTGTATCAGTTTTGTATCAATGGTGCCACAGCTCTGACCATTCGTCAGTTTGCTCATATGCACAGGTTTCTTTGCACCTCTTATTGTCATATAGAGGTGACTTAAATGTTGACTTTGGCACGGACCTGACAACTTTCCCAAATACAAAAAGCCCCGTGCTGCAGTGTCCTGTAGAGGCCATTACCACGGGTTGCCCAGCTGGCTCAGGCAGCTGAGAAATGGCTCTGGGACCTGCCCATCTATCACAATCTGCCCACCTTTTTTTGTGGAGAATCCATCACCTGAGATTTGGCCCGGAGTCACTCCCTTGCCCAGGTAATTTTCAGCCGGGGAGGGAAACAGAGCTGGGTCAGGACGTGAGGGTTTGCTCATAAAAGTGACCTCAGAGGTAAAGAGAGGCAGCTGGATGGACAGATTTACCTCCTCTGGTGCCTTTTACACAGATGATTGTATGAACTTAGATGTGAGCTGTATTCCGCGCTGACCATTAAACTGTGTTGTTCAAGCGTAAATACAATGCTCCTGGTGGTTAAAAGAGTGGCTTGGCGTTTTATCATTGACATATTAAACCCTAATATCGATCTGTCCCTCTCTGTGACTCCCACTCTCGTTCTCCCATCTTCAGCTTGGGTTTAAAATATATAAACCTCTGACCTCACTATCTGCTCCAGCGGGACAGATCAGAGATAGCCAATCTTGTTCAAAGAGTGTTCCCCCACAGGCAATGCAGTCAGACAACAGAGACCTATACATATAAGTTGTCCATGTCACTAGGTGTACCACAAACATTTCAAACCCAGCATGTTTTTTTTTTGTTGTTTTTTTCATGGCTTCCATCTGTACTTTTAAAACAAGAGAACACAGAGAGCAAATTGAAAAAGAGACAAATGGCCAGGACCTCTGGGTGGTAACACTTACCAACAGGCACCATCTGATTTAAGTATCTCAGGTGCCATTCAGATCAAGCACCCAGGTACGACCCTTGAGGGTTCAGTCTGCTTGAAATGAACTACGGCGTACAGAGCGTCGTTCAACCACAACGTGTTGTCAAGTCTCCACCTGGCTACACTGCTCTGCCTCCCTAATCTCCCTGCGACAATTTGTTTATCATTTACATGTCATTGTGGTTCGTATCACCAAACCTATCCACATACAGTAATTTGCATCTCTACAAATCTCCACTCAGCTTCAGGGAGCTTTAGAGCGAGTTTTAGTTCATTGTTAGTGGTCTTTCTACATTGTTTTTCACAGTTCTTCTGGCTTATACGTGATCACTCATTGAGGATTCAATGCTGAAATGCAGGTAACAAAATAGTAAGAGAAGAAAACTTAAATTGCATTCTGTGAATTAATGAAGTCCTGAAAGTCCTAAGTCATGATATCGCTACTGATGAGACTATGGTAATACTAAGTTAACAGCCTACATGATTATTACACCGACGTATTCAAGACCAGAACACATCTGCATTTTCCCTCCTGAGTCTGCTAAACATTACAATCAATGCACAGGCGCATTTCTCATTGGCGTTAATTACACTGTCAGGAAAGATGTGACACAGCAGCACACTCATGATAATAAAATCATGTGAAAATCTCAAACCTTGGACAATGTTAGTAAATACTAAGGACCCAGGGACGCTGCCTGATGGAGTGTCTTTCAGGAATACCACAAGGATGATATTAAGGATCTCTCTCAGTGTGCAGCTACGCCCAGGGTAGGGTTGTCCTCACCTAGGAGGTCCACTTCTTCCCAAACAACAAGCCCTGCATTAACAAGGCCTAACCCTCACATTCAAGGTATTTCTAACCACCACAGTCATCACAAACAGCCAGAGGAGACAGGAGCTCACCAGGACACTGTCAACAAGTCTAGATGACCTGACAACATCAACTCGAGGGTGCTCAAGGCATGTGCATCCTGTGAAGAGTGGCTGAGGCCAAGAATAGATGTAACAGCACTCTCATCGACTTGAGCTCTCTGGCTGACTGCTTAGATGTTCGAGGAAAAGGAGTGTGGACGTGAGGATTATCAGGTGGGGAAACTCCCATCTCTACACTGGATCAGGCCCACAACACTTACAGAGCGGCACTTGGGAATCCTCCACATCGGCTCTCAACATTAATCACATTTCCACTCAACTACAGTGAGTGATGAGACAAGCTCATCCAAGTAAACAGGCCTCTATCACTGACCATCAGCAGCCAGTCGGCTTGCCACACTTCCTTAATTCGCCACTAGTTGTTCCACAACCTAAATTTTTCGTGTGAATACAAAATCGATGACAAGTTGAAGACAGCCATTCAAAGCTTCCCAATGCACTACAGCTTTCATTTAGAAAGGCAACAGAAATAAGAGTCTTCAGAATATGAGGAGGCTTAAAAGCAAAAGTATTGATTTTTCAAAGGTCACAGTTAATTTTCCATTACAGTTATCTAATTAGCCCTTGTAGCATTATGAGTAGGGATGCTATGTGTGTTTTCCTTTCAGTTCAGACTGAAGTTTTTTTTATTATAGCAGATCAATTAATAGATAGAACTGAGGCCCCTAGAGGTGCTTTCAGTCTGTCAGAATAGTGCGACCCATCAACCAAGTTGCTCACAGTGCGAACATAAAGTTTACTCCAACAGCACGCCACAAAATTTCCAACCTTGGCCTCTAGCTCAACTTCAGCCCTCAACCTTTTGCCTCAGGCCTGAGAGATCAATGCACGGAAAATAAAAACCACAAACTTGGCTCGCAAAACAAAATGAATAACCTCTCTTTCCACTTTCTATGGGACTTTGGCACCATCTGTAAACCTAAAGGGGCATAAGTGAGATTTTCAGCCCCCCGCGCCCCCAAGCACAAATGAACCTGCGGGGACCCATACATTACTTAATGCCCCTTAAAATAACCAGCAGCAGCAATAATGTTGCACCAGCGGGGCACACATATAGCAACATCAATTGGTGATTGGAGATGATGGATAATGTTGGCCTAACATTCACCTGCCGCCAACTTTTCCATGCCAGCAAATCGAGGCGGCTGCGGCCAGTGTCAGCCAACATTCCTCTCAGAAAATGAACAGTTTTTCTGTGGCTCATTTGTCAAGGTACATGAACTGTGAGCAAGCAGTTAGGAGCAGTTTTAACGATTAGGAGAGGAGAACATATCACACATTTACCAGCACAAAACCACAGGAGAAACATAGAATTTGGGAATCATTTCCCCTTTCTCCATTTTGGAAAGCTTCACAGCCGTGCTCGTTATGAACTTGTTTACCATATTAAGGCTTACAGATGGAAACTGAGCCCTTTGGATATTTCCTAATGCTTCATAACTGACAATGATAAAACAATTTACAGCCTAAAAAATACTATTAAACACATTAAGCCACGACATACTGTCAGACTGAAGTCAAAATGTGAGACGATAATCCAGAACCCCGACACATGCAGGCACACACATCGCTCAAAGAAATCTCAGTGAACACACGAGCTCCAGATACTCCCTGTCTCCCCAACAATGTTGAAGAAGAAATCAGCTCCACTACACCTCTCAGCGTCTGCTTCATCATCTTTGTGGATCCCACTTCGGGGGATTATGCTCGGCATTTATTAGATGGATTTCTCTCTTTGCCTGCAGGCAAATACAAGGGAACAAACAATTCATAACCCAAGCCTACTGGATACATATCAAAACAGCACATGACAAATAAGCCTGTCAAAGCCTTTCCTAATCTTTGCTTCTCAAAAGATACAGTTGCCTTTGACATTTTTTATTGAGGCATAATGAATTAGTTGTCAGTGCTACAGAGCAGGATTCAGAGTGACGTGTCATGAGGTTGGATTTGTCTGGCAGGATGATGTCCATTTCACTTTCTTACTATGGGACACAATCAGTAATGGCTCAGGCATAGCTGTAGTGATCTGAATCACCACAATTTACCATTAAAAATAGCATGTATGAAAGCCTTGAACACATAGCTTGACAAATGTTCAACTTGGCACGACAGAAGATGTCACATCGGCAGTCAGTGTTGTGACTGTTCACAAATACAGCTTTGAAGATGGCTCGTTGACATGCTCATTAAATATTTGTTTGCCTTGTGATATGTTAATAACTCTGCTAGAAGTGGCCATTAGAAGAAGGTAACTTGTTGCCATGGACAGATGCTGATGGTCAACAGGAACACTCAGATAAGCTGTGGCATTCAAACCTTGATTTCCTCATATTAAGGGCCCCGTGATGTACTCCACACCACTGCAACACCAACAGCCTGGATTGTTGACACAAGTTAGATTTGGTCCATGGAGGTGCTGACACCTCTTTGTGAATCAATATAGATAAATTAGACCATTTTATGTTCTTCTAGTCTACAACCGCCCAGGTTGAAATATACTAGTTAAGTAAAGCAAATCTGTCTTTTTAGGTCTCTTTAGGACTGAAATCATTCCCAAGCAATGTGACAAAGCAACCCAGTATTCATTATCTGTATAGATAAACACGATGATTTTAATGTGGCATTCCACGGAAAATAAAAGTTGCCTGTTGCTAATGACTCAATAAATGATCAGCTGTAAAGCCAGGGTTTGGTGACTCATGTAATTGGCCACAGGGACATTATCAAAATGAGTTAGCATCTGACATCTTCATTGTCAACTCGAGGTTTATTAAACATCTTTGTGACCAGGCTGCACAACTGGCAGTCTGTGGCCGTAGCCGAATAAGGACTGCGTGGTCATATCGGCAGAAACATCAGAAGCCGCCATTTGAATATCGGAGACCTTATTAATTCATAACCTCTCGCAAACGAGGAAACAGAAGGGGATGGTTAACACGAGCTAACAAGCTGAGACGGAGGAGAGGATGGAATGAGCTTTCAGAGGGCAGAGAGATACAAAACGACAGTTAAAGAAGTACAGCGGAAACTTCTTTTACAGATAAGAGAGATTCCTCAACCAACAGATAACAGCAAGGAACAGAGAGAGTGGGGAGTAAAAGCTACTATATATAGATAGTATATAGAGAGTGGCTTTCAATGGATTTGCTAGGGGTGGAGGCGGGATGGTGTGGTGGGGATTTATAATCCAAACCACTGCCTATATTAGATATTACGTGTCAGCCATCCAGCGTTTGAACTTGGGGGAGATATTATCACAAGGGGGAAAAAAATTCAAATGAGCACCAGATAAAAAATTAAAAGCTGAAGTTGGAGTCAGAAGTAGAAGTCCAACTTGCTGGGCTGAATCAATCATTCTCAGAGGATTAGCACAGCCATAACTGGCAGGTATGTTCAAAAAAATCCAAAAAATCAAATAAATTAAAACAAGAAACTGAGCAGGAGTTCAAAAACTGAGGGGTGAAGATGTGTCGTGTCACACCGTTTTGTTCTTCCTCTCCTCTTCCGGATGCTAAGCTCTCGCGTGTCACTCCTGACGCCCCTGCTGGAGCTTGTGACAGCAGATTATGAAGGGGATGTGTTGACGGCGGCGTGAGCAATATGACTGGCGTGACCTCTGCCGCTCACTGCAGATTGCCTCGCAAAGTGTCACATTTGCACAGGCTGGACAAGGGTGGGAGACTCGGGGCGACCATTCATTAGAAAGTGATGTGCCGCTCTGTGACGGGGCTCCATCTCCAGCACCTATTCTTTATTTTTTGCGACTCGGCCTGTCAGCGCCCTGCGTTCGGCCACATCCGGAGTGTGCGCAGGTGGTGCATGAGCTAACGTGAAATGAACAATCAAAAAAAGATCAGAGCAGGTGATTTTCCTCTGTCTGGGCCTTTTTCTCTCAGAATGTCAGCCTGGTAATTCCTTTGCATATATCAAGTGATCCGAGCTGCGTGAATGTCTATCATAGCCGGGAACCTTTTTTTTTTTGTGATACATCATCTGTGGCATATGCAGCGCTTCATGCAGGGGCTAGCTTTTGTTAGGATTCTGATGAATAGGACATCCAAAGAGATTGTCATATTAGATGGAGTGGGGGTCCCGGGTGTTTGTTCGGAGGTGAGATGAATATTCATTGATGTTTCCGAGCTAGTGTGCACCTCTGCGACAGGTTTTTGAACCAATGTGTAAAGTCTAATGCTTAATTTCACAAATTTGTGACTCCCAAATGATGTTTCTGTGTTGATTACATGCTCTAATTATAAGTAGTTTTTGACAGGTACAGTTCATGTGATGTGCAGCTTGTGGCACATTTTACGTGCTTCCAATTAATGGGATAAGTTACTTGACAACCTGTTTACAGGCTCTTATTTGTATAATCTAACTGCAGAGGACCGTTGAAATCCTTCATCTGAAAAAGTTACAGTTGATCATTACTGGCCACAAAGGAGGGATGTTCAGGCCAGCGAGCCTTTGGTATGCTATTTTTCCACCCAGCATCTATTCACACAAAGAGATCACTCATCATCTGACATATATATCTATCCATGGATTCAATGTGGGTCTCCACTCTTAGTCGAAAAGTCTTTTTCCTCCAGCAAGGTCGTTGAGTTGGAGTGTGAACATCGGCCGTCTGGTTTGTGATGAGAGATTAAAAGGAAAGCGGTGAGTCAGGAGAAATTGTATTGAGTCTTTTAGCGTGAAACGGCATTGAAATTTATAAGCGTGAAAATGAGGAGGGGTGGAATATGGTATGTGATGGGGGAGGGCAAAAGGTGGGCGGAATGCCAACATTAATGCTGTGTAGATAAAAGAAACAAGTGTATCCTCAAGATAATGGCGCTAGATTATTATTTTCCCAAGCAGGATGAACCTTAACATATATTCAGGTCATTCTCCACTGGAGATGCAAGAGCACTACAAGACATGAAAGAGAAGGGTCACTATGCTTAAATGAATACATCAATGGCGGTTCTGTTTATTGGATAAATTACACCAATCCACAACATACAGTTCTATATGAATGAGCAAATTAGAATATAGATTCTATCTCAGGTAATAAAAAGTCATACTCCTTTTGATTTCAGTCTTGTTGAGGTGGTCTGGTCCACTTTTGAGGCTGAAGGTTACATGTGAACTGAACCACTGCAAACATTCGCCTGTATGAAGAAAAGGAAGTTTTCTTGCTGAACTTTGATGAGATGAATGCTGCTGTCCTTCTTAAAGTAGTTGGAACCACAGACTATATAACAATGGACAGTGAAACAACTCCTCAAAAGTGAAGCCAAAGCAAGTAGAGCTCCCCCTGGTGACTGGCTGCAGTATAGGTTATAAACTCCACCCCTCCATGTTAGTAGATGGGAACCAAAACGTTTAAGTACACCTCAAATCATTTATTTTCAATTTTCTGTTTTTGTTACAATTAGTTATGTGAGGCACAGGATGTGACATCATGATCACTACCAGTTGCCATGTCAACCGCTCAGGGAAGCGGTCCTGTGGGACTATGAAGTTGGGTAAATAAAAAAGAAAAATACATAAATAGAGTATATATACATACATATATATACATATATACACATATATATACACTATATATGTGTGTGTGTAGTGTTATTTGCAGGCCTCAGGCATTCACTGGATAAATGTCAAAGCTTGACGAAGGAGACAAGACCTGACGTGACATAACAGCAATGTGGCATAGAGGAGCCAAGAGGTTAGTAGAATTCAGTGTGACTAGAAAAGTCAAAAAGGAAAAGACCTGATTACAGGTTAATCCAAAAGCAACCTAGAATCTTAAACTAAACTGTACAAAGTACAATAATTACCTTCAAATCTCTAGCATACATTAGATACATTTTAGCAGTGGATGTTTTGTTATGAAATCATCATGACTCTGGAGTAATCAAGTAAGAAATAAGGAAGATGTTTAATGATTAGTATTATAACATCATTGTGTTTAATATCTTATTTCGTGATGAGCTGTGACTTACCTTCTTGTTTTCCTCAGCCTGTCATGTCTACTTGAACTTCTCCTTCAGATCGCGAATCTCTGCGTTCCCCAGGGACTCGCCTGCAATTGCTGCATCCTGCTGTGTTTTATTTGTAGGTGGAGGAACCGATAACAACAGCGGTGGCGCCAGGGAAGGTGCAGAAGTAGCATCTTTAGTTGAAAAACACAAGACTTGTTACTTGCCTCCTTTTTCTCTGTAGTGCATTTCGCTCTATTGCTGAGAAACAGGTGTCTTTGTTGTCTCTTGATTGTTTCTTGCAGTGGAATATTTAATATATTTCCGCTTTTAAACAGCACTGCAGCAACTGAAAATATCTCGGTATGATACCCTTTTAGCAACTTTGGTCAAGATAAATTTACTGCCAAAGAGAAAAACAGACTCAGAAATGTAGAGTAAATCATCTTTGCTTCAGAGAGCCCCCTCAGTCTTTACATACATTGTATTTTTGTAAGTGCAATTTTAAAGTGAAATTTTGATGTCTTCCTATTCATTTACAGAAGTTTTTACCAGTTTGAGTACTGCTGAGAAGGTCAACCTAGGGTGACTCACCAGTGACACACTGACTCAGACTCCAAAGAACTACCGGCAACCATGGTCTGCTGCGATTGTGATGTCACCTCACCTTGGCTGTGTTTGCACTTGAATACACCACAAAGAACACACACTTTGTGTGAAAGATTAGGGAAACCAATAGAGCTACTTATAGCTGGAAGGCTAGGAAACTAGGAAGAACAGAGCAGGATATTGTATCAACAATACAGGATGCTAAAATCTAGTTCACCATCAGCTTGGTGTGTCCCTATGTCTAAATACATTTTCCAGAGACTTCAGGCTTTCTGGTGGTTCCAGAGAGAGAGAGAGAGAGAGAGAGAATTAATTTTTTGACTTTAGAAAAAGAAACTTCTATAAAACACGTCTGCACTGAGTGCAGAACGATGGGGACATAGCAGTTTTATTCACCATTGAAATCACACCTTCAACGCGGCCAATTATGCAAAAAAAGTGAAGGGGGTTTGAATACGATCTGCAGTGGCAGTATTTTTCTAGTATTAAGGTGCTATTCATGTAAACCCTGGCCCACACTGACATTCATGAAACAAAAAAATGCTCACTGATGTTGCTAGAGTGGCTATATTTAATGCCATGCTGAATTCAGACATTTTCCATTTGAAGGAGTGGCCAAAACAAGACTTCATGTCTTTTTTTTTCTTTTTTTTTGCTCTGTGATGAGTGATTTCAGCATGGTAAACCAGAGTGCTCCATCTGGCTGAACACATCCATCTATTTCTTCTTTCTTTGACACAATGGGACTGATTAAAAGGACTAAATTGATAGCCACTGGCAGAGTGCTAATTCTCTGCACTCTAACAGTGAGAAGAATTCCTGCTACCGTAGCTGACCTTCTTTGATGTAATTGCGATTGCATGCACACACACACACATATTACCCATGTCTGGTGGACCTACAGGTAAGTCCATTTATTTGGCCAAATAGATCCTGAAAAACCTTTCATAGTACGCTTGTGTAATGGCTCTGCCTTAGAAAATGGTCTTTATGGAATAATGCCGCATGACTTCACACAGAAAAATTGTGTCATTTAGCTCCTGTCTGCCGTCCTCGTGATCAATGATTGTTCCTTGATGAAACAGAAATCATGAGTTCACTTGCAGTATAGCAGCCAAGCTGAGTGGCACAGTGTTGAGGAGCCTTCATTTAAGCTGTTAATAATGCATCAACACAAACTCAACAGCGGCAGCAGCAGCAGCAGCAGTAACAAAACTCTGTTAAATCTGACTAACTGGGATGTCAGGCCCAATTACCTGAAGCGGTACAGCACAATCCTCAAGTGGTTTTAAAAAACCTCCACTCGTTTCACTAGTGAAGACCGAAAGCTGTTCATCAGTGTTTTGTAAAGAAATGCGACACAAAGCGTGGCCCACATTTCAAGGTCCTGAGGAAATTGAGTGGAATTGATGTTATCCTGCCCTTTCTCGCCTGCGCAGCCTTGAAAGCACTGTGTATGAAACACTGGGCTCGGCTCTGTTTTGTGAATCTGCCAGGATTTCAACATAAAAGACACAAAATATGAGGACAGGCAACACCCCAGCCGCCTATAGATTGGACAAATAGCCCATGTAGAGTCCAAAGGGAGAATATTTTCCGCAGCTTTTCCTTCTGAATGTGTAATGTCTGAGCTGAATGCAACATGAGCCTGGCCGCAGCGTCCAGGAAAGAATAATGGCAGGCACATTTACAAGTTTCATGTTGTTAGGCCTGAGATAAACTATTTCACTTTATGTAGTGTTTCGGTCATTAATCTTGGTGAATTGCACAGACAGTGCCTTCCCCTTCCATTTTATTTATCATAGCTTCACACAGGAGCCGGTTCACCCCACCAAGCAGTAACCTTAAGCACAGCACTGCTCCACTTCCTTGGCTTCAGCCTGCAGTGCTTGTTTTAGGGTCACGCCTATTCTCATTTTAACTATGTGGATACACTCTCAGAGAGGGGCTGTAACGGGACCAGAGATAGATCGTTGACACTTACAGTAAAATTTCTGGAGTGAAGTGCAGAGTGGTGGGGCCAGGGGGGAGGCTACAGTTGGGGCGGAATCTGATTGGCTGCTCCTGGTGCACCCACTACCTGAATCAGAAGGTACCCAAGGTGTTTAAATGAAAGGGTATGCCCAAAAAGACATAAAACAAACTAGAAGAGACACAAAAGGGACCGCACAGGGGGGCGCATTAAGCTAACCACCAAGGATGCAACTGCCAAAACAAACAATCCTACATAAAATAGCTGATTATACATTTTTTGTAGTGACACATGTGTGGGCTAATCTGTAGCTAAAGTTTCATAATGGAATCTCAAAAATCATGATGCATCAATGATTACACCGAATTAATAATGCGACTACTGATTAAAATATACATAAACCTGGCCCCTTGAGCACATCCAATTCATAGTCGCCAAAAATAAGTTGTAATTCCATGTGCCACTGCCGGTAATGTGATTCTGTGGCGGCTTTGGCTTTGCAGGAAAATAAGTTGCAGTCCCGCATAATCAGATTTCCCCTCCATAACCCCAGCTCAGATGTGTGAACGCTGATAACCCCAATGAGCTCTGACGCATGGCTCTGTCTCATAATGTGGGACGCATGAGTTTATCTCTTTGCTGTTAATATAGGTTGCGATGCTTAAAAACCAACAGCCTTGACTTGCTCCCTGCAGGCCTACGGGAGGAATCCAAATCGTGATATTGACTTTGGGGGTATTATAGAAGACTACATTAAGTCAAGTCAGGGATGTGACATTGCAAAGAAACTAGCTGATGACACTGAGCTTATTCAGAGCCATCGCAGATCAATTGCGCAGCTCAGACACAGACGAGATCCATCATATGCACTTATAATCCTGCTGACAGTACCAGCTCTCTGTCTGTTCTCATACATGACGTGTTTGCTAATATAGGAGTGTAGTGCGCCTTATGTTGTAGACGCTTATTCCACTGTTTACTAAGACTTACTTTTAGCGGTGCCATATTCACTTAAAACTGATGCAGCTGGACTTGGAGTTTTCTTCAAGACAATACATCAAGTGGCTTTTTCAGTTTTAAATGACTCATGTGGAGTTCAGGTGTTTATTTGGAACTCACGACACAAGAGTCAACCCAATGACTCACCTGCAATTCGAGGATGTTGTGTGAGAAAATCAGTCCTATTTGCCTTTGTATTAGATATATCACGACCTGTGTGACTAAGAATCTTCACAGACACGTTGGTGACAGTTGCTGCATTCTGGATGTGCTCTGAAACATTAGAAGTTACGGAGCAGATTTAAATTCTGATCATCTCAACCGCACAGTTAGAGCTGGGTGATAATTACAGCGACTGTTACCACAGTGATTATTACAGTTGATCAGCAGTGAGTCACGAGTCAGCCGGGATCATCCATGAATCATATTGGGACGACTGTGCAACTAAATTTGGGTGAGGAGCACTGAAATGGGTAGAATGGCCTACTCTGCCTTGTGGCATTTGAAAGGAGCAGTGCAATTTTTTTTTGCATTTCACTTGACGTACACACTTGGGACAAAGTGTATTTTTAGGTTGGGTGGATTTTTTTACATGTCATTTTAATATTTGAAATATCAGAATATTTCTAAGAATGTTGCAGTTTACAGTTTGGTATGAACCTTAGCTTAGACAGTAGAGATTAAAAAAAAGACATTTGGTTTTACAGATAACTTTCCTTTAACTGTGCATTAAGACAAATCCAGCTTATTCTTGATAATCATTGTTGTGAACAATGATATTTCAGCTGTGATTACCATAATTATGAACTTGATGTTGATTTTAAAATATCAAGGAAGGTCAAAAGTCCAACAAAATGCAAGCTGAGCCATCATACCCAATTATCCATATAGAGTATCAATACCTGAGTGTATTTTTATACAGTATGTAAGTTATGTTGGCACTTTGTACATTTATTTTGGCCTGATTGATAAATCTCTCAGCCCCAGAAATCCCCCCTCTACCATGAATCAGATTTTCGTGTCAAAGAGCTGCTACGTCTGCAGTGGGATGTTAAGCCCAAACCCCTGATTCCAAACTGAGAATTGAGCTTGAAGATATGTTTGACCTCAGCAGCAGTGGTTTGATAAATAAGTAAAAGAGACCAGGTTGAACCTTGAGTAAAGAATTTCTTCTTTAATAGCCTTAGTCTCAGACTGAGAGCAGTCATCTGTGAGCTTCTTGTGCTTTCATGCTGCCCCGGCCTTTGTTGCTAAGCACTCATAGAGTAATTTTCAACCTCTCTCCTTCCTAATTGTAACTGCACTGGACGAGATATCATCACTGATTTCAGCAACATATGTCTAGCCCTAATTATACTAACTATGTTTGTATCTAACAAATGTACTAATTTAACTGCTATTTAAAAATAAAAAAATACATTAATATAATTTTATCACACCAACGCTGGTTTATTATATCTTGCCATTTGTTGGTGTGTTTTTGTTGTTGTTTGGCTTTTTTTTGCCATCAGTGAAACCAAAAATTGCAGATATTTCGGATAAAAGCATCCTTTGTACATCCTCAATGCAGATAATTGAAGGAAATGTCATATTTCACTGAGTCTGACTTAACAATGATGGGAAAAAAAATAACAAGTACCTAGCCTAAGTCCACTTGATTGAGCTGTATACTGGGGGCAGTGAAGTCACATATTCCAGCGGTGCAGAAATGCAAATTAGAATGCAGACACAACATGTAATGTCCTACACATTGGATTAAACGACCAAAGTATCAGCTTTGTGTTCAAGTCAAACCTTGGTAGCATACCATAGCTCCTGAACTAGAAGGTGTCACAACCTTCTTGGTGGGATTCTTCCTAGGATTTCATAAGTATGTAGCAATATGACACAAAAACAGTCCACAACAGTGACCACGTTTACATGGTCTTTAGTATCCCGATTTTGATCGGGATATTTAGGTATCCCGGCTTTGTGTTTGTCCATGTAAACACCATATCCCGAATTCAGAAATCGGGATATGCCCATAAGACCGTGGTCACTGACAGAACAATCTCTATGGTTGACTGATGGGAGGGGTTGTCCGATTGCACCCAGCACTAACATAAAAGTATTTTATCAGTGTTTTCTTTGAGAAAATGCAGTTTTTGACCCAGCTGCTCAGCCATAGAGTAAAAAAAAACAAACACATGGTGGTAGTTAAGGATGAGGTAAGGGCAGAGCAACATCTGTGTGGCCCTTTTATTATGAGCCAACGGGCATATCTGTCCTGGAGGAGGCACAGCAGCTGCTCCAGAGAGATGTCCTGCCATCTGACAGTCAATGTTCACCCACGTGTAGGAAGAGATCCCTGCCTGATAGACAAACCATTTGGCCAAGGTCAGGGAGTGTATGTGTGTATGGTGTTGCCGAGAGGTTAATGAGTAATAACACCTCTCTGTTGATTCTCAATTCTGGTTGGCCGGAGGTATGCTATGGTAATCTCCATGCTAGTGTTAAGTCTAAACGTTATAGACAGATTTTGCAGTTAAAAAATCACCATGGGAACAGACAAGCTGTGAGAAATCATACTGCTTCAGTCAGGAAACTGTTCGATGGATGGTGATGTGTGGGAGGCTGCCAGGTCCCACCCATTAGGTTTACATGGCATAACAGCTCAATATCAACCCCAACAAGTGCAGATATTTAAATATTTTATTGAGAGCAGAAAGTTGAGCAAAGGCCAGTTGGTCTTCCAGCTCTGAAACTGTTTCTTTGCATGCTAACAAAACACAGGAAAATGAGATGATTCGGAGATAGTTGACTCGTTGCCCAACATGGGAAACTTTTCTCAAATGGTAACTTCATGAAAGTGTACCTCACTAAAGTCGTTAGTAAAAATAAAAGAAGGAAGGCATTTAACGTTAATATATCCAGAAACTGTGTAGCTTCATTGTATATTCGTATATTTTTCTGTATGTGGCCCTCAGTGGAAAAACATTTGGACAGCACCACTTAAGAACATCTCTATTCAGTGTCTGTCTCAATGCTCATTTTCTGAATCTCAAAATGAAGGTGGCAAGTTGGCATGATTACAGCGTGGCCACAATTTTGAGAATCAGACGGAAATCAAGGGACTGTACTTTCAATCATGTATGCGTGCACTGTGTGTTTACAGAGGCACTGACACTGTAAGTGATTTCTGGAAGAAAATGAGCCAGTAACGAATAGAGTCCAGCTTCCACCCAACATCTGAACAGACCATGTGTGTCTTTAACTGGCTGAGGGTCAAAAAGCATCCCTAATCAATAATTCACTGACACTGAAACCCCCCTGTATCCAGGTGTTCTTTCCATACACCATTTACTTCCCCACTCAAATGAGACAATCAATTTCACATCCCTGCATGTTTTATAAGTCTAATAAAATCTTGGCGCTGTCAACTAGGTGTGGAATATTTAAGAGTTCAATTCATTCTGCTGCTAGTGTACCGAGGCTGAGCAACAGTTGAAAGCGAGGAGGGACTGGTTGATAGAAAGGTCAGGTATCAGCTACTCTGACCACGCCAAATGTCAGCAAGACAATCTGATAATTTGTGACCCTGGGGTGAGGAGAAAATCAAAAGAGGCTATATGAAGGATCTGTAAAAGAGCCTGTGCAAAATGTCAGACAAATATATGCTGGGATGAATTGAGATGTCACTCAAGAGATCAGTGTCAGTATTCAGAAAGCACACACACTGTCTGCTGCAGGAGGCTGCTCTAAGTCCTATTACCCTCCATGGGTAATAAATACAACCAGCAGCGACAAGCTATTTGTTTAGATGATTAGAAATAAATGATTAGTGTTCTTTTCTGGAATAGTTTTACATTTTTTATTTAAAAATCCTGGATACAGCGAGGCATTGCATTTGACAGAGATGATAACAACATGCTTCAGTGACTTTGGATTGTAAAGCATTGTACGAGTAGCATTAGTTTTCCTGAATTTTAATGAGGAGGCTGCTTTCTAAATATTCTAACTGTTCATCTCAATGTCACATAGTTCATGATGACAGAACGCAACATATTCTTGCCATTTTTTTTTATTTTTTTTTAACAAAACCAATTAAAACCTGAGCTAAGGAGAATCAGGGGTGAATAAATCATTTGAAAAATCCTATTAGAACAGACATAGAGGACTCAGCTGTGTTTTTAAAATCCAAAAGGGTCAATGGAAGAAAAAAAAATTAATAGGCTTCATAGGTAGAAATAAATAGACTGGGGAAAGGTGGCTCTGATGGGAAATGAGTTTTAATAAAAAGCGGTCGGCTTTCTTCACAGTGGGGTAGGCAGAATACAGACTATGCCAGTATCAGCGACTCTTGGCTGGTGGGTACAGAGACTCGCTGAAACAATCAGCTCAGAGGCAAAGCACTAAAACAACCCAACCTTGCTACAAATGTGGCTTCCCTAGATGTAGGTCGGATGATCCAATCACATAACATGAATAACCTCGGCACAAAAAAGCAATTACCCTGCAGCCTAGACAAAGGGGCCGAGGCCCTGACACACCGGGGCCAGAGTGGCAGCACCGGGCCACCGCTGTCTGTGCTGCGGTACAATTTAATACTCTGTGCACTGCTGTTTAATCACATAGAAAGTGGTTCCTTTTTCCTTTTTTTTTGTGAAAACGTGTTGTTGGATGTGATTTATCCATGATGAACATGGCTGAACAGATAAACAGACCGCCATGTAGTCAAACAAGCTACAGTTTGCATGACAGATGGAAAATGCAGTGGGACAGGACTAAGCCGGTCTGTTTCCAGCAGTGAGATGAGGAAGCAGCTGCCTCTTCAGCCAGAACAAGGCTGAAGGTCTGGATGGTGTCAGGCCCGGACTCCCGAAGGCCCATGTGGATCAGCTGCAGTACGTGGGATTCTAAAACAACTCATTAACATCAGCCTGATCCAGGGGAAAGTTCCAATGCTGTGGACGGCATCTTGCCTTATTCATAAGAAGACTTATCCAGCTGCTCTCCATGACTATAGCCAAGTGGTTTAACACCATGGACCTGGAGAGACTGATATGGGCATGTCTCAAGCCTCGAGTGAGCACCACTCTAGTGGTAGTGGAGGGGTGAACATATCTGGACAAGAAAGAAGAGCCCATTGAGATTGAGACAAACCTACCTAAACCTTTCTACCTACAGTTTTATACTCTAATCTATGTCAGCTTCATCAGTGGCAACAAACTCATTAGTCATCCTCCATGGACCATGAGTATTTATAAAAAATGTAAAAGCAAATCTTACAATTGTTAAGGTGATTCAATCTAGACCAAAGACCAAAAGACAGAACAACCATTAGCTGTGTTGTACATACTAGCCACTGCAATTCCAACAAATGGGAGAAAAATATTACAGCAAATGACATCCTTTATGAGGATTTTTTTTTTTTTTTTTTTTTTGCATTCTTGCATTTCTTTTTTCATCCAAAGCCAGAAACCTTGAACGTAAATCATTACACTGAATTTTTAAATTCAATTTCAGAGCACTTGAATATAAGTGTGTGACCCCTTGTTGAGCCTGCTTGGCCATATGAAGTGCAGCTGGGAAGTCAATTCAGAGCCTCCCCAAGTAAAAACCATTGTAAATCTTACACTTAATTAAAAGGACCTCAATTTACTGCTCTTATCTTAGGTAATCATGTTAACCAATAGGGGTGCTAAAAACTCATTAGGGGTATGGATTTTAATTAGGAACCTTGCAGATGCAACATAAAATACCTCCTCAAACAGGAATCCTTTAGTAATGGGAATATTCAAGCTTGTTGGCTAATTGTAAAGATAATTATTTGCTATTCTTTTGTTTCTGTGCTGTTCAGTGTTTTCTCACAGGACATGTTTTTCTATCACATACTTAAATACTTTGTGGCGTTGAAACCGACCACACGCCTTAAGTACCCTGGGGTACATCTAGCATATGAAGCCTGGAGCAGTTCTGTAGTGGAAGTCAAATGAAATGTGAGGAAACTGCCAAGGATATAAATGTAGATGAAGTACATCATTTAGAACTGATAAATGCTTGATAATGCTCCTAGACTCAGTGTGAAATATTTTAAGTTATATGTAAATGGATGTCTAGTGTTAATGCTTACTATTCAACTACAGGAATTTAAATAGCTGACTATCACAGCATACAGTCACTTTAATTTATTAGCACTATTAAATCCAGAGCTCCCATTATTGCACTTGTAGTGTAAGGCAAATAACACAAATTTTGTAACTGTACAGTACGATTTAAGTTATTCCTGACCTTTCATGATTTTAAATTACTGTCATGTCAAGTTGTAGATTCAGTTTAATCACCACCAGGCATGTAACTCAAGCTAAATACTCCTAGCGCTTCTAAAGTCTCTAAGTGTCAGATATGATATAGCTTTGTCATTGAGAAAGGACGACAAAATAAGAATGAGTTATGTGTTGTGTCTTACCATTAAAATGGAGACGTGGAAAGTGTTTTTGCTCTATCAGTAGTTAACTAAAAAAACACATGGAAACACCACACCATGTAGACATGGTACGTATTTTATCAGACGTTACCTATTGAGCAAAGAAAAATAAAATAAAATATTATGTAAATGACAAACACACACTACTGTCACCTGTTCGTATGAGGTGTTTCCTTCACGCAGGTACACAATGTATGTGGCTGCTGGCTGCAGTCTTTGTGAAGTACGCCTTTTTCTACTAGACACAATTAATGTTGGCCTTTTTGACGTTGGTTTCGGTGTGTGCGGGTCTTAAAAGGTAATTACTTCTACTATATGGATATACACCAAATGACACCAAAGTTATATGGGTGAGTAAACAATCGTATTTTACACCAGAAATAAGGTTCAGGTTGTGAAAAAATGGTAATTCCCCTTTGAAACACTATATAAACTGTATTTCTGTTTTATCCTAATTCTTCCAGTCTTCCTAGTATTATTATTTCAGTTAAACATGTGAATCTTACATCTGCAACACGTATACCATAAGGCTTGAGAGCATACCATTCAATCTTGTGGAAGGGGAACCGACTAGCAGGCGCAGAGTGAGAAGGTGTTTTATGTTTCCCTGAGGTAGAAATTAAAGGTAATATCAAAAGGTCAGGCAGGAATCAGGATCCAGAGGAAGCAGCCCTGGATGATGAAAGCATTCCAGGTGGAGTGTGTGTGTGTGATCGTACCCACCAAGTCTTCCGGTTACCTCAGAGGTGGAAACAGCGATCTATGTCATACTTCGCTCCAAGTACCTGTAAAGAATCACGCACAGCAATAATCAATTCATCGAGAGCAGAGGTGCTGTGGACAGCATAAAATCCAGCTGATGATAAAAGGAAGCGCCACTGAGATTGGCTGGGATCAGGTCTGTAGTGGTGGTAGGAGGAGGAGGAAGAGGAGGAGGAGGAGGAAACATTATGCTGCAGGCCTGTATTGCAAGGTGGTAGTGCACAGAAGCAAGAAAAGTAAACCGTCAAGGTCTTGACATTTTGGAAATGAAATCCTACTGGATAAGATGAAACTACTGAAGAAGAAAAATCATCCACACTCCAAAATGAAACAATGTTTGGGCTGGCTCCATTTCCATATTTTTCTATTTTTAATTCTTTGATAATTTCAGGAATAATCATGCAGCAAAGTTTTCAGTACTGAGGTCTTCCCTGGTGTGCAAGCACTTCCACTGCTCATGTCATTCTTCACAGTACACAGAAACGGCATTTTAGGTATTTTAGCTTTAGACCCTTATTTACAAAGGGCCAGTGTTAAGACAGGGCTCTCTGAAACAATAATGACCCACTCTTCCATTGTTAACCTCCAGTATGCCCTGATAATGAGACTCACTGAAATCTCCAGTGACCTTATTTAAATGCAGTGGTTGAAATCAAGCTAACTCAGCCACTGTAGTTTCACTTTTCTGTCCTACATTACACAAGAAGCTCTTGAATGTTTTGCTGGGATACATTTAGACTGTTCTCTTATGGTTGTGAATAATTTTGAAGAAATATTGTCAGCTGTGATTCATTAAGTAAAACAACCCAGGTCCACATCAACCAGTTTCAACTTAGTTCTTGGACATGAATGCACCAGAAAATGGGTCATTTTCTTAAAGCACGCTTTATGCGTCACTGCATTCAACAGCTAGCCTGACAACCAGGCTTGTCCACAAAATTGCTGCTGTGGAAAAGTTGGTCTGATGTCGCTTCGCTAGGAACTGATTGCGCTCTGGCAAAGATCCATCGGGCCAGTTGAAACATTGTGGCGGGCTTTATGCTGTGACGGACGCAGGAGTAAGAGCGATGCTGAGGCTGATCTGTGTATGTTGTTCAGAGGTCTGTGCATCATTGGATGTTTGCTGGCTTACAGTACATCTTGACATGGAATTTTATTCTTTTGATTCCTGTGAGCTTTCAGCGGTGTATCCAATACATCTGTCCATTTAAATAGTATTTCTTTGTTACCGTGTTTGTATAATTGAGCATTTCATGGGGTTTCATAAAAGTGTTCTATTTTTCCTTGGTGTTTTCTGCATTCTTGTTGTTGAATTGAAGCTTGGATGAACAGTACCATGGCTCAAAAGTCTTCCTGCCTTACCTACAAGGATTCACAGTTGAACTAAGAGCTGACACCTGGGACAAATTGTGCAAAGACACCGCAGCAGTAGGTTTTTCAAGCACTAAGAGAAGGTTAAAAATAAAATAAATAAATAATGAAAACACCACTGAATGCAGAGGATTACAGCTTCAACTGAACAGGTCTGTGTGCCGCTTAGTTTCTGTTAGATTTGTTCGAGTTGACCGGAGCTGTTTGGTTTGTTTCATTTCATTTGCATTACCACTCATTTGCCAGCCATCCAGGGAGCAACAGGACTTCAAATCTCATGCACCTGACATTTTTCGTGTGAGTGCCACACACAGCAGCTTCATTGTTATTCTACACCTCATTTTATAAAACCTATCTGACTTTAAGACGCACACTTATGCAACAGTGTCAGGAGCTATTGCAGATCTATAGGAAATTATATTTGGAATTAGTTGCCATTTGTCTTTGGTAAGTCTATACATGGGGCCGGGCTGGCATTGGTCCAGCCAGGGAGGAACAGTAAGTCTAAACCCTGCAGGATGTGAACAAAAGATCGCCAGGTTACTCAGTCAATGTTCTCTGACACCACTTTAAAATACAACCTTATTCAGGTTGTGTGAGAGTTTATTCTGCTCGGCTCAGTATGCAGGCATTGCTTTACTCAGCAGCAGCAGCAGCAGCAGCTACTTGATACTACTTGCTGATCAACAGCTCCAGGGTGAATTAAGAAGAGAAGTAAGGTGTTTTACTTATTCATTTTGTTGAACCACATCTCTCCAGCTCTGAATTTGTAAATGCAGCAAGTCATGCTGAGAAGAAAAAGACATCTGAGATCTTCCACTTCAAACAAGGCTCCAATTATCACTTTCACTGTGCGCCGCCATCTATTCTGCTATGGAAGATTCATGGCTTCATTACACTCTGGAGTTCCCAGCATATACCAGCCATTGCTTATGACTGACTCAGCTCACATCAAGAGATCCATTGTGGTGAAGTCCCACCAAAAAGTATAGCTTTAATACAGAGGCTTACTTGAGATTATTAAAAATCATAACTGTATATTGAGTAGCAGAGAATAATACATAATGCATTCATGATGATATAAACCTTTTAAACTGCAGCCAATTTAGCTGCAATTGCAATAGATAAGATGGCCCCATTCTACTGAGCTCTATTGTGGTCCAAAAACTATTAAAATCTCATCAGTGAGCTACACTGTTGCACTGGCTACATGTCCCTTCTTAACCATGAACAAACACACAGTATGTATGTGCAAAGTAGTTTATTTTAACTACTGTGCACATACACCAACTTATCTGGTGCTACTGGAGAACTACTACTCCTGTGTGAGATTTGGGACACATTTATTTATTGCTAAAATAAATCTCTAAACTCTTTACAAGGAAACTTTTATAATGTGTTCTCTTTTTTAGGTTTTAAAATAAGATTTTTGGGTAAAAGTGCCAACGACAGTTCAGAAATGGAGGGACATATTATGAGAACTGCCAACAACTTGGCAGAGAAAATATAGATATGCCCCTTCCTATAAATATCAACATAGCCTTAGTTGGAGCGTTTTAGGCTTTAAATCTCTTACAAAATATACAGTGCAATTAGATGTTGCAGGTTACCTCAACACCTCCCTTTCAAATAGGTTTCCTCCACTACCCCCTGATGTTCTCTGAATACCCCCTGCTGGCTTTCTTAATGATAGTCTGTCAAGCTACACCTGTTAAATGTAAAGCGGCATGCAACAGTTGCATAAAACAGGATAAAACCACAACATATTATTTTTTACTGCACTCTTTGGGAAGCTAAGTTCCTATTCTCTGACAGGTCTTATTGCAATGGTCAGGTCTGAGAATGATATGGACCTCCCAGCAAGTAAGCAAATATAGTAATATGTGCAGTATATCCAAAGATATAAAAAAAAAAAAATCTTTCAACTTTTGGCTTTTAATTGTATTTAAATGTTCTATATTTATTAAAATACAATAGCTTAATATGTTCAAATACCCCAATAACCCAATTTTAGGAAAGAAAAAAAAAAAAAAGGTTATTGTCCTTAATGCAGTGGCACATGCAGGTCATCCTGTCTCACTCTTGTCCCATTACTACCTGTCTCTCTCTGCTGGCAACTAATCAATGAAGGCCAAAAAATAACTGACATTCAAGGAAATGTTACTATCGAGCATGAGTGGCTGATTAACATAGCACAATGTTTCTCAACGGGGGCACTCAAAGAACACTTGCAATATTTTGAAAGATGGTGCTGAAAGTACTTTTACAACCTGGACCTTATTTCTGGCATAAAATATGATAATTTACTCACCCATAGAACTTTGGTGTCATTTAGAATTTGACAATTATTCAGACAATATTTAGATCCCCATAAAAAACAAAACAAACAAACAAAAAAAACAACTAGAAAACTAGCAGTAGCAAATAGGTCAATCTACAGACCCCGGATGATGATAACGCGTAACTCCGGACTCAACGGGGAATAGCACTAGTGTATCATAACAAAATATTTCGCAGCAGATAATGCATTATCTTGAGGCTGCATTTCGGTGCCCCAGTCACTCCCACTACATGGATATACGCAGATCTAAATATCATCCGAACAACTCCAAATGACACCAAAGTTATATGGGCAAGGGAACGATTGTATTTTATGCCAGGATGTAAAAAAAAAATAAAAATGGTAATTCCCCTTTAAGGAGGCATTCATGTAAGGCCCAAGAATCACCACAATACAGGCTGAAACGGTCAACCGGCCTCCTTTATTTGGCCACTGGCTCAAATTAACACTTTGGTTTTTGTATGCATTTAGCAATAAAGATGTAGGCAGATGTTACCTGAATTCTTAATGCTAACTGAACTCTCGCCTAATCTTAGTGTATACATGATGGAAGTATCAATCTTCTCACTTGGTAAGGAAGTGAATAAACATATTGCTTAAATCTGCTGCTGCATGGCAGTATTTACACAGACTGGAACAAATGATGCATCTCACGTTGGAATATTTTACAGTATTATAGGACTTTTTCTATTTTAACAGATGTTTGCAGAAGAATGATGGTTTCATTTGTAGTGAAAAACATGTTTACTTTGCCTTTGTGACATCTGCTCATTTGTACTGTTTATGGTTCCTTTCTAGATGTGCCAGAGTCATTCTGGCATCTAGAGGCAACATCATCATGTTGCCCGTTTGTGGAGGCACCTTGGGAGTGAGGTTGTTAGGAATATTGAGCTCCGATTCATGTATGGCCACATCACTTTGATCCCACTGTGGAAAATGGTAATCGTGAGGTGGCAGGCATCGAACACAGATTGCCATGTCAGATAGGATTAAAAATAGCACCGCTTTTGATTGACGTGTTGTGGTGCAGTGCTGACAGATGCTGATGTGACAGGAAGGTTATGACAACCTTTTTGTGCAAGAGGAAAACAATAGAATGGTAAAATATGTATAAGGTTTAAATATGTTAATACGCTTTACTTTACAAAAGGTGAAGAATATAAATGGCCAGCCCCACAACACTGTCCAACAGCACTATACCTTTACTTCACTGTACATCACTTTGAAGAAAACCTTGTCAGACTGGCTGCATGCATTAGTAATCACTGTGACTGCCATAATGCCTTTGCTGTTACATGTAGTGTCTGCAAAGCACGCTGTCTAGGGTTGTATTGGTGAGATAGCACACTGAACAGATGATACAAAGTGAGTGGATGCATCCGATGTCCATTCGCTGCAGAAGCAAACTAAATAATATTTGGGACAACAGCATGTGGTAAAGGTCAAAGATTAAAATATTAATCCACTTGCTGAGGACAAGAAGCACATTGAACACAGGACAGACCGCTCGCAGTCTACACCAAAGAGAGGGAAACACTGCGTCACCTTCACACTGCATGCTGGAACAAGAACCGTGCTCCATTTGACCGTACCGCTGTGCTGCATGGTCTGTGGTGGTCAGAGCAATAAACCTGCTTAATGGAGTGTAGTCACACCATGATGCACCCTGCAGAGCAGCTCAGTCTGTGGTAAATCTTCCTGTTGACAATCAAATGTAATATTGGAAAGTAGAAACAAATCACAAACATCAAGTTATACTGACAGCCTTTACCCGGTAGTTATAAACCATGACTCGAGGGGTTTCTATTTTCAGGCCACACGTGCCCTTTGGTAAATAACGTCGGTGTCAAGGCCAAGTTTAACACTATGAGGGTGAGAAAAAACATATCCCAAGGACACTTTTTGGAGGCGTTGGATAATAACAACCTCTAGCAGTCCTCAAAAGAAAAGAAGGGAGATCAAAATTCAATCAAAATGTAAAACATTAAAACAAAAAAAGATATAATAATAATAATAAAACATCTAGTGGTATCAGAGAATTTGATACATTTATGATAACGAAATCATTGTATTTGCTTTACTAATGCTTGAGATTTGTTGATGATTCCATTCAATTTAAATTAAAAAGTAATGTGTGCAAAAGGTGAAGGTACAGACTAACTTTATTGAATACAGGCACAGTCTTTTAACAAAACAAAACAAATTAAATAATTCTTTGCACTTGTGCAGGTACTTTCATACTGAATAATTCAAATTGTGTGTCCCATTTACACAAACATATAACGCACTTGTACCTGCTAACAGCAAGGCAAGGCAAGGCAAAATTTATTTATATAGCACATTTCATACCATAGCAGTTCAAAGTGCTTTACATAAAAGAGAGATGTCATATATATATCAAAATAAAATCAATTGGGTAAAACTCTAATTAATAAGAATACATACATATCATATCCAAAAAAAGCAATATATAAAATAAAATAAAATAAAATGATAAATAAATGAATAAACGGATGGGAATAAGGAAATGAAAAATAGAAAATCAAATAGGATAAAATTATGGAAAAGCAAGAGAGAAGAAGTAAGTTTTTAATTTGGTTTTAAAACAATCTGTTGAGGGTGCGGTCTTGATGTGTTCAGGAAGTTGGTTCCAGAGTTTGACTGCATATGAGCTGAAGGCAGCTTCACCACATTTAGTTCTAATAGTTGGTGGAACCAGAAGCAGTCTCTGTTGCGACCTGAGTGACCTCGGGGGTGTGTAGTGGTGAAGCAAATCTTTTAGATAGATGGGGCTACTACTATTCAAGGTTTTAAAAACAAGAAGCAGTATTTTAAAATCGATTCTGTGATTCACAGGGAGCCAATGTAAGCGTTTGAGTAGTGGTGTGATGTGATCTGTTCTTTTAGCTCTCATCAGAATCCTTGCTGCTGCATTCTGGATTAATTGTAGTTGTTTGATAGTTTTCTTGGGGAGGCCTGAGAAGAGACTATTACAATAATCAAGTCTGCTTGATATGAAAGCATGAATGAGTTTCTCAAGATCTGTTTGTGTCATTAGATCCCTAAGTTTGGATATGTTTTTTAAATGATAGAAAGCTGATTTCATAACTGTTTTAATGTGACTGCTGAAGGAGAGGTCGCTATCAATTTGAACGCCTAGGTTTTTTACCGTTGTCTTTACTTGAAAGCCTTTGGTGTTGAGAAAAGAGGAGATGTTAAGCCTCGCATTTTTGTTTCCAAAGACAATCACTTCAGTTTTTTCCTTGTTCAACTGGAGAAAATTCTGACTCATCCAGTTGTTAAGATCACTAATGCAGCTGAGCAATGTTTCAAGCGGATTAATGTCATTAGGTAAGAGAGCAAAATAGAGCTGAGTGTCATCAGCGTAGCTATGGTAGGAGATCTGGTATTTTTGTATGACCTTTCCAAGGGGAAGCATATAGAGGTTGAATAACAGAGGACCCAGGATGGATCCCTGGGGGACACCACAGCTCAGGGGAATGATAGAAGAGGTCCAGCTACCTATCGAGACAGAGAAGTTTCTATCTTTAAGGTAAGAGCTGAGCCAGCTAAGTACAGTACCTGAAAGCCCAGCCCAGTGTTCTAATCTATTTAAAAGTATGGTATGATCTACCATATCAAATGCTGCTGGCTGCAGCTATCCCCAGCAGGATGCAGCCTGACACAAACACACACACAAAAACAAACAACTAAAAAAACATGAAGAACAGCACAAGGTGTTGACCTGGCCTCCAAATTCACTAGAACCCAAACTGATCAAGTATCTGTGGGATGATCCAGAGGCCCCTCCCCTCAACCCATAGGACCCAAAGGCCCCTACCTACAACAGTCTGTTGCCAGGAGACCCTCAGAAGGCCCATGTCCATTCTTTGATGAGTCACAACTGTTTTGGAGGCACAACGGAGACCTATATTAGGAAGGTGGTCATAATGTTATGACTGGTCAGTGTACAGCAAAAAAACACTATACAATATACAATCAACAGACAGATCAACACACCAGCAACATGTGTGGGATGTTACCTCTGACCAGTCAATTTCTTAACACTGTCCCTCATTTAGAATCAGCTTTTTTCATAACAAATGTTCCCTTTTTTGTTTTTGGTCTTACTCTTTTAACATGATGAAGCCGTGGTTTCTCTACTAATGTTATACTCTGATATGCTCTAGGCAGCTGGGAAGAGGGAAGTCTTGTTTCCATGTTTGCAAGGCTGAGGTGCAGTAAATGATCTGTTATAATCCAACCTGTTACTTGTTTTGTCATAGTTTTTGAAACTACTTGTGTTATATTCTTAACCCTCAGTCAACTTGGAAGAACACTTAACAACAAAGACACAGTGGGAAGAAACATTAAGTGCACCCTTTGTCTAAATTTGTTTCAGATTTACAGTGAGACAAACCACTGAGGTGATTTAGTTTTGTGGTCGCATTTCATTACAGCTGGAGGCACTGCTGAAGTTATAAAAGAACATCTTGACACTCCACACTTGACACTATCGGTCAAATGTTTTGTCAACTAATAAAAGTAATGTTTGGGTAGAAGATGCAGCGGTACGTCAGGCAGAAAAAGGCATTTCAACATCATCTCAAAGAGGATGCATGGTGAAGGCAGCAGCATGATTTGGAGCTGCTTTGCCACGTCTTGGTCTGTTATCAGCAAGTAGCAAATTAATTTATCTAGAGATCCCCCAGGATAACACCAGAGTAAGGTAAGCTCAAGAGACCATGAAGAGCTCAGAGAGTCTGCCACACCAGACATCCTGAGAAGCTGTCCAAACATCCTTGTCCAATGTTGTGCAAGTCTAATCTTCAAGTACAAGATACACTTACTGTATATGGGGAGGCTTAATACACTGACAAGGTTTTCTTGCCAGTGTCACCTTTCAGATTATACACAAAGTTACTCATTTATTTTAGTAACTGAAACATAGGTAACCAGATTGTACTTAGGTTCCCCATGTTGAATATGATACTGAATATGATGCTGAATATGAATATGATGTGATGGATACTGACAACTGCACTGTTATTTTTCTGCCATTGCATATGAATATTTATGATGTGCAAAAAGGAAAATGAATCGTCCCTTCACTGCTGACCTTGACCCACTTTGACGTAGTTGCTCACATTGCAGTGACAGAGCCCCCTCATCCCCAGCCCGTAGTCCAGGAAGCACACTCAAATATAGTAAAAGTCATTTCCAAATTATTCCCAATCACGGAATCATACATATAAGCTTCTTTTTAGGTTGAATAAGCCTCCTAAAATGCTTTTCAAGATATTCAAATTTACCCTCTTCGGCAACCTTCTTCATTTTCTAAAAGGCTCAACACTGCAATGACATGCCATTTCACATAAACCATGGGAGCAGCCAACCCCTGCTGCTGAATAATGAAAATCACATCAACCAGCCTTCCTTCGTCTCTTGTCTACTGCCATCACATCTCATGGTGGAGTTTCACCCATTTCGCTCTACAGTGCGGTAAAGCTGGCAGCCAGCCCTCGGCTCTTCACAGCAGACGCTGAGTTTGTGACAAGTTAACTCCGGTACTAGTCAACCCCGCCGAACAGAATGAAACAAGATCAAGCTGTTCTAGCCCATCAAGTTTAGAGGCACATTACCTAGGAACAGACATCCAGGAAAACAGCTGCTGCAGCAGTCCTTGTTGGAGCTGCCGACTGGTCCCGCACTCTTTCACAGAGTCCCCATGTGGCTCCTGTGACACATCATGCAAATCCAAATGGATGCCCCCAACTTTATAGGAGGAAATTAATTTGAATTTTCTGCATTTTGAGCAGCCTGTTCAACAACACCACATGGCACCATATGGTAGACGCACAGAGCCAAAACAACGGTTGGGAAATGTTAACACAGTCATATTTGAGTGGACAAGGTTTTAAAGAGTGCTATAAGATTGAAATTGCTTCGAGAAAGCAGGTTCTTACAAGCAGAAAAACAGGAAGCTATTAAATACATTGAACACAAGTGTTCATGTAAGTCTTATTCAAAAGCAAGGCCTAAAAATATTCCAAACCTGCGCCCTAAAAATATAGCTTTACTTTATCTTTGTTCCACTTGACAAGCAAGGACACAGTTCCAGATAAAATACCATGTAGGCCATTTATTTCATATTACAAAGAAATTGAATGTGACAAGCTTTTCCAATTGCCTGGCCTTTCACAACTGATTATACATTTCTGTCTAGAGCTAAAAATTGTGAAAAAAACATTAAGCAATTTACATATTATGTAGCCTTTACCTCCTCCAGAACACTTGTGTGAAGCTGAACGATGCACCCATATTCAACTGAAAATTGATAATGGCTCTGTAGCGTATCATCAGAATCTGTAAAAATTAAGGATGAGTGATGTGTACCAAAAGCAATCTGTTTGATGAGTACTTCGAAATCAATTTCAAGCAACAAGGGTCAAAGCAGCCTCCCTTGATTTGACAATGGTACTGTAGCTTACTGCTCCCCTGCTAAATGGTGGTGGGTAGACACATGCAATTACCCAGCATAAAACACTCCTGACTCCCTCCTAATTATAAACCCTTGTGAATAATCACAGCCCACTGCAATTAATGGAGCAACTCTTCAGCAGAATGCTAGAGAGGGCTACAGCATGCACTGACGACACATTTTAATTTCGCAGATTTCATTAGGCCTATCCATTTTTGAAATTAGACTTATGAAATGTTGCCGACCTTCTGATGCCACAGAGGCAGGCTCTGATTGCAAATGGCTCCGAGAAATCACATAAGCAAAGTCCTGTCAACATCATCTATATTATCCCGAAAATAAAAAAATAAAGAAAATCACGATAATAACCCTGTAGAAATCTAAATCAAATCAGTGCTGTTCCCTGCATGATATAACACTGCTTTATGTGTGATTGGATTGGCTGTGTAAAAATATATCATAATCAACATAGAGGGATACCTCTATGTAGATACTGCAAAACTTGGGGGCTAGTGAATGAACAGCTAGCTGGTAGTTTATGTGATGTTAAGAGACAAACATCCTTCTCAACCTGTCCGTGGAGCACGACAGAGACAGCATCCTGTCACTGAACGAGCTTGTCTGCCTGACCATGGTGTCGTCTAGAGGGTGGTGGACATTGTTCACGATGGACCACAGTTTGTTCAAGGTCTTTGCCTCTGCCACCAATGTCAGGGACTCCAGCTCTGGCCCTTCTACAGATCCCGCCTTCTGTATCAGTTTGTCCAGCCACAAGGTCCCCTTCTTCTCAGTGCTAGCCTCCCCAGCACACCACAGTGTAGAAGAGGACACTGGCAATGGTAGTCTGGTAGAACTTCTCTTTTACTTGAATCCACTGCCAAAGACCCTTGGATTTTGAAGTAGATAACATGAATGATCATCTCTAAAAGCAAAGAACAGACACACATGTTCTTCTGCTCTACCTGGAGAGTAGTTTTATCCAGTCTTATGCTAATAAAGGGAATTATTTTTGAAAAAATAATATATCATCAAATCAAAGCAACAAATAGCAGTGCATGTTTCCTCTCTCTCAGTGAGAAAAAGCCCCATTCCTGTTTCTACACAGGAACTAAATCCATCACGCTCTCCAACATAACGGATCATGATAACTCAAAATGTCACTTTAACTGTGCACGCCCTAACCTCCTCTGTTATTTTCACCCACCATCATTTATCTCTTTAATGAATGCTTTACACAGTGCAACATTCTATACAGGAAATGGCTTTACAAATAGGCAATATTTTAATATGAAAAATGTGCACACGCTGTTTTATGTGGTAAGAAATATTCCCATCAGCTACAAATTACTGTACCATCCATTAGCAGGTAAACTACATTGTAAACTTTTAGTTATAATCCAAATCAATTCTCTGATCAACTAATTTGGTTGAATAAAAGATAAACTAGATCATCTATACTTGAAACTTCAAGTATAAATGATGGATGAACCCATCACTATAGCAATGGTGTCTTATGATATCTTTCTCACACCAGGAGTCTCTTATCAATTTTGCAAGACTGTCACCATCAGGTCCAAGTGGCAATAAAAACTTCAGTGACAGTATTGGATCAAAGTTGGGAGAATGTAAGGCAAAGGCTTCTCATATAGGACTCTACCCCTAAAGCCACAATGGATGGACTGATAAGAACCTGACTCCTGGCAGCTCAATGCAAAATGTATTAACATACTATGCCATTACCTAATATTGCCTGCAGAATGTCCTGCAACTGTAAAGTTACAGGGGAGAAAATTGGGTTATAGCGGATGTCTTATTGCACAGTATATTCACCCTCTGCACTCACTGTGGGAGCCAATACTGTGGCCTTTGACCCATGGGAGTCAAGTGAAGAGGTTGAAAAACAGGAATGATTGGAAAAACAGAAGTCAACCTCTTACACAGAAATCACCAAGGACCGTTGCCGGTGTACAAGTCAACATACACCAGGCGGAACATAACGGACTAGAGAAAGCATATTCTCAAACTCTTTTCACAGTGCATATGGACAGTGACAAAGCCATGATCCGTCACTCTACGAACACTGCAGCAAATTCCACAAACAGTTCATTTGCCAAAACACCATCACTGCTCCAAAGACGTACAGAGATTTTTCATTTGAAGACTAAAGGGACGCTGTGGAGTTTCCTTGCAAACAAACAAAAGCAGTGTTTGCCTACATCCTTGTTTGCTTTCCCACATCCCTCATTGCGTTTATTGGTGCATTACCACATTTGGTTATGCATCATTGCTCTTGTGCACAAGAGCTTACAGGCATGCTAGAAGATCAGATAGGGTGGACTTACTGTGTGCAAGGCAGTTAAACTAAAAGCTAACAAAAAATCTTCAAGATATTTAAATGTGGACAATGAATTAAGTTCATCTTTAGCTTCCATCTGAGTAGTTCTTATTAATTTTAGCAGAATATGTGAGAATAGAAGCAGTAAGAGTATAACTGTCCTGTATCATTTGACCACACTTCCATTCAGACCTCCTTCACTTGGACGATGTTGGGTAGTTTTCTTAAATTAACTGACAGTTTGTTTTTTTCCAACCAATTTTATTCCATAACCATCCATTTCGTGATGGGTTTAAAGGTACACTAGGGATCATTCTGCTGCAGAAAGGTCAGTTTCCAGCTCAACTTTAACTTTCCGGTTGCACATTTTCTTCGAGCACTTTCTGATACGAAGCAGAATTCATAGTTGATTCAATAGCTGCAAACTTCCCATTCCCTGAGGCGGCAAAGCAACTCCAAACCATAGCATTTGTTCCACCATACTTCTCTGCTGGGGTGTTTTTTTTCCTCCTGAAAGGCTGTCTTTGATCCGCATCAAACACGTCTACTGTCACTGTGGCTACACAACTCTATCTTTGACTCGTCTGTCCATTACTTCAAAAGTTCATGTTTTCTCTCATATGTTCTCAGACAAAGTGTAGCTCTGCTCTGATGCTCATAGTTGACAGCAAAGACTTGTTTAGATTTTTTTGTTGTTGTTGTCTGACACACCTCCCATGCAGGGCAAATTGGTGCAATCGCTGTCTGATTGTAAATGACTGTACTTTGACACTGTGATTAGGGAGTTCTTAGAGACTTTTTGTGCATCAAACCGATTTTGCCCAGACAGCCAGTAGTGCGCAAAGTGGCAGCTGTTTGAAATTTCTGCCAATAAAAAGGATTAATTTTCAAATAATTAAGACATTTTTTCAATCCTCCCCCCTTTTTTTTTTGCCGAGGCCACTGAGGGAGTGCCTTAGTCAAGAGAACACCATCCTTCAGTGTCAGAGTTTTAAATGAAACACATTACACTTGGCCGTGATTACAAATTTATAGATTTGAAGGTGTGATAATTGTAATGGTGTGCTTTTTATTTCATTTTTTTTTTTCATATGACTGTCATCTGTATTTATTCATTTAAAAGGTAAATGGCCTTGCTTTTATATAGTACTTTTCTTTCTATTGGTACTCAAAGCACTTTTACAGTCACAGACACATCTACCCGTTCGCACGCATACATTCACACACCAGCATCACGCTCTGGAAGCAACTGGGGGTTCAGTGTCTTGCTCAAGGACACTACGGCATGCTTTATCAAGGCTTCCATCGAGTAGTTTTTTTAAATAAAAATTTGTTTTTACTACGGGCTGCAGGTACAAAAATACATTCACTGTGCATTGTACTATGTATAACTGTGCATGTGACAAATAAAACCTTATCTTATCTAAAATTTGCTACCCCTCTGGTTTATGGAAAACCTGCTCTACCTACTGAGCACAGCTGCCTCAAACATAATTTACGTTCAGAAATGAATGCATTCATTCACTCATCTTCTGTAACCGCTTGTTCCCATAAAGGGCCGCAGGGTCTGCTGGAGCCTATCCCAGCTGTCATTGGGTGAGAGGCAGGGTACACCCTGGACAGGTCGCCAGTCTATCGCAGGGCTAACACAGAGAGACAGACAACCATTCACATTCACACTCACACCTACGGCCAATTTAGACAGACACCCAGGCTCAGTTGGCCCATGGATTCGAACCCAGAACCTTCTTGCTGTGAGGCATCAGTGCTAACCACCATGGCCCTGTGCTGCCCAAAACTATGGAAATATCTTAATAAATCCAACAAAAACAAAACAAATCCAACACTGAATGCACCATATTTGCAATGCCTGACTCCTCCCCTTCCTTAGTATCATGCAAATCTGTTGTTGTCCAAAGTGATCCACATGGTTCCACTGTCCCTTGCTGTTTTGGCTAACACGTTCCGCCATTTGCATGAACACATGCTCTGTAGTTTGCTTTCCACATGACTCAGTTCCACATGTCGTGCTGCTGGACATTCTCACTAGAGTAGCACCAAATGTGGACTTATCCACAAGTGGCTCTCCATTGTAAAAGACTAACAGAGAACACCACTCTCGTTTATTATAATGATTTTCTAGACCAAAATATATTATTTCCTCTTTGGCTGTAAATATTGCAGGGGAAATTATATTGTGTCCTGCAATTTCTGTAAATAGAACTATACAGAATATCCATTTTTAAAGACATCTTCAGTATAGAAGATGTGTGCTACTAAAGTGTGCTTTCAACTAAATGCCAGAGCAAAGAAACTAAATATTAAGAGATGGGCTAACATCCCTTTCAGCTGAAGACATAAACTAGAAGAGTATATGCTGGATTTCATTTTCAGACATGCATTTTTTCATAGGTAGTGTGTCTTTGTGCTTTTAATAGCAACAGGACTCATCATGCAGCATATCATTTAACTTCCACTTATGTTGCGAATTATAGCTCAGGCTCTAATGTGCTGAATAAATCCCCCTGTCTCTTTCTCTCTGTCATGCTCTCTCTGACTGGTGACTTGACTCGTGGCGCCCTCTGGGATGGTACTTGCGTTTAAAACTGCACTTTAGTTGACTCTGTTTCGGGTGGCTGCACAGCATCTTGCCCTTGCCAAGTTTCACTCGCTAGGAATTGCAAAAATCGAGGCTCAGTGCACGGGCCGAGGGGCTTACGTGAAGCTTAGGGGAATGGGGTCAATCTAAAGTAAAAACTGTGACTGCATGCAACAAGTCCAGATGAGGTCTCTGTGGGTTCTGGGTAGGAACTCTGGGGGAGGAAGGAATGTATTCAAAGGAAAAGTTACTGAGGCAAGTTGAGGCAAAGATAAATCACACACAATGTGTTTGAGAGAATAAACCAAAGCAGTCCTGTAGGAAGTGAGATGAAATTTAAACTGAAAACACTACTTCCTCAGAGTAGGACTATGTAAGTAAGTAAGTCTCATCCAGATCCAATCCAGGCCAACTGCAGCCTTTCTGAGTGGAGTTTGCATGTCCTCCCTATGTCTGTGTCGGTTCTCTCTGGGTGCTCCAGCTTCCTCCCACCACCCAAAGACATGCTGGTTAGGTTCATTTGTGATTCTAAACTGGCTGTAGGTGTGTATGTGAGTGTGAATGGTTGTCTGTTTCTCTGGGTTAGTGGTGCATGTCAAAAAATCTAGGGTATTAGTACACCAACTCAAGCAGATTACTGCCACAGCCCATGTTAACTCTTGCATGTGCAAAAGGTCACATTTCCCTGAGTTGTCTTCTTTCCCTGAAGTAGCACTCGGATGATTGGATCGGCTCAAGAGAGGCTGCTTAGTGGGCAATGTTCTGCTGAAAAAGCGTGTGAACAATAGCAGCAGTGTTGATTTACTCCAAGCACTGTGATCAACGAGGTGAGAGATTTAGGGGTTATTTGACATAGTGCATTCAAGTAAATCAACCTGCTGCTATTGTTTGCCAGTTTCTAGCAGAACACTGCCTACTGAGCAGCTTAGGGTTTCTGTGGGGCAGTACATGGAACTCTAAAAAACTTTGGAAACTGAATCTCTCGCATCCAAAGCCTGAACAGGCATACTAAAAAAGAGCACACTGTCATCACATCAATAGATTGAGCTTTGTTCACTGGGTAACAGAGGAGCAACTTCATCACAGATACAGACTTTGCTGACTCAAGAATGCAAGACTGCAGCCAGGAAAAAGTCCTGTCAAGACGGAGCTGTCTAGCAGTGATCTCAAAGGACAAGACGAAGCTCTGAAAACACTTTTTAGCCAGGGTGGGCGATGGAGGGTGGGTGATGAAAGAAAGCCATATTTATTGATGAATCCAAGTACAACAACCAAAACTTGCTGGCTGATTATATCAACAAAGAAAAAACATATATTTCTTCAAATACAATGTCTCAAAGTAAACATAATGTGAATGCAAACAGAAAATCAATGTGAATGCAAACAGAAAATCAACATAATTGACCAAAAATGATAATACCACTAGAAAAGATTGAGTCAGTCAGTCTGCCTGTTTAAAGGGTGAAAAGTAGTCACTGTGCTGTTTGGTATCATTGTGTGTGCCATACTGAGAATGGACCAGAGGAAGCTAAGGAGAGAGTTGTCCCAGGGGGTTAGAGAGAAATTTATAGACATACAAATTAAAGGTTAAGGCTACCATCTCCAAGCAGCTTGATGTATCTGTGACTACTGTTGCACATGTTATTCAGAAGTTTAATGTCCACAGGACTGCAGCCAACGTCTCTGGATGTAGTTGCAAGAGAAAATTCGAACAGATAATACAAATGGTGACCAAAGAGCCTAGAACAACGTCCTAAGAGATTTGATGTGAACTCCGAGGTCAAGGTACATCAGTGTCAGATCACACCATGCGTTGATGTTTGAGTCCAAATGCACTTTATGGAAGACAACCGAGCTTCTGAGAATGTCCTTTGGACAGATGAGACAAAACTAGATTTTTGGCATTTCACATCAGCTGTATGTTCACAGACGCAATAATGAAGCATCCAAAGAAAAGAACACTGCATCAACTGTGAAACATAGATCAAGCTCGGTTATGTTCTGGGGCTGCTTTGCTGCATCTGGTGGTTTGAATCTCTGCAGGGTGCAATTAAATCTCAAGACTGTCAAGGCATTCTGGAGCCAAATGTGCTGCCCATTGTCAGAAAGCTTGGTCTCAATCGTAGATCATGGGTCCTCCAAAAAGATAATGACCCAAAACAAACAGCTTAGAGCACCCAAGAATGGTTGAGAAAAAAAGCATTAGACTATTCTGAAGTGGCCTTCCATGCGTACTGATCTAAATCCTACTGAACATCTGTGGATAGAGCTGAAACAAGCAGTCTGGAGAAGGCACCCATCAAACCCCAGACAGCTGGAGCAGCTTGCTCACAAGGAGTGGGGCAGAATACCTGTGGACAGGTGCAGAAGTCTAATTGACAGTTACAGAAATCGTTTGATTGCAATGCTTGCCTCAAAACATTGTGCAACACAATACTAACTTAGGGGTACCTTTTATTATTACTATTATTTGCCCAGGCCAGTGGTATTAGTTTGATTTTTAAATGATTCTGTTGAACCACAATGCAAAATCGTCTGATTTTCAGTAAAATTTTATTTATTATTGCTTTTGTCAGTTTCAAGTTATGCAAGTGGCCACCATGGGTTTATCAGGATTTTCAGGGTGAGGTAAGACCCAAACGCTGGACACCAGGCGATGAGGGAGGAGTAGGCAAAAAATTAATTTAATTAAACCAAAAGTAACACAAGACAGGTGATCCAAAAACAAAAATCAAAACCTTCAAATAGACAAGAACTTAACATGACAAGACCAGCGCTAGAAAACACATGGAACAGCATGACGCAAAAGTGGATAAAGGGACAGCAGGACTATATATACACACAAGGGCAGAGGAGACACAGGTGAAAACAATCAGGGCGGGGCAGACAATTACACAGGTGGGAAATCACAGGACAGCAAGAAGGCAAGACAGGAAACAAGGAAAACCATGACAGGGTTTTTCTTTATTTAAAGTAGTGAACGTCAGTTGGAGGCCCGTTGGCCATATTTGGCCCACCACCACTTTCCATCTGGCCCACAATTGTGGCATCTCAATAACAACCGCAAACAAACCGGAGAAGAGCGTGGTAAGTGCAAGTGTGGCACATAAATATGAATCACATAAAAGCGACAGCTCTTAGTTATTAGAAATGTTACACTTTACATCCAATCAAAGCCTGTGAATAAATAAATACAAATTTATAAAACCAAGAAAATCACAACACTTAAATATTCATGTTAGTTTAATGGGAGAAGTTGGCAGTACAGGTAATATGAGTCTGTTACACTGACAAGGGCTAAAAATAGAAAATAAAAAATAGGAGAAAAATTAATTTATATTACTTGGGATTCAATATTTATAATTACTTATTGTACGGAAGCATCTGGCCCTCACAGTGTGTGCCAAGAAATATTCTGGTCCCTGGACAAATGTAGTTGATGACCCCTGCTTTAACAGAAGGGTAACAACAAGATTGCCTGTGTCTGTACATGAACTATAGGTGATATACATCTAGCTATCTGATAATGTTGTACCTAATAAGCCGCAAACTACTGTATTTACAATAATCTTTCACTCCCCCTTTCTGCACAATGTGTTTTCAACTTGTTTAAAGGTCCACTATGTGTCTTTTTCCTAATAGATCCATGCCCGTCACTATATGGACACTGAGATTTGCTGCTGCTGTTAGGACACCTACATTTTAGCCAAGGAAGTAGCGATTTCCTAAAATAAATGAAATGCCTTTACTCTTAACTACAAGCTGGGGCCAAAAATGCCCAAGAAATGGGAATGTTTGGCCAATTATGAAAGATTTCCTACTATGCGATACTTGTTTAATACAGCTCAAGAAGAGAGTGAATAAAGGGATGTGGGTGGATATTTCCTGTAAGGGTGGAGTCATGATTTGATCCTGCTGTTGGAGCCCAACTAAATGGCTGCTACCATTCGAGACATCCCTCTCTTCAGATGGCCCAAAGGATTATTAAAAACACATTTTGTCTTATAGCTCTGAAACCTCTCACTCCTGTGATCACTTCACTGTGCCAGAAGAAAGCCTGACAGAGGTTCTGAGTGTAAATGTGCCTTCTGCGTAAAACCGGTTTGATGTTGCATTATAATACACACTTGAACAGCTTAGCTTCAATCTCCCCCCTCTGCCCTCTCGATAAATCACAGCTGCAGGGCATTTACTGTAAGTCGCGAACATGTGGAAGACGGGGGAGTGAGCTGAGTTTAGTTAGATGAGAGATCCTCCTGCACATCAGGTGATGGATGTTGGAGAAAGGATTCAGAGGGACGAGGGGAGGGGAGCCTTCAGAGCAGCTTGGAGGTAATTTGACTTTTGTCCAAAACATGGGTTCGGTGCTGCTTTTAGTGGAAACGGCAAAAAGCTGCTCTTTAGAGGCACAAAGGTACTTTGATACTTTCGCTGGAAAAGTTTTTCCACCGGCTTCGTTCGACAAGAATAGGCAGCACAAATGGGTTGGAGAATACAGGCAAGTTTTACCTTGAATTATTCAGGTGCTCAGCTGAAGTTTCATTGTTGCTTTCTAAACTAGAGCAGGACTTTTCATTCAGAGCAGACGCCTTGACAGCAAGATAGTAAGATCATATACACAGTATATCGCTTCTAGGTTCTTTAAATAATTCTAATCTAATAATGCTGCGTTTTAAATTCTCATATGAATGCAATGTTGATATACCAATAATAAAGAATGTGTTGTTTTTTATTGTAATCAAGTATTGCTATAGATTATATGAATGATTGCCCCTGCTTTTATAATCATGAGCCCTTTAATTGAGTTAACATGGTAAAAACGACAATATATAGAAAATATTTGAGTGAGGAATTATTCAGTTACTTATTTCACCCCCCACAGAGCAACACTGCAGCTACTGCTTAGCTTCTTATCCAGCTCATAATAACATCAGGCATATGTCTGGGTGGTACCAAATTTATTCTGTTCTCAGACATTAAGGACTACTGTTTGGTCAACCACAAGACAAACAAGAAGTTCTGTTACTATCCCCTGATCTCAACATCGTGGAGTCTGTCTGGAGTTACACAAAGACCCAGAAAACACAGACAAAATACAAGTTCTCCAGGATGCTGGGGAAACCAGACAAAACTGCACTGGTGCTCTTCTAAGAGTTTGCCATATCAAATATTGATTTAGTATTTCCTCTCCTCACTAAACTTTTTTTTTTATTTTTTTTTTTATCAATGAACTTCACGGAAGCCATTATTTTTTAAAACCTCCCCAATCAACTTTTAGTGCCTGGCAGCAGGCTTGGACTGACAATCTGGCAAATCACCAAAGAGGGGAGCTCATATCAGCCTGGTATGATCTAATGCCAAGTAATTATGATGAAGGCCTCCCCCCGCCCTTAGCGCTAACTGTCTCAAAAGCTTAAAAAGTGTTGTCATGACACATGAAATGCTTGAAGTGGCATGCTATTTAAAAGGGATTCCATGATATCAAGTAGAGCAGACGCCCCCTCACAGCACCCCCGTCCCGAGAGTAAAGCTATGTCTCAAATTCTCATTAATTTTATAATTCTGGCAGATGGTGTGTTATGTGAGTTTTTAATAATGTTATTAACATCATTGTGAAACCCAGTATTTCCTTTTATCCTGCACATTATCCTGAGCCAGCCATTCCCAAATTTAGTTTAGTGTGACTCTGTTCTGTCTGCTATCACAGATGCCCAAAGCAAAAGACATGTTTAGAACAGAACTGACCAATTACTGGCCTTCTGATTAATCTGCTGACAACCAGAGGGCCTCCAGCCGCTGTCAAATAAAAACATCCTATGTTATTGTTGCTAGATTGGGAAAACTATAGCAATGCAGGGGTCTATTCCCATAGAACAGGAAAAAAACATGCATAAAAACTGGTGCATGAAAGGCTTTCCACTGTCTTTTGAACATGAAAACTGGTGAAAAGACTTATCAATCTTTTCAATCAAAGTGAGCACAGTTGCTAATAGTATCTATCTCCCCTCCATGCTACCTCTATACTTTAAAGCTGGATTAATGCAGTTATTTTTTTTACCGCTCCTAAAGCGAAGCACATCCAAGAGGAAAGGCAGTTAAAGGCTCATATGTCCACCGGCAAACAGATTCCAGAGGCAAAGCGAAAAGGCCAAACCAAAAAAGTTCCAATCCATTAAGGCAGCAGCAGTATGTGGAAATGTGTCAGCAGCCATGTAGTGTAGCTTCCAGCATGGCTAGTAGGCCCCAACATCTTGGGGTACCACAACAACTTGGAACGTGACTAAGTTTTGTCTAGCAGCTGCTATGTTGTGCATTTCAGCTAGCATACATTACATTAGATAGATTACACCTGTATGTAGACTCCTGCATGTATCTTAAACACTTTGCACAAGATCCAATTTAGTGCTTAGCCTTTGAATTTTTGCTTCTAGGTCATTTCTGACTGACTCTGGTAAATCCATCACTGCTTGCCATTCTCCTGATTGACTCCCCTGAAATCCTTCAAGTCATGTTTGCAGTTTTGAAGCAGAGAGGCTCACCTCAGTAAGTTTACCTTTGGAATTAGAGGTGTTTTTCTCTGGGTCCAGTATTGAGACCGTGAACACACTGCAAAGAAGTGTTTATTTCCAGAGTATAAGATGTCTTTTTTTTTTCTTTTTTTCTTTTACCCTCAGCCATTTGGGAGTAAAATAAAAAGTGAAACATTCAACTGGCTAATTACAAGATTATTTATATCTCAGCTATTCTCAAGTGGTGGTTATATCGCTGCTTGTCCTCTTCAGTATAATTACAGGCCACAACAACAGAGTGCATGACAGGACACGGGTCATCTCAGTCCTTGTCTCAGCTTGTCACATTATCCTCACAGACCGTTTGGTCTTTCCTCTCTAATGAATTAATTATGAGGCAGACATGCTCTCCTCATGGATCCGCAATACACAACACAGCTCTCTGCTCCAGAGGTTCCTCTTTCTCCACAAGTCTCATTTCAATCTTTTCACCTAAGGTTGGCCATAGCAGCTGTAAAAATGAACACTGAATGTGTCATAATTAAAAACCAACACTACCACCTTTGCAGAAACAAACACCTCAGCTGTGCAAAACTTTGCTGCCAGAAACAGAAGTTGGTTAGATGCATGGCGTTAGCCACCACTGCAACACCTACTTTACCCGTCATGGTGCCAGTCGGAACTCTCATTCTTTGAAAGTCACACATATGTTTATGTAGGTGTTTATGAATGGAGAAAATGTACCACAACAAAACACACTTAAGATGGATCCCTTCATAGTTTTTGTAAAGCTTGTCATGTTTAGCATTGTTTTATTATTTCTGCTCTTATTTTGTTAACTGTTTCTTTTTGTGTTTTAGTTAGCTTGTCCTCCCTGTTTGTTCCCACCATTGTGATTGTCCTCCCCGTCCTGACTGTTTTCATGCCTAGTAACCTCAGCCTGAATATATTGTCTTTGTCTTTCTTAGTACTTTGCCAGTTGGTCCTGTCTCACGTCAGTAGAACCTGCGCCATCTCTGCCTTGGTCATGGTTTTACCTAGAGCTTTTGATATTTTCCTTGATTGCTTGATACCTTGTTATTCCTCATAGTAATTTTGAGATTTCTCATTCCAGGCTTGTGGGTTTTTTTTTGTATTTTTCCTCATAAAGAGTGGTTTTGTCTTTTGATACTCATTTTCTTGAAGTGTTTTCGCCTTGTGTTGAGTGATTTTTATTTATTCTTGGAAATAAAGACTGTGTGATTTTGAACATCGTCTTTCAAGGCATCCATTTGGGTTCAAGCCTTGTACAGTCGTGACAGCACATGTTTGTAGTATTCTGCAGTCCTTATGAGTATTAGACAACACAATAAATGACTGATCAGCAATTGCTAGCTTGCACTGCCATATATGGGGGAGACCCTGAAAATGTGTTTTGCGTATGGGGCTAACATCCTGGATGGGTGAACCTGATGATCATCTGATAATGCTGCATAGCTACGCAGTTAGTACTATCCCCACACCACAGCCAGTCACAGTATCATCTACCAAATAATTATGGAAAACCTCCACGAACACTAGCACAGGTTTAAAAGCCAGCTATTCTGTACATTTGTTTAGGTGTGGTGACAAAAATCATACCGCTCTGTGACTCTTCCACAATAACAGCCAGTCTGATTTCACAGGTGAATGTTCTTAATGTGAGGCAGCAGCAGCATTTACTTCAGCAGATGGTGGCAATCACCTGAAATTTTGCTGTATTACATGCATGCATAGTTTTCCTGTACATCCCATTATCGAGTGAAATAATCCAATAATGCTGGACGTGATGGTTTACGCAATCCTGCACTTATTGGACACTAGGGAAAAAAAAGGCAGTTTGCATTGCTGATACATTTGGAATATATCACTTCTGTCCACATCCATGAAACCAAAATGTATGACTCTGCTTAATACAGTAGTTTATTATGAAGGCTTAAAAAAATCACCAAGCAAATTCAACTAACAGATAAATGAATATAGCTAATTTACTGGCCGTGGCCTAATGACTAGCTAAAATGTGTATTATATCAAGAATAATGCCATTAAGTGATGCAGAAATGTTAGCTGAGCTAGAAATATACAACTTGATGTTATGACTGTTCGATGTAATTCAACTTATAAATAAAAATATATTTAAATCCCACATTTCCTGATTTCCATGATTTTACACATTTATCACATTTCAAGTAAATTGCTTAATTCATGACAGTCATTCGATGTAAAGGATTACCTCTCCATTCCGTACTAACATTTGAAGAAAAAGGTCAGAGGAACTTTTAGAGACATTCAGGAAGATTTCTAATAGTAAAGTAAGATCCTTCATGAATACAGCCATGTAAATATAAAGAATGACACGTAAGGAGCAAGTGTTCATTAGTCAACATGCTGCCGCTGAATTCATATGATAACAGTGCATTCATATACAGACCAGCTCTTCAGCTGCCGTATAAATAATTCTGATATTATCTGCATGATTGCACACAGCAAAAAAAAAACAAAAAAACAAAAAAACACATGAAACCTGATGCACTATGTCAAACATAACGCAGCAATGATCAAACTGTGCAATCCAGCTCAGTAAAAACCAAGACATATACATCCAAAGCAATAAGCTTGCCACATGGCAAGCCGTAATGTGTGCTTTTGTTCCAATCTCCCCAGCTTGTGAATGGAACACAAAATGTCAGGCCAAATATTCCTCAAACAACAGAATAATTACAGCTCAGCCGGCAACAGTGTGTGTCTGTGTTCGGGGGGGCATGTGCAGGCTTGGTCTTTTCCTCAAAAACAAAGCAACAACACAGAGATCAGTGCCTCTCCCAGTGATATGGCAGCTTTCGAGAAACAAGGTGCAAACACTACAGGAATATTTTAAGTGTGCTGCTGCTGTTCATTGCACCCTCACTTACCACACTACTGTTTAACCTGATGCCCAGTACTGTATTACAACACCCATAATTCATTGCATTCAAGCAAGCACTAGATTCCAAGTGGCCTGGTGGCAAATATTAAAACACACATATATATACATATATAAAAACAGCATGTGCGTAGCTTTTCTAAAAAGATAGAAGGTAATAGTCTGAAGGGGAACCCAGTATACCCAGACCCTGCCTGAATGGACCCTAACAATGACAGAGCACAAAGACAGGCAATCCCAAACAGCTGATGTGCCAGCAGGTTACCCTCCTTCCTTTAACTGGTAGAAGACCTCCATTTAGTCATTTAGAAAGTTAACATTCATATCTCTCACCTCTACTTTGATGTGTTGATGTCACCATATAATCGGAGATGATGTTTTGCACAGTCTGGCCATTTTAAATGTTACTGACCCACACCTTAAACTCACTGCAGTACAACAAGCCTTGTCCTGAGGCCATTATACTGAGAATAATTTGCACCCAATTACCTGAGGCTGCACTCTGGACTCTTGGCAAACTGTGTTTGTGTTGTTTTTTCTCGTGATGTTGGATTAAGTGACTTCATGATAGTCTCCTGATTTTCTCAGTAAATAAATGCACACACAGCAAAGGAGTTTGAAAGTTTGTTCTTGTTTGCTTACTAGGTGTTACTACTAGTGCAGAACATTATTTTCTTCTGTAGTAGTTAAGAAAATGTACGAGAGGCTGCTGCTGATAAGGAATTTGTTTATAGTTGTTAAGTAATGAAGCGAGCTCGGACAATGTACTCACTGAACAGCAAAGTACATATGTCTAATAAGCAGTCTCAGAAGAAGCTTAGGGTATCTGTTACAGTTACTTCAACTGCCTGGAATCTGCTACTTGTTGCTTTTCAAGCCAAATTTCAACACAATTTGGCCACAGTTGAAGGAAAAGAGCAAATGACTCCCTCAAAAAAAAAGCTGGCAATATATATATATTTAAAAAAAAGCTGGCTATGTAACATTCATCCATGCATTACTTTACGTTAACCGAATATTTTCCGTCATTTAAAATGGTGATGGAAAAATCTGAATTTTGACACATTGCAATTCACACCTCTGACCACTTGGCGGCAAATTGTGTTATTAATTGGCTGTTTGTATTCCAAACATTGCAGAATCAGTGCATGATTTCCTGGTACACAGATTATACTGATGCACACGTCAGAGCTCTGCCATAGACATATATACAATATATACATATGTATATATGCCTAGGCTGACGGCTAGCAAAATCACCTTGGTAGGACTGAGGAGTTTTGTGTAAATTGTGCAAAATAAAAGAGTTTGCATACCACCGAAACACTTCAACCCCACTGTGCCATCTAAGAGCTGTTAGCGCTAGCAATCCCAGTCCGAGTACGAACAAGACGTGTTGGCGGTCCACTTTTTTTTTCCTACCATTTAAAGTCAATAATGTCAATACTGAAAAAGTATTTTAATGAAAATGAGATGCTTTTGAACTGCATTATTATCTTTTTTTTTTTTAAAGTGTTAAAAACACTTATATACAGCATACTGTGTGCTAGGTAAGTCAGAGGAATATTCATTCATTTTCTGTAACAGCTTGTCCTCTGGAGGGTCGCGGAGGGGCTGGAGCCTATCCCAGCTGTCATCAGGCGAGGGAAAACCCTGGACAGGTCTCCAGTCTATCCCAAGGCTAACACAGAGAGACAGACAACCATTCACACTCACATACACACCTACGGCCAATTTAGAATCACCAATAGGCATGAAATATATCACTTAAAGCCATAAAGCTTAAATTTGCACAGGATTAGTACTACCTTGGGACCTATAGTAACTTGTAATAGCTGCAGAGATCATCTGTGATCTTATTTCCGTGCATATGTGCCATATCTGTAATTTGTGTTTTAATTTTGTTTTAAAAGAGTTTTGTTAAGTCATGGCTTTTACTCTGCCTCTTTTCACTTATTTGTGAAGGCTGTGTTAGATATTAAAGTTTGGACAGCTGCTTGGGTTGAAAGCCAAGATGCTGCTGCATAGCATGCAGAGTCATTTAAAGAGCAAGCAAGCTCAAAACGCGTGTGGCAGCAGGTTATGAAGCCTAGCGAAAATTCAGACAGGAAGACTATCTCCCCAAGCATGCTCACTGAGTCATTCTTCTCTCCCGCTTCCCTCTGAATCACACCCCTCAACACTCATCCTCATCCAATCACAATCCGTCACCTTCTCTCCTCCCCAATCAGCTTTCAGCTGTCTTGTTCAAAAGTACTCTCTCTCTACTCTCATTCAGCTGTCAACCAGCCCGCAGAAAATTCTCAACCCACCTCCTCCCCTTCACCTCCTCAATCAGGACCCAGGCATCTCCATATCAGTCCAGAGGCTTCCATATCAGCAGGCATCATCTCTACCACCACCAGTGTCTGGGCCCGGGGGATGTCCTCTTCAGATAGAAGCTTCACATTCATCAATTTGTCTTCTAAGCTGATCTACTCCCTGGGGCCTAAGCGCCAAAAATATTACTTGTCTCAATAAATGTCTTTCGGTTCACATCCCGTCTATTTCATTCTAATAGTCTGTCCTGATTGAATTGACAGCATGTTGGATTTTATTTAGTTATGTCTTAATGTCTTCATCACATCGGCCAGATAGTTGGAATTTTCTCCTCTGGAATCAATGCAGTCTCATCACATCCTGTTTTAAATAATTTTTATTATAAATGTGAATCTGCAAAATAACATTTTGCTATCAAAATGTGTAGCGGTATAAAAGGTAAAAATATTGTAGAAAGATCATAACCCAGGACAATGTCAGTAAAATCACAGAGGTTGCTTCTCCTGCACACAGCTGCAGGGGGTAATTTCTAAATCACATGACATCCTCAGGTAATTCTAAACCCATGTAAATAGTACTTTAAACCCTATTTGCATGGGACTAGTTTTACTGGGGGACCTCCGGTAATTTGTAATAATAGCGCAGGTCCTCTGTGATCTTAATCCTGTGCAAATTGGTCATGTCCAAAATATGTAAAGTAAAAATTACTCTATTTCTTGTAACACAGAGGTCCTGAGATAATACTAATCCAGTGTGAATCAGCATGTCTGTAATTTGGGGGTGCATTTCTGCTTTTTCAAGACTTTTGTTTGATTTGCTGCTTTTTTCTGCCTCTTGTCCCTCTTGTTAGGATGCAAATCAATATGTCACTGACCCATTCACCCATCTAGACAGATGAAATCATTACATCAAGCATTAATCTGTTCATTGACAAAGGTGGGGCTGATTTAATCGCTGCCAGGTCGTGCGTAATTCTTTTTTTATTTTTAAAAATATATTTTTAATTATCAATTAGAATTCACAAAGTAACTAAAGCTGTCAGAAAGTGTAAAGTGTCCTCTGACATCGAGTGGAGTGAAGCAGAAAGTAGCAGAGACATAAATATGCAAAAAAAAAAGTAGTTTGCTCATCCCGTGTGAATGCGTCACATGAAACACTCAGGTAAAACTAGTACCATGTTCTAAAAACTTGTCTAAAAACAAATTAGTCTGTGAATGTTCTCAGTGATCCACGTCATGGTATGTCCACAAAACAAAGCAGAAACAATGCTGAGTTGCTAAAGTCTTTAGGAGTATAGGAGTCTTTGACAAAGAACCGGTGCAGTGTTTGACAAAAGAACCTGTGCACTTAAGAGCCTTTTCTCATTATGCTGTGATATAAAATGACACCTTGGATGTGATATAACTGAAAGAAATCTGGATTTTAACACACCTTCTAATCTCACAACTTCCCACGCTGCATGAAAATAAGTTTTAGGGTCAGCCTTCAATGCTCAGATGCTCAGCTACAATCATTCAAGCACCCAGTAGCCGTCTGATAAGGCAAATAGGAGGATTTTGATCTTCTCTTCATCTTATCTGCTCTGGTGTTGCATTCTGTTTGAAGTATGTAGAGCAAGTCTGAGAGCAAAGTAATTGTTGCCGCTGATAGCCTCACATAGCCCTGGAGAAGGCTTCCGTTGGCCGAGGCCTATAATCACTGAAGCGTACTAACACAATGCAACCAAACGATTGTAGGGCAGTTAAGCGCTCCAGGATGAGGCTGCTATCGCAAGCTCCACAGGCCACTCCAGCATGATGATAATCAAACATCTAATCAACCAGGTCATTTAGAGATATGAGATTAAATGGTCCAGATAAGTGCACAGGCATGGCGGGAGCTGTAGAGCGAGGAGAGGGGATGAGCAGCAGAGGGGGCATTTAGGTGAATTTCATCTTATGTAAGTTCCATGGAGAGGGAACACTACCAAGAGTATGCTGAGAATATATAAGGAGACCAATCAATTGAGGCCAGCTGGGTAGACACAGAAGTAGAGGGCTGAGAGGAAGGTGAAAAAGAAGCACAAGCAAGCAGATGAATTCATATACACATCTGGACTTCTCCAAGTCCTGGGGAAAAACAATACCTGGACCCAGTACTGTGCTGCAAACAATTATGTAAATATTCAGTGTTTCAGCAGACGCTTGTCTAGTTCCAGACTGGTGTTTGGATAGCACTAGTATTGGGCCACCTGTATGGCTATGGGGCACCATCTCATTGTGGCTGGGCTGTCAGCTGGATTCTGTGGGCTCTAAAAGCATCCCTCACATTTCAATTACCTGGGAACTCAACATGTAGGGCAGGGGCGTTAGACTCATTTTAGTTCAGGGGCCACCTACTGCTCAGTCTGATCTCAAGTGGGCTGGAGCAGTAACATTATAGTATAACCCAGGGGTTCCCAAACTTTTCCATGCCAAGGGCCCCCAAACAGCATTAGCTTCTGGCTGAGGACCTCCTTTGCAAACCCACAGACAATACTACAATATATGTAAAAAAAAAAAAACTTTTAGCATGTTTTTTCTTACTTTTATTCACTATTCAAAAACTATTACATTTGTTTAGCATACGTGCTGTCTCACAGTTTCTGGTTTTCGTTGGCTAGGAATTTGTAGGTTTTTTCGCAGCAGTGTCCTCCAAGACAGGGCTGTTGGTCTGTTCCTTCTGTCTCGTTCTTGTCAAAAACCTGTCCATTTTGCACTAGCTACATGCTAGCTTGAGAAGCAAAGCAGCTTGATAAATGACGCAAACCACCAGGTCTGGACAGACTATAAGCTTTTATGAACAGCCTGGAATTTCTTTAAAAAATAAAAATAAAGTAGTTCTGGATGTTGTGTTCTGTCCACTACAGTGGACAAATTAGAAATAGCAGTTAATTGTGTAGTGCTGTGTTCTCTTATTTTACAGGATGGTGGGGAAACCACCTCAAAACTACTCTGATTAATCTTTGCATGGGAGGTGAACGGATGAAACTTCAACTAGGGTATTAAATATGGGATTTGTATTGCAGTAGTGAGAATGTGTGTCTACTTCTACTTCTGCACAGAGACCTGGTTAGCTTCATATACAGCTATGCTGCCTCCCATAGCTCCCTACTCATTACCAGGAAATATATAATGACAAAGGTACTTCTTAGATGCACACATTACATTTATCTGTGAGCAGGTGGTCCCCACTTTTAAATTTAATATCAAAACAACCAAAAAAAATGTATAAATATATATTTTTTGAATAGATTTGTAGTTTAGTTAGAAGCAGAATGCAGTTGGATAGCTTTGTAAACTCTGCTTCAGCAGTGTCCAGTCAATGTGGTAAAGAAACACCTCACCTCACCTTTGCTTGTTAATACAGACTTATCAGCTCTGCAATAGTACTAAAGTTCAACCTTCTTCTTAACATAATGCAGTCTCTCAGAAAAAGTTTTAGCTGCTCTGGCCATGGCTCTTCAAACATCCAAAGGATGCTCTAAAAATTTTAGTTTAGGTTTTGTGAACCTGGAAAATCATCTCCTCCAGACATAAATTTACTGTATGTGACCTCTCTTGATGCAAGAGAGGTCACATACTAAAATATAACTCAGGTGTTTGCACACCTAGCTAGCTGACAAATGGCTTGCAAGTAACTACATCTCTTTATTTTAACTGATTTCTCCAAGAGTGTCGGTGCAGAGGCTGATTGCCAATGTCAGGCAGGATTTCTTTCCTCTGCACCATCCTGGGCCTTGTCCCCATTAGGACGTTATGCTTGTACAGGTACAGGTACAGGTACAGATATTCGTGTCATAGAGATTTACATTGTATTTACTCCTGCTGGATTTACCACTGTGACTTTGTTGCCCAGACATAAACCAAACTGAACTTGGACACGGTTATGTACAGACTGGAACACCTACAGCTATAAATCGGATCACGGTGCCGTGAGGGAAGCAGCACGGCACTATGAGCAATAGTAAAATCATTAAGACATCATCTCTACTGCACATGAAGTGTGAATGTTTGCAGACAGAAATGCTACCTTGTGTGACACTAATCCATAACACATTATACTGTGCACTTCCATCAACAGCCCCACCCTCATTACAAGTCAATCAGACCCTCCTCTCTCCGCCGTTGCCCTTTTTCCCCAGTTGTTCCCTGCAATATCGGCTTCCTAGCAAGTGTGATTAGAGGGTGAGGTATTAGCGGTTATCTTTGCACTATAGATTAAACAATTTTAATTAAGATGTTTGTGTACAGTTTCGATTAAGTAGATCTGGTTAATTAAAGTCCAGGTTATTTTAAGCAGCTAATTAAATCCAATTTCAACAAATGTGGATGTATTTGAGAACCATCAATTGTCAATATCTTAATTTTCCAAGTTTCTTTACTTTGCTGTAATGACATTTGGAGGCGCAAATGGAAAACCCAGTGCAAACAACATGATATCTCTCTCCAAACTCACAACATGGGTTAACAAACAACACATCCCTAACATGTATGTACAGCCAAATCAGATTTCTATTCCTACGTAAACATGGTTCGTCAGGTGTAAGCACCCATACGAAAGCAGCGGATATTTCCATGATGAATAATACATCTAATGCACAAGAGCTTAACAGACAAAACCCAATGAACTAAAATAGGCATTTAGAAGTCATGTTGCCTCCCTGACATGATGGTGCATCTCACACAGCCAGTGATGATGAGTATATAATGTAAGAGGTGGGAAATGTTTTATTATTTGCCAGCAGGAAATGCAGTTTCATAAAATTCAGTGTTGCAGAAAATTATCCATGGGTGCATCACAGGACGTGTCTCTGAATCAAGGTCAGTATTGAGTTTCAGAAGCAACATTTACAGACTGAAATGCATGACCTCATATAGTCTTAATAAATCCTAATGAATAACACAGTGTCAGTTATATATATAATTCCTTTTTCTTTAAGGCTGATGTTCTTTTCCTACATTCCAGGGGGATTTAACTTAAAGCCAAAAGTGAATTAAATCTTTAGAACATTTACTGCAGCAAAGGTAGCAATAGCACGCGCAAACACGTTTAACCTCATTAAGTTAAATGGCCTCTTTCAGAATGATAGATTTGGCTTCAGAAGTGAGGGGTGATGATAATTATATTAGTAGTACAATAAACATTGATGTGCAGATATTTTTAGATTGCAAAAACTCAAACCTAAAATTTGACTTGCAGTGGTGCAAGATTTCAGTCAGAAGCAATAGTTATGACTTTGCAGTAAGTAAATTGTCATTGATCGGTATTGTAACTTATCTATGGTATATATGGTGTCTCTGCTAAGAACCAATAAGAACATATTAATAACAAGTTATAATAACTGAATTTAAGAGCAAAACAAAGCAAATGCTCACAGAAACTGCCAGTAAGACGTATTATCTTGGTAGACAAAAAGCAATTGATTTAAGTCATGTCATCTTAGTTAGATTTCAGTTTTTGCAGATTGTGTTTATATAAAATGTAAGCAAAAACTGTAACATAATTACAAGACCCTGATATTATGGTCTTTCCTTGTATTTATGAGAGAGTAAATAATAATAATGAGGAAAAGGGTGTCCAAAGAGTTATGTGCGTCTTCATTTTTTTACCTGAAAAAACCTTATTAGTGTGTTTTCATCAACTGCAGTCCTGCTCTCACGCCCTCTCTTCGTCATCAGAGATACTGTTAGGATGTATGTCAGAGATGAGTACGGTTTGGCATTCAGAGTATTCAGGGTACTATGTAATGCAATATATAATAATACAGTTGGGTCATATTGTATACCATACATAGAGAACAGACTGTGATGTATTGACATGTAAGCATGATTCAGTTATTATGGTGGAGGGCAGCGGAGCTTATTTATTTACTTTAACCCATTAAAAACTGATGCTTTTTATGCAAAACCTTGTGTCTGCAATGTGACCAGTAAATATAGTTGCAAAACGAAATAATAGATATGCCTCTGAAATAGATCAGTGTAAAGCAGCAATAAGCATAGAGAATAATGTATACAGTAATCCAATAAACATACTTACATTAGCTCACTGCATGCATGGCTTCAGCCAGTCATTCAACTCTTTTATTGGATTTGTGGTGCGCAAAAAGATATTTTTTGGTATTTGGCTTTAGAAAGTAGGCAATTTAAATCTAGGTTTAAAAAGCACCAAGGCAAGGCTGAGGCACTTTAAGCCAAATTTAATTTAAAGTGCATTTAGCACAAGAATGTTAAAATTTACCAAAGGATGCTAAAGATGATAGCATACTGTATATACAATACATTTGCAAAAGCAGATATAGTTTGAAAGCAGCATTATTTTTTTTCTTTCTGTTTGTGGCTCTTCCTAAACCAATGATTTAACCTGTGGTGCTCCATCAGGGCCAGCAAAGCCTTCTCTGCTGACCTAATCAAAATCAATGAGTTACATTTTAATGTTTTTCCATTAATCTTATTAAATGACTTCTAATAGCCTATTCTTTTCATTTTATGGTTTCCCTATCTCTCATCTGTGGTGTTTCTGGCAGTGTAACTTTGCATTTGAGCTTTTATCCAATCATATTTCAGCCACCATGTGTTGGGCCTCTGTGCCTTCACAATTAAAATGATGCTGTTCCTTTAACCTTAGGTTGTTTTTCCTTTCTTACATTTTGCGGTCCAACTTGGGATCCACTTGGGTTTAGGTCAGTGATTCAGAGTGAGGTTTGTTCGACCTAGTACCCGATGGGAAGGTATGTTCTTGCAGAATGTTATGGCAGGCGTGCTGGTTAATTGTTACCTTGAATTCTGACTAAATCCCCAATTGAATCAGCAGAAAAACCCACTACACCATCCATGTTCTTCCTCCACGTGCCATCAGTTCTCTGCGTCTCACAAAGACACGCCAAGTCCATAACAATTGTCTATTCCTTGTGTTTCTTGGTCAGTTCTCCTCTTAGTATCTGTGTCCCTCAGTAGTGATGTCGGTTGTCCGTAACAGTTTTGCTAATTAGCTACGTGTTCATGTTGATGTGTGCAAATCAGACTAGTGGAGTTATGTTAGCATATTTCCACGCCAAAAGTCTACTGGGTGTGTAATGTCACTTTTGTCAGAAGTTTTCTGATGACTAAAGCCAAAACATTCCTGTCTCACTATAGGCCGTTGCAGCAGTGACATTATTGTGCATACAAATGCTCCCAAAATGATGTACATGTTTATTTGCATATAAAGAATGAAACTTACATCTGATCACACGTGGTCACTCGAGACGTATTCTAATGCCACGTGTGACCAAGACACACTGCTCACAGAGCTGCTCACTGATCGGCTCACCAAAGACACATGTTAATGCCAGGTGCGAACAGGACCTATGTGACCCAATTTTGACTCAGCCAATCAAACGTTCAATAAAACAGCAACACCAGTGTTGTATCATTGGCAGAGCAGATGGTCACACTGAGCCACAGAGCAGATGCTACCCAACACCAGGGCCACAGACTCTGAACAACAACTCACATTAACTTCCCTGCTAAAGTGTTGTTGTTTCTGAACCAGCAATAAAGACTGCAAGGTAAAGTACAAGCCTAACATCAGTCAGGTTAGATAGCTCTGAGGATCAGAAGATTAGATAATGATGTGGTTCAGTACAAGTTTGGTAATCTTGACTTCCAATCCCTATCAGTCGATGGGTGTCGGTACATGGATCTCCTGGATCACTGACTACCTGACAGACAAGCCACAGGTCATTCGTTTGGGTCATGTCCTGTCTGATGTGGTGGTGAATGGTGTGGGAGCCCCACAGGGCAATGTATTTTACCATTCCTGTTCACCATATACACAACTGATTTTCAGTACAATTCAGAATCATGTCACTTACACAAATTTTCTGGAGACTGTGCAATTGTTGGGTGTATAAGCGATGGGCAGGAGGAGGAGGAGGAGGATAAAGGGCTGGTGGACAGATGTGTGGAGTGGACTGGAAATCACGTGCTGCTTAATGTGGACAGACCAAGACTGTTTTCAGGAGGAAAGGAACAGCTTCGCTGCCCCTCAGCATCCTTAATAGGGATGTGAAGGTGGTAGAGGAGTAGACTGGGGGTGACCATCGACAAAAGACTGACCCGGAAGACCAACAGTACAGCTGTGTACAAGAAGGGATGCAGCAAACTCTATATCCTGAGGAAGCTGAGGTCCTTCAATGTGTGCAGCAAGACGTTCTCTTACTTTAACCAGTAATCTTTTACATTTTTTATGGATAACCCTGACCACCCTCTCCACCATATAATAGACAACAGAGCACCTTCTCACACGACTATGTTGTCTCAAGGAACGCAACAGAAAATCTGTCCTGCTTCAAGCCATCAGTCTGCACAACTCCTCATCTGTGAATTCAATTCAATTCAATTCAGCTTTATTTATATAGCGTCAAAAACAATACAAATCATCTCAAGACGCTTTACAAGACCCGGCCTGAAACCCCCAGAGCAAGCCTGCAGGCGACGGTGGCAAGGAAAAACTCCCTTTTAACAGGAAGAAACCTTGAGCAGAACCCAGCTCATATGGAGGGACCCATCTGCCTAAGGCCAGCCGGGTACAGACAGAGAAAGAGAACAGCAAGATAAACATACATCAGTCATAGATACACACATCTGACTAAAGCATACAGGTGGGATGCTATGGTACAAACTAATGATGTTACATGACGGTTAGAAAATGTAAGGGGAATCATCAGCAGGTTGGAGAATCGTTCATTCAGGTAGGAGTGGATAACAGCAGGATTCCATGGAGACTGGGCAGAATGATGAGACCACGACAACAGATGTAGTATGGAGCTCCACAGGAAACACTCAACTCCAGGCCAGAGATACTCGGAAGAAGGGAGAGCAGCAGTAAACATTCTACATAGTAATAGCACAGAATTGCATGACTAGTAGCAGATAGGAATTTAGAGGGCAGGAGCTCTGTGCCAGAGAAAAGAAAGTGGAGGACACGAGAGTGGAGATAGAAGAAAGAAGAATGTTTGTTGCATTGTCCCCCAGCAGCCTAGGCCTATAGCAGCATAACTAAGGGATGGTTTAGTCCAGCCCTAGCTATAAGCTTGATCAAAAAGGAAAGTCTTAAGCCTGACTTTAAAAATAGAGAGAGTGTCTGCTTCCCGAACCCAAACTGGGAGCTGGTTCCACAGGAGAGGAGCCTGATAGCTGAAAGCTCTACCTCCCATTCTACTTTTTAAAATTCTAGGAACCACAAGTAGGCCTGCACTTTCAGACCGAAGTGATCTGTTGGGATAATATGGTACAATGAGGTCTTTAAGATATGATGGAGCTACCCTTTGAGGGCCTTGTATGTAAGGAGGAGGATTTTAAATTCTATTCTAGACTTTAAGGGGAGCCAGTGAAGAGAAGCTAAAACTGGAGTAATATGATCTCTCTTGCTAATTCCTGTCAATGCTCTTGCTGCAGCATTTTGAATCAGTTGGAGGCTTTTTAAAGAGTTATTTGGACAGCCAGACAGTAATGAATTACAGTAATCCAGTCTGGAAGACACAAATGCATGAACTAGTTTCTCAGCGTCACTCTGAGACAGGATGTTCCTAATTTTGATGATATTACGTAGATGAAAGAAGGCAGTCCTGGTTACTTGCTTAATGTGACATTTAAAGGACATATCCTCGTCAAATATAACACCAAGGTTTTTCACAGTAGTACTGGAGGCCAAGGTAATGCCATCCAAAGAAACCATGTGATTAGATAATGAATCTGAATCTGAATGACAGATGACACTAGACTAGACTGATTGTTACTGCACATTTTGCACATGCTTGTTTTGTTGTAAATCATTTCATTTCATGTCATTTACATTTAATTTCTTGCATGCAATTGTTGTATTATTCTTGTAGATATTACATATATAGAATTTTGTCTTCCTATTATGTTCATTCATCTTCTGTAACTGCTTGTCCTGTGAGGGGCTGTGTGGGGGCTGGAGCCTATCTCAGCTGTCATCGGGCGAGAGGCCAAGTACACCCTGGACAGGTCTCCAGTCTGACGCATGGCGAACACAGAGAGACAGAAAACCACTCACACTCACATGCACACCTACGGCCAATTTAGAATCACTAATGGGAGGAGCCCTGGAGTACCTGGAGAGAACCCACACGGACACAGGTAGAAACTCCACACAGAAAGTCCCGGTTGGCCCATGGATTTGAACCCCCAACCATCTATCTATCTATCTATCTATCTATCTATCTATCTATCTATCTATCTATCTATCTATCTATCTATCTATGGTTTAAGACTAACACTGTGAACACCCTGTAAACCAAGAACAAGGAAACACCATAGTAAATAATATTCCATCCTAGGCAGCAAGCAACACATTATGCTTCGACAGTGTAGGTTGGAAAAAGTGTAAAAAGCCCAAGGCTAATGACATGAAGACTAGATAGCTGGACTCAGTAAGCAAACATGGAGTATAATCAATACAACCAGATTCCTAGTGTGGGTTAGAGGAAAAAGAAGCATGTGCTGATGTGAACAAGTGCAATCTTAGGAGTTAGGAGACGTGCTAACAGGTGAATTTCATAAAGAGGGAATGGATATTCTTCCGTTCATAGTTCTACGAATTGTCTATACATGGAAAACTATTTAATTCAGTGGTTACTCTGTGTGGTTAAATGAACTGAGACCACAGAGGAAGGTTTCCTTTTCTGACTGCGAGCACTACAACATGCCTGTGTGTCACAGAGAAAGGGTCTTCAGAGTATTAAGGTTAAAATGTTTGAGGAAAAGCTTGCAGTATGACATATGGTGTAAAGGCTGCTGCATGCCAACATTGTCCTCACATAGAAGCTCTCTGTTGCCATATGTAAAAACAATGCTAAAAATCTGGGTGTGATAATGAAGAGTAATTTTACACTGGACAAATCATGCTGCAGATGTTCAGTGGTAGTCAGCATCATAGAGTCCTGGGGCCGCAGTCAGCTGATGCCAGGATACTCAACAAGTTTATCAGGAAAGGGGACTACACCAATCAGCCATAACATTATGACCGCTGAGGCAAATTAAATAACACTAACTACAATAACTTGAAACAACACAGTGTTCTGCTGGAAACTTTTGTTCCTGGGTGCATGTGAGTGTGAATGGTTGTCTGTCTCTGTGTTGGCCCTGCGATGGACTGGAGACCTGTCCAGGGTGTATCCCTGCCTCTCGCCCGATGACAGCTGGGATAGGCCCCCGATAGCAGACCCCCGTGACCCCTAACAGGACTAAACAGGTATAGAAGATGACTGACTGACTTTTGTTCCTGGCATTCATGTAGATATTACTTGGAGATGATGAACAGATGTTACAGCAGACATTCCCAGCAGGATGTAGCCTGACACAGCCATGTCCATTCTCTGATGAGTCACAACTGTTTTAGAAGCACAAAGGAGACCTACACATCATTAGGAATTTGGTCATAATGTTATGCCTGATCAGTGTATGTCCTGAGAGTGGAGCTGGAGTCTTTGGAGGAGATGTCGGTGAGGAGGGTGCAAAGTAAATTTCTCAGTATTCATCACAATATGTTTCACCCCCTGCACGCCTCACTGAAGCCCATTCAACCACAAACTACCAAGGACCACCACAAAAACCAGTAAAATGTATAACTTGTTAGTGGGGGCCTTTGAGTCTAATGGGTTGAGGGGAGGGGCCTCTGTGGATCATCCCACAGATACTTGATCAGTTTGGGATCTAGTGAATTTGGAGGCCAGGTCAACACCTTGTGCTGTGTGTGTGTGTCTGTGTCAGGCTGCATCCTGCTGGGGATGGCTGCTGCCATCAAGGAGTGTCATTGCTATGGGGTGGGGGTGCCTGGTCTGGTCTAGGTAGGTGCTACATGTCAGGTCCATAAGTTCCTCAGCAGAACATTGAGATTAACACGCTAATAAAAATGTAAGCACCTAGCAAAACAGTTAAACACTAGGCTGTCATGAATGACCAGACAGGAAGAGTCAAAAGCAGTCTGGAACTCAGATGCTGGAGCACACATCCATAAAACATGCCCTGTTGAGACACTGGCACAGTCTTTATCGGATCTTCATATTCTGTCTTCTATTTAATAGAACTGCAACACACTAATTTGGGCCAAATGGGAAGCATGAGTATTGAAGCAAATGGCCTTTCCCAGAGGAGCAGGCACAGGCTTTCTACTTTAAGCCAAGGCTCTTGTTTAATATTTACAGCTGTGTCCTGTTTATGGCAATGATGTATGCAGCCCACATTAGAAGGCCTGGCTTTTACTGTTAGCTGGCCACTTTCCACTAAGAGAGGACTGATGCCGACATGAATTTTCAATGACAATACGGAAGAAAGTAAACCAGCTTCCTCCAGCACATCAAGGCCGACATGCAGTGACAGTAGGTGCAACTGAAGACGCCCAGTGCCTGGTAACTCAACAATATGTTTGCTTAAAGTCTAACCTTAGCATACGAAGCGGCGGGAGAAAAATAGACCTGTTTAGCACATGACAGCCTCCATCAATCAAGTGTGAGCCCTGTAAGGGGAGACACTGGCGGGATCAAACAGGCTTCCTGTCTGTCACCTGCAAACTGACTTTCCCAGGCAGGTAGTGTCAATCTCCTCACTTCTACCCAGCACCATGGGCCATTCCTCCCTGGGGAGCCCTGGTACTATGCACACTTGCATGAACAATTTATACAGCCAGTCATAGGATTTCTTTTTGAAACTCTCAAAAGGAGAGGCAGTACATGAGATAGAAATGTGTGTTATATGTATGCTCACATTTTAGCACATTCAGACAGAATATATAGTTTAGAGACAAATAGGCATCCTGTTTGAAAACTATAGGTTTTGTGCTAATGATGGTGTCAAGTGGGCTGGATATCAGTCATTTTCTATACCCGTTTAGTCCTGTTAGGGGTCACGGGGGTCTGCTGGAGCCTATCCCAGCTGTCATCGTGCGAGAGACAGGGGTACACCCTGGACAGGTCTCCAGTCTAACGCAGGGCCAACACAGAGACAGACAACCATTCGCACTCACATGAACACCTACAGCCAATTTAGAATCACAAATTAACCTAATGAGCATGTCTTTGGATGGTGGGAGGAAGTGGGTGCTAAATAGAATTACATAGAACACATACTGTTATGCCAATACTGACAACATCAAGTCATATAAATTATATATATATACCTTCTCGCTGTGAGGCATCAGTGCTGACCACCTCGCCACTGTGCCGCCCGGATATCCTTCTACATAATTACAGGAGTTTATTGTAAGTTGAGAGCGCTTGAATTGAGCAAAGTGAAAACTCGGTGGTTAACAGGTGGTTTAACATTTTGTGAATTGCTTATTTGCTGAGGTTAATACCACCCTGGCATGTGGCTTAAGAATAAAGCTGAAGATAGGAAACCATTAGCTTAGCTTAGCATAAACACTGAAATGAGCAGGAAGCCCAGCCCCAGCTTGGTTTTAGGATAAAAGCTGGTCACAAAGATTAGCATTAATTCTCTTGGCAAACATAACATTCAACCTGCTTCTGAAGGTATTTCCAGAATACTTAATTACTTTTCAAACATGTGATGAAAAATAATCTTATCCAAATAAACATTTTTAATGAATCTCTTAAATGGTAAAAGGTTTTTGCCAGACAAAGACATCCACAGGAAATTCCTTAGTCTTACTCATTTTGCGCAGAAAACATAATAACGAGCGTAGTATATGGATCATGGTATTTTCACAGTGGGGATTGCTAGATAGAATTAAATCATTCATTCGTTCATCTTCTTCACCTGTTTGTTCCTGTTAAGGGTCGCAGGGGTCTGCTGGAGCCTATCCCAGCTGTCATCAGGCGAGAGCCAGGGGTACACCCTGGACAGGTCTCCAGTCTATCACAGGGCTAACACAGAGAGACAGACAACCATTCACACTCACATGAACACCTACAGCCAATTTAGAATCACCAATGAACCTAATGAGCATGTCTTTGGATGGTGGGAGGAAGTGGGTGCTAAATAGAATTAAAAATATACTTTCTCAGGAACACATAATGTGACGGCAATACTGACAACATCAAGTCGTATAAATTAACAATGAGGACAAATGGAGAAGATAAATGAAAAATAAAAAGGCACTTTCACAGATAGAGTCGACTGTAAACTATGTAACACTATAACATAAAACTCCTCCCCATTAGCACATTGATTGTAGTCTCACATAACCAGACCTGCCTCCACAGCACTTTATCAGCACTGGAGAATTATCTGACTGAGCTTATCATTCTGGGACATGCACAAAAACCTTATGGCATGTACAGTATGTTTTTTTGGGTGGTGCCAAGCCCAGGATGCAGCAATGGTGCTCTTGCAAAGTGATGTTAAGTGAGGAACATTTCACCAAGGGATGCAAGCACTGTCATCAAAATGACCAATCTCCTGCAAAAGATTATGGCACAAAACAGTAAGATTTACTATATGTTGACTATGAGTTTTGGCTGAAAGTAGACAAACATCATTTTATAATCGGTGCCCTAGAGGTGAAGGCTTCATATACTTAAACTCTGCACTTCAGTCATTAAAACCACTGTGTGCCAGCTGTATCTCTTTCAGGAATGTATTAAATGGATTTCACAGACACTTGTGTGGAGTGGAACAGATCAATCCACTGGGTAAGTCAATCTCACTGGAACAGGATGCGGCTGTAGTAGATGGATGTGTCAAATCAACTTGAGCTGCAACAAAAAAGGGTTCATGCAGGAATGTCCTTTTTAGACAGTAAATGCTGTAAACATATTCTTTGTAGACCTTTAAAGGGTTTGCCAAATGAGCAGAGCAGACCATCCACATCTTTGTCACAACCTGCCATTGTCAGGGTGTAGGTTGCCAGCTCAGATGTTATTGTTGTTTCCTGGAGCAGAGCATCCCGTTCACTATTGGAGGTGGGTAGTAGCATGTTTTATCCCAGCTGTGATAATCTATGAGTCAGACTGCCTTTAAATAGAATATATTAAAATAACCCTTAGAAGCCTACGATTGCCTATGTTTCATGTATGTATGCATTAATATCATTTTATGTGATTAATAAGGAACCTGTCCAATAATTCTAAATTACTAAAATAATGATAAAGGATGTGGGGGCTACAGTGTCGCTTAAAGGTATTAAAGGCACTACTCATTTTCTACATTTGGGTGGCACAGTGGTGTGGTGGTTAGCACTGATCATTCTAAATTGACTGTAGATGAGAGTGTGAATGGTTGTCTGTCTCTCTATGTTAGCCCTGTGATAGACCTCTCCAGGGTATACCCGCCTCTTGCCCTTTGACAGCTGGGATAGGCTCCAGTCACCCCTACCCCTTGTCGAGCCTTGTTCTCGATTTTCTGGAAACCCATTGCGTTGCTCTGTGACCTGAATATACCCGTATCTTTGATTCCCCCAGACTGTTCAAAGTTCAACAACACACTTACCAGAACTTCTAAAAGGCACTAATTAACACATCGGATATTGTGTCATTATGCTGTACAGAAATAGAAAATGTACAGCAAGGTGTAAATGACATGTTAATTACTAAGCTTTTGGTGGTTTGCTTTGGTATGCATACCATACTTCCAGTCCTATACCTTTTGGTCTGTGATTTTAATCCCGTCCACAATATGTATGGAATTTTCCTACTCCAACTCTATAATAATTATGGCCTCAACTAGACTACCTATAGTTTTTCTGGGACCATCTCATTGATAACTGCAGTTTATAACTAGTCCAGAGTTACAATGTGCCTGAAAGTGTAATTTGACTTTTTGTGACATTGGAGGATTTTTTTATTAAATGCTTAGCTGTTTAGCTGTTCCTGATTCTAGTGTTCCCATATACACCGATCAGGCATAAGATTTTGTGTTGTCTCCCTTGTGCCTCCAAAGCAGTTGTAACTCAGCAGGGAATGAACATGCGCTTCCTGAGGATGTCCTGTGGTGTCTGGGAACAGAATGTTGTTAGTGGGGGTCCTTGGGTCCTATGGGTTGAGGGGAATGTCTCTGTGGATCATCTCACAGATACTTGATCAGTTTGGGATCTAGTGAATTTGGAGGCCAGGTCCACATGAATGCCAGGTCCAAATGTTTCCCAGCAGAACACTGAACTGTCACAAGATGGTCAATGTTATTTACTTCTCCTGTCAGTGGTTTTAATGTTGTGGCTGATTGATGTAGAAAACTATAGCTCCGTTCGCACAAGACTAGTATTTATCTTGCCCTCTAGTTACATGTAATAATTCATCTGAGTTCATCTGATACTGTGTATTTCATTCCAGTTTTGTTTCCTCTGTGCCTTAGTTCTGTGTCTTTCTAACTCAAGGCTCAAGGACTAGAGTCTGTATTGGCAGTTATAAATGACATTTTGGAGAGCAGTTTAGGAGGATGTTCCTACGCCTTCATATGAGAAAAAGAAGAAGAGAGAAAGAAAATCTCCAAGGATGATGAGATGTATGACATGAACAACAGCACATTTTGGTGTGTTTGAGTTTATAAAAGTTCATGAATATGGAGCTGATGTACTTACTGTGGATTGTTGATTCTCCAATGTTTTGTTTGTTTGTTTTTTTATTTTAAAATTTTTCCCCAAACCTGTAAAAGGCACAACATTACCTCTGTAGTGAAGTGGAAGCAGCCTTGACATAATATGGGGACAGTGTTGGCAGATACAGCTGATGGCTTTTAAGCCAAAATGTTAGATCTAAATTTTGGTCAGAAAATTGCTTACGCTGGTGTAGCTGATGTAAGCAATTTTCGGACCAAAACGTCTACAAAAAAGCATATGATCGAAGCATAGAAGAGCAAGAAACCACAGTCTCCTGTCGCCAGCCAATCACCACAGCTGCTCATATCTAGCATCTTAAAAGTAATAAAAAAGCCAAAATCTTTCAAACCAGCCCAAAATTAGTTCACCTGTTCAACAACTCACCAAATTAAATCCAAAATCGCGGTGTGAAACTGCTCAGTCTGGTAACACTGTCAAGCAGTAAGTCAGTAGACTGGAGTAGAACACTGATTCCTGTGTGAATGTGCTGTGAGCAACACAGACGTATGGGGATAAATTCTCGTTTTAATGACATCTAATCTAATGACATGACTTGAGGTAATGCTCCCAAGGAAAAAAGGTTTTTAGATTAGATCATTGTCAGGTTCTGAAGTGACTTTTTCAGTGATATTATGCACGCTTTCTGATACTGAAGTTGTTCATGGCAAGGTGGGCTATGAGAAGTGTTTAGTGGCAGGGTGAATAGACCCTCAGCCAGTCTGAAGAGGAAATTGCTGGTCAAGTTCTTTCAAAAGACACTTTCAAATAACAAGCAGAACAACTGGACGAGTGAACAAGGGCACAACTCGACTGCGCTTCACTCAGCTCAGTCTGATGCAGTCTTTGTTGCATCGGCACAAAGAAACTGTGCACGTGATTCATCCAGATAGCACACGGTACAAACTGTAAGAACGTATAATATCACTCCAATTTCACTCCTGTGAACTAACACGTGTTTTAAGCACTTCCAAATTCATGGAGCAAATACTGCGTCTGATCTAATGGTAGTGACAGTACTTTGTTTTTGGAATAAATCGAGGAGAAACATAGCATCAATTAAGGGACTCCATTTTCACTTCAAGGAAACCAGAGAAGAAGAAACAAAGCAATAGCTCAGGGGAAGCAGGAAGCCAGTCACAGAAAACCAGGTTAGGGTTCAAGCATTATGTACTTCCATTATTGGATGGGTTTCATTGTTATTTTACAAAAATACCCATTGATAACAAGCCCTGTCCTGCAATATATGAATACCACTCCTTTATTTACTTTCTGCGTGAGTCATCCGTTTGTGAAGATGCTGACTATGGTTCATTTAAAGTGAGCATATCATGCCCATGCCCAGAGTCTCAACTTCAGAATTTTTATTCTTTTTTTGGCATACCATCAGATGAAGAACTACCAAAAAAAAAACGCTTTGTTTATCTTTTGCAAGCCACACATGGAGGACCTCAGTGCAGCCTCTACACGAAACAATCTGCCATAACTCCTGTCTCATCCAGTGAGCCCAGATTTGGCCAGATTTCAAATTGTCATCTTCCTTAATACGCAAGGAACATGATCAGTCGAGAATCCGAGTCGAAATATACAAAGACTCGCCAACAATCTCCTGAACAACTCAGCAACTAACGCTACAGAACGGATGGCTGGATGGCACTTAAGACAGTCACAAATCACACATACGTCTTCTGACATCATAACATCATAACACCTAAACTCACTCATATTTCCAGTTCAAGACCAGTTCCTTTCCTCCTTCAAGTTCTCCAAGTTTTACAATAATTTTCTGGTCCAGAGACTGTGGGGTTGCTGGAGACTGGAAACTGTGAATCTGTCAGAATCCATTGTTGAGTGATCTTACATGGTAGTGGCAGTGGCCATTGCTTGCTGTAAAGAAAAAATGGTGGGAGAGGTCTTCTGTCTCCTTTCTAGTCCCTTTGTCTGTTTTGGGTCATTTGAAAATAACAGTTGTCAGTGGAGCTGGTAAAAACAGTGACCACTGGCAAGAAATAGGACGTTGTGTCTTCTTTTTGCATGGGTCATTGTGGGACTCTTGTATCTTGTTCTGTGGTCATTTTTTGTGTCGTGTGTAAAGGATTCCCAGCTGATTCGGGTAACATTATTGTCATTGGATACCAATTTGTGGCAATTCTTTTAAATATAGTTGTGGTTGTTTTGTGACTCAGGTTCTTTGAAGATGCAATGCTTTTTGGCTTTTTGGTTGTCATTTTGTGTCTATTTGTAGTGGGCATTTTGTTGTATTTTTAATTATTTTTATTTTGTTGTTGTTGTTGTTGCTGTGCTCATTTGCAAGTAACAGCTTTCGAATCTGCTGGGAAAACTCACATCATGTTATTAACCATAAATGAGAATCGTGCCGAATGTGATACTTGAATTTATTTTTGTTTAGTTATTTTCTGTCTCTTCACAGTGTGCCAAAACAGTCATCTTAACATGTGAAATCCACACCTGCCTCTGACAGAGCTTAATGCTGAATATACTATGGGCTGACTTATTTATGACATTTGCTTCTGAAATTGCACCATATGTTCCGTGTCCCACAGAATCTCCCAGGAATCATCTCACTGGATAAAATGCTAATCTCTCTTGCGTGACAATTTTCTGCAAAGAGCACTTTAATAAACTCTCTGGGGTTAGTCTTTTTTTTCCCCGTTTTTTTTTTTTTTTTTTTTTAGTACGGTAATTAAGGCATGACAGGACAGCTTTCCATGGGTAAAAAAGTGACACTTTGAAGGTTCTACAGTGGCATTTTCATCAAACCCGATGATATTTGTGGTTTTTCAAGATGTTTAAGCAGCACTTTCCCATGCACTAGATATACACGGCAGTGATTACTCAGCACAGGACTGCTTATTAGCTGGAGGATGTGCTAGCTTATTCGCTGTGGCAAAACAAAACTGTAAAATGGATTCAGTCAGCGCTGCTCATTCAGGTTACAAGAGGGTAAGATAATTATTGGTTAGAAAGGCATGTTTCCTCATTATATTGTATACCAGCGTACAGCACCATACAATACAGAAGCTACTGTATGTTGTACATATATCTAAAGGTTCCCGTATGCAGCCTAAGCACTTACTCTTATGTGCACATTGCATCATTGTTGCAATAATTTCAGGAAGAGTTTTGGGAGACATGCAGTGTGAAAGGATTGAGGAATGGGACCAGAATTACATCACTCCATTCTTGTTCACAGTGGAAACGGCAAATTATTTTCACCAGCAGAACAGCACATACCACCACCCACCCAGAGCTCTCTTTCCATCCCAATTACAGCAGGGCAACGTGGCGATGCTGACATGGGAAAGCACGGCCTTCTGCGGGGCAGCAGCTTCACACTGGAACGTTGGATTAGAGCGCTGGGTTTCATCCTCAGCACCAGGGTCGACTATGAGCCTGGCCTGAAGAGCTGTTGACTGATGAGCATGAGCATGAGCGTGTGTGTGTGTGTGTGTGTGTGTGTGTGTGTGTGTGTGTGTGTGCGCACACGCGGCGCTTTGCCAGAAAACACCATCGATTCCCCCAAATGCAACACTGCCCGGCCGCCCACTTCAAGAGCACCTTGCAGAATGTCAATTCCTAAACTCTTGTCTTTTTCAATGAATGCACAAGACTGTAACCTGGCTGCCACAAATTGGAATAGAATCAGTGGAGATTTTATTCCTTCTGGCAGTGCCTGGAGCCCAGTATTTCACTGCAACAACTGTCAGTCATGGGGAGATACAGAGGTGCACGTTTGGACAGGGGGATTTGTTCCTTCTTTTTAACTCAGTATGTCTCTCTTCCCAGTGCAAGCCACTTTTGAAGTAGATTACCAGTCAACTCCTCTATAACTCCCTGAGTGAGGCCATTCGCCAGTTTATTATCAGTATTTGGATCATCTCATCCCCCCTCACATCCATTACTGCCCGGCTCGCCATACTGTACATCTGGCGTCCCCGTCTCAAGAGACATGCCGACTCATTTTAAATAGCAGAGAGAGTGATTATTTGTGTTGTGGTTCTTTTGAAAATCGAAAAAGATCTATGGCTAGTGTGAAAGTTAGGGGACATTATGGCAGCAATTGTTGTCACTAAATTAAGTGAAAACCTGAAAGAAAATGGTACCAGATTGGGAAGTAAACGCACACATGCTGAGTAAAGCCCCAGAAGTGGCAGGGCTATGATGTAGTTACTGCATCTATGTTTTGCCAGAACCAGAATCTGCGTCAAGCCCTTGGAAACACATTTTCCTTTGTGTACAATTGTGTTATTATTATTATTTATTATTGTTTAAAATGTCATCCTCTCTTCCAATAACACTTGTACACATGTGGGACTTACAGCTGTATGAGAAACTCACACTAAGCCGAGTCACAAAGAAAGGGAGGGAGGTAGTGTGCCAGCAGTGTGAGAGTTCAGGGAAGCGTAGGAGGAAATGAGACAAGAGAGTGAATTAATATATAATTAATATCTATGCTTCGAAGTGCACAAATATTAATTCTGAATTGCTGCACATACAGCACATCTTCCCTTTGCACAGACCATTCACATTAAACATAACATGGTACTGCACTTTAAAACTTTAATTACATTTATTATGATTGTCAACATGTTTCTTATATCTGACTTCTTCAAAGAACATTGTGCGTAGTTCAGAGTCATGTGTGCCACGTTCTGGACGTTCTTGAGGCCTTGATTGCCTTGAGTCATAAGGAGAGCACAACCTGCACCACCAAAGTCAACATAATAGCTATTTGTATGGAAGTGTTTGAACTGTATAATAACAACACATAAAGTGATTTATGCCTGAGGAGTTTATCGAAAACTCTGGCTCACACAGGACACATGTGGGCATTCATTTCTATAATTTGAATGTCTCACAGAATTTAATAACCTTTAAATATTAACATTGTGATTATGCCGAAGACACAGTCTATTCCAGCTAATTAAAAAACATGTCAGGCCTAATGCGTTTAAAAAAAAATAAAAGTGTTAGTATGCTGCCCAAGTGTTTGAAAATACATCTATGTATATGAATATATACTGAGAACAGCTCTGTGCATATCCACCGTACTGCATGGCTCCTGAATGTCAAAATAAACAAAAAAAAATTAAAACGCATGCAGATGAAATATTATAACATCTGTTTATTGTTGTGAGTATTTAATCTGAGTGTGTGATGTTTAAATTCAAATATGAAAAGTTTACTGTACCAGTAAAAACTTGAAAACTCCATTCATCACTGTGGGGTTTCTGAGTGCAGTAAGGACAATTTGGTAAGTAACAGATTAATGCAATACACTGTACAAATGGATCAAAATGTCTTAAATATATTCAGTTCTAATGACACATGCATTATATCTCAACTCAGGTGACCTTATGTTCATATGAGTTATTTTGATATTATCATTTGGACTTGACTTGTGTTCCAGTGTAGACAATTCTGTTTAAGAATTAACTATATGTATTACAATAATGTGTCACGTATCATAGATTCTCAACCAGGGGTCCACGTACGCCTAGTGGTCCGTGGTGTAATTGCAAGGGATCCGTGAAAATAAAATCTCTTTTAAAAAAAGATCCTAATAATAATAATGTTTTTATTGTGAAATATTTGCAGAAAGTCGATGTTGTAAACACATTAGCTTGCAAGGTTGAGGTTAGCTCAGGAAACTGGCACAGGTAGCATTCAGTCAGCACTGACTTAAGGCATATGAACCGAACATAGCCCAGATGTGGCAAAAGTGGCACTGTCTTGACTCTGGCATACAAGATATGGGCCACTTGTTCAGTGTACTATTCAGCTCATATCAAATTAGAACTCTGGGCAACATAATGTGAGGCCGGACTCATCCCACCCTTAAAGTTTAGACTGCCGACCTGTGGAGGGAAACCTCATGATGTCACATTCTGCTCAAGCCAAGGCCTTATGATGTCACATTCTGCTCACTTCATGGCTCGGGTCATGGCATTTTGAAGTCACATTCTGCTCAGGTCATGCCCTTATGATGTCACTTTCTGCACAGTTGATGACCTTATCATGTCACATTCTGCTAAGGCCATGGCCTTATGGTGTCACATTCTGCTCAGGTCATGGCCCTATGATGTCACATTCTGCACAGGTCATGGCCTTATGATGTCACATTCTGCTCAGGTCATGGCATTATGATGTCACATTCTGCTCAGGTAACGGCCTCATGATGTCACATTCTGCTCAGTTCATGGAATCATGATGTCACATTCTGCCAAGTCACGGCCTCATGATGTCACATTCTGCTTGGGCTTTGGGCTCATGATGTCACATTCTGCTGAGATCGTTGTCTCATGACGTCACATTCTACTGAGGTCATTGACTTATTTTCTCACATTCTGCTCAGGTCAGGGCCTTATGATGTCACATTCTCCTCAGGCCATGTCCTTACGATGTCACATTCTGCTCAGGACATGGAATTATGATGAAACATTCTTCTTAGTTGATGGCCTTACGATGTCACATTCTGTTGAGATCATGGCCTCATGATGTCATGTTCTGCAGAAGTCAATGCCTTATAATTTCACATTCTGCTCAACTCATGGCCTTATGATGTCACATTCTGCTCATGCCATGGCCTTATGATGTCATATTCTGCTCCGATCATGGAATTATGATGAAACACTCTACTCAGTTGACGGCCTTACGATGTCACATTCTGCTCAAGACATGGTCCTTTGATGTCACATTCTGCTCAGGTCATGTCCTCATGATGTCACATTCTGCTGAAGTCATGGACTTATGATGTCACATTCTGCTCAGGTCATGGCTCAGTTGATGGTCTTATGATGTCACATTCTGCTCACGTCATGGCCCTATGATGTCAGATTCTGCTCAGATCATGGAATTATGATGAAACATTCTGCTCAACTCATGGCCTTATGATGTCACATTCTGCTCAGGTCATGGCCTCATGATGTCACATTCTGCTGAAGTCATGGCCTTCTGATGTCACATTCTGCTCAGGTCATGGCTCAGTTGATGGTCTTATGATGTCACATTCTGCTCACGTCATTGCCCTATGATGTCACATTCTGCTCAGTTCATGGCAATATGATGTCACATTCTGCTAAGGTCATGGCCTTAGGATGTCACATTCTGCTCGGGTCATGGCCTTATGATGTCACATTCTGCTCAAGTCATGGTCTTATGATGTCACATTCTGCTCAGATCATGGCCCTATGAAGTCACATTCTGCTCAGGCTATGGCCTTTTGATGTCACATTCTGCTCAGATCATGAAATCATGATGAATCATTCTACTCAATTGATGGCCTTACGATTTCACATTCTGCTCAAGTCATGGCCCTATAATATCACATTTTGCTCAAGTCATGGCCCTATAATGTCACATTCTGCTCAGGTCATGGCCTTATGATGTCACATTCTACTCAGATCATGGAATTATGATTTCACATTCTGCTCAACTCATGGCTGTATGATTTCACATTCTGCTCAGATCATGGAATTATGATGTCACATTCTGCTCAAGTCATGGCCTTATGATGTCACATTCTGCTCAGATTATGGTCTTTTGATGTCACATTCTGCTCAAGTCATGGCCCTATAATGTCACTTTCAGCTCAGGTCATGGTCTTATGATGTAACATTCTGCTCAGGTCATGCCCTTATGATGTCATATTCTTCTCAGATCATTGCCATATCATGTCACATTCTACACAGTTGATGGCCTTATCATGTCACATTTTGCTCAGGTTATGGCCACATGATGTCACATTCTGCTCAGATCATGTCCTTACGATGTCATATTCTGCTGAGATCATGGCCTTATGATGTCACATTCAGCTCACGTCATGGCTCTATGATGTCACATTCTGCTCAGATCATGGAATTATGATGAAACATTATACTCAGTTGATGTCGTTACGATGTCACATTCTGCTGATATCATGGCCTCATGATGTCACATTCTGCTAAAGTCATGGCCTTATGATGTCACATTCTGCTCAGGTCATGGCTCAGTTGATGGTCTTATGATGTCACATTCTGCTCACGTCATGGCCCTATGATGTCACATTCTGCTCAGATCATGGAATTATGATGAAACATTCTGCTCAACTCATGGCCTTATGATGTCACATTCTGCTCAAGTCATGGCCTTATGATGTCACATTCTGTTCAGGTCATGGCTCAGTTGATGGCCCTATAATGTCACATTCTGCTCAAGTCATGGCCATATAATGTCACATTCTACTCAAGTCATGGCCTTATCATGTCACATTTTGCTCAGATCATGGAATTTTGATCAAATATTGTACTCAGTTGATGGCCTTACCATGTCACATTCTACCGAGATCATGACCTCATGATGTTACATTCTGCTCAAGCCATGGCCTTATGATATCACGTTCTGCTCACTCCATGGCCCGGGTCATGGAATTTTAAAGTCACATGCTGCTCAGGTCATGCCCTTATGATGTCACATTCTGCTGAAGTCATGGACTTCTGATGTCACATTCTGCTCAGGTCATGGCTCAGTTGATGGTCTTATGATGTCACATTCTGCTCACGTCATTGCCCTATGATGTCACATTCTGCTCAGTTCATGGCAATATGATGTCACATTCTGCTAAGGTCATGGCCTTAGGATGTCACATTCTGCTCGGGTCATGGCCTTATGATGTCACATTCTGCTCAAGTCATGGTCTTATGATGTCACATTCTGCTCAGATCATGGCCCTATGAAGTCACATTCTGCTCAGGCTATGGCCTTTTGATGTCACATTCTGCTCAGATCATGAAATCATGATGAATCATTCTACTCAATTGATGGCCTTACGATGTCACATTCTGCTCAAGTCATGGCCCTATAATGTCACATTTTGCTCAAGTCATGGCCCTATAATGTCACATTCTGCTCAGGTCATGGCCTTATGATGTCACATTCTACTCAGATCATGGAATTATGATTTCACATTCTGCTCAACTCATGGCTGTATGATTTCACATTCTGCTCAGATCATGGAATTATGATGTCACATTCTGCTCAAGTCATGGCCTTATGATGTCACATTCTGCTCAGATTATGGTCTTTTGATGTCACATTCTGCTCAAGTCATGGCCCTATAATGTCACTTTCAGCTCAGGTCATGGTCTTATGATGTAACATTCTGCTCAGGTCATGCCCTTATGATGTCATATTCTTCTCAGATCATTGCCATATCATGTCACATTCTACACAGTTGATGGCCTTATCATGTCACATTTTGCTCAGGTTATGGCCACATGATGTCACATTCTGCTCAGATCATGTCCTTACGATGTCATATTCTGCTGAGATCATGGCCTTATGATGTCACATTCAGCTCACGTCATGGCTCTATGATGTCACATTCTGCTCAGATCATGGAATTATGATGAAACATTATACTCAGTTGATGTCGTTACGATGTCACATTCTGCTGATATCATGGCCTCATGATGTCACATTCTGCTAAAGTCATGGCCTTATGATGTCACATTCTGCTCAGGTCATGGCTCAGTTGATGGTCTTATGATGTCACATTCTGCTCACGTCATGGCCCTATGATGTCACATTCTGCTCAGATCATGGAATTATGATGAAACATTCTGCTCAACTCATGGCCTTATGATGTCACATTCTGCTCAAGTCATGGCCTTATGATGTCACATTCTGTTCAGGTCATGGCTCAGTTGATGGCCCTATAATGTCACATTCTGCTCAAGTCATGGCCATATAATGTCACATTCTACTCAAGTCATGGCCTTATCATGTCACATTTTGCTCAGATCATGGAATTTTGATCAAATATTGTACTCAGTTGATGGCCTTACCATGTCACATTCTACCGAGATCATGACCTCATGATGTTACATTCTGCTCAAGCCATGGCCTTATGATGTCACGTTCTGCTCACTCCATGGCCCGGGTCATGGAATTTTAAAGTCACATGCTGCTCAGGTCATGCCCTTATGATGTCACTTTCTGCACAGTTGATGACCTTATCATGTCACATTCTGCTCAGATCATGGACCTATGAAGTCACATTCTGCTCAGGCCATGGCCTTATGATGTCACATTCTGCTCAGGTTATGGCCACATGATGTCACATTCTGCTCAGGTCTTGGCCTTATGATGTCATATTCTTCTCAGATCATGGCCTTATGATATCATATTCTGCTGAGATCATGGCTTTATGATGTCACATTCAGCTCAGATCATGGAATTATGATGAAAAATTCTACTCAGTTGATTTCCTTACGATGTCACATTCTGCTGAGATCATGGCCTCATGATGTCACATTCTGCTCACATCATGGCCCTATGATGTCACATTCTGCTCAGATCATGGAATTATGATGAAACATTCTGCTCAAGTCATGGCCTTATGATGTCACATTCTGCTCAGATCATGAAATCATAATGAATCATTCTACTCAATTGATGGCCTTACGATGTCACATTCTGCTCAAGTCATGGCCCTATAATGTCACATTTTGCTCAAGTCATGGCCCTATAATGTCACATTCTGCTCAGGTCATGGCCTTATGATGTCACATTCTACTCAGATCATGGAATTATGATTTCACATTCTGCTCAACTCATGGCCGTACGATTTCACATTCTGCTCAGATCATGGAATTATGATGTCACATTCTGCTCAAGTCATGGCCTTATGATGTCACATTCTGCTCAGATTATGGTCTTTTGATGTCACATTCTGCTCAAGTCATGGCCCTATAATGTCACATTCAGCTCAGGTCATGGTCTTATGATGTAACATTCTGCTTAGGTCATGCCCTTATGATGTCATATTCTTCTCAGATCATTGCCATATCATGTCACATTCTACACAGTTGATGGCCTTATCATGTCACATTTTGCTCAGGTTATGGCCACATGATGTCACATTCTGCTCAGATCATGTCCTTACGATGTCATATTCTGCTCAGATCATGGCCTTATGATGTCACATTCAGCTCAGATCATGGAATTATGATGAAATATTCTACTCAGTTGATGTCGTTACGATGTCACATTCTGCTGATATCATGGCCTCATGATGTCACATTCTGCTAAAGTCATAGCCTTATGATGTCACATTCTGCTCAAGTCATAGCCTTATGATGTCACATTCTGCTCAGGTCATGGCTCAGTTGATGGTCTTATGATGTCACATTCTGCTCACGTCATGGCCCTGTGATGTCACATTCTGCTCAGATCATGGAATTATGATGAAACATTCTGCTCAACTCATGGCCTTATGATGTCACATTCTTTTCAGGTCATGGCTCAGTTGATGGCCCTATAATGTCACATTCTGCTCAAGTCACGGCCATATAATGTCACATTCTACTCAAGTCATGGCCTTATCATGTCACATTTTGCTCAGATCATGGAATTTTGATCAAATATTGTACTCAGTTGATGGCCTTACCATGTCACATTCTACCGAGATCATGACCTCATGATGTCACATTCTGCTCAAGCCATGGCCTTATGATGTCACGTTCTGCTCACTCCATGGCCCAGGTCATGGAATTTTAAAGTCACATGCTGCTCAGGTCATGCCCTTATGATGTCACTTTCTGCACAGTTGATGACCTTATCATGTCACATTCTGCTTAGATCATGGACCTATGAAGTCACATTCTGCTCAGGCCATGGCCTTATGATGTCACATTCTGCTCAGGTTATGGCCACATGATGTCACATTCTGCTCAGGTCTTGGCCTTATGATGTCATATTCTTCTCAGATCAAGGCCTTATGATATCATATTCTGCTGAGATCATGGCCTTATGATGTCACATTCTGCTCAAGTCATGACCTTACGATGTCACATTCTGCTCAGATTATGGTCTTTTGATGACACATTCTGCTCAGATCATGGCCCTATGAAGTTACATTCTGCTCAGGTGATGGCCTTATCATGAAACATTCTACTCAATTGATGGCCTTACGATGTCACATTCTGCTCAGGTTATGGCCACATGATGTCACATTCTGCTCAGGTCTTGGCCTTATAATGTCACATTCTGCTCAGGTCATGGCTCAGTTGATGGCCTTATGATGTCACATTTTGCTCAGGTCATGGTCTTATGATATTACATTCTGCTCAGGTCATGGCCCTGTGATGTCACATTCTACTCAGGTCATTGTCTTATGATGTCACATTCTGCTCAAGTCATGGTCTTATGATGTAACATTCTGCTTAGGTTATGGCCACATGATGTCACATTCTGCTCGGGTCTTGGCCTTATGATGTCACATTTTGCGGAAGTCATGACCTTATGATGTCACATTCTGCTCAAGTCATGGCCTTATGCTGTCACATTCTGCTGAGGTCATGCTCAGGTGATGGCCTTATGATGTCACATTCTGCTGAGATCATGGCCTAATGATGTCACATTCTGCTCAAGTCATGGCCTTATGATGTCACATTCTGCACAGGTCATGGCATTATGATGTCACATTCTACACAGGCCATGCCCTCATGTCAAATTCTGCTGAGATCATGGCCTCATGATGTCACATTCTGCTCATGTCATGGCCCTATGATGTCACATTCTACTCAGGTCATGGCCTTATGATGTTACATTTTGCTCAGGTCATGTCTCAGTTGATGGCCTTATGTTGTCACATTCTGCTCAGGTCATGGCCTTACGATGTCACATTCTGCTGAGATCATGGCCTAATGATGTCACATTCTGCTCAAGTCATGGTCTTATGATGTAACATTCTGCTTAGGTTATGGCCACATGATGTCACATTCTGCTCAGGTCTTGGCCTTATGCTGTCACATTCTGCTGAGGTCATGCTCAGGTGATGGCCTTATGATGTCACATTCTGCTGAGATCATGGCCTAATGATGTCACATTCTGCTCAAGTCATTGCCTTATGATGTCACATTCTGCACAGGTCATGGCATTATGATGTCACATTCTGCACAGGTCATGGCATTATGATGTCACATTCTACACAGGCCATGCCCTCATGTCAAATTCTGCTGATATCATGGCCTCATGATGTCACATTCTGCTCATGTCATGGCCCTATGATGTCACATTCTACTCAGGTCATGGCCTTATGATGTTACATTCTGCTCAGGTCATGTCTCAGTTGATGGTGTTAAGATGTCACATTCTGCTCATGGCCTTATGATGTCACATTCTACTCAGTAAATGTCCTTACGATGTAACATTCTGCTCAGGCCATGGCCTTATGATGTCACATTCTGCTCAGATCATAGAATTATGATGAAACATTCTACTCAGTTGATGGCCTTACGATGTCACATTCTGCTCAGATCATGGCCTAATGATGTCACATTCTGCTCAAGTCATGGCCCTATAATGTCACTTTCAGCTCAGGTCATGGTCTTATGATGTAACATTCTGCTTAGGTCATGCCCTTATGATGTCATATTCTTCTCAGATCATTGCCATATCATGTCACATTCTACACAGTTGATGGCCTTATCATGTCACATTTTGCTCAGGTTATGGCCACATGATGTCACATTCTGCTCAGATCATGTCCTTACGATGTCATATTCTGCTGAGATCATGGCCTTATGATGTCACATTCAGCTCAGATCATGGAATTATGATGAAATATTCTACTCAGTTGATGTCGTTACGATGTCACATTCTGCTGATATCATGGCCTCATGATGTCACATTCTGCTAAAGTCATAGCCTTATGATGTCACATTCTGCTCAAGTCATAGCCTTATGATGTCACATTCTGCTCAGGTCATGGCTCAGTTGATGGTCTTATGATGTCACATTCTGCTCACGTCATGGCCCTGTGATGTCACATTCTGCTCAGATCATGGAATTATGATGAAACATTCTGCTCAACTCATGGCCTTATGATGTCACATTCTTTTCAGGTCATGGCTCAGTTGATGGCCCTATAATGTCACATTCTGCTCAAGTCACGGCCATATAATGTCACATTCTACTCAAGTCATGGCCTTATCATGTCACATTTTGCTCAGATCATGGAATTTTGATCAAATATTGTACTCAGTTGATGGCCTTACCATGTCACATTCTACCGAGATCATGACCTCATGATGTCACATTCTGCTCAAGCCATGGCCTTATGATTTCACGTTCTGCTCACTCCATGGCCCAGGTCATGGAATTTTAAAGTCACATGCTGCTCAGGTCATGCCCTTATGATGTCACTTTCTGCACAGTTGATGACCTTATCATGTCACATTCTGCTTAGATCATGGACCTATGAAGTCACATTCTGCTCAGGCCATGGCCTTATGATGTCACATTCTGCTCAGGTTATGGCCACATGATGTCACATTCTGCTCAGGTCTTGGCCTTATGATGTCATATTCTTCTCAGATCAAGGCCTTATGATATCATATTCTGCTGAGATCATGGCCTTATGATGTCACATTCTGCTCAAGTCATGACCTTACGATGTCACATTCTGCTCAGATTATGGTCTTTTGATGACACATTCTGCTCAGATCATGGCCCTATGAAGTTACATTCTGCTCAGGTGATGGCCTTATCATGAAACATTCTACTCAATTGATGGCCTTACGATGTCACATTCTGCTCAGGTTATGGCCACATGATGTCACATTCTGCTCAGGTCTTGGCCTTATAATGTCACATTCTGCTCAGGTCATGGCTCAGTTGATGGCCTTATGATGTCACATTTTGCTCAGGTCATGGTCTTATGATATTACATTCTGCTCAGGTCATGGCCCTGTGATGTCACATTCTACTCAGGTCATTGTCTTATGATGTCACATTCTGCTCAAGTCATGGTCTTATGATGTAACATTCTGCTTAGGTTATGGCCACATGATGTCACATTCTGCTCGGGTCTTGGCCTTATGATGTCACATTTTGCGGAAGTCATGACCTTATGATGTCACATTCTGCTCAAGTCATGGCCTTATGCTGTCACATTCTGCTGAGGTCATGCTCAGGTGATGGCCTTATGATGTCACATTCTGCTGAGATCATGGCCTAATGATGTCACATTCTGCTCAAGTCATGGCCTTATGATGTCACATTCTGCACAGGTCATGGCATTATGATGTCACATTCTACACAGGCCATGCCCTCATGTCAAATTCTGCTGAGATCATGGCCTCATGATGTCACATTCTGCTCATGTCATGGCCCTATGATGTCACATTCTACTCAGGTCATGGCCTTATGATGTTACATTTTGCTCAGGTCATGTCTCAGTTGATGGCCTTATGTTGTCACATTCTGCTCAGGTCATGGCCTTACGATGTCACATTCTGCTGAGATCATGGCCTAATGATGTCACATTCTGCTCAAGTCATGGTCTTATGATGTAACATTCTGCTTAGGTTATGGCCACATGATGTCACATTCTGCTCAGGTCTTGGCCTTATGCTGTCACATTCTGCTGAGGTCATGCTCAGGTGATGGCCTTATGATGTCACATTCTGCTGAGATCATGGCCTAATGATGTCACATTCTGCTCAAGTCATTGCCTTATGATGTCACATTCTGCACAGGTCATGGCATTATGATGTCACATTCTGCACAGGTCATGGCATTATGATGTCACATTCTACACAGGCCATGCCCTCATGTCAAATTCTGCTGATATCATGGCCTCATGATGTCACATTCTGCTCATGTCATGGCCCTATGATGTCACATTCTACTCAGGTCATGGCCTTATGATGTTACATTCTGCTCAGGTCATGTCTCAGTTGATGGTGTTAAGATGTCACATTCTGCTCATGGCCTTATGATGTCACATTCTACTCAGTAAATGTCCTTACGATGTAACATTCTGCTCAGGCCATGGCCTTATGATGTCACATTCTGCTCAGATCATAGAATTATGATGAAACATTCTACTCAGTTGATGGCCTTACGATGTCACATTCTGCTCAGATCATGGCCTAATGATGTCACATTCTGCTCAGGTCATGGCCCTATGATGTCACATTCTGCTCAAGTCATGGCCTTATGATGTCACATTCTGCTCAGTTCATGGCTCAGTTGATGGCCTTATGATGTCACCTTTTGCTCAGGTCATGGTCTTATGATATTACATTCTGCTCAGGTCATGGCCCTGTGATGTCACATTCTACTCAGGTCATTGTCTTATGATGTCACATTCTGCTCAAGTCATGGTCTTATGATGTAACATTCTGCTTAGGTTATGGCCACATGATGTCACATTCTGCTCAGGTCTTGGCCTTATGCTGTCACATTCTGCTCAGGTCATGCTCAGGTGATGGCCTTATGATGTCACATTTTGCGGAAGTCATGACCTTATGATGTCACATTCTGCTCAAGTCATGGCCTTATGCTGTCACATTCTGCTGAGGTCATGCTCAGGTGATGGCCTTATGATGTCACATTCTGCTGAGATCATGGCCTAATGATGTCACATTCTGCTCAAGTCATTGCCTTATGATGTCACATTCTGCACAGGTCATGGCCTTATGATGTCACATTCTGCACAGGTCATGGCATTATGATGTCACATTCTACACAGGCCATGCCCTCATGTCAAATTCTGCTGATATCATGGCCTCATGATGTCACATTCTGCTCATGTCATGGCCCTATGATGTCACATTCTACTCAGGTCATGGCCTTATGATGTTACATTCTGCTCAGGTCATGTCTCAGTTGATGGTGTTAAGATGTCACATTCTGCTCATGGCCTTATGATGTCACATTCTACTCAGTAAATGTCCTTACGATGTAACATTCTGCTCAGGCCATGGCCTTATGATGTCACATTCTGCTCAGATCATAGAATTATGATGAAACATTCTACTCAGTTGATGGTGTTAAGATGTCACATTCTGCTCATGGCCTTATGATGTCACATTCTACTCAGTAAATGTCCTTACGATGTAACATTCTGCTCAGGCCATGGCCTTATGATGTCACATTCTGCTCAGATCATAGAATTATGATGAAACATTCTACTCAGTTGATGGCCTTACGATGTCACATTCTGCTCAGATCATGGCCTAATGATGTCACATTCTGCTCAGGTCATGGCCCTATGATGTCACATTCTGCTCAAGTCATGGCCTTATGATGTCACATTCTGCTCAGTTCATGGCTCAGTTGATGGCCTTATGATGTCACCTTTTGCTCAGGTCATGGTCTTATGATATTACATTCTGCTCAGGTCATGGCCCTGTGATGTCACATTCTACTCAGGTCATTGTCTTATGATGTCACATTCTGCTCAAGTCATGGTCTTATGATGTAACATTCTGCTTAGGTTATGGCCACATGATGTCACATTCTGCTCAGGTCTTGGCCTTATGCTGTCACATTCTGCTGAGGTCATGCTCAGGTGATGGCCTTATGATGTCACATTTTGCGGAAGTCATGACCTTATGATATCACATTCTGCTCAAGTCATGGCCTTATGCTGTCACATTCTGCTGAGGTCATGCTCAGGTGATGGCCTTATGATGTCACATTCTGCTGAGATCATGGCCTAATGATGTCACATTCTGCTCAAGTCATTGCCTTATGATGTCACATTCTGCACAGGTCATGGCATTATGATGTCACATTCTGCACAGGTCATGGCATTATGATGTCACATTCTACACAGGCCATGCCCTCATGTCAAATTCTGCTGATATCATGGCCTCATGATGTCACATTCTGCTCATGTCATGGCCCTATGATGTCACATTCTACTCAGGTCATGGCCTTATGATGTTACATTCTGCTCAGGTCATGTCTCAGTTGATGGCCTTATGTTGTCACATTCTGCTCAGGTCATGGCCTTACGATGTCACATTCTGCTGAGATCATGGCCTAATGATGTCACATTCTGCTCAAGTCATGGCCCTATGGTGTCACATTCTGCTCAAGTCATTGCCTTATGATGTCACACTCTGCTCAGGCCATGGCCTTATGATGTCACATTCTGCTCAGATCATAGAATTATGATGAAACATTCTACTCAGTTGATGGCCTTACGATGTCACATTCTGCTCAGATCATGGGCTCATGATGTCACATTCTGCTGAATCATGGCCTTATGATGTCACATTCTGCACAGGCCATGCCCTCATGTCAAATTCTGCTGAGATCATGGCCTAATGATGTCACATTCTGCTCAGGTCATGGCCCTATGATGTCACAGTCTGCTCAAGTCATGGCCTTATGATGTCACATTCTGTTCAGATTATGGTGTTTTGATGACACATTCTGCTCAGATCATGGCCCTATGAAGTCACATTCTGCTCAGGCCATGGCCTTATGATGTCACATTCTGCACAGGTCATGGCATTATGATGTCACATTCTGCACAGGTCATGGGCATTATGATGTCACATTCTACACAGGCCATTCCCTCATGTCAAATTCTGCTGAGATCATGGCCTCATGATGTCACATTCTGCTCATGTCATGGGCCTATGATGTCATATTCTACTCAGGTCATGTCTCAGTTGATGGTCTTATGATGTCACATTCTGCTCACGTCATGGCCCTATGATGTCAGATTCTGCTCAGATCATGGAATTATGATGAAACATTCTGCTCAACTCATGGCCTTATGATGTCACATTCTGCTCAAGTCATGGCCTTAGGATGTCACATTCTGCTCAGGTCACGGCTCAGTTGATGGTCTTATGATGTCACATTCTGCTCACGTCATTGCCCTATGATGTCACATTCTGCTCAGATCATGGCAATATGATGTCACATTCTGCTCAGGTCATGGCCTTAGGATGTCACATTCTGCTCAGGTCATGGCCTTATGATGTCACATTCTGCTCAAGTCATGGTCTTATGATGTCACATTCTGCTCAGATCATGGCCCTATGAAGTCACATTCTGCTCAGGCTATGGCCTTTTGATGTCACATTCTGCTCAGATCATGAAATCATGATGAATCATTCTACTCAATTGATGGCCTTACGATTTCACATTCTGCTCAAGTCATGGCCCTATAATATCACATTTTGCTCAAGTCATGGCCCTATAATGTCACATTCTGCTCAGGTCATGGCCTTATGATGTCACATTCTACTCAGATCATGGAATTATGATTTCACATTCTGCTCAACTCATGGCTGTATGATTTCACATTCTGCTCAGATCATGGAATTATGATGTCACATTCTGCTCAAGTCATGGCCTTATGATGTCACATTCTGCTCAGATTATGGTCTTTTGATGTCACATTCTGCTCAAGTCATGGCCCTATAATGTCACTTTCAGCTCAGGTCATGGTCTTATGATGTAACATTCTGCTCAGGTCATGCCCTTATGATGTCATATTCTTCTCAGATCATTGCCATATCATGTCACATTCTACACAGTTGATGGCCTTATCATGTCACATTTTGCTCAGGTTATGGCCACATGATGTCACATTCTGCTCAGATCATGTCCTTACGATGTCATATTCTGCTGAGATCATGGCCTTATGATGTCACATTCAGCTCACGTCATGGCTCTATGATGTCACATTCTGCTCAGATCATGGAATTATGATGAAACATTATACTCAGTTGATGTCGTTACGATGTCACATTCTGCTGATATCATGGCCTCATGATGTCACATTCTGCTAAAGTCATGGCCTTATGATGTCACATTCTGCTCAGGTCATGGCTCAGTTGATGGTCTTATGATGTCACATTCTGCTCACGTCATGGCCCTATGATGTCACATTCTGCTCAGATCATGGAATTATGATGAAACATTCTGCTCAACTCATGGCCTTATGATGTCACATTCTGCTCAAGTCATGGCCTTATGATGTCACATTCTGTTCAGGTCATGGCTCAGTTGATGGCCCTATAATGTCACATTCTGCTCAAGTCATGGCCATATAATGTCACATTCTACTCAAGTCATGGCCTTATCATGTCACATTTTGCTCAGATCATGGAATTTTGATCAAATATTGTACTCAGTTGATGGCCTTACCATGTCACATTCTACCGAGATCATGACCTCATGATGTTACATTCTGCTCAAGCCATGGCCTTATGATATCACGTTCTGCTCACTCCATGGCCCGGGTCATGGAATTTTAAAGTCACATGCTGCTCAGGTCATGCCCTTATGATGTCACATTCTGCTGAAGTCATGGACTTCTGATGTCACATTCTGCTCAGGTCATGGCTCATTACGCTATGATGTCACATTCTGCTCAGGTCATGGCCCTATGATGTCACATTCTGCTCAGGTCATGGCAATATGATGTCACATTCTGCTAAGGTCATGGCCTTATGATGTCACATTCTGCTCAGGTCATGGCCTTATGATGTCACATTCTGCTCAAGTCATGGTCTTATGATGTCACATTCTGCTCAGATCATGGCCTTATGATGTCACATTCTGCTCAGGCCATGGCCTTTTTGATGTCACATTCTGCTCAGATCATGAAATCATAATGAATCATTCTACTCAATTGATGGCCTTACGATGTCACATTCTGCTCAAGTCATGGCCCTATAATGTCACATTTTGCTCAAGTCATGGCCCTATAATGTCACATTCTGCTCAGGTCATGGCCTTATGATGTCACATTCTACTCAGATCATGGAATTATGATTTCACATTCTGCTCAACTCATGGCTGTATGATTTCACATTCTGCTCAGATCATGGAATTATGATGTCACATTCTGCTCAAGTCATGGCCTTATGATGTCACATTCTGCTCAGATTATGGTCTTTTGATGTCACATTCTGCTCAAGTCATGGCCCTATAATGTCACTTTCAGCTCAGGTCATGGTCTTATGATGTAACATTCTGCTCAGGTCATGCCCTTATGATGTCATATTCTTCTCAGATCATTGCCATATCATGTCACATTCTACACAGTTGATGGCCTTATCATGTCACATTTTGCTCAGGTTATGGCCACATGATGTCACATTCTGCTCAGATCATGTCCTTACGATGTCATATTCTGCTGAGATCATGGCCTTATGATGTCACATTCAGCTCACGTCATGGCTCTATGATGTCACATTCTGCTCAGATCATGGAATTATGATGAAACATTATACTCAGTTGATGTCGTTACGATGTCACATTCTGCTGATATCATGGCCTCATGATGTCACATTCTGCTAAAGTCATGGCCTTATGATGTCACATTCTGCTCAGGTCATGGCTCAGTTGATGGTCTTATGATGTCACATTCTGCTCACGTCATGGCCCTATGATGTCACATTCTGCTCAGATCATGGAATTATGATGAAACATTCTGCTCAACTCATGGCCTTATGATGTCACATTCTGCTCAAGTCATGGCCTTATGATGTCACATTCTGTTCAGGTCATGGCTCAGTTGATGGCCCTATAATGTCACATTCTGCTCAAGTCATGGCCATATAATGTCACATTCTACTCAAGTCATGGCCTTATCATGTCACATTTTGCTCAGATCATGGAATTTTGATCAAATATTGTACTCAGTTGATGGCCTTACCATGTCACATTCTACCGAGATCATGACCTCATGATGTTACATTCTGCTCAAGCCATGGCCTTATGATGTCACGTTCTGCTCACTCCATGGCCCGGGTCATGGAATTTTAAAGTCACATGCTGCTCAGGTCATGCCCTTATGATGTCACTTTCTGCACAGTTGATGACCTTATCATGTCACATTCTGCTCAGATCATGGACCTATGAAGTCACATTCTGCTCAGGCCATGGCCTTATGATGTCACATTCTGCTCAGGTTATGGCCACATGATGTCACATTCTGCTCAGGTCTTGGCCTTATGATGTCATATTCTTCTCAGATCATGGCCTTATGATATCATATTCTGCTGAGATCATGGCCTTATGATGTCACATTCAGCTCAGATCATGGAATTATGATGAAAAATTCTACTCAGTTGATTTCCTTACGATGTCACATTCTGCTGAGATCATGGCCTCATGATGTCACATTCTGCTCACATCATGGCCCTATGATGTCACATTCTGCTCAGATCATGGAATTATGATGAAACATTCTGCTCAAGTCATGGCCTTATGATGTCACATTCTGCTCAGATCATGAAATCATAATGAATCATTCTACTCAATTGATGGCCTTACGATGTCACATTCTGCTCAAGTCATGGCCCTATAATGTCACATTTTGCTCAAGTCATGGCCCTATAATGTCACATTCTGCTCAGGTCATGGCCTTATGATGTCACATTCTACTCAGATCATGGAATTATGATTTCACATTCTGCTCAACTCATGGCCGTACGATTTCACATTCTGCTCAGATCATGGAATTATGATGTCACATTCTGCTCAAGTCATGGCCTTATGATGTCACATTCTGCTCAGATTATGGTCTTTTGATGTCACATTCTGCTCAAGTCATGGCCCTATAATGTCACATTCAGCTCAGGTCATGGTCTTATGATGTAACATTCTGCTTAGGTCATGCCCTTATGATGTCATATTCTTCTCAGATCATTGCCATATCATGTCACATTCTACACAGTTGATGGCCTTATCATGTCACATTTTGCTCAGGTTATGGCCACATGATGTCACATTCTGCTCAGATCATGTCCTTACGATGTCATATTCTGCTGAGATCATGGCCTTATGATGTCACATTCAGCTCAGATCATGGAATTATGATGAAATATTCTACTCAGTTGATGTCGTTACGATGTCACATTCTGCTGATATCATGGCCTCATGATGTCACATTCTGCTAAAGTCATAGCCTTATGATGTCACATTCTGCTCAAGTCATAGCCTTATGATGTCACATTCTGCTCAGGTCATGGCTCAGTTGATGGTCTTATGATGTCACATTCTGCTCACGTCATGGCCCTGTGATGTCACATTCTGCTCAGATCATGGAATTATGATGAAACATTCTGCTCAACTCATGGCCTTATGATGTCACATTCTTTTCAGGTCATGGCTCAGTTGATGGCCCTATAATGTCACATTCTGCTCAAGTCACGGCCATATAATGTCACATTCTACTCAAGTCATGGCCTTATCATGTCACATTTTGCTCAGATCATGGAATTTTGATCAAATATTGTACTCAGTTGATGGCCTTACCATGTCACATTCTACCGAGATCATGACCTCATGATGTCACATTCTGCTCAAGCCATGGCCTTATGATGTCACGTTCTGCTCACTCCATGGCCCAGGTCATGGAATTTTAAAGTCACATGCTGCTCAGGTCATGCCCTTATGATGTCACTTTCTGCACAGTTGATGACCTTATCATGTCACATTCTGCTTAGATCATGGACCTATGAAGTCACATTCTGCTCAGGCCATGGCCTTATGATGTCACATTCTGCTCAGGTTATGGCCACATGATGTCACATTCTGCTCAGGTCTTGGCCTTATGATGTCATATTCTTCTCAGATCAAGGCCTTATGATATCATATTCTGCTGAGATCATGGCCTTATGATGTCACATTCTGCTCAAGTCATGACCTTACGATGTCACATTCTGCTCAGATTATGGTCTTTTGATGACACATTCTGCTCAGATCATGGCCCTATGAAGTTACATTCTGCTCAGGTGATGGCCTTATCATGAAACATTCTACTCAATTGATGGCCTTACGATGTCACATTCTGCTCAGGTTATGGCCACATGATGTCACATTCTGCTCAGGTCTTGGCCTTATAATGTCACATTCTGCTCAGGTCATGGCTCAGTTGATGGCCTTATGATGTCACATTTTGCTCAGGTCATGGTCTTATGATATTACATTCTGCTCAGGTCATGGCCCTGTGATGTCACATTCTACTCAGGTCATTGTCTTATGATGTCACATTCTGCTCAAGTCATGGTCTTATGATGTAACATTCTGCTTAGGTTATGGCCACATGATGTCACATTCTGCTCGGGTCTTGGCCTTATGATGTCACATTTTGCGGAAGTCATGACCTTATGATGTCACATTCTGCTCAAGTCATGGCCTTATGCTGTCACATTCTGCTGAGGTCATGCTCAGGTGATGGCCTTATGATGTCACATTCTGCTGAGATCATGGCCTAATGATGTCACATTCTGCTCAAGTCATGGCCTTATGATGTCACATTCTGCACAGGTCATGGCATTATGATGTCACATTCTACACAGGCCATGCCCTCATGTCAAATTCTGCTGAGATCATGGCCTCATGATGTCACATTCTGCTCATGTCATGGCCCTATGATGTCACATTCTACTCAGGTCATGGCCTTATGATGTTACATTTTGCTCAGGTCATGTCTCAGTTGATGGCCTTATGTTGTCACATTCTGCTCAGGTCATGGCCTTACGATGTCACATTCTGCTGAGATCATGGCCTAATGATGTCACATTCTGCTCAAGTCATGGTCTTATGATGTAACATTCTGCTTAGGTTATGGCCACATGATGTCACATTCTGCTCAGGTCTTGGCCTTATGCTGTCACATTCTGCTGAGGTCATGCTCAGGTGATGGCCTTATGATGTCACATTCTGCTGAGATCATGGCCTAATGATGTCACATTCTGCTCAAGTCATTGCCTTATGATGTCACATTCTGCACAGGTCATGGCATTATGATGTCACATTCTGCACAGGTCATGGCATTATGATGTCACATTCTACACAGGCCATGCCCTCATGTCAAATTCTGCTGATATCATGGCCTCATGATGTCACATTCTGCTCATGTCATGGCCCTATGATGTCACATTCTACTCAGGTCATGGCCTTATGATGTTACATTCTGCTCAGGTCATGTCTCAGTTGATGGTGTTAAGATGTCACATTCTGCTCATGGCCTTATGATGTCACATTCTACTCAGTAAATGTCCTTACGATGTAACATTCTGCTCAGGCCATGGCCTTATGATGTCACATTCTGCTCAGATCATAGAATTATGATGAAACATTCTACTCAGTTGATGGCCTTACGATGTCACATTCTGCTCAGATCATGGCCTAATGATGTCACATTCTGCTCAAGTCATGGCCCTATAATGTCACTTTCAGCTCAGGTCATGGTCTTATGATGTAACATTCTGCTTAGGTCATGCCCTTATGATGTCATATTCTTCTCAGATCATTGCCATATCATGTCACATTCTACACAGTTGATGGCCTTATCATGTCACATTTTGCTCAGGTTATGGCCACATGATGTCACATTCTGCTCAGATCATGTCCTTACGATGTCATATTCTGCTGAGATCATGGCCTTATGATGTCACATTCAGCTCAGATCATGGAATTATGATGAAATATTCTACTCAGTTGATGTCGTTACGATGTCACATTCTGCTGATATCATGGCCTCATAATGTCACATTCTGCTAAAGTCATGGCCCTATGATGTCACATTCTGCTCAGGTCATGGCCTTATGATGTCACATTCTGCTCAGATCATGGCTCAGTTGATGGTCTTATGATGTCACATTCTGCTCACGTCATGGCCCTGTGATGTCACATCTGCTCAGATCATGGAATTATGATGAAACATTCTGCTCAACTCATGGCCTTATGATGTCACATTCTTTTCAGGTCATGGCTCAGTTGATGGCCCTATAATGTCACATTCTGCTCAAGTCACGGCCATATAATGTCACATTCTACTCAAGTCATGGCCTTATCATGTCACATTTTGCTCAGATCATGGAATTTGATCAAATATTGTACTCAGTTGATGGCCTACCATGTCACATTCTACCGAGATCATGACCTCATGATGTCACATTCTGCTCAAGCCATGGCCTTATGATTTCACGTTCTGCTCACTCCATGGCCCAGGTCATGGAATTTTAAAGTCACATGCTGCTCAGGTCATGCCCTTATGATGTCACTTTCTGCACAGTTGATGACCTTATCATGTCACATTCTGCTTAGATCATGGACCTATGAAGTCACATTCTGCTCAGGCCATGGCCTTATGATGTCACATTCTGCTCAGGTTATGGCCACATGATGTCACATTCTGCTCAGGTCTTGGCCTTATGATGTCATATTCTTCTCAGATCAAGGCCTTATGATATCATATTCTGCTGAGATCATGGCCTTATGATGTCACATTCTGCTCAAGTCATGACCTTACGATGTCACATTCTGCTCAGATTATGGTCTTTTGATGACACATTCTGCTCAGATCATGGCCCTATGAAGTTACATTCTGCTCAGGTGATGGCCTTATCATGAAACATTCTACTCAATTGATGGCCTTACGATGTCACATTCTGCTCAGGTTATGGCCACATGATGTCACATTCTGCTCAGGTCTTGGCCTTATAATGTCACATTCTGCTCAGGTCATGGCTCAGTTGATGGCCTTATGATGTCACATTTTGCTCAGGTCATGGTCTTATGATATTACATTCTGCTCAGGTCATGGCCCTGTGATGTCACATTCTACTCAGGTCATTGTCTTATGATGTCACATTCTGCTCAAGTCATGGTCTTATGATGTAAACATTCTGCTTAGGTTATGGCCACATGATGTCACATTCTGCTCGGGTCTTGGCCTTATGATGTCACATTTTGCGGAAGTCATGACCTTATGATGTCACATTCTGCTCAAGTCATGGCCTTATGCTGTCACATTCTGCTGAGGTCATGCTCAGGTGATGGCCTTATGATGTCACATTCTGCTGAGATCATGGCCTAATGATGTCACATTCTGCTCAAGTCATGGCCTTATGATGTCACATTCTGCACAGGTCATGGCATTATGATGTCACATTCTACACAGGCCATGCCCTCATGTCAAATTCTGCTGAGATCATGGCCTCATGATGTCACATTCTGCTCATGTCATGGCCCTATGATGTCACATTCTACTCAGGTCATGGCCTTATGATGTTACATTTTGCTCAGGTCATGTCTCAGTTGATGGCCTTATGTTGTCACATTCTGCTCAGGTCATGGCCTTACGATGTCACATTCTGCTGAGATCATGGCCTAATGATGTCACATTCTGCTCAAGTCATGGTCTTATGATGTAACATTCTGCTTAGGTTATGGCCACATGATGTCACATTCTGCTCAGGTCTTGGCCTTATGCTGTCACATTCTGCTGAGGTCATGCTCAGGTGATGGCCTTATGATGTCACATTCTGCTGAGATCATGGCCTAATGATGTCACATTCTGCTCAAGTCATTGCCTTATGATGTCACATTCTGCACAGGTCATGGCATTATGATGTCACATTCTGCACAGGTCATGGCATTATGATGTCACATTCTACACAGGCCATGCCCTCATGTCAAATTCTGCTGATATCATGGCCTCATGATGTCACATTCTGCTCATGTCATGGCCCTATGATGTCACATTCTACTCAGGTCATGGCCTTATGATGTTACATTCTGCTCAGGTCATGTCTCAGTTGATGGTGTTAAGATGTCACATTCTGCTCATGGCCTTATGATGTCACATTCTACTCAGTAAATGTCCTTACGATGTAACATTCTGCTCAGGCCATGGCCTTATGATGTCACATTCTGCTCAGATCATAGAATTATGATGAAACATTCTACTCAGTTGATGGCCTTACGATGTCACATTCTGCTCAGATCATGGCCTAATGATGTCACATTCTGCTCAGGTCATGGCCCTATGATGTCACATTCTGCTCAAGTCATGGCCTTATGATGTCACATTCTGCTCAGTTCATGGCTCAGTTGATGGCCTTATGATGTCACCTTTTGCTCAGGTCATGGTCTTATGATATTACATTCTGCTCAGGTCATGGCCCTGTGATGTCACATTCTACTCAGGTCATTGTCTTATGATGTCACATTCTGCTCAAGTCATGGTCTTATGATGTAACATTCTGCTTAGGTTATGGCCACATGATGTCACATTCTGCTCAGGTCTTGGCCTTATGCTGTCACATTCTGCTCAGGTCATGCTCAGGTGATGGCCTTATGATGTCACATTTTGCGGAAGTCATGACCTTATGATGTCACATTCTGCTCAAGTCATGGCCTTATGCTGTCACATTCTGCTGAGGTCATGCTCAGGTGATGGCCTTATGATGTCACATTCTGCTGAGATCATGGCCTAATGATGTCACATTCTGCTCAGATCATGCAATTATGATGTCACATTCTGCACAGGTCATGGCCTTATGATGTCACATTCTGCACAGGTCATGCAATTATGATGTCACATTCTGCACAGGTCATGCCCTCATGTCAAATTCTGCTGATATCATGGCCTCATGATGTCACATTCTGCTCATGTCATGGCCCTATGATGTCACATTCTACTCAGGTCATGGCCTTATGATGTTACATTCTGCTCAGGTCATGTCTCAGTTGATGGTGTTAAGATGTCACATTCTGCTCATGGCCTTATGATGTCACATTCTACTCAGTAAATGTCCTTACGATGTAACATTCTGCTCAGGCCATGGCCTTATGATGTCACATTCTGCTCAGATCATAGAATTATGATGAAACATTCTACTCAGTTGATGGTGTTAAGATGTCACATTCTGCTCATGGCCTTATGATGTCACATTCTACTCAGTAAATGTCCTTACGATGTAACATTCTGCTCAGGCCATGGCCTTATGATGTCACATTCTGCTCAGATCATAGAATTATGATGAAACATTCTACTCAGTTGATGGCCTTACGATGTCACATTCTGCTCAGATCATGGCCTAATGATGTCACATTCTGCTCAGGTCATGGCCCTATGATGTCACATTCTGCTCAAGTCATGGCCTTATGATGTCACATTCTGCTCAGTTCATGGCTCAGTTGATGGCCTTATGATGTCACCTTTTGCTCAGGTCATGGTCTTATGATATTACATTCTGCTCAGGTCATGGCCCTGTGATGTCACATTCTACTCAGGTCATTGTCTTATGATGTCACATTCTGCTCAAGTCATGGTCTTATGATGTAACATTCTGCTTAGGTTATGGCCACATGATGTCACATTCTGCTCAGGTCTTGGCCTTATGCTGTCACATTCTGCTGAGGTCATGCTCAGGTGATGGCCTTATGATGTCACATTTTGCGGAAGTCATGACCTTATGATATCACATTCTGCTCAAGTCATGGCCTTATGCTGTCACATTCTGCTGAGGTCATGCTCAGGTGATGGCCTTATGATGTCACATTCTGCTGAGATCATGGCCTAATGATGTCACATTCTGCTCAAGTCATTGCCTTATGATGTCACATTCTGCACAGGTCATGGCATTATGATGTCACATTCTGCACAGGTCATGGCATTATGATGTCACATTCTACACAGGCCATGCCCTCATGTCAAATTCTGCTGATATCATGGCCTCATGATGTCACATTCTGCTCATGTCATGGCCCTATGATGTCACATTCTACTCAGGTCATGGCCTTATGATGTTACATTCTGCTCAGGTCATGTCTCAGTTGATGGCCTTATGTTGTCACATTCTGCTCAGGTCATGGCCTTACGATGTCACATTCTGCTGAGATCATGGCCTAATGATGTCACATTCTGCTCAAGTCATGGCCCTATGGTGTCACATTCTGCTCAAGTCATTGCCTTATGATGTCACACTCTGCTCAGGCCATGGCCTTATGATGTCACATTCTGCTCAGATCATAGAATTATGATGAAACATTCTACTCAGTTGATGGCCTTACGATGTCACATTCTGCTCAGATCATGGGCTCATGATGTCACATTCTGCTGAATCATGGCCTTATGATGTCACATTCTGCACAGGCCATGCCCTCATGTCAAATTCTGCTGAGATCATGGCCTAATGATGTCACATTCTGCTCAGGTCATGGCCCTATGATGTCACAGTCTGCTCAAGTCATGGCCTTATGATGTCACATTCTGTTCAGATTATGGTGTTTTGATGACACATTCTGCTCAGATCATGGCCCTATGAAGTCACATTCTGCTCAGGCCATGGCCTTATGATGTCACATTCTGCACAGGTCATGGCATTATGATGTCACATTCTGCACAGGTCATGGGCATTATGATGTCACATTCTACACAGGCCATTCCCTCATGTCAAATTCTGCTGAGATCATGGCCTCATGATGTCACATTCTGCTCATGTCATGGGCCTATGATGTCATATTCTACTCAGGTCATGTCTCAGTTGATGGTCTTATGATGTCACATTCTGCTCACGTCATGGCCCTATGATGTCAGATTCTGCTCAGATCATGGAATTATGATGAAACATTCTGCTCAACTCATGGCCTCATGATGTCACATTCTGCTGAAGTCATGGACTTCTGATGTCACATTCTGCTCAGGTCATGGCTCAGTTGATGGTCTTATGATGTCACATTCTGCTCACGTCATTGCCCTATGATGTCACATTCTGCTCAGTTCATGGCAATATGATGTCACATTCTGCTAAGGTCATGGCCTTAGGATGTCACATTCTGCTCGGGTCATGGCCTTATGATGTCACATTCTGCTCAAGTCATGGTCTTATGATGTCACATTCTGCTCAGATCATGGCCCTATGAAGTCACATTCTGCTCAGGCTATGGCCTTTTGATGTCACATTCTGCTCAGATCATGAAATCATGATGAATCATTCTACTCAATTGATGGCCTTACGATTTCACATTCTGCTCAAGTCATGGCCCTATAATATCACATTTTGCTCAAGTCATGGCCCTATAATGTCACATTCTGCTCAGGTCATGGCCTTATGATGTCACATTCTACTCAGATCATGGAATTATGATTTCACATTCTGCTCAACTCATGGCTGTATGATTTCACATTCTGCTCAGATCATGGAATTATGATGTCACATTCTGCTCAAGTCATGGCCTTATGATGTCACATTCTGCTCAGATTATGGTCTTTTGATGTCACATTCTGCTCAAGTCATGGCCCTATAATGTCACTTTCAGCTCAGGTCATGGTCTTATGATGTAACATTCTGCTCAGGTCATGCCCTTATGATGTCATATTCTTCTCAGATCATTGCCATATCATGTCACATTCTACACAGTTGATGGCCTTATCATGTCACATTTTGCTCAGGTTATGGCCACATGATGTCACATTCTGCTCAGATCATGTCCTTACGATGTCATATTCTGCTGAGATCATGGCCTTATGATGTCACATTCAGCTCACGTCATGGCTCTATGATGTCACATTCTGCTCAGATCATGGAATTATGATGAAACATTATACTCAGTTGATGTCGTTACGATGTCACATTCTGCTGATATCATGGCCTCATGATGTCACATTCTGCTAAAGTCATGGCCTTATGATGTCACATTCTGCTCAGGTCATGGCTCAGTTGATGGTCTTATGATGTCACATTCTGCTCACGTCATGGCCCTATGATGTCACATTCTGCTCAGATCATGGAATTATGATGAAACATTCTGCTCAACTCATGGCCTTATGATGTCACATTCTGCTCAAGTCATGGCCTTATGATGTCACATTCTGTTCAGGTCATGGCTCAGTTGATGGCCCTATAATGTCACATTCTGCTCAAGTCATGGCCATATAATGTCACATTCTACTCAAGTCATGGCCTTATCATGTCACATTTTGCTCAGATCATGGAATTTTGATCAAATATTGTACTCAGTTGATGGCCTTACCATGTCACATTCTACCGAGATCATGACCTCATGATGTTACATTCTGCTCAAGCCATGGCCTTATGATATCACGTTCTGCTCACTCCATGGCCCGGGTCATGGAATTTTAAAGTCACATGCTGCTCAGGTCATGCCCTTATGATGTCACATTCTGCTGAAGTCATGGACTTCTGATGTCACATTCTGCTCAGGTCATGGCTCAGTTGATGGTCTTATGATGTCACATTCTGCTCACGTCATTGCCCTATGATGTCACATTCTGCTCAGTTCATGGCAATATGATGTCACATTCTGCTAAGGTCATGGCCTTAGGATGTCACATTCTGCTCGGGTCATGGCCTTATGATGTCACATTCTGCTCAAGTCATGGTCTTATGATGTCACATTCTGCTCAGATCATGGCCCTATGAAGTCACATTCTGCTCAGGCTATGGCCTTTTGATGTCACATTCTGCTCAGATCATGAAATCATGATGAATCATTCTACTCAATTGATGGCCTTACGATGTCACATTCTGCTCAAGTCATGGCCCTATAATGTCACATTTTGCTCAAGTCATGGCCCTATAATGTCACATTCTGCTCAGGTCATGGCCTTATGATGTCACATTCTACTCAGATCATGGAATTATGATTTCACATTCTGCTCAACTCATGGCTGTATGATTTCACATTCTGCTCAGATCATGGAATTATGATGTCACATTCTGCTCAAGTCATGGCCTTATGATGTCACATTCTGCTCAGATTATGGTCTTTTGATGTCACATTCTGCTCAAGTCATGGCCCTATAATGTCACTTTCAGCTCAGGTCATGGTCTTATGATGTAACATTCTGCTCAGGTCATGCCCTTATGATGTCATATTCTTCTCAGATCATTGCCATATCATGTCACATTCTACACAGTTGATGGCCTTATCATGTCACATTTTGCTCAGGTTATGGCCACATGATGTCACATTCTGCTCAGATCATGTCCTTACGATGTCATATTCTGCTGAGATCATGGCCTTATGATGTCACATTCAGCTCACGTCATGGCTCTATGATGTCACATTCTGCTCAGATCATGGAATTATGATGAAACATTATACTCAGTTGATGTCGTTACGATGTCACATTCTGCTGATATCATGGCCTCATGATGTCACATTCTGCTAAAGTCATGGCCTTATGATGTCACATTCTGCTCAGGTCATGGCTCAGTTGATGGTCTTATGATGTCACATTCTGCTCACGTCATGGCCCTATGATGTCACATTCTGCTCAGATCATGGAATTATGATGAAACATTCTGCTCAACTCATGGCCTTATGATGTCACATTCTGCTCAAGTCATGGCCTTATGATGTCACATTCTGTTCAGGTCATGGCTCAGTTGATGGCCCTATAATGTCACATTCTGCTCAAGTCATGGCCATATAATGTCACATTCTACTCAAGTCATGGCCTTATCATGTCACATTTTGCTCAGATCATGGAATTTTGATCAAATATTGTACTCAGTTGATGGCCTTACCATGTCACATTCTACCGAGATCATGACCTCATGATGTTACATTCTGCTCAAGCCATGGCCTTATGATGTCACGTTCTGCTCACTCCATGGCCCGGGTCATGGAATTTTAAAGTCACATGCTGCTCAGGTCATGCCCTTATGATGTCACTTTCTGCACAGTTGATGACCTTATCATGTCACATTCTGCTCAGATCATGGACCTATGAAGTCACATTCTGCTCAGGCCATGGCCTTATGATGTCACATTCTGCTCAGGTTATGGCCACATGATGTCACATTCTGCTCAGGTCTTGGCCTTATGATGTCATATTCTTCTCAGATCATGGCCTTATGATATCATATTCTGCTGAGATCATGGCTTTATGATGTCACATTCAGCTCAGATCATGGAATTATGATGAAAAATTCTACTCAGTTGATTTCCTTACGATGTCACATTCTGCTGAGATCATGGCCTCATGATGTCACATTCTGCTCACGTCATGGCCCTATGATGTCACATTCTGCTCAGATCATGGAATTATGATGAAACATTCTGCTCAAGTCATGGCCTTATGATGTCACATTCTGCTCAGATCATGAAATCATAATGAATCATTCTACTCAATTGATGGCCTTACGATGTCACATTCTGCTCAAGTCATGGCCCTATAATGTCACATTTTGCTCAAGTCATGGCCCTATAATGTCACATTCTGCTCAGGTCATGGCCTTATGATGTCACATTCTACTCAGATCATGGAATTATGATTTCACATTCTGCTCAACTCATGGCCGTACGATTTCACATTCTGCTCAGATCATGGAATTATGATGTCACATTCTGCTCAAGTCATGGCCTTATGATGTCACATTCTGCTCAGATTATGGTCTTTTGATGTCACATTCTGCTCAAGTCATGGCCCTATAATGTCACATTCAGCTCAGGTCATGGTCTTATGATGTAACATTCTGCTTAGGTCATGCCCTTATGATGTCATATTCTTCTCAGATCATTGCCATATCATGTCACATTCTACACAGTTGATGGCCTTATCATGTCACATTTTGCTCAGGTTATGGCCACATGATGTCACATTCTGCTCAGATCATGTCCTTACGATGTCATATTCTGCTGAGATCATGGCCTTATGATGTCACATTCAGCTCAGATCATGGAATTATGATGAAATATTCTACTCAGTTGATGTCGTTACGATGTCACATTCTGCTGATATCATGGCCTCATGATGTCACATTCTGCTAAAGTCATAGCCTTATGATGTCACATTCTGCTCAAGTCATAGCCTTATGATGTCACATTCTGCTCAGGTCATGGCTCAGTTGATGGTCTTATGATGTCACATTCTGCTCACGTCATGGCCCTGTGATGTCACATTCTGCTCAGATCATGGAATTATGATGAAACATTCTGCTCAACTCATGGCCTTATGATGTCACATTCTTTTCAGGTCATGGCTCAGTTGATGGCCCTATAATGTCACATTCTGCTCAAGTCACGGCCATATAATGTCACATTCTACTCAAGTCATGGCCTTATCATGTCACATTTTGCTCAGATCATGGAATTTTGATCAAATATTGTACTCAGTTGATGGCCTTACCATGTTACATTCTACCGAGATCATGACCTCATGATGTCACATTCTGCTCAAGCCATGGCCTTATGATGTCACGTTCTGCTCACTCCATGGCCCAGGTCATGGAATTTTAAAGTCACATGCTGCTCAGGTCATGCCCTTATGATGTCACTTTCTGCACAGTTGATGACCTTATCATGTCACATTCTGCTTAGATCATGGACCTATGAAGTCACATTCTGCTCAGGCCATGGCCTTATGATGTCACATTCTGCTCAGGTTATGGCCACATGATGTCACATTCTGCTCAGGTCTTGGCCTTATGATGTCATATTCTTCTCAGATCAAGGCCTTATGATATCATATTCTGCTGAGATCATGGCCTTATGATGTCACATTCTGCTCAAGTCATGACCTTACGATGTCACATTCTGCTCAGATTATGGTCTTTTGATGACACATTCTGCTCAGATCATGGCCCTATGAAGTTACATTCTGCTCAGGTGATGGCCTTATCATGAAACATTCTACTCAATTGATGGCCTTACGATGTCACATTCTGCTCAGGTTATGGCCACATGATGTCACATTCTGCTCAGGTCTTGGCCTTATAATGTCACATTCTGCTCAGGTCATGGCTCAGTTGATGGCCTTATGATGTCACATTTTGCTCAGGTCATGGTCTTATGATATTACATTCTGCTCAGGTCATGGCCCTGTGATGTCACATTCTACTCAGGTCATTGTCTTATGATGTCACATTCTGCTCAAGTCATGGTCTTATGATGTAACATTCTGCTTAGGTTATGGCCACATGATGTCACATTCTGCTCAAGTCATGGCCTTATGCTGTCACATTCTGCTGAGGTCATGCTCAGGTGATGGCCTTATGATGTCACATTCTGCTGAGATCATGGCCTAATGATGTCACATTCTGCTCAAGTCATGGCCTTATGATGTCACATTCTGCACAGGTCATGGCATTATGATGTCACATTCTACACAGGCCATGCCCTCATGTCAAATTCTGCTGAGATCATGGCCTCATGATGTCACATTCTGCTCATGTCATGGCCCTATGATGTCACATTCTACTCAGGTCATGGCCTTATGATGTTACATTTTGCTCAGGTCATGTCTCAGTTGATGGCCTTATGTTGTCACATTCTGCTCAGGTCATGGCCTTACGATGTCACATTCTGCTGAGATCATGGCCTAATGATGTCACATTCTGCTCAAGTCATGGCCCTATGATGTCATATTCTGCTCAAGTCATTGCCTTATGATGTCACATTCTGCACAGGTCATGGCATTATGATGTCACATTCTGCACAGGTCATGGCATTATGATGTCACATTCTACACAGGCCATGCCCTCATGTCAAATTCTGCTGAGATCATGGCCTCATGATGTCACATTCTGCTCATGTCATGGCCCTATGATGTCACATTCTACTCAGGTCATGGCCTTATGATGTTACATTCTGCTCAGGTCATGTCTCAGTTGATGGTGTTAAGATGTCACATTCTGCTCATGGCCTTATGATGTCACATTCTACTCAGTAAATGTCCTTACGATGTAACATTCTGCTCAGGCCATGGCCTTATGATGTCACATTCTGCTCAGATCATAGAATTATGATGAAACATTCTACTCAGTTGATGGCCTTACGATGTCACATTCTGCTCAGATCATGGCCTAATGATGTCACATTCTGCTCAGGTCATGGCCCTATGATGTCACATTCTGCTCAAGTCATGGCCTTATGATGTCACATTCTGCTCAGTTCATGGCTCAGTTGATGGCCTTATGATGTCACCTTTTGCTCAGGTCATGGTCTTATGATATTACATTCTGCTCAGGTCATGGCCCTGTGATGTCACATTCTACTCAGGTCATTGTCTTATGATGTCACATTCTGCTCAAGTCATGGTCTTATGATGTAACATTCTGCTTAGGTTATGGCCACATGATGTCACATTCTGCTCAGGTCTTGGCCTTATGCTGTCACATTCTGCTGAGGTCATGCTCAGGTGATGGCCTTATGATGTCACATTCTGCTGAGATCATGGCCTAATGATGTCACATTCTGCTCAAGTCATTGCCTTATGATGTCACATTCTGCACAGGTCATGGCATTATGATGTCACATTCTGCACAGGTCATGGCATTATGATGTCACATTCTACACAGGCCATGCCCTCATGTCAAATTCTGCTGATATCATGGCCTCATGATGTCACATTCTGCTCATGTCATGGCCCTATGATGTCACATTCTACTCAGGTCATGGCCTTATGATGTTACATTCTGCTCAGGTCATGTCTCAGTTGATGGTGTTAAGATGTCACATTCTGCTCATGGCCTTATGATGTCACATTCTACTCAGTAAATGTCCTTACGATGTAACATTCTGCTCAGGCCATGGCCTTATGATGTCACATTCTGCTCAGATCATAGAATTATGATGAAACATTCTACTCAGTTGATGGCCTTACGATGTCACATTCTGCTCAGATCATGGCCTAATGATGTCACATTCTGCTCAGGTCATGGCCCTATGATGTCACATTCTGCTCAAGTCATGGCCTTATGATGTCACATTCTGCTCAGTTCATGGCTCAGTTGATGGCCTTATGATGTCACCTTTTGCTCAGGTCATGGTCTTATGATATTACATTCTGCTCAGGTCATGGCCCTGTGATGTCACATTCTACTCAGGTCATTGTCTTATGATGTCACATTCTGCTCAAGTCATGGTCTTATGATGTAACATTCTGCTTAGGTTATGGCCACATGATGTCACATTCTGCTCAGGTCTTGGCCTTATGCTGTCACATTCTGCTCAGGTCATGCTCAGGTGATGGCCTTATGATGTCACATTTTGCGGAAGTCATGACCTTATGATGTCACATTCTGCTCAAGTCATGGCCTTATGCTGTCACATTCTGCTGAGGTCATGCTCAGGTGATGGCCTTATGATGTCACATTCTGCTGAGATCATGGCCTAATGATGTCACATTCTGCTCAAGTCATTGCCTTATGATGTCACATTCTGCACAGGTCATGGCCTTATGATGTCACATTCTGCACAGGTCATGGCATTATGATGTCACATTCTACACAGGCCATGCCCTCATGTCAAATTCTGCTGATATCATGGCCTCATGATGTCACATTCTGCTCATGTCATGGCCCTATGATGTCACATTCTACTCAGGTCATGGCCTTATGATGTTACATTCTGCTCAGGTCATGTCTCAGTTGATGGTGTTAAGATGTCACATTCTGCTCATGGCCTTATGATGTCACATTCTACTCAGTAAATGTCCTTACGATGTAACATTCTGCTCAGGCCATGGCCTTATGATGTCACATTCTGCTCAGATCATAGAATTATGATGAAACATTCTACTCAGTTGATGGTGTTAAGATGTCACATTCTGCTCATGGCCTTATGATGTCACATTCTACTCAGTAAATGTCCTTACGATGTAACATTCTGCTCAGGCCATGGCCTTATGATGTCACATTCTGCTCAGATCATAGAATTATGATGAAACATTCTACTCAGTTGATGGCCTTACGATGTCACATTCTGCTCAGATCATGGCCTAATGATGTCACATTCTGCTCAGGTCATGGCCCTATGATGTCACATTCTGCTCAAGTCATGGCCTTATGATGTCACATTCTGCTCAGTTCATGGCTCAGTTGATGGCCTTATGATGTCACCTTTTGCTCAGGTCATGGTCTTATGATATTACATTCTGCTCAGGTCATGGCCCTGTGATGTCACATTCTACTCAGGTCATTGTCTTATGATGTCACATTCTGCTCAAGTCATGGTCTTATGATGTAACATTCTGCTTAGGTTATGGCCACATGATGTCACATTCTGCTCAGGTCTTGGCCTTATGCTGTCACATTCTGCTGAGGTCATGCTCAGGTGATGGCCTTATGATGTCACATTTTGCGGAAGTCATGACCTTATGATATCACATTCTGCTCAAGTCATGGCCTTATGCTGTCACATTCTGCTGAGGTCATGCTCAGGTGATGGCCTTATGATGTCACATTCTGCTGAGATCATGGCCTAATGATGTCACATTCTGCTCAAGTCATTGCCTTATGATGTCACATTCTGCACAGGTCATGGCATTATGATGTCACATTCTGCACAGGTCATGGCATTATGATGTCACATTCTACACAGGCCATGCCCTCATGTCAAATTCTGCTGATATCATGGCCTCATGATGTCACATTCTGCTCATGTCATGGCCCTATGATGTCACATTCTACTCAGGTCATGGCCTTATGATGTTACATTCTGCTCAGGTCATGTCTCAGTTGATGGCCTTATGTTGTCACATTCTGCTCAGGTCATGGCCTTACGATGTCACATTCTGCTGAGATCATGGCCTAATGATGTCACATTCTGCTCAAGTCATGGCCCTATGGTGTCACATTCTGCTCAAGTCATTGCCTTATGATGTCACACTCTGCTCAGGCCATGGCCTTATGATGTCACATTCTGCTCAGATCATAGAATTATGATGAAACATTCTACTCAGTTGATGGCCTTACGATGTCACATTCTGCTCAGATCATGGGCTCATGATGTCACATTCTGCTGAATCATGGCCTTATGATGTCACATTCTGCACAGGCCATGCCCTCATGTCAAATTCTGCTGAGATCATGGCCTAATGATGTCACATTCTGCTCAGGTCATGGCCCTATGATGTCACAGTCTGCTCAAGTCATGGCCTTATGATGTCACATTCTGTTCAGATTATGGTGTTTTGATGACACATTCTGCTCAGATCATGGCCCTATGAAGTCACATTCTGCTCAGGCCATGGCCTTATGATGTCACATTCTGCACAGGTCATGGCATTATGATGTCACATTCTGCACAGGTCATGGGCATTATGATGTCACATTCTACACAGGCCATTCCCTCATGTCAAATTCTGCTGAGATCATGGCCTCATGATGTCACATTCTGCTCATGTCATGGGCCTATGATGTCATATTCTACTCAGGTCATGTCTCAGTTGATGGCCTTATGTTGTCACATTCTGCTCAGGTCATGCTCAGGTGATGGCCTTATGATGTCACATTCTGCTGAGATCATGGCCTAATGATGTCACATTCTGCTCAAGTCATTGCCTTATGATGTCACATTCTGCACAGGTCATGGCATTATGATGTCACATTCTACACAGGCCATGCCCTCATGTCAAATTCTGCTGATATCATGGCCTCATGATGTCACATTCTGCTCATGTCATGGCCCTATGATGTCACATTCTACTCAGGTCATGGCCTTATGATGTTACATTCTGCTCAGGTCATGTCTCAGTTGATGGCCTTATGTTGTCACATTCTGCTCAGGTCATGGCCTTACGATGTCACATTCTGCTGAGATCATGGCCTAATGATGTCACATTCTGCTCAAGTCATGGCCCTATGGTGTCACATTCTGCTCAAGTCATTGCCTTATGATGTCACATTCTGCACAGGTCATGGCATTATGATGTCACATTCTGCACAGGTCATGGCATTATGATGTCACATTCTACACAGGCCATGTCTCAGTTGATGGCCTTATGTTGTCACATTCTGCTCAGGTCATGGCCTTACGATGTCACATTCTGCTCAGGTCATGGCTCAGTTGATGGTCTTAAGATGTCACATTCTGCTCATGGCCTTATGATGTCACATTCTACTCAGTTAATGTCCTTACGATGTAACATTCTGCTCAGGCCATGGCCTTATGATGTCACATTCTGCTCAGATCATAGAATTATGATGAAACATTCTACTCAGTTGATGGCCTTATGATGTCACATTCTGCTCAGATCATGGGCTCATGATGTCACATTCTGCTCAAGTCATGGCCTTATGATGTCACATTCTGCACAGGCCATGCCCTCATGTCAAATTCTGCTGAGATCATGGCCTAATGATGTCACATTCTGCTCAGGTCATGGCCCTATGATGTCACATTCTGCTCAAGTCATGGCCTTATGATGTCACATTCTGTTCAGATTATGGTGTTTTGATGTCACATTCTGCTCAGATCATGGCTCTATGAAGTCACATTCTGCTCAGGCCATGGCCTTATGATGTCACATTCTGCACAGGTCATGGCATTATGATGTCACATTCTGCACAGGTCATGGGCATTATGATGTCACATTCTACACAGGCCATTCCCTAATGTCAAATTCTCCTGAGATCATGGCCTCATGATGTCACATTCTGCTCATGTCATGGGCCTATGATGTCACATTCTACTCAGGTCATGGCCTTATGATGTTACATTCTGCTCAGGTCATGTCTCAGTTGATGGCCTTATGTTGTCACATTCTGCTCAGGTCATGGCCTTACGATGTCACATTCTGCTCAGGTCATGGCTCAGTTGATGGTCTTAAGATGTCACATTCTGCTCATGGCCTTATGATGTCACATTCTACTCAGTTAATGTCCTTACGATGTAACATTCTGCTCAGGCCATGGCCTTATGATGTCACATTCTGCTCAGATCATAGAATTATGATGAAACATTCTACTCAGTTGATGGCCTTACGATGTCACATTCTGCTCAGATCATGGGCTCATGGTGTCACATTCTGCTGAAGTCATGGCCTTATGATGTCACATTCTGCACAGGCCATCCCCTCATGTCAAATTCTGCTGAGATCATGGCCTTATGATGTCACATTCTACTCAAGTCACGAGTTTAATATGTCACATTCTGCTCAAGTCATGGTCTTATAATGTCACATTCGGCTCAGGTCATGGCCTTGTAATATTACATTCTACTCAGCTCATGGCCTTACGATGTCACATTCTGCTGAGACTGGGATGAAGGATCTGCGGTAGCGTTCCTTCTTGCAGCGTGGATGCAGCAGTCTGCCACTGAAGGAGCTGCTGAGGTCTGAGACAGTCTGATACAGTGGGTGAGAGGGGTTGTCCATGATTGATGTCAGCTTGGCTAACATCCTCCTCTCACCCACCTCCTCGATGGAGTCCAGAGAGCAGTCCAGGACAGAGCCGGCCCGTCTGACCAGCTTGTTCAGTCTCTTCCTGTCCCTCTCTGAGCTTCCACTGCTCCAGCAGACCACTGCATAAAGGATGGCAGAAGCCACCACAGAGTCATAAAAAGTCCTGAGCAGTGTCCTGCACACTCCCAAGGACCTCAGTCGTCTGAGCAGGTGGAGACGACTTTGGCCCTTCTTGTACAGGGCGTTCGTGTTGTGTGTCCAGTCCAGTTTATTGTTGAGGTGAACACCCAGGTACTTGTAATCCTCCACAACCTCGATGTCCAAGCCCTGGATGTTCACCGGTGCAGTCAGATGTGGTTTCCTGCTGAAGTCGATCACAACCTCCTTCGTCATGCTGGCGTTGATGTGCAGGTGGTTCAGAGCACACCAGTCCACAAAATCAGCGATGACCTCCAGGTACTCCAGATCGTTTCCCTGAGATACATGCCCGACAATGGCTGTATCATCAGAAAACTTCTGGAGGTGGCAGCTGTCCGTGTTGTGTCTGAAATCTGATGTATACAGGGTGAAGAGGAAAGGAGAGAGCACAGTACCCTGCGGCGCCCCCGTGCTGCAGACTACCACATCAGACACACAGTCATGAAGCCTCACATACTGCGGCCTGTTGGAGAGGTAGTCGATGGTCCATGCAGCCAGGCTACTGTTGACTCCAGCTCCCTCCAGCTTCCCCCTGAGCAGTGATGGTTGGATGGTGTTGAAAGCACTAGAGAAGTCAAAGAACATGACTCTCACAGTGCTACCGGTGTCGTCTAGGTGGGAAAAGCATCTGTGCAGCAGGTAGATGACAGCGTCTTCCACACCTATGCCTGGACGATAGGCGAACTGCAGCGGGTCCATGTTGTCGTTCACCAGATGACGGAGGTGGCCCAAGATGATCCTCTCCATGGTCTTCATCAGATGAGAAGTTAGGACTACTGGCCTGAAGTGGTTCGGCTCACTGGGACGCGCAGTCTTGGGAACTGGTACCACGCAGGATGTTTTCCACAGGAGCGGAACTTTCTCCAGACTGATGCTCATGTTGAAGATGTGCAGAAAAATCCCACAGAGTTGATCTGCACAGTCCTTGAGGAGTCTGGAGCTGATGCCATCAGGACCAGTAGCCTTCCTTGGTTTGATCCTCCTCAGCTCCCTCCTCACCTGGTCTGTGGTTATGGAGAAGTTGGGGGGGGGTGATGTGAAGAAAACCCTGTTGTGTTGGGTGGGGGTTGGGGTGAATGGATCACCCCAGCAGAGTGTAGTGGGAGGAGGTGTGTTGCTAGTGACAGTCCAGAGATGTTCTCGGGGGTGGAGATGTTGTGGGGGGTTGGGGATAGGGGGTGGTTAATGGGTGTTGTTTGGTCTGGTCTGTGGAGGGTGGGGGAGGAGGCAGGAGCACAGTCAAACCTATTGAAGAACATGTTCAGTTCATTGGCCCATTCACGGTCTCCCGCTTCTGGGTCCCTTCCACTGTCCTTACCGTGTCCGGAGATGGTTTTCAGGCCTCTCCAGACCTCTCTGGTGTTGTTCCCCTGGAGGCGCTCCTCCAGCTTCCTCCTGTAGCTGTCCTTGCCCCTCCTTATCTCTCTCTTCAGCTCCTTCTGGACCCTCCTCAGCTCCTCTTTGTTCCCAGTCTTAAAAACCCTCTTTTTCTCCTTCAGCAGGGTTTTTAATTCGGGGGTCACCCAGGGTTTGTTGTTGGAGAAGCACCAAACCTTCTTCATAGGTACAGTGTTCTCCACGCAGAAGTTGATGTAGTCTGTGATGCAGGTTGTCAGGCTGTCGATGTCCTCCCCATGTGGCCTGCAGAGCACATCCCAATCTGTGGTGTCAAAACAGTCCCTCAGCGCCATACTGGCCTCCTCAGTCCATCTCCTCACATACCTCTTGGTAGGTGGCTGTCTGTTTACCATGGGTATGTAGGCAGGGATCAGATGAACCAGGTTGTGGTCAGAACGACCCAGTGGGGGGAGGGGGGTGGAGCTGTATGCATCCTTGGTGTTTGATGTGTCCTGGGTTACACCATCTGTTGTTTACAAGCATCGCAATGCTCCCTCTTTTCTTCTTACCGCTCTCCTTTGCCTTCCTGTCCGCTCTCACGATGTGAAATCCGTCCAATGAGACGTGCGAATCCGGCGTCAGTTCGTTCAGCCACGTCTCCGTGAAGCACATAATGCTACACTGCCGGTACTCCCATTGTAGCCTGGTTAGCGCTGTCAGCTCTTCCATCTTATTGGGGAGAGATCTCACGTTCCCCATAATAACAGACGGTACGCATGGTTTATACCGTCTGTTCTTCTCCCGACGCTTCACTCCAGCTCTGCAGCCCCGTCTCCTTCTCCATAGTTCCACGGGGATCTCCAGTCGTTGCCCTGGGAGCACCCTTGTGTTGCGCAGTGCTACCAGCTGATCTCGGGTGTAAACAATGGAGCCCTGGCTGAACGGGTCTCCGGATGCCGTATTTAGTAGACAGAGAATTAAAAGTAGACATATTCCAAACCTCGCCCGATGCATATCCCTAGGATTGAAGGCCCGACTAAGGTTGGCGACAAAAATGACACGAGACAGCACGAAAATACACAAAAACACGGCGAAACTCTCGGAGCTACTGTAACTAGCTGCCGGCATGACCGGCGCCATCTTGAATCACAGTCTGCTCAGATCATGGCCCTATGAAGTCACATTCTGCTCAGGCCATGACCTTATGATGTCACGTTCTGCTCAGACCATGGAATCATGATGAAACATTCTACTCAATTGATGGCCTTACGATGTCACATTCTGTTCAATTCATGGCCCTATAATGTCACATTCTGCTCAAGTCATGGATCTTATGATGTAACATTCTGCTCAGATTTTGGTCTTATGATGACACATTCTGCTTAGATCATGGCTCAGGTCATGGCCTTATTGTCAGGATCCATGTTTCTGTGTGTGTTTGGTTTGGTCTCTCCCTGAGGTTGGGCTGGAGCTGGGCGGAGCTGCAGTCATCAGCAAGCACACCTGCGAGCACACCTGCAAGCAATAGAGCCTCATCAGCCACCTACTCCTCTGGTCTTTATTATCCTGGTTGATTCCTCCACTCGTCGCCAGATCATCTGCTTACCTCAGTGGTACAGAGTATTGGTTATATATTCGAGTTTGTTCTTCAGCACCGTGTGCTTATTCCCTTGTTCTTTGTTCTCCAGCTCCCGGACCCATCTCCTCGCCGTTCCTACTCGTCTTTGCCATTGGATCCTCACCAGCCACGTCAGCCTGCCAGCCTACCTCTCAGCTCACTTCGGATTCACCTCGACCCGCTCCATCCCATCCTCCTTGTGTATTTACAAAAAAACGGTTACTCACAACTATTCAACCTAGAGTTCGTGTCGGAGACTTGTGTCCTAATTATTTCAGCTGCCCTGACACTTATGATGTAACATTCTGCTTAGGTCATGCCCTTATGATGTCGTATTCTTCTCAGATCATTGCCATATCATGTCACATTCTACACAGTTGATGGCCTTATCATGTCACATTTTGCTCAGGTTATGGCCACATGATGTCACATTCTGCTCAGGTCTTGGCCTTATGATGTCATATTCTTCTCAGATCATGGCCTTACGATGTCATATTCTGCTAAGATCATGGCCTTATGATGTCACATTCAGCTCAGATCATGGAATTATGATGAAACATTCTACTCGGTTGATTTCCTTACGATGTAACATTCTGCTGAGATCATAGCCTCATGATGTCACATTCTGCTGAAGTCATGGCCTTATGATGACACATTCTGCTCAAGTCATAGCCTTATGGTGTCACATTCTGCTCAGGTCATGGCTCAGTTGATGGTCTTATGATGTCACATTCTGCTCACGTCATGGCCCTCTGATGTCACATTCTGCTCAGATCATGGAATTATGATGAAACATTCTGCTCAACTCATGGCCTTATGATGTCACATTCTGTTCAGGTCATGACTCAGTTGATGGCCCTATAATGTCACATTCTGCTCAAGTCATGGCCATATAATGTCACATTCTGCTCAAGTCATGGCCTTATCATGTCACATTTTGCTCAGATCATGGAATTTTGATCAAATATTGTACTCAGTTGATGGCCTTACCATGTCACATTCTACCGAGATCATGACCTCATGATGTCACATTGTGCTCAAGCCATGGCCTTATGATGTCACATTCTGCTCACTTCATGGCTCGGGTCATGGAATTTTAAAGTCACATGCTGCTCAGGTCATGCCCTTATCATGTCACATTCTGCTAAGGCCATGGCCTTATGGTGTGACATTCTGCTCAGATTATAGTCTTTTGATGACACATTCTGCTCAGATTATGGACCTATGAAGTCACATTCTGCTCAGGCCATGGCCTTATGATGTCACATTCTGCTCAGGTTATGGCCACATGATGTCACATTCTGCTCAGGTCTTGGCCTTATGATGTCATATTCTTCTCAAATCATGGCCTTATGATGTCACATTTAGCTCAGATCATGGAATTATGATGAAACATTCTACTCACATCTCCCTATGATGTCACATTCTGCTCAGATCATGGAATTATGATGAAACATTCTGCTCAGGTCATGGCTCAGTTGATGGTCTTATGATGTCACATTCTGCTCAGGTCATGGCCCTATGATGTCACATTCTGCTCAAGTCATGGCCCTATGATGTCACATTCTGCTCAGGTCATGGCCTTATGATGTCACATTCTGCTCAGGTCATGGCCTTATGATGTCACATTCTGCTCAGATCATGGAATTATGATAAAACATTCTGCTCAAGTCATGGCCTTATGATATCACACTTTGCCCAGGTCATGTCTCAGGTCATGGCCTTATGATGTCACATTCTGCACAGGTCATGGCATTATGATGTCACATTCTGCTCAGGACATGGCTCAGTTGATGGCCTTATGATGTCACATTCTGCTCAGATCATGGCCTCATGATGTCACATTCTGCTCAAGTCATGGCCTTATGATGTCACATTCTACTCAGTTGATGGCCTTACGATGTAACATTCTGCTCAGGCAATGGCCTTATGATGTCACATTCTGCTCTGATCATGGAATTATGATCAAACATAGTACTCAGCTGATGGCCTTACCATGTCACATTCTGCTGAGATCATGGCCTCATAATGTCACATTCTGCTCAGGCCATGGCCTTATGGTGTCACATTCTGCTCAGATCATGGCCTGATGATATCACATTCTGTTCAGGTCATGGCCTTATGATGTCACATTCTGCTCAAGTCATGGCCTTATGATGTCACATTCTACTCAAGTCATGGCAATATGATGTTACATTCTGCTCAGATCATGGCCTCATGATGTCACATTCTGCTCAAGTCATGGCCTTATGATGTCACATTCTACTCAGTTGATGGCCTTACGATGTAACATTCTGCTCAGGCAATGGCCTTATGATGTCACATTCTGCTCTGATCATGGAATTATGATCAAACATAGTACTCAGCTGATGGCCTTACCATGTCACATTCTGCTGAGATCATGGCCTCATAATGTCACATTCTGCTCAGGCCATGGCCTTATGGTGTCACATTCTGCTCAGATCATGGCCTGATGATATCACATTCTGTTCAGGTCATGGCCTTATGATGTCACATTTTGCTCAAGTCATGACCCTATGATGTCACATTCTACTCAAGTCATAGCAATATGATGTTACATTCTGCTCAGATCATGTAATTATGATCAAACATAGTACTCAGTTGATGGCCTTACCATGTCATATTCTGCCAAGATCGTGGCCTTATGATGTCACATTCTGCTCAGGTCATGGCCTTATGATGTCACATTCTGCTCAGATCATGGAATTATGATTAAACATTGTACTCAGTTGATGGCCTTACCATGTCACATTCTGCTCAGATCATGGCCTCATGACGTCACATTCTGCTAAACTCATGGCCTTATGATGTCACATTCAACTCAGGTCATGAGCTTATGATGTCACATTCTGCTCAGATCATGGAATTATGATCAAATATTGTACTCAGTTGATGGCCTTACTATGTCACACTCTGCCGAGATCATGGCCTCATGATGTCACATTCTGCTCAGGCCATGGCCTTATGATGTCACATACTGCTCTGATCACGGAATTATGATCAAATATTGTACTCAGTTGACGGCCTTACTATGTCACATTTTGCTTAAGACATGGCCCTACAATGTCACAATCTGCTCAAGTCATGGCCCTATGATGTCACATTCTACTCAGTTGATAGCCTTACGATGTCACATTGTGCTCAGGTCATGGCCTTACGATGTCACATTCTGCTCAGGCCATTGCCTTATGATGTCACATTCTGCTCAAGTCATGGTCTTATGGTGTCACATTCTACACAAGTCACGGCCTTATGATGTCACATTCTGCTGAGGTAATGGCTGAGGTGATGGCCCTATGATGTCACATTCTACTAAGTTGATGGCCTTATGATGTCACATTCTGCTCATGCCATGGCCTGATGATGTCACATTCTGCTCGGATCATGGAATTATGATGAAACATTCTACTCAGTTAATGGCCTTATGATGTCACCTTTCGCTCAAGTCATGGCCCTATGATGTCACATTCTGCTGAGGTCATGGCTCAGGTGATGGCCCTATGATGTCACATTCTACTAAGTTGATGGCCTTATGATGTCATATTCTGCTCATGCCATGGCCTTATGATGTCACATTCTCCTCGGATCATGGAATTATGATCAAATATTGTACTCAGTTCATGGCCTTACCATGTCACATTCTGCCGAGATCATGGCCTCATGATGTCACATTCTGCTCAGGCCATGGCCTGATGATGTCACATTCTGCTCAGGTCATGGCCTTATGATGTCACATTCTGCTCAGGTCATGGCCTTATGATGTCACATTCTGCTCAGGTCATGGCCTTATGATGTCACATTCTGCTCAGGTCATGGTCTTATGATGTCACATTCTGCTCAAGTCATGACCTTGTAATGTCACATTCTGCTCAGGTCATGGCCTTATGATGTCACATTCTGCTCAGGTCATGGCCTTATGATGTCACATTCTGCTCAGATCAATGCCCTATGATGTCCCATTCTGCACAGGCCATGCCCTCATGTCAAATTCTGCTGAGATCATGGCCTAATGATGTCACATTCTGCTCAAGTCATGGCTCTATGATGTCACATTCTGCTCAGGACATGGCTCAGGTGACTGCCTTATGATGTCACATTCTGCTCAGGTCATGTCTGAGGTCATAGCCTTATGATGTCACATTCTGCTCAGGACATGGCTCAGGTGATGGCCTTATGATGTCACATTCTGCTCAGGTCATGGCATTATGATGTCACATTCTGCTCAGGTCATGGCCTTATGATGTCACATTTTGCCCAGGTCATGTCTCAGGTCATGGCCGTATGATGTCACATTTTGCCCAGGTCATGTCTCAGGTCATGGCCTTATGATGTCACATTCTGCTCAGGTTATGAGCTTATGATGTCACAATCTGCTGAGTTCATGGCCTTATGATTAATTGTTCAATTAATCAGAGCCATTCTGTTGTAAACAAACACTACTCCATGGCACACAGTTGAATTGCTCTTACACCGTCTTTCAGGAGACAAAACAATTTGATTCGTTCAGCAGATCTTTGCACAAGCATAATCCCTTCCCAATGGAGAGACCAAATTTCAGACCAAATTTCCATAAATTGGTTTAGATTGCAGACTAGAATGTCATACTATAAATTTCCAACATAACAAGATACTCTGACTGAATAATTATTCAAACTTGTTGTGCACTATGAACATCTATGAACTATGAGTGTTTACGGTGAAGAAGTAAACTTTGAAGAGACATTGGAATTGGCACGTCTGGGGCAATTCCAACCATATGTTGATTTCTCCTGTCTCTGTTAGACTTGGACAGTAAGGTCAACAAAATAATAAAGCTAGTCCATTACATCACTCAGACCAAGGTCTACGTTTGTCTACCTCCGAGCAGTACTCGGAATTGACTTGATCCTAAAAAAACAATATTATTGGAAATTATATCACATAAAAAGCGGTAGCTAACGTTAATTGAATCAAGCAAACTTTTCCATCAGACTCGCGCGGCAGCCAGACGTCTCAAGGCGTCAAAGGTGAGCTCAGTTGGCTCGCTGTGTGCGTCAAGATTCTGAAGCAAGTGCTAAAGCTTGGTTTATAGTCGTCCGCATGCGTCGATACGCAAAGACGCAGAGCCCGCTGCGTCCTTGCGTCGTGCTTGCGCCGTGCTTGCGTGCACCTCCCCAATTTTTTAACTATCCGTCGTTTCGACGGAGCGCCGACGGAGACCGCATCACTCTGATTGGTCCGACTGAAATTTTACCTCATTTCCGGAATTTCATGTTGCCGGTAGTATTCCCTCAACACAACAACAGCGGCATTTTCATTGAAGAACAAACGACGAAATGGACAACATTGAGGAACGTGTCGCAGAGGAAGTGAGGAAGTACGAACACTTGTACAACTCTACTTTAAAAAATTACAAAGATGGCCAAATGGCACGAGATTTCCCTTAATGTGGGGCTGTCTGTGGAAGACGCCCCCTATTGAAAGGTATCGCCCCCTATTGTTCTGCCGATGAATTGCTTTGCAACGTTCCCCAGCCGACGGAGAACTTCGAAAGGATTCGCCTCTGCGTCAATCCGTCTGCGTCATCACGCCGTACGCCGTCGGAGAAGCGTAATTAGCCCTTCAGATTCCAATTGGCCCAGAGAAACGTCAATCATAAGAATGATTCAATGTTTTCACAGTTCTAGCCCGCATGGCATGCAGATGAAGGGCAGCCATTTCCTCACACTTTCTGTTTGCACTTATTGCAGTTATTTGACTGTGAGTGTTCACGGTCATCCAGCTCATGGTATATCCAAAAACACAACTGGACTTGTAGAGTTTCACCATTCATCTGAGTAGCTTCTTCAGTTCAGAACACCACTGATCTGCTACACTAACTCTAAGCCACGTTCCTTCTTATAACTTCAGATATGAACAGTAGCTCATTGAAAACACGATGCCTAAGGTCCAAAATGTTTGCACAATAGTGCAGCATTTCTGTCACATCTTGTGGCTCCTAGCAGCTCCTTCAATTCCAATTTGTATTTCAGAGTTGGCCTTTTTTGGAATGTCAGACAGCAGTGACATATTCCACTTGAATGTCCACAAACTGTGGGCAGAAAGGCTGCGGATGCTCCACTAGTACAAATACAAAGTTGCTCATTTAGGCTATTTATCTGGAGTACTGTGAGACTCATGAAATCATGTATTTACACATCCCGCCGGCATCGTGTGAATGCAGCACAAATATCATAGCGCCACAAATAAAATAAATTCATGGGCGCTTTGACAGGTCACAGTGAGTTAAGGTGTGTCTAGAAGATCAACGGGGCAGAGAACAGGAGGGAAATATGACTTTAGAAGAGAATGCTTTCCTTTACCAAAGGAGTGATTAGATGAGATGTTATTAAAGGCAAACTTTCCTAATATGTGACCACGCTTTTTACATTTTATACAACAGGATCTATCTTGTCCAAAACTGGAGAGTCCATATTATTCCAGCTCTGTCGGGGCATCCCAGAGCTCCCCTGGGGCATCATGATGTTACAGTAAGTTTTGCCTTTCAGTGCTGTTGAAGTCTGATGACTGTGCAAGGGAAGTCATGCAGTCAGCACTGCTTGCTCATCCCTGGACTTCAAATAGACCTGGCAGAGCTACAGTACATGTTATAGTCCTGCAGGAAAATAAATCTCTACCACAGAACATATAGCTGGGAGGGATGAAGGGCTTTGTTCAAGCTCTTGGATGCAGATTTCGTCCTGTCACAGTGAAGTTGATCTTCAGATGGTGCTTTGTCTGACTTTGTGTGAAAACGACTTGGTTTTATACGAATCTCTCCAGCTTTCTTTCTCGGCACTGTTGCCTTAGAAACTTTCAATTTAGATGCAATTTGATGCGAGGAGAGTTTTTCAGACCTCAAAGGAACAATTGATGGTAACATTGTTGCAATTCATTCAACACAGCTCCTTTTTCAAATTTAAAGCACTTGCTGTTAGAATAAAAACACAGAGAAGCAGTTTCTGCTGTGGAGGAAATGAGAATTGTGGTGAGCAGCACATGTGTACATTGTCGTGTACCCGAGAACACCAAACCATCACAACTGTTTTTCTTTTATCCTGTACAACAAATTTATTTCAACTGTGCTGTTTTCCTTTATATAATTTAGTTGCTATACAAATTGTGTCATAATACAACTTGGTCGTTTAGAATTATTGTAGGAATTCTCATTGCAAGCGGGAAAATAATAAATAACACAAATTATACATCATATAGTACCAGACAAAGGTATGGACATTCAAGGACTTCCAAACTTGCTTGTTTCTAAACAGAATAAAACTGAAGAACTGTAAAATAACAAAATTATGAAGTAGCCCAAAAAGTGCCTCAACTCAGATACAACTCCATTTTATGTAGCATTTGACTGGCTGTGTCAAAACAAAGTCTCTGCCTCTGCTCTGTGAACATTATGCACAAGCACGCATGCTTGATTTACATGGTATGGTTAATGTTTTGGCTGATTGTGGTATGTTATACAATTCACGGCACAATAAAACAGAATCAAACATTAGTTGTCTCGTACCCCTGACTGTACATATTTTTCCAAAACAAGGTCCAATGGAGGTCCACTGCAAGGGGCAGGAATACCCCTCTTTATTGGTTCTTTTTCTTTTAAATAAAAGAGCTATGTGACCTGTATTGTCTGATTGATTCCTGCCCTGTCGCACTTAGCTGTAACCTTGAGACTGTTACCCTGGCTCTAATCTGAAGGGTTTATTGTTGGCACATAATTAACAAAAACTGCAAAAATAGACTCACTGTAGGCAGCTACAGGTTATTGACATGGGGTTAGAGGGGATACACCCTGGACAGGTCAACAGCCCCTCACAGTGCTAACACAGACAGACGGTTAAACAACCAGTCACACTTACATTCACAGCTCTGGCCCATTAGGAACCCCGGTGTTAACCTAACGTGCATGTCTACAGACTGCAGGTGGAAGCTGGAGTATCTAGGGAAAACCGAGAGGGACTCAGGGAGAAGATGTAAACTCCACACAAAAAGGCTCCAGGCAACCAGAAGGTTGTGCTAACTATTGTACCACTGTGCCACCCTATTAGTATCATAATACTGTGCTGTCAGCAAAGCAAACAGTGGCAGCTATGGGTAACCAACACTTCCTGTGTCGTGGAGAATTACATATGTGTTTTATATGTTAAAAAAAAAAAAAAAAAAAAAAGATAAGAAAGAAAGAATCAGTGGGTGTAGATTTGACTGGCACTGGTTTACAGTATAAAATAGATGTTGCTGCCTAATCTATTCAAGCAGGTTAGTCCCAAAAACCTGACGGCTTTGCATTTTTAATTTTAACATGTCAGATGGCAGACACAATGAAGGAGCCCACAGGACCATGAGAAAACAGCCTTGCTTTCTCTAAAGATGTTAGCGTATGACTGTGACCGTGTAGTTATAATGAGCAGCATTGTTTGCATAGCGTGGGCCGGCGTGGTGTGACACCATCGTGGCAGAGACACATGTGAGACCTTCAGCGTGTTGTTTCTTCGCAAGCCTGACCTCTGCATCTCCATTGTTCTGAATTGTATTCTCTGCAGCGTTCTCCGGGGGACAGCAAGGAAAACAGGATTGCATTTATGAAACCTGGTGTAAGTGACTAGAATGTGCTCACGCATACGCCCTTTCCAAACACGCCAGCGGCATCTGATCCCACCCCTCCCCAACCCCTGAGCCTGTGGTACAGAGCAGCTGCTGCTTCACCATGTTCGCATTATGGATCACAGTCTCCAGTATTATTTTGTGTTTTAGCCTGACCTTAGCAGAAGCAGACGAAGGGACTGCATTTTGAAAAAATACTGTTTTGCATTTAGTTGTTACACCTTGGACTGTGAACACAAAGATAAAATATCTGAATGGTATTTGTACTGTGAGAAACACTCCATGGCTCATGGAAAACACATCATCCCTTTGTCAGGGAAAAAAAAAGACTCATCTCAGAACAATCTCCTCGCTCTAGCCATCCAGTCCACTCCTCTAACACACTAATATCTCACAGGTATGCATCATCACACCAATGTCTCCATAAAACATGTTTAAGGAAATTCCCCCTGGATAGCTAAATGGCTCTTTAGAGTAATTGCTCCCATTTCTATCATATTTAATATATGCATTTTGACAAGTAGCACGCTTCCCCTTGAGTAATGGTAACATTAGAACGACTGGGATCGCGATCCTCACTGCAGTAATCAGCCCTCAGCACCGAAGCCCTTGGAGATACGTGACAGTGTTCCTCTGCTCACTAGACGTTACCTCAGTGCCGACTTCACAGCTCAAAGGAGCTGCTTTGAGGCCAGTTTTGTATCAGTATTGATGGCTTTAACCGAGACATGTAATACAGAGGTTACACTACATCTTATCCAATGACCAAACCACCAAAAAGTTGTTATGTAAAGGTATTTCTTTAAGTATTGCATGCTTTTTTATATGCTTTGTTTTCATCAGGACCTTTCCACACTGACAAACGATGTGTCAAGGCAGAAAAATATCCATTAATTTGAGTGCTTATTTGCATACCGAAGAAGCTAAACACTAATATAGTACCTTAATTTCCCCTATGGTGTGGTACTACATGTGTGTTTATTATTTCCTCAGCATCTGTTCTTGTGCGTCATCTGGGATTGTATGGGTGCATACAATCATCAATCGCAACTATTGTTCATACTGGAGCAGGCTCTAGGGACACAATTCAGCATAAGCTGCATTTTTTATATATCTTTGTATGTTGTAAACACGTTTCCCTTTAAGAGACATTTTCTGAGATTCATAGCAATTTCTATAATATCTAAATTCAAAATTCAGTATTTTAATTAACAAAATGAGTTTGATTACACAAGTAATAATTAAAACTGACTCATTCATTAATTAAGCGTATGGATGTCCTCTGGTTATTGGAACCATCCTGGCTCTGAAAAGAAAGTCAAAAAAGAAAAAACAGCACAAGTGAGGAGTTTGCTGTTTATAGATTGTTGTCACAAACCATAAATGAAATCTTGAAAGACTGTAGAGGCTAATCTTTATGTTATATCACAATCTAGCAACAGAGTAGTTGGCGTGATGCCATATGACCAGGCCACCTTCCAGGGGCTCTAATGGCTTATATGTATTTGTGAATGTGCGTTTAGAGTTGTTTCCATTTAAAATGATACCTCTTTTTTACTTCAAACATTATTTAAATTGTCCTTTGCAGGGTGTTTCTTGATGAAAGCTACGTGAGTCTAATAAAGTTGTTCTACACTCACTGTTGGGGAGTAACGGATTACATGCATGTTATGTATTTGGAATGCAAATTATGAGTAACTGTATTCTATTAAATGAAATAGATGGTATTTTGAATACAGTTACATGTATTAAAATCAAATTCAAAATTATAAAATAAAAAATGTACATGAGGGTACTTTTATGATTCACATGCTTATTCACTCTAAATAAACTGATAGTTGCGCTATCAAAGATAAGAGTCAGAGCTGGAGATTTTTTAGATCATGGAGATTTACAATTATTTAAAGAGAGTTAGTCAAAAACTGGAGTATGCAACTCCAGACATAACTATTGAAAGTTAACTGTTAACTATACATTTGTTCGCTGATTCGCTGAGTCTTGCCTTTGGAAAACGTATTACCTGCAAACAGGTACAAATAGTAGTAATATTTAAATATGTAGACTAAAAGTGCTTCACGAACAAACCAAATGAAATATATTGTGAATCAGATCCAGACACATCGTAGTTACTGCTAATCTGGTAGCTCGAAATTATTATCTTAAACTTTTATTACAATTTAATATTCAGATAAAGCATTATTGCGTGATGGAACATACAGTTCTCAAGGTGTTGACACACCAAAGCGACAGTAGGCCGTGTTCCGATGGGCCATGGTTGAGTATCAATGACAATGGTTTTTGGCTGCGTCAGTGAGAAAGATCCCTCCTCGGGCTGTAAATGTCTTTCTTGTGCATACATGCAGATATAAGTACATCACAAGGCCACAGTATTAGTAAAGCTTTAATTGCTCATATAGATGTGCAGCCAGTAAAGCTTATAATAAGGATTTAATATACAATAAAATGATATACACGAGAGACACTGTACCTACGGGAACAAACAGGGTCATAATGTGTGCTCTGTGGACATTATGCACAAGCACGTATGTTTGATTTCGTGTGTAGTGAGAAGCAGCTGGGATGTACTTGAATGTGTTTGACAAACAGGACTGATGTCTATACAGCAAGAACAGACTATATCCAGACTCAGATTTTACATTTTAACAAATAACACTAGTACCGTTTCTTAGAGCTGTCTGCTCACCAGCCGCAATTTATTTCATTATTAAAACAGCAGATCAAATACTAAGATATTATTAGTATAAGATTATCCTTTTAATTAATAAGTAAAATGAAATAATTTCGTTGCGCCTATGAGCTTTTGTTGCACAGAGGCACAGTGTTGGCTGATGCTGAAAAAAAAACCCCACTTCAAATAAAAAGTTTTATATTGGTATTTTTTTTTTTTTAGTACTTTAACCACCCAGAAAAAAACAAAAAACAAAAAAGGCATAGAAATCATCCAGCAACAAACAGCAGCAAACAACCACCAACACTACCCACATCTAGCTACTACAAAAGCCATTTGATAATGGCCTGTAGTACACTGACAGGCTTATAGAGCGCTTCTCTACTTTTTAGAAAGCAGCACAAGAAGAGCACATTCAGCGTGCACACACACTCACACACAAGCATTAAAAGCATGGGAAGAGCTAAAGCACTTTGGTTTTGTTTTAAATCAGCAAAAAAAAAAAAAAAAAAAAAGTAATTAGACAAAACATCTGAGAATGAAACCTGGTCCCACTCAACCATACGAACCATTATATATATTCATCATAAAAGTGTCTGTACTGTTGGTTATGTACCGTTTGCCACAACTATACAGAAAAATATAATATGTACCACATTACCCAAGTTCAGTAAATGAGTATGATTTTAAGGTGCAGAAAACATTATTACGAGGAAGTATTTCATACATTTACTAGATGTTTTAGTTGATGATTTTATTTAATATATCTACAATATAAAATAGATGTCCACAGCCAGACCCATTCAAATCTTATTTACAAATGAATATATGTGTTAAATCCTTATCATACTATATGAACTAGTATTTTTTTGTGTGTATTTTGAACTAGATATTACAGTTTTTCTCAGTTGCTTTGGTGCTTTTCTCAGATCAGAATGAAAGTTCTCACAACTATTAGTTCAACCTCCACAACACTGAGTCATTTGTGCACATCATCGTAGCAGTTTCTCATTCGTTTGAACAAATTGCAAATGCTTTTGGACATTTATCAGTTACTTTCATACAATTCTCTGCTGTTTCATAACATTATCATTTGCTTATGTCATGTCAGTCAAAATGAAACATACTTATGAATGCTGAATAGGCATTCCCTATAAAACTAATAGTCCTCATTTCATTGCTTGAGTCATTACATACAAAATTGTTGAACTAGTTGTCAAAATCTGTCAAGCTAATTTCATACATTCCTTTATGATTTTTTTCCTGAAATCAATTGCTCTCAGGTGAACTTCAGCTTTCACTCATGAGGAGGTGTGTGAAGCATTACAGTTTTTTACAACAGCTATGACCCATTGTTCAATACTTTTAACGCTTTTTCAAAACTCTTCACACAGTTACCACAACATCAGCCTGTGTGGGCTATACAATTAACGCAATTCTTATTCTTTTGACACAAAATACACACATTTTACACGTTTAAAAGTAGTTTTAACTCCTTTTACACACAAGCTCAATCAAGACTAAAACAGTGGATGTTAACTGGTGAATTTTCAATTGCTTTCACACGGTTTGTCAAAACAGAAAACCTCATGTTCAAAACTAATGGGTTGAAGATTACATTGATCACAGCTGATTCTCGTCTCACCCAGCTCAGGCGCTGTTTTTTTTTTTCAATCACATCACCTATATTTACTGTGTAGCTGTATGGTAGACTGGTACCTGAGGGGGAAAGGGGACAGGGTGTTGGGGGGTAATTTGCTAACATATGTGACCACCTGGGACAATGTTGCATTCCACCATGCACATACAGTCACAGCTTGGTTTGATGCCCATCGCAGGATGATGTCCCTTTTCCTTGCCCCTTACTCCCCTTTCCTCAACCCAATAGAGGAGTTTTTTTTCAGCCTGGAGGTGGAAAGTATTCGATCACCATCCACATGACCAAATGTCCCTCCTGGATGTAATGGCTGCTGCATGCCAGGACATCACAGCTGACAACTGTCAGGGCTGGATAAGGCATGCAAAAAGATACTTCCCAAGATGCCTGGCCAGAGAAGACATCAGGTGTGATGTCGATGAAAATATGTGGCCCAATGCTAATGACCGAGCAGATTAGCTTTTTTTTCTTCCTCTTTTACAGTGATTTCTTCTGCTCCTTTTTCTTCTTGTGTATTTGACAATACAGTAATGAATGACAGCTAAATGCTGTTTTTTTTCTTCTTTACTCTACTGTAAGTCATATTCATTTGCAATACAGTAAAGTGTTTAGCACAAATCCTGTCATTTACTGTCTTCTTCTTTCATGAACACTCTGCAAAGCTGCTCAGACATGGGGCGTTCACTTTTTGTACTGAGTGTTGTACAAAAAAAAGGAACAAAATTCATGCCCAACAAATGAAAAATAAAGAACATCATCACAAACATTACTTTACATATATGATCAATACAATAATCTGTTGATTGTAAAATAAAAAGGAAAAAAGTCAATTTGACACATGCAATTTGATTCAGTTTGTGTTATTCCATCAGTTGTCAGTGTTTTTTATGACACTGTGCTGTGACTGACTAAATGTTTCTGTTGGAAGACAACGTGTGTCAGTGCTTTGGTAGATTTGGTGAACTGTGTTAGTGTATTATTGTATTTTGGAAGTGTGTGTCTGTGTTTAGTTACACTGCATGATTTTGAGCATGAAATTAACTGTTTGGGGAATTGTGTGTTTCAGGTGTGATGTGCGTTAACAGTTTTGAAAAAGTGTTTAAGGTTCTGACAAACAGGTCATAGCGGTTGTAAAAAACTGTAGTTGTAACCAATGACAAGCCACTTGTCCACAGTCACTCAGAGCTGAATCCCATGAACCATCACTTGGCAAGCACATATGAACCAAGCAGGTAGTGTGTACCATTTCTACAATTCTGAGACACAAAAATGGAACGTCAGCGTCGTGGAGGAGGGGTGAGAATCCAAAACAGGGGCAGAGGAAGAAGAGGTGAAGTACATAGGCAAATTCCTGCTGAAATCAGGGCTACACTTGTGGACCATGTTGTGAATCACGGCCTCACTATGGCTGAGGCTGGTCGACGAGTGCAACCAAATGTAGGGAGAACCACTGAATTCCATCATTCAAACATTTATATGTTATATCTCATATTTACTGTACATTACTATAATTTTACTCTGCAACACATAGGACTGCAAGACAACCTCGCAGAGGTGGAAGGGGGCCTGTTTTTACTCCACAACAAGAGGAAGCCATTTGTGCAATGCTGATTGCAAACAATGCAATAAGATTGAGAGAGATTCAAAGCGCTGTCATAGATGATGACAATATCTTTGACAATATTGAATCTGTTTCAATCTCAACAATTGACCGAGTGCTCAGGAGGAATGAAATGCGCATGAAACAACTTTACAACGTGCCATTTGAAAGGAACAGCGAAAGAGTGAAGGAGACCCGTCACCAGTATGTATGTACAGGTAAAGCTTGAGTGTGGGTTCTATGCGTACTCTAATGTTCAGCACTGTAAACTGTTATACTTTGTGCAGTTCCATGCAGTACACTTACTGTAACAGTTCTGTATATTCACAGCAGGCTACATACTGTACACTATGTTGTCAAAAATGCATTATGTTACACAGGGAAAGTTCTTACAATTGTTTTTTTTTTTTTTTTCTCTCACCCTCTCTTCTGGGATAAAGCGTATACTGGAGCTAGAGGCCAGGGAACCACTGCACACATTCATTTACATCGATGAGGCAGGTTTTAATCTGGCCAAAGGCAGAAGGCGTGGAAGAAACAGAATTGGACAGAGAGCAACGATTGATGTTCCAGGCCAACGAGGGGGGAATGTCACAATGTGTGCAGCCATCTCATCACCCCATACCCCCCTTCTCGGTCCTTACAACACAGAACATCTTCTTACTTTTCTGGACACTCTTTACAGAACCATAGTTCCTGAGAATGAAAGGGGTCTAACTGGAGACCATCTGAGCAAGTATGTTGTCGTGTGGGATAATGTGAGCTTTCACCACTCACATCTGTTCAGAGAGTGGTTTGCAGCACATGGCAGGATGGTGGTTGAACATCTCCCCCCCTACTCCCCATTCCTTAATTTTTTTTTTCTGCCTGGAGGTGGAAGGAGTATGACCGGCATCCACATGCCCAAATGTCCCTGCTAGCAGCCATGGATGCTGCATGTGATGACATCACAGTGGAGTCCTGCAGAGGGTGGATTCGCCACTCAAGAAGATACTTTCCTCGTTGCCTTGCAAGGGAAGACATCCACTGTGATGTAGATGATAATATGTGGCCAGATAGACAGGAACACGTGGATGTCCAGTTTACAGTAATATGTACTGTTATATTGTTTACATTTGTTCACAGTTCTACCATAATAGTATTTCTTATGTTTGTTCTAAATAAGTGACTGTGTTTTTTTTTTTTTTATTTTTTGCACAGTGCTGTGGAATTGCAAAGAGCATATGCAGTATGTGACAATGAAAACACGATAAAGCCATTTGACTGTCTTGTTCACAAACAATGGTGTCAGGACTTATTGTTTTGATGATACAGACAGTTTCATTGACATGAATACTTGCTTTTGAGGGATCAACTATTAATTTTGAGCAAGTGACACACTTTTGCAGGTTATCCACTAGGTTTTGCCGTTTGTACTAATTGTTCTGAGAAATGCACTAACTGTTGTGCAAATGTTATTAGTGATGTGAGAAATGCACCAAAGCGACTGAGAAAAACTATACTATCCTAGTTTTCTTGATTGAGACACTTCAGTAAAGCATCTTAATATTTCCTCCACTCGTTATTTATAAAAAAGGATGGGTCATTTTGACTATAAAAACCTATGCTGCTCAAACGTTCCTCTGAAACTGCACATGTGCAGCATGTGGCATCCTTCTGAGTGCAGTAGTTAAGTCCCATCCCAGACCCACAGAGTGGCTTTAGTCCCCAGAGAGGGAGAGATTTTAGTCAAAAGCTAGATTTAATTATTGTCTGTGAAAGCGGCCCTGTATTTCAAAGTGTGTACCTACAGCAGGGGATGTCTCACCTGTCTACCGCAGAGACACATCAAGAGCCAAATGAAAGTGCAGCACATCAAAAGTGCTACAACGCAAGTGCAAGTTTTCCTTTTGATGGGACATGGTACACCTCAAAGAGAGAGACTCTCCAGATGATAAAGAATTCCTTTTCCCCATCGACTCCTGTCTTGTATTTATGTCCTCCTCATGCTTGATACATGACAGAAGTCGTAGAATATTTATCCTCCTCACCTTCTAACATCCTTCTTCGACCCAACCACTCTACTGAACAAGTTGGTAGGATAGTCGTCACTCACTGCATCTTACTAGGAGAAGAAAAGACAAATTTGTGTAGGTTTTAACTTTTTAACCTAATTCATAAAAAAAAAATATTGACAATGTTTTAAATTACTATATACAGTATAAAAACTAACTTTACCCCAAGTTATGCTGCAAAACGTCCCATCAGATCTTCACAGCATTTTAGCCTCTTTTAGCACATTGTTTTGTTCTTCCATACCTTTACCCATCTCGACTGTTTCCCGCCACAAAACGTTTTGCTGTGGTCAACAAATTGCGCACTGTACTGCTGTCTCTCTCTTGTCCACGCATTCATTCACACAATGTGTGTCTAGTTTCATTTTTCCATTGATATTTTAGCCTGTACTAGCTTTAGAATTTTCTCAGTGTGATTTCTTAAAGAGACGAACAGCTTTAAACTTGTCAGCTTTCCATTCTAGCATCAGCTTAGCTTGGTTTCCAAAAGCTCTGGAAATATGCCTCCAGTATATTTTTGAGATTTGGCACTGATTTACAGATAGCATTAACACCTTTCTGTCATGTTTTACAGGTAGCATTAGCATGAGTCTGTGGGGATTTTCTGGTAGGATTAGCACCCAGTATTTACCCTCCACTGCTATATTCATTACAATCCTTCCACTTCTGTCAGTCATACCTACAGTCACTCTGATCGGATTCCTCACGTGTTGTGAACGAGCTTATACAGCAAATTAAAAAAGTTATTAAGGTGATTGGTCAGACTCTGAAATCGTAAGCTCTTGCTTAACCTTTGTGAGTGTCTGCTAGATGTGTAAATGAGCAAAAAGTTGCTTGCAGTTTAGCCCCTACACTTATTTACCAGTGAAGATGAATGGATTCTTATACAACAGGCTTTTACTAAACCTCCCTTGACTGTTCTAATGTTCAGTTCATGTTGAACAGTGCCAGAAAGGTGGCACTTCAACTGTGCAATCATTTTATAGGATGTGGCATTGTCTAAATGATAGAAACATGTGTCAGTACAACACAATACAATTCAATCAGTGGCGGGCCGTGCATTTTCCACTTGGCGCTCATAGTTGCTGTCCCGAAAGATTTCTCGACTGGGTCAGGCTAGCCAGCTCCAGGACTGGGCGGATTTTCCTCACAATATCCAGTCTGCACTGAAAATGTATTTCCAAGACGTTCTCCAACCAAATCAATAGTGCTTCCTCCTTAAAGAAAAAAAAAAAACAATTTGCTTGTGCAGCTCGCAACTGATGAACATGAACCGGCAACACATGACGGCTGAAATTTGATTGGATAAAAGCTGTAATGCAAGGTCACATTGACAGAAGCACCACAGCTGAGAGACAGACAAACCATAAAATGAAAAGAATAGGCTATTGGGAATAATTTAATAAGGTGTGGGGGGAAATATTAAAAAGTCAGTGATTTTGATAAAGTTTAGACCAAAAGAGAAGCCTTTTTTGGCCTGAGCAGCCCACCACTGCTGAAAGTGAATGTTATTTAAAAGATACCATAATTTGATCCAGGGGCGTAGCACCAAATTCTGGGCCCTGTACACTCTTGATGTCAGTGGGCCCCTATCGATGGCAGTGTACAAAGCACGCTAGGAAAAAAATAATTGGGGCATTTAATTATAAATATGTCGTTTGATCCATGACACATTTTGATTTAAAAACATTTATTCCTGAACAGGAGCCAATTGTACACAGAGAATCAAATAAACTAATTTTTCACTAAAATTGTTCTTCAGCTTGCAGAAAAAGAAATAAAGCCTTGCTAAAGCCTTACATGAGCGGTAAGGATTACGACGTTAGCGTTTACTGGATGCAGTTACACAAACAAGTAAACCCAGTTCACCTTTCGGAAAGAAAGCAGTTAACATTTGCTTCCCCTCATTCTGCCTTATTTGTTTTTCTTTCCACTCTGTCTTTTCCTGGTACCCCAATTTGTGTTTTTTTGGGCAGCATGATGAAAACTATCCTTCAGGTCATTCAACCCGGGCTCACTGTACTTGTCGCCAGCCGCTGTCTATGGGCGGACTAAACCATTTTGCATCTGCAAGAGGGGGCCCCAGAATGTCCAATATGTTGAGAGGGTTGTGACACAAAGTTCATTCTCTCAGTTGATATTATCAGTATATTTTAAATACATTATGAAACCAACTAATTGGAGGACCCAATTCATTAAAAAATAAATAAATAAATAAATAAATATTTTTTAATGAAAAATAAATAAACTACCATGCCCATGGTTGGATCATAGCTGGGTTAAAAACTTAAACATTAAACATTGTTTCTGTATGAAGCCTCTTGCGGTCATGGTTTTCAGGATGAGGTAAGACCGAAATGCTGGAGACCAGGCAATGTGGCAGGAGTAGGCAAAAAATGAATAAATAAACAAAATAAAAACCCAAGTAGGCACGAGAATCAAAATCAAAACCTTCAAAACGACAAAAACATAACATGACAAGACTAGAGCTTGATAACACAATGAAACAGTGGAAAACAGTATGATGCGACAGAGGACAAGGCAAAAGCAGGACTATATATACACACAAGGGCAGAGGAGACACAGGTGAAAACAATCAGGGTGGGGCAGACAATTACACAGGTGGGAAATCACAGGACAGGAAGAAGGCAAGAAACAGGTGAAACTAATCAAGATGGGGAAGACAATCACAAAGGCAGGAAAGGACACAAGACAAGAAACAAGACCTAAAATTCTTAATCAAATCAAGTCTTAGTTCATTACTTGAATTTATTTTATTGGAATATGTTTAAAATTGTCTCCATGTTTCTGTCAACCAAGAGTAAGAGGAAAGGGAGTCTTCCAAAAGGATTAGGATTTAGTTTATGTTGTTAAAGCCAATCATGTTAAAGAGATTGTAATTTAATTCTTAATGTCATAGATTAAACATTAAAAGACCCCCGTTGTCCTTGAACTCTCGAACACATCATTAATCATTTGCATCACTTAATCACCGTTTTCGCTTAGTCCAGTGAGCAGAAACTTCTGTTGTTTAGTAAAGAATCATACTTGTCCCAGAGAAGAGATGATTCAAAATAGTTTACATTTTTATTTCTTTAGGTAAAGAAAAGTAGATGCTCTGGTGGTGGACCCGGAAGATCAGTGATGAGTTTGAGCTGCACACATAGCACATCATTGTGACAAGCTTTGTTCAGGTCACAATATATCTTTGGACTCTAAAGTTAATTCTATACCAAGAGTTAATTGCAATTGATTAAAAGAATACATTGGAAATAAAACACTGATTTGACTGATCTTGTCTCATCTTGTAATCAGTTTATAGCTACAGTACATGCCTTACTACATCATATTTAGTGTTTGCTAGAAAGAGCATAACACCAAACACCTTGGCAGCCATTACACAGCCTAGGGACCAGATGTTGATGGCTTCTGAAAATGGCAGCCCCAGTATGATAAAAATAGGTCCAAGACAGAGTTCGTCAGACCATAAGGGTTCTCATGATATTTGTCTGAGGAGACATAACATTTTGTTTTTCAGTTTTTGTATCAGTTGTACGATAGCCTTTTTTTTAGGTGGCTGGTGACTGAGGTTGAGGCAATGGCGAGAAATGTTGTACAGTCTCATTAAACATGAAACTTAGAAGTAAAGAGTACTTCTCCACCATGTCCAGACCCCTGTGAATCATGAACCCCTGTTTAACATGTTCTGATTATGTACAATCAGAATGAACAGTGTCTCACCTCCCATCGTACATCTGACCTCTGTAAAAACCATTACTCTTTTTTTCACACACGCCAGCACTGTCCCGACGCCGCCTTGTCCCATGATTTGCACAAACTCGTAGTCCTTTGGGAATGGGAAGCAGCATTTTGAGTCGCTGACAAGGGAGTGACTTGGTGAAGAACTGGAGTAATACATTTTTCTTTTGTCACAGACAGCTGGTAGAGAAACATGGACAAAAGAGAGGACCAAATGACAAGTCTACAAGACAAGAACAAGTAATTATTGATATATAGCACTATAGACTCGCCTCATCATTTCTTCTGAGCTTCTCTGCTTGGACTATCTGGAGCTCCAAAATGTTTGCTGCAAATACAGAACAGTAGAGCTACTTACTTCACTAAAGTTAGGTTGTTTCAGATTGATTTGAATTAGTTTGAAGATGAGTGTCGTCGATTCGTTGCTCTCCTCATCTCTGGTTAACTCTCCTGTAGATGCTTGTCTTGATTCTGTCATGATTTTGTGATTAGTTTTCCTGGGTTTCCGTTTCCTGTCTTATTTTGTTAAGTTCTTAATTTCCTGTGTTGTGTTACTCCCTGCGTTTTGCCCTTTTGATTAGGTCATTGGTTTCTCCTTGTGTTGTCTTGATTTGTTTCACCTGTGTCTCATCATCCCTCTGTCCCCTGTGTGTATATATCCCTGCCTTCCCCTTTGTTCTCTGTGATGTTGCACTAGTCATGTCTTTTTTACTTCCTGTTCAAGTCTCATAGCTGTCACATCATGTTTATAGTTTATGCCTCATAGTAGTTTGTGTTTCATTAAGTTTAGATTATCCTGCGATGCTTGCAGCGCCTTTAGTTTTGTCTGCTTTTCATTAAATACCTTTTTGCCCACTCCTGCCTCAGCCCTCTCAGTCTTGTGCCTGGGTCCTAACCTCCAATACCCACAAACCCCCTTTTGACAGATTCTGATCTTGATTTTGGTCTAGTTGGGCTGAAAAAAGATAATTAATACCTGGCTATATCCATTAAAGTGGAACTTAATATGGAAATATTCTACCACTGATAATAATATCACCAGTTCCTGAGTTACTCAGACCACTGAACTCTGCTATGAAGCAGCTCTACTGCAGACTTAATTAGGTGCACCATATTCTGAGGATAAAATAAAGCATCGTGTTGACAATAAACCAAAAATAAATCCTATATATCAGTGTTTTTCCACCAGTCTCAATGTACTATCGTCTAGGAAGAGTATATTGTTTAGTGTCTAACTTAACATATTTTATATATATATTATTTCCCTAGTAAATGTGATAACTACTCATAAACATCGTCTCAGAGTAGTGCTATGTAACACAATTACAATCTATTAGGTTGAATGCAAACATTTCTCTTCCGGTTTCCCATATATTTGCTATAAGACTCTGGTTGTGCTCACATGGTTTCTCTTTGCACGAAGGAGTAGATACTGGTCTTGCTGATGGGTTGAGGCCCCTGTCCAGCTCTCCTAGAGTAACTGCCTGGGTCCTGAAATCTCCTCCATGCTCTTAAGACTGTGTTGGGAGACACAGAAAACCTTCTGACAACAGCATGTAGTGGTCTACCATCCAGGAGGAGTTGGGCTGTCTGTTCAACCTCCGTAGGGTCCAGTGGTGGGCCATCAGGTCTAACAAAGCCCTCTCTGGTGGTCTAAACTTTTATCAACAGCTGGATTGCTCCGTTACCATTTAGTCCCAGGTGTCTACTTCCAGACAACAGATCTTATGCCTACAAGCGGCTTGTATCTCTTCAACGCAGGCTCGGCAAGAAGGAAGACATGAGAGTACACTTTGCTCGAGTTGTTGTTGTTGCTCCTTCGTTCGCAAAAGGAAGTAGTTGCTATCACAGCAGACATAGAACAAATGGTTTGCTGTTTTGTTGATCAGGAAGATCAGAGATTTCCTTAGCTTCTCTGGTATAAAGCCAACAATCTCAGCAAAGTGGCAGACTACAGCATGAGTCCATATCTTTGGAAACAGTCCCTCTCCATCTCCCTCTCTTCAGGCTGAAAATGGCAAGGGAAGCAGAAGGGGCATGCGGCAGTGGTGCACCACACTTCCACATTGACGACACTGAAATCACTTTCCAACTGAAGCTGAGGCCATCAGTGTCCTACAGAGAGCTTTCCATGTTCCCTGTAACTATCAAAGAAAGATAGTGACCTTGAGTGGGATAGCCCCCTACCTCAGGAAATGTATGATGACTGTAGAACAGTGGTTCTCAACCTTTTTGGGGTCCTGGACCCCCTGCATATTTTTGATCGATGCTGAGGACCCCCCCCCCAATTATTTTGTGCGCACCTAAACTCTGACAATTTTTGCATGAAAAAGTTAGTAAAATTAGCACTAATGGAAATATGGATTTGAATTTAAAACCAAATCGTCACCTTAATCAAGCATATAATATATATATATTAATATTGCATTGTTAAATCTCTTGATGATCAGATTCATTTTTAATTCAGACTGTTTAACAAAATATCTTCCATTATTTACCAGTTCCTGTTTTGACTGAAGGTTTAGATTTACAATCATTTTTTATCTTCACACAGAGAAAAGATCCCAATTAATGGACTGACGGTACAGTTGACTCAGCGTAGAGCAGAAGAGCAACAGAAGGAAGCAGTGGCTCACTAGCGCCCTCTTCCACGAGGAAGAAGTACTGGCTGTCTCATCTCGTTGTTTTTCAGTGCGATTTAATGTCAGATAAACAAGACTAAATATGTTACACCCATACATGAAATACAGGATATGGGAGGTTATGACACCTGATAAAATGTACACAACCAATATCTTGATAGCATACAGAGAGTTAGCCACAGGCACGCGGCAAGGACACGAGCCTAACGCAGTTTGTGAGAGATTACGAAACCCGAGCGCGAGGCTCGGCTTGCTGCCTCAACTCACGTCGCTCCCTGTGGTCGCTCTCACCATGTGGTCGGTCACACAAGAAATACGAAAATTCAGTGATTGTGGCTATAAAAATGATCGAATGACGGGAATCATACAGAAATTGCACTTATATCCTACTTAGCTATCAGACCAATGGACAAATGGTATGATTTATTTTATCAATAATATAATTTACTTTATCGTTATTACTTTTCATGGTGCTAGGTGAGGCACTTTCTCCCCTGACCGCACGTCTGTTTTCTTTTTCGGTGGCCCAGAGTCTGCTAAGTCTGAAACAAGCGGTCTTTTTTTAATTTTTTTATTTGAGCCATCTCTCCTTGTCAAGTTAAAACGTCATCGTCTTCTTTGTGTTATCATCTTCTTCGTTGTAACATTAGCATAATTACAAGCGCCAACCTGAACCTTGCAATTGATGAGTTTGTATTAACAGCGTCATGCAGTAACTTTAGCAATGCAAACGAGTGAGGGATCTTATTAAAATACAACGAATAACACTTGTGAAACAGATGGAATTACAGGAAAAAAGCCATGTTACCCTCTGTAGTTTAGGTAGGTAAAGGTCTCAGTCACATTTGAATAAAATAATACTTTTTGTATAAATGTCATAGGATGTTTTTTAAAAGATATTTTAGTTTCATGGACCCCTTGCAATTACACCACGGACCACTAGGGGTCCGCGGACCCCCGGTTGAGAATCACTGCTGTAGAAGATGTTCACTATTTCCAGACTGGGGGAATGCGCTACTGTGCTCGCTGTGAAGTTGTCGGACCTCCTTACAGAAGAACTTGACACAAAAATCGATAGAACTACATTCTACACCAGCAGTAAAGTGATATTAGGATACATACACAATCAGTACAGGAGATTCCATTCCATATGTAATCAATTGTGTCAAAAAAACAAGTAATCTGCTCTACCAGACCAGTGGAGATATGTCTCAACAGAGCACAATTCTGCCGATCATGGCTCTCGGCCTGAGAGCACAAATCCTGAGGAAAACCCATTTGAACTCATCAATGTATCAAATGTTGAAATTCACTCCAATGGGACAGTGCTTGCCACCACAGTGTATGTAAGTCATTTGGGTTCAGCACACTTTGAGCACTTCTTAAAGTGGACATCCCTCATCAAAGCGGTAGCCCACCTTCATCACATCTCTCATAGCTTCATCAAATCTAAAGATGACAGTAGTTCTGCAGGCTGGCATCTCTGCAAGACAAGTCTCACAGATGAAGCCTTAAGTCAAGCAGAACACACAGTGGAACGAGACATGTCATGTAACAGTTCCCTTACAAGCTTTACCCAATCATTGATGACGATGGCCTACTGAGGGTAGGACGGGCAAGCCAACAGTAAGAGATGTCCCCTAGAGCTGTTATATGGACATATTTCTGTTCCATCTAAGCTTGAATATGAATATTTAATACTGATTTTTTTTTTCAGCATGAAAATCAGACTTTGAATTTTATAAACCATTGGATTTCTAGCACTAGCACTATTTTATTTTTCAGTGTTAAAATAAATTCGGTGTAAAAAAAATCAACATCTCAAAAAATTCAACATCTCAAAAAAAAAATCTGTGTAAAACGAGCCAGATTCAACATCCGTGTATCCAGGGAGAAGCAATCGATCCATGTATCAATTCATTCAACATCCAGCCAATCAAGTTGGTCAAGTGACACTGACACAGGTAGGACAGATCAGCCATGCCTGCCAACGCGAGTGATGATGCTTCGGTGTGTTTACTCTATTTGCCATTTGTGTTCATAAAACTCATAGTCATAGATATTACTCGACATGTTGAATTTTTATTTAACAGTATCTACACTGAACTTTTAAAGAGGTGTGTGTGAAGTCTGCATGTTCTCCCAGTGTCTGCATGGGTTACCTCTGGGTACTCCAGCTTTCTCCCACCATTTGTCCTCATTGTTAATTTATACGACTTGATGTTGTCAGTATTGTCGTCACATTATGTGTTCCTGAGAAAGTATGTTTTTAATTTTATTTAGCACCCACTTCCTCCCACCATCCAATGACATGCTGATTAGGGTCATTGGTGGTTCTAAATTGGCCGTAGGTGTACATGTGAGTGTGAATGGTTGTCTGTCTCTGTGTTAGCCCTTGAGGCATTAGTTACACACTTACCTCATTAATACCCGATGACCCTCTCACAGTTTTTACATAATTTGAATCATACTTATCTGTGAATACTTATATGTGGATCTGCAGATATTAGAACTTGTGTATGTGACAAGCTATTTTGTATTGTTTATTAATCAATGCTTTTTGTATTTTTATGTACATTTTAAGCCCTGTGATGGACTGGCAACCTGTCCATGGTGTACCCCTGCCTCTCGCCCGATCACTACATTTTAGTTTCACATTTTCAACACTTGCCATTTCCTTGTATGATATGATGCCAGGTAGAGTTTGGCTGGCTGTGAAATCTCGGTATAGGACAGGAGTCACACTGGGTGCAATACAGTACAAGATTAATGTAAAAAAATGTAAAATGTAAGCCAGTAATTTACATAAAGTTTAGGCCAGCAGAGAAGGTTTTGCTGGCCCTGGCGTCTCAGATTCTTACATAAAGAACAGTAAGGCGATAGTATGTAAGTAGTAAGTAGTTAACAGTAAGTTGTTTTTTGAGCTTGTTGTCACCAAATGGACTATAATTGGCTGACCCTCCCCCCATTCATGTCCTAAATTAACCACAATCATAATCTATCGTGCATTCACAAGCTTATATGTCCTACTCTCAGATACTATGCTAATATAATACACCTTAAATGTAGTCAAAGCATTATCACACCAGAACACCTACAGAAACTTTTTCACAACTGATTCTCCATCTAAGATAATTAGCAGATCAAAAAATATCAACCCTGTATAAAGATGCTAATTACTAATCATTCTCCCTGCTTTTAAATCTTATTAAATTAGACAAGCATGCTATTTCTGAAAAGTGGTATAAACTGAACAAAAAAAGAAAACTCTATGATTATATCAATATTAATTATATTGAGAAGAAGAGCAGAAAAAAAAAGGAAAACACAGTCATTTTTCATCTTTAAACAGCAGCTCCCTTGTTATCTTGTCAGCGGATGTGCCATTACCATTAACTTGCAAGCTGGGAAATGTGAAGGAGCAAACAATGAACATGACAAAATGTGAAATTCCCCAGTCTCTCTCAAGGTCTCATTTCCCTGGCAGCTGCTGGGGAGCAGGAAAGATAGATCCTCCATCAACAACCTTTGGGAGGAGGGTTGCACATTTCTTTTCCCACACAATTTATCTGCATTCACACAGCCTACATTCTATCCTATCGAAGAAACAAAAAAAAAAAAAGGAGGGGGGTCTGAGAGTGCGGTAAGAGTGAAGTCAATTTAATCCCAGGTATGGAGAACATTAAAAGCAACCTGGAGTGAATTATGCCCAGAATAAATTGCTTCAACTCTTGATTGAGAGGACGGGTGCTGTGTGCAGGTCACCTGTCATGCAGACATATTCATGTGCTCCATCACAGCAGCAATGATCCACGTAGCTACAGTGGAGTCTGAGACAAGTAATCTCCAATTCTAATAATATCCAGATTTGACTATATCCTTGCAAATGGTGAATAGAGCTCAATCATCTTACAAATTGCCAAGCTTGAGGTGAAACATTTCAGTGTTCAATTTTTCATCGGAAGACTGATGGACTTAATTTCCTTGTGCGGATCTTACACAGCAGACTTTGGAGCAGGATACAGGGTTTTCTCAATACTGTCTGACACTACACACACTATACAGCAGATACACATGAAATAATAGTGGGCCATTTTGTCAAAGATTAAAACAGTAGTCCCCTTAATCCATGTTGTCTTTGATATTGTCTGGTGCTTGGCTGTCATATGTGTTGTGGTTCTGTATGGACTAGTAACGAAAACTGTCACACAAATATAGTGGACTAGAAAGAAAAATATTCCCCTTTAGAATGTGGAGTGGTACTGCACCAGGGTCATGCAAGTTATACTTTATATATTGTAAAACTAGCACAGGTAGTTGATTTGTGCTGTCCCAGTAGATGCAGTGGATGTCACTGGCCCCGGTGCAGTGCTGGTGGAGACTGAGGGGACATTTATGTCCAGATAGCACTAGTTTTATAATTATGAGTATTGTAAATGTCCAGCAGACGTTGCAGAATCAAAGTAAAGGCACTTTGCACTGATCGCGTTGACCGCTGACTAGCAAAGAGACTGCTGAGCTAGTGTTGGATAGTTTTAGCTATAAGCTAAACTGTCTGACACATGCTCTGCTAGTTGGACGACAAACTTACCATGTGCTGTCATGGTTCTGAGTCGTTGCTGCCCCTGAAGGTGTAGATGCATTGCTGAAAGTCAAATTCAGTGGGGCATGTAGTCCAAACCATGGCTCCGCATTTATGAAAGTAGAAGGCTAAAATACTTGAGTGGGTTCCCCATGTGATTTGTCTTTTTTCGTCACTACTATACTGCAGGTGAGGTCATAAACCATATAATTGTAAGCAATCTGCTAGTGATAACATATTTCACAAATCACAACCTGAAAACAGTATTGACTTTAAACACAGAATAATCATGACCCACAGACCTGGTTTAACTGAACTACCTGTGTAAGGGGTCAGATACAGGGTGAACCATGGGCGTAGCCACCATTCAATGTGAGGGGGACGTGTCCCACCCAGATTTCAAAATTATTCATTTGGACCCCCCCCCCCCCCCATATTTAACATAAAATATTGGTTCATCCAGCGCCGTTTCTACTGCCTCGTAAAAGAATCCATTCCACTTGAAAATACATAGTGAATCCACTCCGTGTTTTCCGGACAACCTTCGACTCCCGCAGCATGAAGTGAGTGAGTGACAGAGCATCGGGCAGTGAGTGCAGCAGCGGGCTGCTCGTAACAGAAGGTATAACGTTTGTTAGCCCTCAATATTAACACGAGGCCACGTTTTATTAATTTTCAGCTAAGCAATTAAAACTAGAAGTAAGCTAATGAATTGTTGCAATATTTGCTCCCTCTCCAGACATAATGGACATTAGAAAGTTCCTGACAAAGAAGCGGAAAGTATGTCAAAATGTCCCCACAACAGGTGTTTTGCTAATGGAAACGTTAGCTGACTTCAATTGTTGATAGGAAAAAAATAAATAATGCTGCGTCCCGATCCCTTTTGACAGCAGATTGATATTGATATTGAGAGTGAGGCAGGAGCAGGAGCAGGAGGGAGAGGGACAGTGCAGAGACTTCAGTCACGGAGGTGAGTGATTTACGGTGCTGGGCTGGTAGTTACAGTCTGGATTTGGGCAAGATGACGTTACGTTCCTCAACACAGCTCTACAAACATCTAATATGATTACTGATCAGTTGAAGTTTCTTCTATTTAGTTTCTATGGGCTCCAGATAAAATGACTGCATGTATGAATGAATAATCACTGTAGCCATGTCATTAGGCTATTGATATCAAATAATACCAATAGACTGCAATAATTTAATCAAAGTTGTTTGAGGAGGAAAAAAGTTGGAGACCCCTGATCTAAAGCTACTTAAACCGTGCTTTATTTATTGTTACCTTTTTATTTGTATAAAAATGATAGGCTTTTTTATTGTTAACTCTAATTTCCAGGAGACATGATAAATTTTGTCATATTCATCTTATTATCTTAGGCGTGACAGTTGGTTTTTAAAAAAGGGTGGTAAAGGCTGAAAGTTGAATGAGGACTTAATGTTGAGTCTGAAAAATAAAATTAGATGTTAAACAACCTGTTAAAAAACATTAGAATGCAGCAAATGCCATCTAATTGGCCCCAGAACCCATACCAGTGTGTCCCCCCCCCACATTAAAAAAGCTTCTGATGCCCCTGGCGTGAACTATATCCAGCTGCAGTTTGTTAAGCTGCAGAATGCTTTTGTTATGTTACTGGAATCAACAACCTTATAAGTATCTATGCTGAAGGACATGGCAGTTGACTTGCACTGTGCTGCAGTGAGCATCAATTTGCTTCTTAAAGAAGAGCTCTTTGAGCTCTAATTTACATAAAAAGGCTTTTCTTCCCTGTGTAATTCCCATTTGCTCTGATACCATCAAATGCATTTCAAATAGTGTCACATCAAAATATGTCTGTCAAAGACAAACAGTCACCTCTACAAGACTTGTTAAATATCGGCACCGCTGTGAAAAGCAGTCGTGCTCCAAGTCTTGTCAAAATCACCTGCTGTGAATCTGCATAAACCTTTGCATGGATATTTTGTTCATCTGTTGGCCTTTTTAAAGCGAAGAACTGTGCATCACAGAATCATATAGATGGAGAAGGAGAATGGTGAATACAGGAAAAGGCTGCATTTTTATGGCATAGCATTAAGTACACCTACTTAGTTCAGATTTATCAAACAATGATGTTCTAACTCACCTGGAAGGTGTTGACAAGTAGGATTTTTCAGAGCCACACTCAGGTCTTATCTAAATATGAGTCAACGTGTGTATTTCATTATGGGCCATATTTCAACTGACACAGTGAAGAAGTAGCTCTGCAGACATTCAATCTGCAGATCGTGCTTACTCTTGCATGTACTGGCAACTACAGGCGTAAAGCCTGCCCAAACAATTTGATTTGCCTAGCAGATCAAATTGTCCAAAAGAGAGACCGCAGACCAACTTACCACCCGAAAGTTATGAAGTTATGTGGGCAGGGGAAGTTGGGCTGGCTTGCAGGCTAGGTTTTTCACATAATTGATGAGATTCAAATTCGGACCAAATGGTGAAAGATCCATGCAACCTCAGTAAAAACGGGTATGTATTTAATCAAGACAAATAATTTGCTTTGTGGAGCTGAAAATCTGTGGGGGGATGTGTGCCTAACATCACTGTAGACTTGTAAAATCAGCCATATCAATACCTTTTAAGTTTTTATTTATTTATGTGAAGTCCTTCCTATTCCAAATGCTGAATGGCTTTCAGATCTTGGGAATGAGCAAAATTGAGCCACCTGTATCAAGTTTTGTTGGCATAGCAATCATCAAGATTTCCAGTGACCACATGCAACAAAGGGGGGAAATTGGTTTGCTTAGAGAAAATTATACTCTGAGTGCCACAGAAACATCCGTAACTCCCAAAATAGTATTCATAAAGGACATGCAAGATCACAGGCACATACAAGGCCACCCTACCCCACTTACATAGGCGCAAGACCTAACAAAGAGTCACTGTGTTTGTGGTTTTGTGTTTTTCTTTTGTTTTACACCTTGTAGTCATTTTGTTTCTGTTTCAGGTCATATTACATCTCTCTTGAATTTGCTACAGATTGTGTCTTTTTGGTAAAGAAAGCATGGTATTTTGCAATGTCAGCATTGGGTAGCAAATAATAAAGTCTTCAACCAAGCAGTTTACAGATGTGGTTCACATGCATATGTGAAACAAACACACAGCTGTTTCTTATTATTATATATGGTAATATTATGTGTAGTGTGTCTTTCAGTGTTTTAATACTGCATATATGAGCAATTGTGAGAGGTGGAACTTCAGCTTGTTGCTTATATTAACTTATAGTTCCTAAATTAGCATGTATAACATCTTTAACTTTAATTTTAAGGTGGACATTTTCACACATTTTAGCAGTCATTTGTTTTCTGACATGAATGGATTGAAAGTCCGGGCATGTTTTAAGACGGAATGATTAAAAATCATATCTGCACCTTATCCTGATGGATGCTCAACTATCTCTTTAAAAAGGCTCTAGCTGATCCAAAATGCCACAGCAAGAGTACTGACAGGACTTAGAAAGAGGTCACACTCTATCTTATTAGCTTCTTCTCACTGGTTTTCTGTAAAATTAAGAAGAACTGAGATTAATTTTTAAATATTTTAAAATTGTATCTGTATGGCACTGAATCAGTTGTAATGACACAATTGACCACTAGATGGCGCATCCAATGCAGACGCCACCTCGCAAACGCTTACACCGGGTCTTCTCCACCAGTGAAGAGGAGACGTTGCGCCATGGCTAAGAGCGGAGGAAAGAGAAAACTTGATCGAGAAAGTTGTGTCTTTCAGGTAAAAGAAGGCCTGTTCACATAATGTAAATGCAAACCTATGAGCTTAGTCTGCTTAGAGATAATATCTGCCATGAAAGATTTCAGTCTGAGGCTTCTGATGTTCTTCTTGGGATCTGTTGGAGCCACTCCACCAGTTTGGGGGTCACTACCCCAAGTGCTCTTACTACCACGGGGGCCACGCAGGCCCTGACCCTCCACATCTGCTCCAGCTGTTCTTTCAACCCTTGGTACTTTTCAACCTTTTCGTGTTCCTTCTTTCTGATGTTGGCATCATTTATGCAACTTGAGGCTTCTGATTAAGTAAATTCAAGGATCAACGGCTTTTACCTTTACCAAAGGCATACCCCTAAAGGAGTGTATATTTGTGGGACATGTAAAGAGAAAGGAGGTAGGCTCATTCACAAGCTGTGGTCCCATCAGAAACTGAAACATTTCTGTCCACTTATGTTTGATTACTTGTCAAAAGCTTTTAAGAAAACAACAACAGAAATAACCTGAATACTCTTGATTCATTGCTGGCTAAATCTGGCCTATTCTTGGGCTCATTTTACTCTGTACCACTTTGAAGTAAAGTTTAATTTTCAATCCTAAATTATGGCTCATGGGCTGAAAAACTACTTTTAACAGGAAACGGTGATATACAGATGTGAAGGAGGAAAATGCTTTGCATATGGTCTGGCAACTCTGACAGATTGGAGGCAATCCACAAGACCTTCACCCAGTGCACATGAGATTGTGTCAGCTTTCTGTGGCCTTGACATTTACTGCATATACTTCCTGGAAGACAAAAATTCTGTCCAACTGATGATACACTGGTGTGTGTGTGTGTGTGGGCATGTGGTTGGATGGGTGTGCGCATGTGTGTGTGTGTGTGTTCTTGTCTAACTGTCTGAAGACCATTTTTAGTTTTATGCCACTGAATTGAGGAGGACATTTGTGCTCAATGAGGACATTCTGTCCGGTCCTCATTTTTTTAAAAGGCTGTTTGAGGGCTAAGACTTGGTTTGAGGGTAAATGTTAGAAGGTAGGTTATGGTTAGATGTGATGAAGCTCCTCTTCATCACTTGGACTGATTACCAAAACATCACATGAATAATAGGTTTTAGCAGTTCAACACTATAAGATGAAATAAATAACTCACAGACTCACTGAAAGACTGAATGTATTTTATTGTTTCTCCTGGTGGGGTCTCTCAGCTGTTACTGGTGATGGCCTGTCCTGTGAAGCACAAGGCCCAATCTTCGTGGCCATTCTCACCCAGTTTTTCTTGAAGCAAATGTCACTGTGGTGCATCTGTTTTATCTGCCCATCGGTATGGGAACTCTTTATTTTAATTCAAGCGTGAAATATTTCCCTTGGATTATGGCATTTAGGCACAATGCTAATTCTAAAGGTACAAAAGCTTCAAAGAGGTCATGTAACAAATCAGGTGGGTAGCCAGATAAAACATCAAAATGTTTTAGTTTTTCAGTCAGTGGGCACTGTCTCTTTACCCCATAGCAATGAGATTGACCATTATCTCCTTGTGCTGTCTGGATATGCACTCTGTGTTCTTGTGTGGTTCTAACTTCACTTAGTTGGAACTGGCATCTTTCTCCAAGAAAAGAACCTGCAGACATGTGTACTTGAGAAGCTCTCCACAAATCCTCCAATGGAGTGGGCCCTGAGGTTATCTGCAACAACACAATACACAGTACCTTTGACTCGTTTGCCAAATGAAGGAGTGTACAGGCCTTCTTCTAGGCTGACAAGATCTTTTACCAGTGGTTCTAACACAGCACTATAGCCAAACCTTTTTATGTTATCAGCCTTGCAGAGAATGGCAAGGTAGATTGATGTCAGCAAGGACCTGAGCAGAGGTGGTTCATTAGCTAAAACCCAATACACAGCAGTTTTTTTGTGCTTTTTTCTTCTTGTGCCAAGTGGATTGCACACTTCAAAATCGTCCACCTACAGAATGAGAGAAATGGCAGGATTATTGTCTGATAGCAGTATATTGTTTTTAAAGTGCATGCCATCATGACTTGTATTGAGTTTCAGAACTGCTGTTTACTTCACAACTGTGTATGAGGAAATCCTGGATCTCTTTTGTCTTCAAAACCTCATGTAAGGACTTCAAAATGGGTACATATTGGAAACTTCTCTGCTCCCTGGCACTAAGCAAATATTCTATGGGTTCCACCATAGAAAAATGCTCCTTGAAATACTCTTTTCTTTTGTAGGAGGTGGGGACCATTACTCCCAAGAGCTAATGTAACTGGGTTGCACTCACATAGGTCTGTCACCATCTGAGATAATCAAATCATCAACCTCACAACTATGCTTCTGTAAACATGACTGTACGATCCCTTTTAAAATAGGTCCTGAAGCTGATGAAGAAATAAAGTGCAGTTCTTCCACTAACTCATCAATACACCTTTGCAGTACATTAAATATGCTTTCCATTTTCAGCAGCAGGTGGGCCACTTTTTTCTCTACCTAGTCAGGCAATTCTCTCATTCCCTCATCTTTAGGATCTTCACTCACTGAACTCTCTTCATCAACAACAGGATTGTCCCCTGCATTTAAAGGATTGCGATACCTCAGCAAACGTTCAGACTTACAGTCATGCAGTGAGTGTGGATTGTGTTTCCGCCTCCTATGAGAGGCAAACGTTCCATAAATGTTTGTTTTAAAAGGACAGTTTTCAAAAACACAAGACAGTTTCATGTTTTTTTTTTTAAATGATGACCAGTGTGCTCAAAATATTATTTTTCTGTGAAGATGGTGTTTAAAGAGCAACACTGACATTTAAAAGACAGGACTTCTGTGTGTATCACTGTCTCACGGGTCGAATGGCTTCTTGTCAAATGAGTTTGCAGGCTGCCCCATGTTTTAAATGAGCAATAACACTCCCCATAAAGACAAGGGAGTAATGGCAATGTCTGTTAAATGCTGTAATAGGTCAGTCTTTCTCTGTGTTTTAAATTTGCAAATTTTACAGATCTAATTCATTTTAAAAATGAAAGTTCTGTTTATTTGAACTGAAATTCTAGGTAGCAGTAGTCTTGTAGTAATAACTTGCTGTCTATATGATGTTTTTCAACGTTTTAATGTTGGCTTTCTAAACCGTTGTTGGGATATGTTGCTTTCCTAACCAGATGTTGCGACCAGTCCTCCCGTTTCTGAAAAACAAGAAGAAAAAATACAGTTAGAATTAGTGTTGTTTTTGGTGATCTGTTTTAATTTGAGTTTTAGTCTAGTCTGTGTCAAGCTGTGATTTTAGTTTTTATTAGTTTTAGTCATGTTCATACTCCTTTTAGTCTAGTCAAGTTTCAGTCAACTAAAGGTCTGAGCATTGTAGTCTTATTTTAGTCAGAATTATCCATGACTAATTATTACTAACCTACAGCAAAATATTAAAGAGATTACTCTTTTGCAGATAATATTAACTGTTCAAATATATATATATATATATATATATATATATATATATGCAATATTCAAGGTTTCAAAGCACTGCATTTTTTTTTTTTTTTTTTTTTCATTTTGAACACTGAACACGAAACAAAAACAGAAACTGCTCATTTTGCGGAGTCTGTTAATTTTATTTTCAGGGGCTGTAACTTATTCAATGTAGTGTTGGCTCTCAAACTACATTTGCAGACTGCATGTGGAAAATATAATTTTCTTTTAATTAACCAACTTTTAACATAAAAATAGTTTTAAACTACAGCTCTCATATAATTAAAAAAAATAAAAATGAACTAACTGCAATTGCAGTGGGAATGCTTCTGCATGGGGTTACATTAATCACATGCTTTAACTTTGACAATACTAGTTCAAACATCAACATACATCGATTTAAAACCGAAATATATAACCTACATTTGTTCGAGGTTTAGGATTAGGGCACCTTTTAGCCGACTCCAACGAGTATTAGGGCCACATTGAGGGGAAAAAACAATCACAAACTTCGAGAATGAAGTCATAATATTACGAGAATAAAGTTGTAGGCCTAATTTACGAGAATAAAGTCATAATATTACGAGAAAAAAGTCGTAATTTATGAGAATAAATTCGTATCCTAAAGTACAACTCCCCCTCCTCTAAAACAACAGGTTAGAATATTATGACTTTTTTCTCATAAAATGATGACTTTATTCTCATAAATTATGACTTAATTCTTGTAATACTATGACTTAATTCTCGTAAATTACGACTTTATTCTCGAAGTTTGTGATTCTTTACTCCGTCGTAATACTCCGCCATACCTACGCACAAGTTACTTTGAAGATATTAGCTAGCTAGCTAAAAGCTGAGGACACGCTGCGACATTTCAATTTGAGCGTTGTGCAACTCAACTGAGCGCTTATAGTTACTTGCTGTTGCACATAAAATTAAGAAAATAATAAATTAAAAAAATATTTACTCACCAAGTAAAGTTTATCTAACCTTGACCTATACTCCTTGCGGTCTCTCCCTGGCTGTTGCTGGTGGAGTCTGGCCGCATAAAATGGCCGCTGTCCACGTCCTCTGCTTGGCTTTAGGACATGGACACGAGATAGGAAGCTGCACTTTTCTGCACAACTATTATAATACAATATACATTTCATTAACTTACTTTTCCTTGTTAAATGAAGGCATAAATGCTTTTCCAAAATCAATATATTTCTGAGTTAAGTTAACTTTCTTTATTTTTAATTCTGATCAACCTCTTGAAATAATTATCAACTTAATAAAACAATAGACATGTAACAATCGTATTTTTTATGCTGAAAAAGCTCATGTTTTTAAGTCATAACAACTAACCTCCTGACTGTTTTTACATCTAGCATCCAGCCTCAACAATCTCCTTTCCTTCTGTGCAAGAACACAGCTGATTTTTCCCTGATATCTGCTGCAGACTGGAAAATGATTATCAGTAATCACAAATAAGGGGAAATAGATTTGCTTTGCCTTCCCACGACAACACATATAAGAGAGAAAATGAACACATGAATTGACCCTTACTTCAGTGGACAGTTGCACAAGAAGGTGACTCAGCTATAGATTATAAACAACAGTTTTAGATATGCTGCCTCTTCTAGGTCCTAGAGCTAGATCCACTGCTTACTCCCAACAACATAAATATGGTTACAGCTTGACCAGATACTTTAGGCAATTTGATTTGGAGTTAGAACAAAAGTGACTATAGCTGAAATGTCTGTAGCACAATTTCACTGGAAAGGAAAATGTATGTTGATTAGAAATAAATCTGGACTTCTGCCTGCAGAATGTCACCTTCTCTTACATCAGAGGCAGTTTTAGCCAGTTAAGTGCGCCGGGCAAACTTCGGTAATGCCCCAAATTTTGTATTGAAAGGCAATATAAGTATTTATCACGTAAAACTTTCAAACAATACATGCACACATTTTTTGCACAATTAAATACGCAACTTTTTATCCACCATTATTTGATAGATCCCCATCCCAGGTGTTAGAAAACCGATCAGATGAATGAAATAAATGTTGGGATTGTTTTTTTCAGCATCTTAGTCTTGATATGCTGCCTTCTAGAGTTGTGACATTTGTGAACAAACTGAATCTAGTCACTCTTTAAAATGGTGGATGGGAACCAAATCACAGTTGCAAGCATTTTTTTTGTTTTGTTATTTTGTTCACAAAATATGTTTTGTTTTTTTTATTTTGCCAGCACAAAAGGTCTACCGAATTTCTCGCGCAATAAATAAAGCATCTGTCTACCTAGAATCCATATTTTATCTAAGACTCAGACATCACACCTAGAGAGTATGTATTGATGTATTGGTGGGATGTCTAAGTCTGAATGATTCTGATCCAAACCTTACACATTGCATATTTGAAGGATAAAATGAGTTACCCCTTGGCATCTTAAAAATAAATAAATATCAAAGGCAATCCAGTCTGTTAAACGGCTCTATGAAAGGAACGGATTCACAAGATACAGAAAGGACAGTGTAGGAGCTCTAAGGGTCAGAGCACTGGCTGGGAAATATGTGGCAGATTTCAATCTGAGCAAGTTTTGAAATTTGGAATAAAATACAACATTAATAGACAAAAGCAAATAAAACGTACGATGACGGAACAATTGAGCAAACTTGGTTTTAGAAGAGGCAGACTTGAGGCCGGTGTTATGCTCAAGGACTGTGTAGTGCAGAGATAAAAAGTATTGACTTCTTCAAGAAATCAAACTGCACCCGTGGTGAATGGTATGGGTTTTTCACGGTTAATTATTGCAATGATTATGGAGGAAAATAACAGGAAAAAAATCCATTTATATGTCTATATTTCAATTTTAACGGTGTATAAATGTGTGAATTGAATCTGTGTTTTCTTCAATAATAAAAATTAACAGCAGAATGTTTAGTTTTACAGTTAAAGGTAAAACTGTGATGCACAGGATTATTGCTGTCCAGTAATCCGATGTCTCATGTGCAGAATAAGAAGTGATAACCAACCCCCCTACTGTGTGTGGTTGTTTTGTAGCAGACTGGTATCCGTATGTGTGCAATTTTAACGAAGGTAAACCCAGTGGACAGATTTATCAACATACTGTTTGTGTCCTGATGCCTTCAGGCGGCTGCAGGGAATTAATGAACTGAAGGAGAAGCTTTTTCATACAGTATAAAGATAAATATAAAGATACTGACAGAATCACTGGTGTGACAGAATCACTGGTGTGATAAACTTATATTCCATTTCAGCCATTCTACATGTTCAGTGTGTACTTAAATGTATCTACTGACTAAATGAGAGTGTTAAATTAACATATTTTGTTTCCATTTTTGGCTTTTTGTATGTTATTTTTTCCCATTTGTGTTTGGGCAGACTATGCTAAAACTGATAATCACCACCTCAGTTGTTAGTTTTACCCATGTTCTCTACTCATGTTCCAAATCTCGGTCTTGTTGGTAAAACTATTCCTAAATATTTTTTGCATAGTACCATGGCATATCACTGTGCTGAAAATGGCCGCCCCCATCACAAGATACCGTTTTCATAAGAGGTTGCATATGGTCTGCTAGTATGGTATGGTCTATGTTTACATAGATCATATCAGAGTAATAGGTAATTTAGACTTCTGGGTTAAGGTGACACAGAAGCTACGGCTACAGCATAAGCATAAATGGCTTGCACCGGCGCTGGTGCTTGTCCCGCAGTACTCTTGAAGAGCCTTAACAATCATATGAATGCAAAATGCAGAGTTTCCCATCAGGTCCTTGCCCAGAATATTGCACTGGTATTGTCATTGGTATGTTATCCAACAAGCAAGGTCCACCCATTCTATGAAATGCTAAAATTATTGCAAAACTACAAACCTGTGCAAAATGAATCCACTCACAGTAAATTGTAGTATTATTACCTGAAAACTCAAGCCATATTAGTGGTTAACAGACCATTTAAGGACATAAGAATGAGGACATATGCATGGATATTTACACCAGACACCAGTTCCCAAGTAACTGGTATGATGATTTAAAAGGACCCTTAATGTTGGTTAAGGGTTCTTTTAAATCATCATACCAGATATTTGGGATCCCCACAAGATCATTAACATTAAAGGCTCACAACAGAGAACCGTGTAGGCTAGCAGGGTGCCTACAGAACCTTCTTCTCCACGAGACTCTCTTGCAGGTTCAGCCATCCATGATCAACACTTTTTGACAGTACCTCATTTGCAAGCAAACAAATCCATGCAGTGTCAAAGTCGTGACCAGAAATTTAAGTCACGCGTGAGGTAAGTCCAGACCTAATAAGGGCCACTGCTCTTCTCTGAACCTACCTGATTTGCATCATTAACAGTAAACTAGCATTGCTTGAGGAATGATTTTTGTATGCCTTAGCTACAAGCTGCTGGATTTCCTGATCCCCATATTGATTTATGTCTCGGGGTGAGCAGGTTAATTAAATGTGCATAGCGTGGCAGCAACATTATATTGAGCACACATTAAAGGCAAGTGGAGTGACTGTTTGAGTTGCTACAACAGCAATCAATGCAAAATAACGAGGGAGTAACTGTCAACGTGCTGCAAATGGATGGGGTGGAGTGTGATGTGCAGACGAATTAAGCAGCTGGTATAAGACACTTGGGCTGTGTTTGAGGTTTAGTTGTGCATTGGTAATGAGTCGCTGGATTAACTGAATGAGCTTCTCTGACACTTTCAGGTTACCTGTGAAACACGTCGACATGCATCATAAGGATTATCAGGGACATCATAACAAATGACTAAAAAAAACAAAAGCCTCTCTGTGTGTCTTCCACTCCATTCTCACTTATGTATTCAGAAAAAAACTATCCGGACGTCGGCAAGATTTTGAACTCCATTTAAATTCAAAAAGAAGAAAGATGGTTTCCGATCCATTCTGACATATTACACTTTTTATTTGCCCCCTGGATGGGTTTTATTACTGTGTCAGCAGCTCACTGAGTTTCCTCAAATCTGTCTCTCAGTGGGTCAGGAAGTGTGAAATCTGTGTTAACACGTTTTTGAAAATTCATCTGGCAGCGACTAAAATAAGAATGAGAGTGCTCGTGTCAGAGATGGTGAGATGGTGATTTATTTATCCACGGGAGCAGACAAAAAATAAAATACTTGATTCAATCAGTGTGATTATGACTGGTCCTTTTCATTTATATCACATATGACTACTGACACTGACACTGTTCTTAAAAGATAACTGAGTTAGTCTAAGCTGGCTGTTGAGGGTTTAGCAAAAGTTTATTCAGTACAGTTAAAGAGATCTGGATTGTAGATCTGGAGCTATTGCCAGAGTGGCTTTTTCATTGCGAGAGTTTTTATGACAGTTTAGAATGAACTGCTCATTGAGTGGAAGAGTGATCTGCAGTTGATCCAGTTACCTGCCAAGTATTTTTGAAAGTGCATGCCCTTCTCCAAATTGTTTCTAGTTCTCAGATGGTAACAAACCATCCAGTGCATCAGGTTAGCTCTAAACAATGAAATAATTGTCAAGTCAGCATTAAAGCTCCTTGTGAAACAGCTAATTAAGCTTAGATTAATTCGTCATACAGATGCCTGCTCCATCCTCCACCACTCAGAAGAACCTCATCGAGCTTGGACCCAACATCACATTACTGTACTGTACTGTAGTATATCAGATAAGGCCTGGTACAGCGACAAGACAAGCCTGTAGAAGAGTTTTGAGGCAGTTCACTGTGACATCAGCAGCAGCATTTCCAGCGTTAAGCACTTCTCCTATGGGAATGCAGACACTTTCGGTTTCCACCAGAGGGACCAAGCTCTAAATTAAGTTCTTGGAAAATAATTTGGCTCCCTAAACATAAAATCCCAGCTTGGTGGCTCCAGCTTCAGAAGTCGAAGTCTGTTGGGGTTTCATGGTTACACTATGCAATAGTTCATAAAATCTGTATTTTTACTTTCAGTCTAGCACTTCTGTCATTTTTATACCCTTTTCTGCAACAGCTTGTCCAACAATTAATGACCCAGATGCGCAAAGCACTAAATCAGAAACAGCAGAGCTTCGATCTCCTTTACGGTTACTGTTGGTGCAGTGTTGCATTGATTGCTGTCTGCCGTATGATTCATTGCTTAGTTTCTGCCACCTACTGGACTGGAGTGGGGGTTAGTTGTTGTATAGTTGCACACACCTATTGTTTTTTCATTTATCAGCAGCCTAATCTTTACAGGTCTTGAGACAGAGGCAGAAATACAGACAACCTATGACCATTCTTGATTCTTTGAAAGCTCCCAGAATTAAAACATCCAGGTACTTTGGATGGAAATGTGCCTGTGGTTAAAAGACTACTGCTGATTTAGCATACACGCTACACTGTATTGCTGGGCTTACTATGGACAGCTTGGAGAAAGCATGATCCAGCAGAACTAGCAATAACACCCATTTTTTTATGGATTCTGGTGCTAAATCTAAGGTCTACATTAACCCCAATGACTGCTGACTGTTATACTAGCAGCAGCTAGACTGCAACATTTGGCATTAAACAGATGAACCGATTCTGCAATCCCACGTTTTTTCCGTTTCAAATTGAAGGTCCAACCAACTCCGACTCACATCACTGCAACAGTTAACATCCCAATTAATACTGACTGGAGAGGAAAATGTATCATGCATCTTTACAAGCAATAACAAGTTTGTGAAGGAATAGCTGAACTGGTAAATGAGAGTGGAACTGAGCTGAAACTAAATCACTTGGACAGGAGCTGAATTAAATTCTTAAAAGTCCAGGGAAGGATCATAAACATTATTGTTGGTCCTAACTGCCACCAACAACAATCATGTGCAGCTGAGTGATCTGCAGTTGATCCAGTTACCTGCCGAGTATTTTTAAAAGTGCATGCCCTTCTCCAAATCGTTTCCAAGGACAAGTTCTCAAATGCTCTTGTGAAACAAACCATCCAGTGCATCAGGTTAGCTCTAAATAATGAAACAAACAAGGAGGAAATGGCTAGCAAGCTGCAGGGCTCCAATTTCTCTTGTTTACTGCATCAAAATACTAGTGACATTTCAAGCACCACTGCTCTTCGTCAGACAGCGGGTGAATAATTTTTGTAAAGTAAGTGAAAATTGGAGCCCTGCAGTGTGCGAGCCGTTTGTTCGTGGTTTGTTTCATAATTTGCTCGAGTTCGGCCTTGCACCTGCCCTTCTTCGCTTCTTTGGCATGTGTGTATTTTCTCATTATGCCTTTCTGAATGCCCTGAATAACATCACTGAAGATTAATTAATGAAAGTTAGCGGTACAAAGAACCCATTTAACAGGTTTTCCTGGAAAAGTTAGCTATGATTTAGGGAACAGGGAGTTGATATCCATCGTCTGTTTCATTTCCAACCTGTGTTGACGTGTTTCTGAAAGTCACCTCTGAAAGAAGGAGCTTGCATCAACAAAATTCTGCTACATTCTCTCCCGAGTGGCTGCATTAAGTGTGAATGCAGCATATCAAAAATGTAGCATAAAAGCTCAGTGTTGCCAAGAGACAAGTCAGCTAACATAGTTGCCGTCTGATCTAGTGCATCTTCCTCACTAGCTGGGAAGGAAGAGGGGAAAGATAACACTGTCATGGCATGTTTTATATTTTAAATCATCTCAGCTGCAGTGTGCACTCTGGTCCAAAGTCGGTGAGCAGAAACCTCAGGGTGATGTTTAACAGTGACTTGACTTTTGAAGAGCGAGTGAAGAGGCAGGGGTGGAGTTCTGCTTTCTGCAGTTGACAAGCAAATCAAAAATCAAGTTATGCTTTATTTTTTTTCTTCCCCCCCACTCTATCTGGCCCTCTTTTTTTCTCATCTGCTACTTCAGCCTCAGTCAGCCACTTCAAAATGTCTGGCTTCAGCGGTATCAGCTTATTTATTCGAAAGCATGGTGAACACGTCACGTCTTCACCATTTAGAAGATATAAATTGAAGATCCTCAGTGATCCTTAGAAAAAGCAGATCAATGACCTACTTCCAACTGCATCCTTGTTGCACCGATCAGCCACAACATTAAAACCACTGAGAGGATAAGTAAATATCATTGACCATCTTGTGACAATCCAGTGTTCTGCTGAGAAACTTTTGGACTTGGCATACATGTGGATGGACATGTAGCACCCACCTAGATCAGACCAGACCAGACACCCCCACCCCCATAGCAATGACACTCCTTGATGGCAGCAGTCATCCCCAGCAGGACACAGCCTGACACAGACACACAGACAGAAATGCTTTAGGAACAACTAAAAAAAACATGAAGAACATCACAAGGTATTGACCTGACCTCCAAATGTACTAGATCTCCAACTGTTGTAGGACTATTCAGTTTCATAACAAGGTGTTTTTTTTCTCTATATCAGTCAACACCTGTCCTGTAATAAAATCCAAATGCTGTGTTACCAGCCTCATATAGGTGCCACCTGGCTACATTCCTGAATAATGTTGATCCAACTCTAATCCAATACTGAACTATAAACAGTAACCACTCATTCTTTAGTGATTAGTCCAAGTGGCAGTTCTTTAATATCTTTATGATTATTTCCTGTACAGAAAACCAAAATTTTAATTCTATAATTAAATTATAATTAAATGTCTACATTGACTTTATGTAGAGATTGCGGAGATTCCGCTGCCATGCAGTGAACAGAATATGTACAAACAGCTCATGCACCGCATGCTACATATCTGCTGCAGAAATGCATAGCCTGTATAAAAAACAGGCTGCAACTCAGCACCATCATAGCATTTAATAGTACTGCACTGCATGCTGTAAGGTGGGATAGTGTAGCTGGGTTAAAAAAAGAATGCTTCACTGAAGCCTTCTCTGTGCACTGCAGCTAAAGGTATAATAACTTCATCTAATAACTCAGCGTTAGCAGATGACTTCTCAGATGAGAGCATTGCAGCAGTACTTTTGTTGTATTTCAGACTAGGCCTATAGCAGCATAACCAACTATAAGACTGATCAAAAGGAAAGTCTGACCTTAAAAGTAGAGCAGCTGTCTGCCTCCCGAATCAAAACTGGGAGCCGGTTCCACAGAAGAGGAGACTGATAGCGGAAGGGTCTACGTCCCATTTGACTTTTTGAAATTCTAGGAACTGCAAGAAGGCCTGCTTTGAGATTGAAATGATCTGTTGGGATGATATGGTCTGTCATAAGATTGAACATGGGTGAAACATTGAGGGTATTGATTATTGTGTGTCATTGTGCCTTTATTGTTCATAGTTATTATCAAATCCTCCTGATGCCCCGGCACTCAAACTGACAGGTGACGTCCTTCCTTCCTTATTATCTCACTCAATTCATGTTGGATGAGTTTGTAGTTCTGTGAAATTGGCTCTAATCTAATAATAAGGTGTACGCTGCCTTCTCTTTTCTTTTCTCGGTACCGTCTTCCTTAACCCAAATACCACTAATAATTACTTTTTATAACAAGCAGAATTTTGCAAATTAATAAATGATGGTGTAACTAGTGTGCTTTCCTGAATGAGAAATCCAAAAAGTTTAAAAAAAAAGGCACCTGGACTTGTATATTTTTAGAGAAGACGTTTCACCACTCATCTTCAGTCAGATGAGTGGTGAAACGTCTTCTTTAAAAATCTACATGTCCAGTTTCCTTTTTTGAAACTTTTTGGATAACCATGACCTGGATGACTGAGAACCTTCACAGACTGAATGAGAGACGCTTCAGTGCTCATTACATTTCACACACGGTTGTTTTAGTTTGGCTTCTGTGCAGCACAGGAACCTTATAAACACAACAAACCAAGCGCTTCTTGAGTCTGAAACAATACTGGCAGTGATCCATTGTCTTCACATTGAGACAGCAGCTCTTTCCACTAAGGTCAACTTCCACAAATACCTTGAAACCTTGGTGTTAGCCATGTGATGCATGCATGTATTTGAATCTGGAGCACAGAACTGAGATCTGATTGAAAGTGGATACATTCATATGGAAAACTGTGTGCAATGCTACTCACTGCATTTTTCATTTGTGTTGCATGAGGCCTCATCATTGACTGCCACTGGAATGACATGACCCCTACCCGCAAGTGAAGGCTAACCATCTTGATCGCCCCCTGGTGGCTGGCTGCAGTATAGGTAATGAATGTGACTTGTTAGCTCAGTGATCCTCACTATTTTTTTCACAAGAGCCACATTGGCAGTGCAAAATCAAAACGCGAGCCACTTTCACGACAACATACTAACAATTAGGACAATTAGGAAGAAAACAAATAAAAAGCTTTTATGTAACTCAAATATTACATATTTTTTCCACAAATATTCCTATTTTGTTATCATTCTCTTAATTATTCCATAATTTAATGAGGGCCCAGTTCTGGGCCCCCTCTCTATCCTGGGCCCGGGACAGCAGACCCGTTTGCCCCCCCATCGGCGGTCATGAAGTCACCTTTGTGCATTTCTACATATAAATTGGACATCATATAAAAAATAACACGGCCAATACATTTTCATTTAAGACCAGATTTACTTTAATGAGCTCGTTTATGTCTCCTTTTTATTAAAAAACGGTCCATTTTTATGTTTTACGCTGGCTATCGGAGCTTACGTCGCCTGCCTGCAAACGTGCATTGCGGTCAAGTTTTGTAAACAATGCCACATGGCCACCTTCATTCGCGCTTTCCGTGATTCAGCTGCGTGAAATGTATTACAACTTATCGCCACGAGATGGCAGTTTGAGTAGCATTGCCGGTAAATAGTGGATTGCATTCAAAGGCAAGTGGCAGTGTGTTACTGTAAGCTACCATGCGAGCCGCCAGTTATAGCTAGACGAGCCGCATGTGGCTCGCGAGCCGCGCAATGAGTAACTGTGTGTTAGCTGGACACGACAACTTACAGTTTAGTGTTAACTGAAAAGGAAATCTTTAACTTCTTTAGCTAGCAGATTTTTTATTTCAGAAAATGATAAGGTCAAAATCTGCTTTTTTTTCTAAATAAAAGAACACGATTCTAGTGCTCTTGGATTTAAATGAGCTAGTGTCGTAGTACAGCCATCAGTTCAAGATCACTGACTGAACTTGCCAGAAAGATTTTAAGACTGCAGCGTAACCTGCAGTTGCTCTCTGGCTATTATACTACAAGAGCAGAAGGTTCAGCTTTCCTCAGTGTGCAGGACTGACATGTTGAATGAGTCCTCTTTTCATAACCTCTTTTGATGTTGTTTTCTACACAGCAGCAGCTCAAACAGAGATGTTAAAATGGACTTTGTGCGTCACTGTTGAGTAAAGAAGCACAACTGTGCATTTCCTAAAGTAAAGACTGCTAGCCATTTAACAGCCAGGTCTTCCATAATGGTTATGGAACAATCGGGAGAAATAGGACCAGAGTACAGAAAGCAGAAGGCAGACAATCTTGCCCTGAATGTTGATCTGCAAGAGGTATATATTTGCAGTGAGGTGCGTAGCCGGCTGATTGGACACAGGTGGTGTAGAAAGCTGGAAGTAACATTAAAATGGAGTAACAGAAAAGCATGGAGACGGCATGTTCTATCCAAAACAGCAATTGATACCACAAAACAAAGACAGGTCAGATGCATACAAATACAAGCCAAAGGCAGACTGGTGGACCTGCAGCCACAATTCACTGTAGTTTTTTTCTTTATGAGCACACACGTGACATTTTTTAGTTCAACTAGTAAGATGTAGCATTTTAATCCCAGCCGTCTGATTCTATCAGCAAGAAACTAACCATTATGTAATGGTTTATTAACAGGATAACACTTCTTTAGTAAATAATCTTTACCTACTATTATACACTTGTTTGCTTATATAAAAAACAAAAACAAAATTAAAATAAATGAAATATCTAGGCCGTCTGTGCTTTCATTGCCCACAGTGTCAAGATTGATGCATGTAATCGTGTGCCTGTGGCCTATTTTGCCATCATATGTAGACAAAGTCCAATTTCTACCTGTTGTTTCAAAGATTTCTGCTCGTAGAACAGTTGGATGCCTCTGGCTTTGATGCTGAGGTTTGACACTGAGAGACGAAACAACCAAAAACCCAGTGATTACTGTGGCAGATTCACACGGCTGAAAATATTTCTCCGCAGATGCTGGAAATATCTCAACGTGACATCACAACATCTGTTTAGCCAGTTATCTATGAGAACCGGAAAAAAAAAAAAAATCATTCAACAAAACTGAAGCAGGAAATGTGAGCTACATAATTGGTTTAAAATTTTCTTGTGAACCACATCTGTCTCTGGCCCTGAGCTGTATTGCAGATATCTCTATAAATGAAGGAGGCAGGCGACCTCGTGTCATCACCAAAACTAAAGAAAATGAAACTAAAACTTTTTCATTTTTATAGGGCAACAAAGAAAACAGTAAGTCTTATATCTTAACTCGTTTCATTTTATGCTTTAACTTACATTTCCTTCTACTTTTTGGAATTGAATGCTTACAGGAATGTTTCATGAATGTTACGTGCACACAAATTTCATCTTAAATAATACATTAGCTTTCATGGCATTCATCAGAAGCTGTGTAGTTTCCATTCATTGTGCTGATTTCCCACAGGATCCATAATATATCTGTCTTGTTGTCAAGACAACGGGTTGTCGGTTTGTGGTTTGTACACTGCACATACAGTAAATGTATTGCCCTTACATGTCGGTCGGGATAACAAAGGGATGCTGAAATTACTGTTAATGCTGATTCTTGTCTGTGCACTGCATGTACATGTACATTTATGTTAGCCATGCAGTACTGGAGCCTCTGATCTAGGGTTGGCCAACAAGAATGGTCTTGTTTGATAAAAACATTGCATGCATGTATGCAATGCTCTGGAACACCAACTCTGAACACCAAATCTGCTAAAACCACAGCTGGATTTGTTTTGAATGATGATCATCACGCAAAACGTCCCCGTTGCACAGTTTACAAATTGGTGTCAGACTCACTTCATTTCTACACAGCAGGAATGTTTAGTCACATGGTATTGGGTCATCTTTGTTTTTTTGTTGTTGTTTTTTTGGCAGCTTTGACACTAGCCAACCATAATTAAAATAGAAGAGGAAGAAAGGTTTTGACACTGCATGGAGGTAGCTTTGGTTCATGGCAAACCTAAAGCAACTACAAACTATCTGCCTTGGCTGGAACGCAATCTGATAATTAAAAAAAATAAATGCCTAGCTCGACTCAGGTATTGATTGGAGCAGCCCAGTCTACAAGTGCAAGTAGATTTGGATGTAAACATGGACAAAAACAAATTCAAAATCCTTAGTGTTAAATAATAAATGTGCCATATCTGGATGGTTCACTTGCTCACACCTAAGCCAATAATACTACATACATTCTCAAGCTGTTAAAGAACAAATGCCATATGTGTTTTAACTTAACTGTTGTTTTTTAACTTCAGCTTCTGCAGCTGGAAGAAATAAGCCAGGACAAGGTTAATGAATGCCACAGAGTAGCGATTAAAATAGGTGGTGAGACCTCTACAAACCCTTCAGCACAACAGAATGTCCACGGTTTGATCGTTAATTATCCTGGTTTCTGTTTGTATCACTGTCATTCTTGCTAACTAATTGGTCCCAAAATAATTACAATGACCACCAAACGGGGTTATTAACATCAGATTAGAAGATGCTAGAAGATTTGTAGTTTATCAAGCTCAGTGACATTTAAAATAAGTTCTGATAAAGTATCTGAACTGAGTTTAGCTATAGCACTTGTTTTTCCAGTGTTATTTTGCATGGTGTGGAGTGCTGTCACTGCACATGTTGCTTACTTCATTATGTCTGAAATCCATTCATTTATGACTCCAGGTTAAACTAATTTCCTTCCATATTTCTGCTTCAGTTCACACAGATCGCAGTTTACAGTGGATTTATACAATATACTTTTGAGTCTACATTAGTCAGTTACACTTCCACTAAGAAGGGAAATGACAATGGATTAGTGGGAAGACACAGAAAACAATTTTTCAGTGCTAAAACTGATGCCACAATTACATTATTACTACAGTCACCGGACCTCCTATAAAACTCCCTAAGCTACTCAAACATTCCCACTACAATAAGACGAGTAAAAAGAGGAATGCTGTCATTATCATCATGTATGCCGTTGCAGTCCTCACACCAGTATATCCGGCTCATAGGCTCTGACAGATCAATGGGTATCTGAGTCTGTGAAATTCAAGCACTGTTTCACCATTGCCCTGAGCTGTGTGCGATAAAAGCCAGACGTTGACGGATACAGATTTTGAAAAGGGTTTTTTATCTCAAAGCCATTATGCTTCTCTGTGCATATATGACATGCAAAAGACTAGTGGATGTTCCATTTGAAACCGGATGTGTGTGATCGCGGTAAACTTTGCTCATGGAGGATATCTTGCTGCTGCTTAAGAGCAGTGCATACCTCTTGCCAAGGAATACAGCGCTGTCATATGTGACTCCCACTAGACCTGAGTGCTCTCTGATGTTAGAAATGACGGATTCAGTAATCATAAAATAGGGTCTACAACATCATAGTACATTCAACAGAGGGAAGGACTGTGCATCACGCCGAGGATGTCTTCGCAATTAACAATTTAGCAAACTGTAACAATTCAAATAAAGACAATGCGTTAAAAGTAACCCTCACAAGCTTCACAGCCCACTGGAAATGTCAGAGTTTGAGTGTGCTCTCTTCAGACTCTCCATTATATTACCTTTTTATGGAGGTGCTCTCACTGCAGAATAAAAACAAGCTATTGGACCGAAATTCACAAAACACACACTTCTCAGTCCACACACTGTTAGATTGCCTGTTTTGATTGCCATCTTTTTCAAGAGTGCCAGACTCTGGTTACTTTGGTAGGAAACCCAGCCATCCGGGAAAGTGGAAGCCCACAAGCTTGCCTTTGCTCTCAACAACATGACAACAGCTAACAAGCTGTTAGGCCATATGCTGGAACATTGATTCTTACAAACATGTTATCTGGCAAATATCAAGGCAAAAACTGTTGCTTTTAGCCAAAGTATTCAAAAGTTTGGCTAAAGCAATTTAGTCATATTCAACGCATGTACACAATAAATGAGGGTAAGCATGTTCAGTTCTGCAAGGATTTTATTTTGTGGGAGACAGAAGTTGTTGTGATTTCTGAGAAGATGTGGGTTTTTAGCATGCTGTCCTAATTTCCTTTCAGAGCTCATTCTGCTACATCAAAGACGGAACTGTAATGATCAAGAGGAAGTTAATGGCAGTAGTAGTAAAAAATCCCAGTAGTAGAAAAAACAGAAACGATGTGCCGCATCATGGTCAAAGTAGAGAGGTTGGATGATCTAGTTGTAATGTCTCCACCATGAAGGGGCAGAGACCAGCTTCTCTCAGTCTAGCATTCCACTTGGTAAAGTAGGTAAGACAATGGCTACATTAATATAATAAGCCTGTAACTGTATTGTTCTCATACCGTATGCCCCTGTGCTGGAAGTAGTCTTCTCATGAACATCAGACCCATCTGAAACCAAAAGTACTATTCACGTCAACCTTGCTTTGAACTTCTGGGTTCGAATTTTGAATTTTACTTGGTTCAAAAATTATGCAGAGAAACTTGGGGCATCAGCTGCACAGAGTAACTCTGGTTACAACTGCAGACCTGTTTTTTTTCTGTTTTTATTATTCAACAGTGAATTTCTAGGCTTTGGTAAGTTGAAAAGCCATGCTGACACTTCGACAGGCACACTCCAGCCTTTTGTGGAATTGTGAGGGTTCAGATCCAGTGCAGTTACGCTCCCTCAGGGACAAGTAATCAGTTCCCACATGTCAGCTTGACTAATCACCCATCCATATCGAACATCTGTAGAATTTGCACCGATACAAAACTTGAAATCAGAATCAAAATTTTGAATACAAGGATATTACGGCCCTGCAATCTGGGCTGACCTAAACTGCATGGGAAGAGCCAAAGAACTGTTGTTGTGAGTCCGTTGTGTTCATCAGTGCCGCATGTGCCCATGCTAAGCAAAGTAATGCATCAGAGAGAGTTGCTGCTTCTGCTGATTCATCTGGGAAGATTCACTGGGAGCTGGTATTGATCTGTAAACCAGGCTTGTGCCCAAGAATATCACCCTCCCCATCAGGCGACAGTGAGACGACACCCGGCCCAGCAGCTCCACAGAGAGAGTGACTTTGACGTCTGGATCTTTAAACTATACTATTTCAGCTCTCCGACTTCACACACACACACACACAATGACTACATCTTTTTTAACAACTTAGTAACACATGCTGGCATTTTTATATGAGGATATATCAACTCCAGTTTCCTGGATTCATTTCTTATTATAGCTCCTTATCTACTTTAATTAGGACTTTCTAATTTTCCTTTTTCGCATTTTTCATTTCATTTATTAAAGACTATATATACTGTAGCCTATATCAGATTTAAGCAGATGTCAATGATTTTCATACCTTCCTGACAACTAGGAACTGGATTTATATACCCTGTGTGAAAAGGTGGAAGGAAAAAAGTTTTGCACAAAGAAACAAAGAAGTTAAGCGTACATTGAGTTTGTCTGCTTGTTCTTTTCTACATCAGTTAGCTCAGGTTTCCCATGTCATGCATGGCGTTCTGGTTTGTATAGAACGCATGTTCCATTTGTGGCAGGCAGCCCGATTAACTTGCCCCTGCGTTTGCTTTTCCACAGTGCCATGAAATAGGGAGAGGAAGAAGGCGTTCATGCCCAATGATCTGCAAGAAAAAGAATCAGAATAAGCCATCAGATAAGAGCCTCCATGCAAAATTTCGCAAAAGCACATTTCATTTGCTACGTCCCACTGTACAGATATTATGAGGCAAAGAAGAGCTGGGAGGAGATGGGGTGCCAGGAGCTTCTGCAGGGAGGGCAAAACTATTGACTTACTGTATTTGATGAGGCTGGCTGAACTTAACTTTGGATTATGCCCCAAGGAGAGAAGAACAGACTGAAATAGCAGTAGTCTGGGCATCATAAATTAAAACGGAAGGCTGTTGTTGTAGGCCATTTGATCTGTGTCCCAGAGGTATGGCAAAGGAACGATATGGCAGGAAGGACTGGTCCATTGGCTTCAGGAAGAGGCACCAACGTTCAATATGGCGTCCACAGACCACTAGCTTTATACAAGACAATGTCCAGACTACCTTCAATAACCTGGCTGATGTCCTGGATCCCCATCACTTTGGAGGCAAGCATATGCGGGACATGGAAGGAACTCTTATTAAACCAGTCCAGAAACCAAACAATAGTGTCCAACCAAGGGTGTAAAACAAACACCATCTTCACCATGGCCTGCAGTTAATCCCCATCTTTCCCGGTCACTGCTGACAGGACACTTTAGTGACAAGGAGTGGATAGTAAAACTCAGTTAGCCAGAATGACATTCAGCTTGCTCCGTGAACTCTCACTTCAGGGGGAGAATGACAAGTTGGCAGATAAAGTGTCTGCCGCCAAACTAGAACTGTGTGGGCAGTGAGTCATATCAGGTTCTAGCATGTTCTCACACTCGTCCATCCAGGGGCCTGAGCTCAACAGCATGGGTTTCTCCGCTTCAGGAGGGAGCAGATGAAGGAACATCCACAGTGGCTGGAAGATGTTTCCACGCTGCTGCTGTTTGCTTACACGAAATCTGTACTTTGAAAAGCCACCACTAAGGAATTAAAGTGGAGGACGTCAGCTATGCTAACAGACAATGTTGTCAGCTTTGAGCTATTCTTGTTTAATAGAACCTCTGACTGACCAGCCCATTTATCCCAAGCCAGCATTTGCACGACTTTTCTGAATAACCATTGACTGTATATACTAGGAAATAAGTCAACTGTTTGTATGGATCGGGTGCGGCTGTGGTGCCGGAGGCGGCTTCTCTATGCCATAAATTGCATGTCGGCTGACAGCTGTCGTTGAACTTCTTTTTTGGACGAGGTTGAACGTTGTTATTTCCCTCCAGACTGAGCAAAACGCACGTCTACGCTTACAGAAAATGATTTGGTCACAGTTCACAAAAATATGAACGTGTTCACATGTTCATCCACAACACTGCTAACAGACACACCAACAAAAATGGATATGGACGAGGAAAGACAATACTGAATCACGTTTGTGGATGTGGGGGGAGGAGTGAATCATTAAATGTCATTTCCTTCAGATATCTTGGACTTGGACTGTTGTTAGAAACTTATTTTTCCTATTGATTATGCTGATATTGTTTACCAGACCACATTTGACTGCTATCTTAAAACTCTCAGTATTGTTTAGAATTCCCTATGTAGATTTATTTTGAGGTGTTCATGTAAAACTCACCATTGTTTCATGTGCGAATCACTTAACTGGCTGCATCTTAATAACAGAAAACAATTTCACTGGGTTTTGTTCATCTTTATGTGTATTCACTCTGACTGTCCGTCCTATGTATGTCAGCTTTTTGTTCCATTTAGTTCCTCTTATTCACTTAGACATATGCAATAAACCTTCTTATTTTTGTACCCAGAATTTTCCATCCATCTGCCTGGAATAATCTTCCTCCTCATTTGAGATCCATTACCTCCTTTCACTGCTTTAGGTCATCTTTATTTTCTTTGTCAGAATAACCTGTTCATGTTAATTTGAGTACAATCTTCCAATATTCAGTTCAGTGCATTTTATTTTCTCTGCATATCATCCTCGTCATCATTTTTTTTTTTTTTCCTGTACTGTCTGTGTACAAGGCTGGTGCTGTAAAGAGCGGAGCCATGAGGATAACGAGTCAAGACTGTTAATTCAGTCATACATCTAACACACAATAGCCCAAGCAAATGTAGTTATTAAAACACAGCTACACTTCTCTCTTTAATATTGTAAGCTATATGCTCTTTGTTAGTTCATGATGTGAAGACTCATTCTAATGTACTACTACATTCTACTATAATTAAACCAGTGAGAGCTGGGTACTCAAAGAGATGTGGCAACTTTAAAATCAAAAGGGCAGATAACCTTCTGGATGTATAGAATATTGTTTCATTATTTTGTAAGGGCAGGGGTTTCTTTACTTTGGATGCACAATTAAAGGATGACTGCACAGAGATTTGTAATGAAATGACCATTTGTGCACATGTGTTAATTCATGTTTTATTATGCTAAATGCACATTTTCTATGATTTTTTTTTTTTTTCTTTTGAACATTTCTCACCAGTAATTTCTCTGTTTGGTTAAATTTGGTTACTTTCTTTGAGAGTTTGAGAGTTTCACAAATATTAAATCTGAATGGGAATACTCAGCTCTTCCTGGTTTTCTCCAAGCATGGGGCAAAACAGTGAAAGAGGTCACCTGCTTAAGAATTAATGGACCAAACCATTGTAAGGAGACAGGAGGAAGTAGAAGTAGAACCAGTGTTGATTTATGTAATTGAGAGTGTGTTAATCTGTATCTCTCTACTCGTGTATTGTTTGGGGTTAGTTTTATATGGTGGATTGGATTAAATACGAGTGAATATTTAGTGATTCGTGGGATGTTGTTCCCCTCTAAATAGGCTCTTAGGGCAGTTGCTTCAGTCACTGGTGTTTTATGGTTCCATGCTGATCATTAATAAATAGCACTGTTGTCTCATGCCTCCCTCGCTACAAGTCAAAGCGTCAAACTGCAGACAGTTGTTGTCACAGTTGTATTGCTCACACTGAATGAAATGGGCTATTGTTGCAATGCACTTTTAAATGTATTTAAATGTATTGTTTTAATTATTTATACTCTAATTATGTTCTCAATCGGGGGTAGGGTGTGGTTAGGGTGTTTTTTATTCTTACAACTTCCATCAATTAAAATCTGTGTAAATATAATCAGTGTACTTTCCAACTGGTACATCAGTTTTAATATTGGTATGTTTTACACATGATCAAACCCCATGTTTAGGATGAAATCAATACAAAAACAGTTCCTTGACTGAAATATTTTATCACATTTGTTTAGACACGTTTCCACTGTAATTCACAGATACAGCTGAGACTCGCATGCGCTTTCATTCAAAATAAATGTAACCGATAATCTTCATGCATTGCTACTGTTTTCAAAAGAGAGAGAGAGGTGAAGAATTTACTGAAGAATATTTATAACACAGCTGTTGAAAGCTCTTTAAATTCTACACTGCAGTGTACTGCTATTGAAAACTGCACTGACAAAATAAGTGCTGAGTGAGAATGAGCAAGTTGTGGGCCTGGACAAAAAGAATAAAAAGGATGCTGCATATTCAGTTGTAACGCAATCTGTAATTTTATAACAATAATCAAACCCTTTACAGTTCCCTATTTGTTTCTCTATGGTCATTTATGATAGTTTTATGGTATTTTTCAAATAAAATTTATATATTATAGCTGCTGAAATTTATCTTGTCACTCTTTATTACCGTGAGAAATGACATCAGTGATATACAGGAAGCTAAGCATAAAGAAAACTAGTGTACAACTTACACAATATTGTTCAGGAATGGCATAGCCGTTTCTGCAGAGCAGGAATAAGGGCATTCAGCTTCACGGAGCTAGCTAGACGTAAACCGAGATGAAAGTTTGTTCCCCTGTCTTCCGCCTTAATTTCTAACATCTAAAGCCCTACTTCTAAAGCTTCTCCTGAAGAGCACTGAATTGCCCTTCAGGATAAAACGTGTAGCTGTTCATCAGCGCTGTCAGAATCTGCATGCTTGAAGCTCTGGCTGCACCACATGCAAAGACACAACAACTCTCAGGGAGTTTTGGCGCCTTCATCTTATTCAGAGCGAGGAGACGTTACACTGACAGCACTCTGAACGCTCACCAGCGCTGCTCAAAATAAAACACAACAAGCGACAACAGTTATCTGCCGGATTTTCCACATCTTTCAGATACCTGTTTAAGTGAATGGGAGCTTGAAGAAAGTTAAATGCACTGGGAAAGAAAAGTATGTAAAAAAGCTGCTTCTTCTGGATTAAATCAGTTATTCTGCAGCATATTACAGTAAAATAACCTCTGAAATATTGGCAAGTTGATGAAGATCCCTAATACAGTTAGCAAAATCTCTGTGCATGGTGGTTAACATATTTAAGAACATGTAAAGAGGAGGTTTTGGTAAGCTGCAGAGAGTCCACAATAGTCTCTCAGGTCACATCGTCCCATAGCTCAACTTTAAAGACGTTTATTTAAGAGTAAGATTGCACAAGCCCATAGCACAACAACCATACTGACAGTGAACACACCGCAATGAAAGAAAAGAATCTGTAAATACCATTTGCCAGTCACTCCCTGAGCAAGGCCGTGGCATGACTCACGCTCGGAGAAGAAAAGCCATCAAGGAGGCAGCACAAAGTGGCAGCATGACACTCGGACAGGGTCTGATCGGGTCGCCTGGACAAGGGTGTCTGTTGGAGGTGTCTGATGACGTGTGTGAGGGTGTGCATCAGACGTTGCTTGGCTAACAGTGTGTTTGGCCCAGAGGTGAGGAACGCTTCCGGCAGACAACTGTCAGTATTCACTTGAAGTCACATGTCAGTTAACATAGGTCATTTTAGGAGCCTAACATAAAAAGTTTGGCCTGATGAATGTTGTCAGTATGAAGAGGGACTCTTTATTATTCAAAAAAAAAACCAAGATTTAAGCTATTATTCACCTTAAGAAATTTGTAAAATGTAGTTTAGAATTTGCAGTCTGTGCCATGTTTGGCTTCTCTCATGACATGGTCCATCTTCACACAAAATATTCAACACATGTGTTACATACTAATGCCCTACTCTGGCTTCCCCAGACTGTGTGCACTCTATGTTGGTGATAAATCAAACATTTGCTAGCTCTGAAGTTGAACCACGTGGAGTTCACAAAGCCAGGCATGAGGCATGTACAAGTCTTGCAATGTATTACCGTTATGATACCTTCAACCACGCAGGGTTCAACTGCTACACCTTGTTGCTTTTCTGTTAGTAGAAGTAATGAAAGTCTTAAATGTCAATCCGAGGGCACCCACATCCAGCAGCACACAGTGCAATATGTTTAGAGTTTCACGCAGGCTGTGATCAGTCTCGGCGTCTTGCATTATTCAGGTCCATGACCGTGTTTCTCCTTCCCTGATATCCTTTGAACAAATAGTATTTTGTTTACATCAGACTCAAGTAAATGTTTGAAGCGCCTTGTAGAACCATCATATCAAAAGTTGCCTAATCTATTATTCAGGTCTGTATTTGGGCTCTGGTGGTTGAAGTCTTTATAATAGAGACCGTTCTTTGATGAGAGCAACGCTATAATAGAGTCAGGCTGTGTTTAAGTAAGCTGCTCATAATAAATCCTCCTCACAATACACCAATAAAATAGAATACATTTATATGCAAATTGGAAGCTAGTGATACCACGTTGCCAGCAGGTATTAGGGAATAAACGCATCTTAATGAAATACCTTCTGCTTGCTGGCCACAGTATTATATACATCTGCTCTCTATTCAGCACAAAGAGGGTCAATTCTAGTTTTAATGTTGCTTGCTCACCTTTGAGAAATTTGTTTAAAGGAGCAGAGAAAGGCTGCTGTTTTTTTTTTTCTTCCTGCAGCAGCAGGAAGGCAGAGAGGGCAGCAGTGGAGACTCTGGCAGGACTTGATGCGATGCCAGCAGGGGCACAGAGGAAAGTTTAAAGTGCAGAAACAACCTAGAACATGATACTCCTACTGCAGATTTAACAGATGCTGCAGTGATGTTCCTGCCAAACACCACAGTCCCTGAAAATTGCATTTGCGTGCCTCCCTGAAGCTTTCACTTATCATGCACACTATTCCATTAATGTTATCCTATAAGGCTATTTATCTTTTTTTTTTTTTTTGGCCTTTTAACACAAACAATATTGGATTATTTTTAACTGTCGCCATGTATAAATGTACACCAATCAAGCATAACATTATGACCTTCTTCCTAATATTGTGTAGGTCTCCCTTGTGCCTCCAAAACAGTTGTGACTCATCAGAGAATGGACATGGGCCTTCTGAGGGTGTCCTGTGGGTGCCCTATGGGTTGAGGGGAGGGGCCTCTGTGGATCATCCCACAGATACTTGATCAGTTTGGGATGCTGTAAATTTGGAGGCCAGGTCAACACCTTGTGCTGTTCTTCATGTTTTTTTAGTTGTTCCTAAACCGTTATTGTGTGTGTCTGTGCCAGGCTGCATCCTGCTGGGGATGGCTGCTACCATCAAGGAGTATCATTGCTATGAGGTGGGGATGCCAGAATATTGAAATGTCACAAGATGATCAATGTTATTTACTGTCAGTGATTTTAATGTTGTGGCTGATTGGTGTATGTATTTATGAGATAAACTATAATAGAGTGGGCCAGTGTTGTCTCTGGAGCTGCCTTATCTTACTTTCAGCAGCTAATCAAACCTTAATAAGAGACAACCAGACGCAGTCAGTTGCCTGCTTATATGGCTCTTGTGTCCCCACATGGTGCCACCACTCCCCATGATGTTGTTATTGTCAAGTACTGGATACACTTGACTATAAAACCCAGTAGTCCCATTTTCAGAGTTTTGGCACTAACTTGCCACAGATGTTAGTGTGCTTAGCAGCAGATCATGGAATATAATGAATAATATGCAAGCAATAGTCTTTTATGCTTACCTGTTTTAAATGGTTTCAGTGAATCTGGTGGCAGGCAGAAAGCAGCTCTGAGTCTAGTTTTTGTTATTCCTATGCAACATGCTGAATCATCTGACTAGTGGCAACGGTGCCGGACACACTGAAAATTCAAGGGTCACTGAGGGTCACTGACGCTGGTCAACAGCCTGACACTGGAAAACGGCTGTTTTGGTGAGTCACAGCCTTTGCACTTAGCTGTTTTAAATGTAAGCTTTCTATGGAAACAATACTTAGAATTATCCACTCTTCAGTAGATAAACCCTCTCCAGGTCAAATGCATACATACTTCTTTAATAACTGATCTGCAGACCAACAGCAACAGTTTCTAAGCTAAGATGACATATGTTAAATAAAGGCAAAATATGCTTTTTCAACCAAGATAATTCTTCTTATTAGACAGTTATGCTAAATTATCTTATAAGCTATTATAACTTGCTGAGATGTCCTTACTGGTAGAATTACCACAGTTCTAAAGGTTATAGATGAACAGAGAAAAGTGAAATGTTACTCTGGTAAAGTTAGACTTTCAATCATTGTATACTTTATTATTTATTTATCTCATAATGTAATGTACTTCTTCTCAGTCTAAAACACTAGTGTTGTGACATCTTATTATCTTTGTCTTTGAGTCTAGATATACAAATATCAGGTATAACATTAAAACCACTGACAGGAGAAGTAAAAACCACTGACCATCTTGTGACAATCCAATGTTCTGCTGTTAAACATTTGGACCTGGCATTCATGTGGATGTTACTTAGATATGTAACACCCACCTAGACCAGACCAGACACCCCCACCCCATAGCAATGACACTCCTTGACGGCAGCAGCCACCCACAGCAGGATGCAGCCTGACACAGGTTTAGCAACAACTCAAAAAACATGAAGAACAGCACAAGGTGTTGACCTGGCCTCCAAATTCACTAGATCCCAAACTGATCAAGTATCTGTGGGATGATCCACAGATCAGGCCCCTCCCCTCAACCCATAGGACCCAAAGGCCCCCACTAACAACATTCTGTTGCCAGACACCACAGGACACCCTCAGAAGGCCAATGTCCATTCCATGTTATGCCTGATAGTTGTATTTAGTTGTTTTAAGAAATATTGGCAGGTCAAATTTTCTTGTTGTACTGGCGGATCATTTTGCTTTTTTTAAGTTATATATCCCTGATATTGATATGGCCTTGGTAAATGGCCTTGCTTTTTATAGCGCTTTTCTACCTATTGGTACTCAAAGCGCTTTTACAGTCAGAGACACATCTACCCATTCACTCACACAAGCACGTACACATTCACACACCAGTGCCACGCACTGGGAGCAACTGGGGGTTCAGTGTCTTGCTCAAGGACACTTCGGCATGTGGCACATTCCGGGGATTGAACTGCTAACCCTCTGGTTCGTGGACAACCCGCTCTACCTACAGTCGCAACTATATATTATGTCTTGTTTTGTATATGTAACTAGGTTTTTTGCAGTGCTGTATTTTTCAGGGAGAAACAGGCAGGTAGGTTGGCGTAAATTTTAGTCAATTTATGTTCAGCGGTGCAGTGATTCTCAAATTCCCCCAAGGAACAATAAAGTGTATCTTGATCTTGAACATATCCTATAATGCGCTCAAAATTAGATTTATATAATCATGGTTTTACAAGGAACAGGTTGCGGTGTTCTGTGACACACACAGGAGCAGATACCCTTGCTTCCACAACATGATTTAGGCTGCATCTCTTTTTTTCAGTGATGCATGCTAGTAAAATCACTCGCAGGTCAACAGAACGGAAGGAGCTGACAACACCTACTCGTGCAGCACCGACAGTTTGGCTCTCACTCACGCAGGAAGGCTCACGTGCCGGCTTCTGAACGTTGATGGATAAGTGGCAACCATACGAAAGGCTAATCAACCAGGTGCAGACAAGGCACCAAATTCAACACGTTTTTTACTTATCAGGCTAATTAACCTATCTGGAGTGAGGCTGCCGCTCTATATCACCAGCCATCTGCTGACGTGCTGCCTGTGCCATTACTGTCTCCTCCACCCACGTCTCAGCAGACGTGCCACCCATCAATCACAATCTGTTGCTCTCACTCTCATGATGAAGGCCCCCCTGCACCATCACGGACTAATTATTAATGAGGCACACATGCAAAAGGATATATGGCTGGACAAAGATTTGACATCTGCTCATCTGCTGCCTTGTGCTACATTTAGAGCTGAAGCCTGAGGATCGGGGGAAAAAATTAATCTCCTGCTCCAAAATAACTAGCATGTCAGTGTGCAGTTGGTGAATTCTGGAAAAACACTTTCGAGCCCAGCCTTCACAGTGTAAATAAGACGGAGGAACATCATTCATCTTGTTTTTTTTTTTTTTTTTTCTTCGTCTTGGTAAACACTAGCTTAAAGGCAGTTCTGCTTCATTACAGCTCGGGTCTTAATGGTTTAATGGTTAAAATTATACTCGCAAAGTAAACTGCTATCACTACAAAGCTGTCCTGTCGGTTAAAGCAAAGCACACAAGGACATTCATAACTCAAATTAATTTTCTGTGCTTCTTCATTCTAAAATCCACCTGATAGTCTTTTTTATGGTAAGTAGGACAGGTATTGCAAACTCACACTGTAATTAACTAGAAGGTCAGAGAAACCGAGTAGGCCATTCATAACAAAGAATGACCCAAGACATAAACATATCAACTGACCAAAGTAAAATGTACTGTTAAATTAAAGAATGGATCTACATAATACAAAAATTCTCTCCATACACACTTAGCTACAATATGATTATTATGTGCCTTCAAGAAAACTCAACAAAAGTTGAGCATCAGTGGAGAGTGTATGCAGTCGTATTTATTGCTGTTCTGTGGTGCATGTACCAGTGGTCGGTAGATGAACAACGTGTTCCATTCGATCCAGCATCAAGGCAATGTGTAGAAAACAGCATTAACGCAACCCAACTGTGAAAGCACCCTTAGATATACAATGACTTTCTCACTAAATTAGCTTTAGTCTTAGCCTAGACTAGCTGGCCTCTGAGCTTTTGTTTCAACACTTTTGATTGTTCCTACAATTATACATTTACAACTCTGCAGATTATTAAGGTAAACGGGTATTATAGATTCTTAATGAGGTTAAGGTCTGGACTCTGTGGTGTCCAATCCATATGTGATAATGATGTCTCATGCTCCCTGAACCACTCTTTCACAATCTGAGCCCCAATGAATCCTGACATTGTCATCTTGGAATATGCCCGTGCCATCAGGGAAGAAAAATCCATTGATGGAATAACCTGGTCATTCAGTATATTCAGGTAGTCAGCTGACCTCATTCTTTGGACACATAATGTTGATGAACCTGAGCAACTGCAGCAACCCCAGGTCATAGCACTGCCCCCACAGGCTTGAACAGTAGACACTAGGCATGATGGGAGCATCACTTCATCTGCCTCTCTTCTGATGCCCCCATCACTGTGGAACAGGGTAAATCTGGACTCATCAGACCACATGACCTTCTTCCATTGCTCCTGAGTCCAATCTTTGTCCTCTCTAGCAAACTGAAGTATCTTTTTCCAGTTAGCCTCGCTGATTAGTGGTTTTCTTAAGGCTACACAGCTGTTCAGTCCCAGTCTCTTGAGCTCCTTTCTCATTGTACTTGTGGAAATTAAGTGATCACTGATCACCATCAGCCAGGATTTTTTTCTGACCACATTTCTTCTTGGAAGACGATGGTTCTCCACTATCCTTCCAGATTTTAATAATGCCTTGGACAATTCTTAACCCAATTTTAGTAGTTTCTTCAATCTCCTTAGATGTTTTCTCTACTTGCTGTATGCCAGTGATTTGACTCTTCTCAAACAGACTAACATCTTTTCCACGACCACTGGATGTGTCTTTAGACATGGTTGTTTAAGAAATGAGAAGTTACTCATTGCATCAGTTGGGGTTAAATAACTTGTTGCCAGCTGAAAGATAATTATCCATGCAGTAATTATCCAATAGGAGGTTTGTGCCTATTAGCTTAGTGATATAAATTAATTTTAATTTTAATTCTAAACTATAAAAATCAGTAGAAATAATCAGCTAAGAGATGTAAAGATAGAGACAAAGCAGGAATACTTTAAATGGTCATTAAGAGAAAATCATTTCAGTCTTCACTGTAAATGAAATGTATTCATACAACCATCTTGACTCTCCAAAGACAGTTCTTAAAAAATGAAATAAATTCTCTGAAAAGCATAAATTCAAACCATTAAGTCTACAGAACGCTTTAGAAATGGTGTTTACCCAATCGTGGCTTCAAATCCATGAGAACATGACTGCTCATGTGACATGAATGAAGCATATGCTGTCAATACATGTTTAATAAGACTACCTTCCCCTGCACAGATGGAGGATGGAAGGCATAAGAAGCCAGTGTTTACTAATTAGATTTCAAGCAGCACATGTGCAAAGCTTCTGCACACCAAAGACTAAAAAACATATAACTGTAACTGTGGGTGTGATATGAACCACAGAAGCACTGTGTAATCTTTTCATAAAAAAAAGTTGAAGATTTTGAAGCATGCAAACACCTATGAATTGCCTTGGAAGCTCAGCTTGCACCCAACTGAGCTCAGCGTGTAGTGTTTCTCTCCTTTCACCTTCCCAAACACCTGCTGGGGAAAGCTGCAGGCAGACACTCAGACGTACATGAATTCTTTGTCTGCACAGCATCTGTTTCTGTGCTTTGTAGCTTGCTGGCCGGCACCCTCATATTTGCCTTTTTATTGCTGATAAACAGCATGTCAACTCGCTGGAATCATCTTCTCTGCACCGCACCACCACTGAGGCTTTTCATGTATTACAGTCATGCTGAGGCAGGCTGGATTGTCCTTATGATGTCCCTATACAAACAAACTGTCAACACCTCCCACTTCTGTATCTGCACTTGTGCATGTGGAAAGGAGAAGTAACCGGCAGATTCCACCAACAGAGACCAGTAAAAAGTGAAGGTATGAACTATGAAATATTCATGACTGTATATCCAGAGCTAAGACTTCAGCAGAGCTCCTCACAGCGTGTTACGCTCTGGTGGGAAATGCATGACACTCACCAGACATCCATGTAAACTAGCCTGTTCCTCGTTTCTGTTTTAAATGTGTCCATTACCCTATTGGTTATATTAAACTACAAAGGTAGGCTGAGTACTTTGGCAGGTGTTTATACGGCATGTCTGTCTTGTTGTGGACAGATTTTGTCATTTTGAGTGCTGCGACCATACAAGAGGTGGTTATACAACGTAAGATCAAAATGAAGCCGAGTTGAATGACGGGTGCAGTCTGAGCACTCAGTGAGTACTCACGGGTCGGAACGCCAGCGATGTCATCCCATCACATGCTGGTTTCAAGAAGACCTAAATCTTAAGAGTTGCATTTCTGGTGAAACTCCACCTACTTGACAGGTGCACAGAAGAGGGAGAAAATAAAGTGGGTCATCAGGTCGCCACACACAACACAGCCACTATCTAAAATGTTATAAAGATACGATAATCCTTTCACTTATCCTATATTGGGGAGATTTGCAGTGTTACAGCAGCATAAGGACACTGCCCAAGACAAGAAAGAGTTATTATTATATACATACAAAAATAACAGTTAAATTCAACAGTAGTTATACATTTGTCTACTGGGAGCAGGTTTGGTTCTATAGTCTCACAGCAGCACGACGAAGGTCACGCTCCGTCACACAGTGCAGGTGATGCAGTCGGCTCCTGAAGGCGCTGCCCGGTGCCCTCCATCTCCACTGGCTCAAGAGGGTAGTTGCTGGAGTTTTTATCACTTCTGCTAAATACATCGAAATTCCATTCCACTTTACTATAAATGCCATAGCCCACAAATTTAGTTTGGGGACAGAAAATTGGTCTGGAAACTGATTATGCGCTGGCAAAAATCTGTCAGGACAGTTAAATCATTTGGGCTTTATGTGGTGATGAACAGAAGAGTAACAACGAAGTAGTCATATGCATCATCTGAGCACCATGGAGTTGAACTTGTTCACATGGCTCTGATTGGTTGGACGACTTTTCACATGTGCGCATGCCCCTTAATAAAATCCCCTGGCATCTAACCAGACTCATAATCTGCTAAGAACTGAGTCTGGCTACACCAGGCTACAAATGTCCTTTTTATCTGAGGTAGTTTGTATTATGGAACTGACACTATAATGGAAGTGGCACTAAATGAACAGACATCTGCTGGTGCCTCTGGAACTACTTAATTCAGAGCAGCTCTCAGTGATGGCGAGATCATTTTAAAAAGATTAAAAACAAACATCACAATAAGATGACAGATACCACTGTTAGGAAACTTTTATTTGATGCGGACTTTGATTTTGAATTTGACTCCTGTTGTATTTTCTAACAATGAGTGGACTTGATTTATAACCTATACTAAATAATTTAATTTGATCTGAATGTGCACTGCTGGTGTATAGCTTTGGCAACAAAAAAGTTGAACACTATAACCAGCCACCATGGGACAATCCACCTCTGGGGAACTGTCATCTCACCTGTCTTCATGTACGCTCTAATGTTTGATTTGCCTTATTATAGGCCTTTGAAATCTTCATGAAGCCTGTGGTATGTCCTACAGAGCAAATAGAAGCTACATAAAAAAAATCATATTTTATGAAATATATTTGTAAACCGCTAAAAAAGTTAATCAGGAACATTTTTCACAGGATTTTATTTTATTTTTTGGGGACAAGATTTCTGTTTTCCTACACTAGCTCAGAAGGTTCAACACCTGTCACTTAAAAAAAGATTGTGCTGTAAAAAGACAAAGAGTAAATGTGTTTTAATTAGCTTTTTCAGTATCAAACCCAATGATGGATATTTCAACAAAAATGTCTTAATTAACTGAAATCAAGTAATTTCCCCCAAAAGTATTATTACTGAATGGGCTGAATCTGTGTGCATACACAAACCAGGAATAACATTATGACTACCTTCCTAATACTGTATCTAGTGGATTTGGAAGCCACGTCAACGCCTTGTGCTGTTATGGGGTGGTCTAGGTAGTCTGGTCTGGTTATTCTGAGTTTCCTAAATATTCCTGCACAATTCACATGCACTTTCTTTCCATTTCATTAGGTACGCACAGTAGTGAAACCGAATGCATCCTAATGTAAAAGCCCTGCACTAACTTCAGCTTCATGGTTGTTCAACTGGATTATTATCTAGTCTAGGCCAGTGACTAAAATGGGGCTGTCAAAATAATAAAAGCATGTGTTGGTACAAGACAGAACAATAGCACTACAAGCTACAGCCTCCAAAGTGACATGATGAACAGCTACAGCCACAACAGTTAGGGTTTAGTAATAGGGGAACCATCTTTAACTTAAAACTGCTCCAGTTATAACGTTTTTACAGCAAACGTTTTATGAGCAAAAAGTCAAACAACTACATGTAATCTGAAAGAAGTCACTTGTAATGACTAACTCACAGAGGATTACAAAGGAAACTGCTTATTTGTTTTTTGTAATTTGCTTAAAGTGATTTAAGTCTAGTCTTCTCACAGCATTCACTTTTGACTGTTTTGGGCAAAAAATTACCACAGCCATTTGTAACTTTATCGCCCCCCAACAGTAACTCCATCTGTTTCTGGTTAGCTACCTGAGGCTGGTGCTGCCTCCACAATGATATTGCGACAATGATCGCTCAATGAAAAACTCCTTTAAAGCTTATTTGCCAAAAAACAGTCACCAGCATGGGGCAGCAAAACTCACTGTTCTTCAGGCTGTCTTTTGTAGTCTACTCAACGGGAAAGAGGGATGGCAGTAGAAAACATAGATGACCTGGGAAAACATCTATGTCAGTGGACTGATGATTCCCCTCTTAGGGAATCACAGTATAAATATAGAATTGTCAATTTGACTTTTTTCTTACAGAAATAATCACTTTATTGAGGTTGGGTAGTCTGTACTTACATCTTGGTTGGATTGGGGCTGGGCTAGATAGTTTACACCTGCAGAAATATTGAGATGTTATTTAAATAAGTAAGGGAATCATTATTTCTACAGAAACACTGAGCATTGAAATATTGATTCTTTCTGTTGCTGCAGATCAGATAAGGTGTCCAAAGGGCCAGCCTCTTGGTATGAAAGTGTAGATAACAACTAACTGAGCTCCACACTGATGTGCTTCCCTACACATCTGCCTGACATTTACCATGACCACGCCGAAGCACACGCTCTCGTCCTCTCCCAGCTGTCACTGCTGCCCTGCTCCCAAGGGGTAATTGCAGCACCAAATCATTACCGTGTTCTCTTATCAAATGGCCACCAAATACCTGGAAGCCAAAACGTTCAGCACACCTTCACATGAAACAAAGCGAAATCCAATAAGAGCCGGGACAACAAAGATGAATCTTCTCTCGGACTTGTCTGACCAAAATGATTCCGGATATAAATTCCACGTAAAGGGCTTCACCGTTTTCCGTGTAAATTTCCAAAGGCGGGCTGCAAGTTACAAGGCAGTAATACAACAACACGTACACATTTGTAGCCTGTGGAGGAAAGAATAAATATTTCACACACATGATTTGCATCTGGTGGTGTAATCTTTGCCTCTTCTAGTAGAGAACTGAAGACAACTTCTTGGTTGTTTTCCGGAAGTAATGGCACTCATTCAAAGTTACTCTGAAACAGAAGCTTTTACTCAACAGTACTTGGTGGGCTTTGGCCTACTTATCTAGATACTTGAGATGAGAAAATCACTAACTCCATGGTAAAAGACAGGCAGGTCATGAGCAAGATGTTTTCCCATTGCATTTAATGCTAACCCCACTAGCATATAGCTGAAACATAGCATCAGGTGTTTACAAAACATTCTGGGTGGAACTCTCGCTCTAGATTTTTTTCTTTGGGAGTACAAGAATAATATCCAGCTGACATTATATCCTAGAGTGGCTATAAACCTACCACCCACTTCTCATATCCCGATTCTGAGATGGTATTTGACTTATCCAATTTTGTCTTTGTGCATGTAAATGTCCCATACTATTCACGGGACGCTGGATACGACTTTATTCCATTTTTTTTTTTTTTTTTGGAACTTGACAAAAGGTACTAGCTGGAGGATGTTTGACATTTTGCAAGCTTCAGAGTTTTGGGAAGGGAGCAGTGTTGCCAGATCGTGTAGTTTCACGCCCAGTTGAGCTACTTTGAATTTGATCTTTCAAACAAAAATGATCTGCTTTGGGATCATTTGGCAGTTTTTCTAATTACATGTTAATGCTGATTTAAAACAAGACCAAAATGCATTTACTGTTATACAAGATGGAAGCTCAGGCTAATGTTTTGTGTGGGTTTAGTTTTTTTTAACAGCTTTTGGGCTGGAAACCATCAGCTGTTTCTGGCAACATTGGGATTTCTTGAGTTGAGGGGCTCTGAATGCAAAATCCTGGTCACCTTGATCCAGGTTCTAAATGAAGCTGACTACCTACGCAGGTTTCTCTTCAGCCAAGTGACTCAACAGAAAAGTCCCCAAGGAGCTTTACAGTGTGTGCAGCACACAGTACAACCCCCTGTTTCTAGATCATCAATTCGCTTAAGGAAAAGCTCTCAGAAAACCTTTAACTACAAAAGAAATGGAAGAAATCTCAGCGGAAATTACACCAGAAGTGGCACCAAAATAATCTGGACAACCTACAAACAAGCAGGCAGCACTGTGACATTTATTAAAGGCGGTAAAGTGGATGTAATTTCACTTTCAGGTATCTTTCATTCTACTGTCACAAGGCATGACGCTGTCTCGGGGTTAATGACAACAGTCCATATAAATCAACGTTCACTAAACAAATATCACAGTGTGAGTGTCCTCCGTGTTAACTCAGACAGAGAACAGAATTTTAGTGAACAAGGGAGAGAAACGGCTCTTCAGAAAACACGCACCTGTGCTAATACTAACAATAGGTGAAGAGGACAGACAGAGAGAAATAGGGTGGTTCTGTTCAAACAGCCGGAGTTTGGAACAACAATATTAACCGGATTTACAGAGGAGAGGACGTCTGTTGAGCCGCTGCAAGGTAGAGTGGGTGTGCGAACAAGTAAAATGTGCTTCTTCCATTAACCGTGTAATTGATGAGAACAACCCCCGTAACCATGGTGACCAAACACACCATAAAGACCATATACAAAGATTTAAAATGTCACAAAGGAAAAGGAGACTACAGTGTTTCATTTACTGTCTTAAGGGCAGATATTAAATCGGTAGTTGGAAAGCCCTTGAGCAGCTTTTCACGGAGCTAAGGCAGACTCCGTTTCGGCTTTTTTTTATTATTCTTATTATTATTTTTATTTTCCTTTTCTCACATTTGACAACCAATTACTTACAATATGTCATGCACTCAGGATACATAGGCTCCACACTGAATGTACACGTGATCTGGCATCGCACCCATGTAGCCATATTCAATTTTAGCCCTTGTGCTCGGCCAATAGTATGTGCACTCATCATGGGCAGAACTAGACTGCTCTCCTGTAGGAACTGCACAGCAGACTCATCACAGAGATGCTCATGTCCATATAGTGCAGATACATTTAACAGATTAGGAGGACATTTAAAACTTTAAACTAAAAATATTACAGATGGAGAAAAATGGCTTGTTTAAACATACATTTCTCCATGTTGTATTCTAAACTATTGTGCACACACACAAGAAACTTGTTCTCTGCATTCAGAGGATCCATTTGGAGCAGTGTGCAACTATGCAAGGCACCTCCTGAGCAGTTATGGGAACAAGTGATTGCTCAAGGCCTCCTCAGCTTGAAGACTGGGGGATTCAAACCAGTGATGATGATGATGATGATGATGATCACAAAGCTGCATCTCTATCCACTATTCCACAGCCTTTCCCATGTTGTTGTTAGTGCCATTAAAGACAAGATAGCACAGTTGCAGTGTAAAGGCATATTTGAGAGCTGAATTAACGTACATATATACAATTCATAGGCTAGATAATATTCTGCATATATAAGTACACAACATGAAATATGCATTTGACATGTGTTATGTTGTCCTAATATATTAATAGAATTATATTTTAATTTGATTTGTTGATAGAGATGAATATGGCATTGTGGAATATTTGAAATATTTTCTCAGATTTTCTTTTTTGTTTTGCACTCTTACTTGTCCAAGGTTGGAGAGTGATAAAATATCAGCTCCTTCCATGATTCCTCCATGCTTTCCTTATCTGTGGACACATAAGACGGCGTGTTGCAACCAAACAGCTTTCGGCAGCTAATGAGTTTCTCCCAGATCGTCGCCGGAGCCGGCCTCGCCTCTTGTTCCTGCAGAATTTCCTGACATTAAAAAAGCTAATTCTCAGACACTTCTGCCCTCAATTTCAAACTAGCCCCAAATCCTCTTAATAGATTACGCGCCATCAATCAGCACATACAAAAGCGAGAGAGGGAGTAAACTCAATATCCATGACTAAGCTTATTTGCCCTGGTGGTGATCTGACAGCTACTACTGGAGAGGGGGATGTTGAGATGCACTTTGCCACCACATTACATCTCATCCACAGCAGCAGACAAGGCTAATGAAATAGGATATGGAGAGTTCCCCGCAAACAGCCTCAGCTCTGACAATTGCCATATGGGACCTTTAAAAAGCTGCATCTCACATAGTCCAGAGGGGCTGTCATTTCACTTCAGTTTCATTTTCAGTGTCTCAGAGGCAGCCCATAGCCAATTAGTCCAGCGGTCATCAGTGGAAGAGGAGATGGGCTGCGGTCAGTGTTGGTCCTCAGATGGCTGACCTTGGGAGCAGCAGACCTTCCCTGCATGCATCTGGGTCTGCAGAGGCAGTGGAGCTTAAAGGCGTCCTCCCTGCTGCACCTCCTGGCCCAAATTAGATAAGAGGCGCAAGATTACACAGAGCACTCAATATGGATTGCTTCTGCCCCCTACTGGCAAGAAGCTGACACTCCAGAGATCAGCAGCAGCTCAAGGTGATGATCAAATGGTGCACTGGTGTTATAAAAGACAGGACTCTGGAGAAGGCAGAGTAACACAGAGGCCTGGCTCACAGCAGCACAGTGACAAGTCATGGCTTAGCGGTTAGTGTGCTGAAAACCCTGAGAGGAAGCGCTTTATTTGATCTGGACTTTTCTGTCCCAACTCCTTTCAAAGTCACTGAAAGAATCTGTAGAAGTTAGCGAATAAACGCTTTCAAAACCGTTCTTGACTTTCAAAACTAGACCACTCCCGATCAGGAAATTGCATAAAAGACGCTCGCAGCCTCTTTAATTCACACCCTCTGTAATGAGCTTATGAATTATGAGTTTTCCAGGGGAAATAATGGATTTGTATGCTGAAGGAGCAGCCGAAATGACAGCCACTATAAATGAAAAAAATGACTCCCACAGTTACAGTCAGCCATTATGGAAATGTCAGGTCATTTCTTTTGCCTCTGATGTAAGGCTTCTTAACTGCACTGTGTAAAATGTAATCCATTTACCATGTGGACATAATGTAATTATAATCATAACAAAATAATCAGGAAATTGAATTCCTCCACTGTCTGCCATTATTGTGTCGCACATTGGCAATTACTCAGTCAGCCTGAGGAGAAACATGACATCAGTCGTGCTTTGAAAAGTCCATAGCAGTAGCCATGGCTTTCGCCGTCCATGGAGTTGGAGCAAAGAAAGCACCTGAGTGTAGAAATGACACCATGCATTCATGGCTATGTCATAAACAGACCAGCACCCTATGAGTTATTGCTTAGATTCCTATTAGATGTATTTTTCTCTTTCAAGCCGGGATGATGTGCGTTTGGCTGAAAAAACACAAATAAAAGCTCTGTCACTGGCAAAATGAACCCTGGCAGATGCTGCTCGCTGGTTCATCTGCTCTCTATCAGCACATAATGGAACCTGGAAGGCAGTCAGCACATCATATAATGCCATGTAATTGAACTCCAGCCAATGGGTGAGGCATTTGTAATGCCAGTATCATTACTTTTACCCACACTGTTTAGCGTTACCATCAAGGCCCCATTAAAAGCAGTGTGTCTCCATATGTTTAAATCAGCATGTCCAATTACTATCACCCCAGAGGTGTACATGAGGTACAGTGGCTGTAAATGATGATGCATACTGTAACAGCGTACGGCTTGACACGTTTGAAGGCTGAGCATATGCATATAAGTATGCATGTTGACTGACATAACCTATAAAGTAGGCAGGGGTGCAATGTAGGGACAAACCACGCAGTACCTGGGGCCCCATCAAAAGAATCCCTGGGCCAAATGAATGGGGGAAAATGCATGAATGTGCTCTAACAAGTTGTATGTTCCAGCTGCAGCCACAGCTCTCTGTCTGAAAAAATAAAATAAATAAATAAAAAGTGAAGTAAAAAACACTATAAGTGCAATTCAGCCTTTTGGGAGTTGAATCCAATGAGAACCCATTATCACACTGCCTGTTTCATTCTGCTCCCATTCACCACTAGCATGTTATACACAACAACAGTGGACTAGTTAGGCTAATGTGAATTGTTACAAACAAGCTGAAGCTGTCTACAAGTAGTCTAAATACTTTTTCCAAGAGTCCATTTGATGGAACACAGCCGCCCTGTCTCTCAAACAGCCATACCTACAGGCGGTGAACCCATCAGCGCTCATTTCTGGTGACGTCTGTGCTCTTCATTCTCTTTTAACTTCACTCAGAATTTCCATGTTGCCGACACTTGGCTGAGATTTTACATTTGTTTCCAGAGAGATATTACTGATTTTATATAGGGACTAAACATTACTGTTGCTGCTCTCCAAGATATGTAGTTGTGTTTTATTCTAATTTTGTGCTGAATCTTTTCTATTTTGATGTGATAGTACGAAAAAACAACACTTGAATAATGAAAACCAACAAATACACAGAAACGAAGTCTCAATAAGATAAAGATAGCATTTTGGCAATACCCATAGGTGAATAATGAAGATGTCACACCCCTACAACCTGCACCTGACGCCTCCAGAAACTTAGTATTAAATATGTTTACAAAATCCTTATCATGTCTATTTATATCATGCTTTTCACTGTTCATAAGGACTCAACTCGATGCATTACAATATTTCCAAGGCAGTGAACAATGACAATGAACAATGAACTTAATTAATCATGTTGAATTGTTTTTATATTTGTTACATAAATCTGCTGTGTTTTCCATTTTTATCTTTGAATGACTATCACTTCCAGCAGATTTTAAAGATAATTCTTGGTACATAAAACCTGCGAAGGCTCAAATACATGAGGACTTCTTGCATCAGTAACTAACTGCTAACTGGTGTCTGCAGGCTGCAGACTGCAAACACCGAAATGTGAGAAAGCGAGTCCATTGAAGTGATGGACCAAAAATAGGACTGTGATACATTCTGTGTAGACACGTGGTTTGGTCTGTTTCAAAGTCTGATTTTTGACAAGACTGGGACACCAATCAAGAAAAAAATCTTACAACCAGAGCCAACATAATGGGAGAACATACACTATAGGGCCTAGTGATAAGGTTAGGGTTGGGTTCCACTTACTCCAAGTATGTGGACATCTAAACCTATATCTACTGCTGAATTTATGATGAGGGAGACAGACAACATGATTAACACTAGTTGTAGAAACAGTAACAGTAATTCATTTCTACTGAAATGGTAGTATTGGTAGTATCTTACATACTGTGTTCTGTATTTGGCGATACGTTGATCACAATAGACCATCATGTGAGGAAACTTACTCTCTTTAATTTATTGGACTAAAACATTTGCGTGGAGCACGATTCATTTCCACTTGTCCACATTAGGAAGACAGAGAGTGGAATCAAAGAGCCTGCAGTGAGATACATCGCTGAATGAGTCACAGAGACGTAGATGCTGCTCTACTGATCCTGGCTGCTTGTCAAAGTCTATCAAGCTATTATCAAGGTCTTTCTTCCCAAGAAGAAGGAGCGCTCTCAAGCAGTGTGCAATCACAGTGTCACTGACCACAGTGATGAGAAAATAAATACACAGATGGACAATCTATGTCTTCCAATCGATGCAAAATGAACTGAGTCATACGAAAAACGATTGAGCAGCCGCCGTAACGCTAAATCACATCTTCATGATGGAGTGGAGATTATGTCAAGAGTGGAAAAGTTAACTTTTAAAAGAGGTGAAAAACATTAAATGTCATTTCAACAGCCACCACTGTAGCTTTAAAGACTCCGTGGGCACAGGCAGCCACTTCCTGAATAACTGTTCAGCTATAAATTATGAGATCATTAAAACAAAGACCGACAGCAGCTATCCGTTTAAGAGCAAGACATTTTTCCTTTTAGGCAGTTGGGGGATTTAGTGGAGATTAAAGGCAGGGCTGAGGGAGTGTGAATATTGGACTTTACGTTTGTAAGGTGGACAAAAACACAAGGGGACATTTTACATAGCGTTGTGCCATAAGTGGCTCAGGTAACATGACGCCACAAGCTCGGAGGTAAAAATGTACGAGGTCCACCATCTGTCTGGGTTTTATTGGTGCTGCTGTGATGACACAACAACTCTACTACAAAGTGGTAGAAATATGGGCCAAGTTCACAAGGTGGACCCGTTTCCACAGTTACAGAACGAAACCGGCAGAACCAGTTTCTAGTAGAAAAGCAGTCATTTTTATGTCAGTGAAGGTTCTCCCAGGCCAAAGAGTATTCAAAAACCAGCTGAAACAAGAGACAGATTCACTTGAAAGAAACCCTAAAGAAACCCAAGTCCAGGTGCCCTTGCCCTCCTTTCAGTTTGTATTTTGGATACATAATGTTTATCTATGACTTCTCAATGCTTCTACCTTTGTTTTTTTAAAGATGCAACTGTTATTTTACACTGGCAAGTGTAGGTGGGGTCCATTCTTAAACCTATTTTTCCAATAGCCATTAATACCGGATCTGTTTGAGAGACATTTGGGCAGAGGTCTTCCCTGAAGAGACAGCTGCTGTCCCTTTTTGTTTTAATTGTAATTGAATTATAGTTGATCATTTTCGTACCATGAAATTGCCCCCAAAAGTTTTATTTTAGTCTTGTTTCAGACACCGTTTATGAGAACAGCAGTCATTTAATAACGATAAAATGAACTGAATCACACAGTCCTTTGTGTGTGCTCCACTAGTATTGATCAACTTACTGCTTTTTGATCAGTTTCTCTTTTCTATCCAGTGTACTGATCAGTTTTCTGATTCACCTATAACCAAACTACATCATATCGGGACAGTTGGGAGCCTCCACTATCACTTTTAACAGTGGTTTGTCCATGTGGTCAAACATGAAATGAGACTATGAGCTTGTAGATTCATTTTGAGTTACAGTACACCGCTTTAAAACCTCTTCTGCCTTTGTTTCAGAAGAGTTCAGTGTCTGCCTGTATTACCGGGTTACAGGATGTGATCAAAGGGTGAGATGGCACGGGGGAGTCACACACAGTTAGCGTTTAACAACTTTCAAGAAATAGCATCAAATGAGTTTGTTCTGTGGATCAAACAAAGACACTGCACTCCAACAGGTGTAATTTAGTTGAGAGAGATACGGAGGCTCTGATCAATACATAGCTTTTCTCAAAGTCATAACAAGAACAGACAGTTAATTATGGCAGCTAAGTACAAACAAAGAAGATAAGGGGCTGAGTAAATCAGAATGAAACTTTTATCTTCTGAAGAAAGCCGACTTCAAGTCCATGTAAACTCCAAACAAGGTTTAAAAACTACAATTGATTTTTTTCCCTGTACTATCAAAGCAAAAGTTCTAGGGAGTACTCGCACACAAAAGGAAGTTCTGAAGTTTCTCTGAAGTTCAGAAGCACTGACACACAGCCTAGCCTTACCTCTCTAACCCATCATTAGATTTTTAGCTTTCAGACTTCTGTTAATTGTTTTGGTTTTACAGGTTACAGTTTTACATTTTCACTGTACACTAGCCTCCCCAGTGTATATGGCGGATGTAGTGCTTATATATGATTACATTTTTGTCAGAAACCGGTGGCAACAAAGCTAGAGCTAACAGTAGAGAGCATTTTTAATTTCATTTCCTTTTATCAGGTATCAGGTTACTAAGTTAATGCAAATGAGTATGTGTGTCTGACGTCTAAATAAATCTGCAGTCATGATTCTGGAAAATGAATTTATCCCTTTTAGCTCTGCTTCAATCTCCACCACTTCTGGGGAAAAAAACAAACAAAAGCTCTAGTCTCAACTGCCAAATGGTCTACTCCTGGTCTGGAGGCCAGACAAACTTCACTGCCTACAAATGATTTGCGAGTTGGCAAAGTTAGTTAAGATCCGCCCGCTGGGAACTGATGTTTCTCTGGTAAAGATCTGCTGAACCAATCAAGTTGTTTGGGTGGGTTTTATGTGGGGATGGACACACAAAGGTATATTTTTTCTCCGTATCAATTAAAAGACGCCCCACAAATCCAAATGGAGTGATAGTGGACTCATATTCTAATAAGACCCCTTGTGTCCTATTGTGCTACAGCGTGGGAGTAACTTGGTCTGTGCGGGTGGTTGATAGGTGTGATGTGGAGCATCTACCTGCCGAATACCACTCTCTCTGCTCTTCTTCCCGGGCACTTCACATGCCAGTTTGGTTCCATACTTTTAGGTCATCTTTATTAGGTCAATTGTACATTTGCACGTACAATTACCTATCTTGTGACAATCCAATGGGAAACTTTTGAACCTGGCATTCATGTGGATGCTGCTTAGACATGTAGCACCCACCTAGACGAGACCAGACACCCCCACCCCATTGCAATGACACTCCTTGATGGCAGCAGCCATCCCCAGCAGGATACAGCCTGACACAGACACACTCAAAAAACGCTTTAGGACGCTTTCCTAAAACGCTTTAGGAACAACTGCTGTTCTTCAATAAAATGAAGAACAGCACAAGGTGTTGACCTGGCCTCCAAATTCACTGATCAAGTATCTGTGGGATGATCCATAGAGGCCCTTTCCCACAATCCACTGGACCCAAAGGCCCCCACTAACAACATTCTGTTGCCAGACACCACAGGACACCCTCGGAAGACCAATTGGAGGCAAAGGGAGACCTACACAATATTAGCAAGGTGGTCATAAGGTGAGAAGGCGGTCCAGTATACTGAAGTGTTTGTCTTTTGTTATGGCTGCTAAGACGGGTCATGGGAGTGGTCAGGTACAGCTTCAGCAAGCTTTCAGACTTCATTTAAAATACTAAAAGGATCTAAAACACTGAGGTGCATCAGGTTAGGATTCTCACTGAGTTTGTCCCAGCAAGTACACATTGTCATTGTGATCATTGTTATTGTGAAGGATATTAATTAGTGCAGCTTTGAAGCATATTGACATTACTGTCCAGTGTGCATTGTTAAAAATTCTCAGTAGGGGGAGTATGCAGCTGGCGTATGGGTACAGTGACATTTGATAAATAGATTTAATTCATGTAAAATGAAATGAAACACAAACATGAATGCACGTTTGCAATGCAAAGTTCTCAAAATGGATCTGTGCGTTCCTAAGTTCATAGAGGTAGTAAATACATAGGCTATGCATTGCCCCTGGGGGTTCCCATAAAACCAGATGCAGCTGCATTCCATAGTGGTTACAGGAACACACCGCATACAGGAACATAGAGGAAAACCCAGGCTCAGCGTGCTGCTACTGGAACATAATTGTTGGCCCTTGACCAATCCTGTGGGCTATGAAAACAGCAGCTATGAGCTTTTATTTGCTTGTCTGCATGGACACAGGTAGCGGCGCATCATAGCTGCAGCGACAAGATGGAAAAGAACAGTGTTGTGAACACATTTACGGTCATGATGAAGTTTGCATTTTACTTTACCCTCCTCACGTCCGCAGTTCATGCAGGCCTGCTGAGAAACAGACAAACGTGCCCGCAAGTTTGCGATGCCTCCCGGTGCCCTGCCCCGCCGCACGCCTGCTACTACGGACAGGTGAAGGACGCGTGCGGCTGCTGCGTGGTGTGCGCTGCCGGAGAGGGGGAAATCTGCGGGGAGCGGAGCGCCGGAGGCCTCGCCTGCGGGGACGGGCTGCGGTGCGACTCTGTCCCCGGTAGTAGGCTCACCAGCGCCTGCGTGTGCGCGTCCTCTGGCCCCGTGTGCGGGAGCGACGGCAGGACGTATCCGAGCATCTGCCGCTTCAGAGCCGAGAACAGGAGAGCCGAGCTCGGAGAGACCCCGCCGGTCATTTTGATCCAGAGGGGACGGTGTGACTCTGGTGAGCAGTGAGATTCACTTTTTTCTCTTTTTCTTACTTTTCTAAGTTAGAATCAGCGATTCAATTTAATTTAATTAATAATAACTAGAAGAAGAGAAGGATATAAGTTTTAGTGCATGTCAGGACGTGATTCTCTTCCAGGAGAATCACCTCTAACTAGGTTTACATTCCTGAAGCTGCCAAGGGGAAGATTGTGGAGCAGTTTTCTATTTTATGTTTAATAAAAAGGCATCTAAATATCTTGTCTGAGGCAGTAAAAAATCAAGCTGTTGTAGAGCAAAAATGAGCAAATCAGCAAAATTCTGAATCTTTGTGTTTCATCAAAAAGTCAAACATTCTGGTAGAGTGTGTACTTTACTTTGCAAAGTAAAACCTCATAATAATAGAGAGTATATTAACTAAACCTACAGAAATGACTAAATGATTTGATATAGCTTTAACTCCTTAAGGCCTCAGTTCAACATGCATCCATTCTCCCAGACAAGAAATAGTTGACATTTAAATCAGAGCAGTTTTGTTGATTCTCCTGTCAGGTATAAAGAACATCCCCTGAATAAATCCTGAAAAGGGCTCAAAATATGAGCAGATTTTCCTGCTTTCTTGGTGTGTGCTGCTCATCATCACCTGCCTTTTTTAATTTCACTTAAAAAAGCTAAAAAGCCACTGAATATGATATATGCAGTATATACGGTGTCTCTTCCTGGAATATACTGATATACTGTGGCTTCCATGTCCTGCTTGTTCAAGCTTGGAAGAGCAACAAGACAATATACAGTCTCAAATTTTCCATTTCTGGCGTCTCATTCTCCTGAGGGAATCCCAGCACCACAATGCCGTGCAAATATATCCTCTTCATTTCCCCATCCTGTCCTATCCATTTCCATAATGTGCAGTTTCTTATCATAGCCATCCACGGAGCTGAGAGAATACATCATGCATTAGACTTCCCACTCTCTCCTTTAGAAGCAGAATTTGTCAAAAGCTTGCACACTTACAGTGTCAGCCGTGGTGTAAAATAAATAGCAAACAGATGGAAAAGATAGAGATGAAAAAAAAAATCCCTGACAGTGGGACAAAATGTTGTCCTCCATTGTTCAACTACTGGCGTCATAGCTACAGTATGCAGCCTCCTTAGTGATGTGTAAAAATGTGACCGGAACAGCGTAAATCATCAAACATGGTTGCCATAGAGAAGAGTAGCCATTTCACAGCTAATTAGACGGACCCTGTTTGACCACAGCAAGCTATTTGTGTCAGTGTTAGAAATGAACTCAGTTAAAGTGTCCATAGTGTAATTTCTCCAGCAGATAATGACACATGGCAAAGAGAAAATGCATCGCAACGTGGGAAGTAACATAAGGAGACTAAGTAGTGAAGAAAACTGGTGCACAGTTGGGTGATACATGTTAATCTTGTTTGGAATCTTCTAGCTTAATTGAGACTTAAGTCAGGCTTTTAGGTTTTTGAAAACTTATGGCATTACAACTCGCTCGCTTTGCAACAGCGTTCGATCCTGGGAGTCTTATTGTTTGGAGTTTTGCATGTTCTCCTTGTAGCTGCACAGGGATTCTCGTCTTGCAGTCCAGAGACATGCAGGTTGGGGTTAGTTAGTAGTTCTCAACGCAAGCATGGGACATGCACAGCCACCTGTTGTATAGGTTCAACCCTAGAATCTTTTTACTGTGAGGTGACAGTGCTAGCCACTGCACCACAGTGGTTCAGGTTCGTAAACTAAGAGTACAGTCCTCAGTTTGGTGGCACAGGTTTGATTCTAGCCTGCATGTCGTCTGTTATCTCAACAATGTTGGTTTCTATGGATTTCCATTTGGGAAATGAAATTTAGTCTCCTTGTCTTTATCTCCAGGTAATATTGGAAATTTAAAAGTCATTTTAAAGGGCCATTTAATGAAATTACTGAATTACTGGCTCTAATAACACCAGTTGAGGTATGAAAAATAAAAAGTTTAAATCGCTACACATCTTAGACCTGTTGCTGCCGGCGTGGAGATGGTAAAATGAGGATAGTGTGGACCTGTGAGGCCTGTCATTACATTTCATCAGCTTCAGCTGCTGCTCCGTAACCACGGTGATCATGAAACAGACATAAATCTTGGCATATCTACAGCTTCTCTGTCTGCTAGATGCAAGATGTGCGTGTCATCAGTATGTGTGGAGAATGAGCAAAAAAATTTTTTCATTTGAAGGGTCCTATCTTAATTTCCAATATTCTAAAGCCCCAATGAGATATATGCATTGAGTATTTAATTACAAAGTATAGTGAGAAACAGTGTTTAAACTGCACTTCCCTGTATTCGTCCTTGTCTCTTGTTATAAGCTGTAGTTAAATAACACCTGTTACAGTCCGGCTCTAAGACGGTAACAAAGGATGGGAGAGGAGACGGGGTTCCAACGCACATGATACGTTTATTTTAACATAAGCAATAATAATGCAAAAGATCAGTATCAGTGATCAGTAGTGTAGGCGTGTGTGGATGCATGTGTGCGTGTGGGTGCGGAACAGAAAGGAAAACAAGAGAGCCGGCCACGCCATGGTGTCCTCTGAGACGGCCTGGAGAGGAGTCCGCCCGCCAGTGATGCCAGCGCCGGGCTCAAATGTGCTCCACCGGCCCAGGTGTGGCGCATTTCTCTTGATGATGGTCCCACCTCCGACGAACCTGAACAGAAGAACAGACCAACCAGCAGCCTGCCAAAACCCAGCCCCCAACCTAGAGGGTGGGGTCGTCACACCCCCCCCCATAAGAGAGGGGTTCCCACAAGGAACGCCGCAACTGCTAGCCCCCCAAAATAACACATTTCAAAAGACTAACAGTGACATATTACATAGCTAATACATAGTACTGTACCATTACTTATACCCAATACTTATATATACCCATAACCCACAAATACACTCACAAAGCTCACACTGACCGTCCTACCGCTAATCCTTGGCACGCCAATGAGCCCAATCCTGTCCCCCAGCAACTCGGCGCCTAGAGAAGCGTTTAAGAGTGACAGAAGAGACTAGAGGGTTACACACAAGGAGACAAGCAAGGTAATCAGGAGCTGTAAACTCTCGACAGGGCATCGGCCACAACATTCTCCGAGCCTTTGATGTGGCGGATGTCCAAGCAATACGACTGTAAGTACAACATCCAACGCATTAACCTGCGATTTGGGCAATGGACAGAGTGCAGAAAGGTCAACGGGTTATGATCAGTATAAACCACAAGAGGAACGCTTGAGCCGACATATACGTCAAAATGTTGCAATGCCCAAATAAGTGCGAGGGTCTCCTTCTCGATAACAGAATAGTTTAACTGGAAGGCATTGAACTTTTTGGAGTAGAAACTCACGGGCCGATCTACACCGTTCGTGTCTTTTTGAAGCAGCACCGCTCCTGCCCCCACGTCGCTCGCATCCACTTGTAGTTCAAAGGGATGATCCATGCGAGGAGCTGCAAGGACAGGAGACGAGCACAGTACAGATTTAATATCATCAAAAGCTCTCTGACACAATGAGGACCAGACAAAACGGGCGCTTCCCTTCAAAAGGTCCGTGAGGGGCGCTACCACTGTAGAGAAGTTCTTGCAAAAGCTGCGGTAATACCCCACCAACCCAAGGAACCGCTGCAGCTCTTTCTTGGTGGTGGGAGCTGGATATTCCTCTACTGCACTCACCTTTGCCTGCACCGCACAGACTTTTCCCTGCCCCACAACTTTACCCAGGTACACAACTGTGGCCTTGGCAAATTCACATTTAGCCAAGTTCACAGTCAACCGGGCCTCACTCAGGCGGACAAACAAGCTTTGGATACGAGATATATGCTCCTGCCACGTTTCACTGTAAATGACCACGTCGTCCAAATACACTGCACAACCATCCAAGCCAGACACCACCATATTCATGAGCCTCTGAAATGTTGCAGGCGCATTCCGCAACCCAAAACTCATTACCGTGTATGAAAACAACCCAGATGGCGTGATAAAGGCCGAGATCTCCCTCGCTCTGTCTGTCAGCGGGACCTGCCAATACCCCTTAAGGAGATCGAATTTACTCACGAATTGTGCCGCTCCAACCTGGTCGATGCAATCCTCAATTCGTGGCAAAGGATACGCATCGGGTTTTGTGACCGCGTTCACCTTACGGTAATCCGTGCAAAACCTCGGACTCTTATCTGCTTTTTCCACAAGCAAACATGGTGACGCCCAACTGGAGGACGATGCCTCAGCGATCCCATTTTCCAACATGTACCCAATCTCCCCGTCCATGACTTTGCGCTTTTCCTCGGATACTCTGTAAAACCGCTGGCGAATTGCTGTCGCAGTCCCTACATCGATGTCGTGTTCTACCAAATGGGTACGACTTGGAGTATCCCCGAACAGGCTAGGAAAACTTCGGATCAACGCAGACAATTGAGAACTCTGTTCCCCGATCAAATGCGCCAGCAACACCGGCAGATTTCTCAACGTCTCACTGTTTGACAGTCGGCCGCGCAACAGCCCATCATCGGGTGCAATAACCCCATCGTCCTCCCCCCCCCGAGAACGGACTCCCTGCTGCTGCTACAGCCGACACAGATTTAGATTCACGGCAATAATATGGCTTTAACAAATTGACGTGGTAGAGTTGTGTCGCCTTCCGGCGGTTTGGGGTTGACAGAATATAATTTCGGTCAGAGACCCGACGCAACACCGTAAATGGACCGCAAAACCTAGCCTGAAAAGGCGAATGAATCAATGGCAACAATGCAAGAACCTGGTCACCAGGACTAAAAATGCGCCGCTCTGCCCTACGGTCATACAAGTGCTTCATCTTTCCCTGGGACACTGACAACTTACCCTTAGCCATCTCCCCGGCTGAGTACAACCGGTGCCTAAAACCATTTACAAAATCAATCAGGTTTGATGGAAGTTCTGACGACGGTGCAGCAGCGTCCCGCAACACAGCAAGTGGTCCCCGCACCGAATGGCCAAAAACTAATTCATTAGGGCTAAAACCCATGCTATCCTGCACCACCTCCCTGGCAGCTAACAGGAGCCACGGCAGCCCTTCCTCCCAGTCCTGATCTAACTCGACACAATAACCACGTAACAATGATTTAAGTGTCTGATGAAACCTCTCCAGAGCCCCCTGGCTCTGTGGATGGTAGGCAGAAGACATGTTGTGTTTGACCCTTAACTGTTTCAACACTTGTGAAAAAAGATGTGATGCAAAATTAGACCCCTGGTCACTTTGAATAACCTTTGGTATCCCAAAGATGGAAATAAACTGTGTCAGCGCTCTCACCACTGACCTCGTTGTGATGGACCGCAGAGGATACGCAGCTGGATAGCGCGTGCTCTGACACATCACAGTCAGCAAGTAATTGCTACCGGCCTTAGAGCGCGGCAAAGGGCCAACACAATCAATCACCAAATGCTCAAACGGTTGTGAAACCGCTGGAATGGGATAAAGTGGAGCAGGAGCTATTCCCTGATTGGGTTTCCCCGTGACCTGACAGGTGGGACAAGTTTTAATATAGCGCGACACATCTTTTTTTAAACAAGGCCAAAAAAAATATCGCAAGATGTAATTGTACGTCTTCCGAACACCAAGGTGTCCCAACTGATCATGGGCAGCTTTCAGAACCTCCCCACGAAATTTTTCAGGAACCACAACCTGAAAAACTGGTTTTCCAACAAAGCTTACACCATGTGGTGACCATTTCCTCAGCAGGAGACCCTCCTGCTGCAAATAGCCCCCAGCAGCGCTCCTCTCAGCCTCCTTGGAGAGAACAGCGTCAAACATCTGACTTAAGGAAGAATCAGCTTTCTGCTCTGCTTCCAGGACACTGCGAGAAACAGACAACAGTGAATCAGGGACATTTACAACATCAATCTCATCCACCTCTTCTCCTTGCTCAGGCTCCTGCTGTGCACGGCTCATGGCCCGTGTCACAGCACAAGCTGTGAACACTTCAGGGAAACACTGAGCATTCTCATCCAAGTTACCAGGTACAATAATGGGTGTAGATGACACAATAGGGGGTGGTGGACTGTCGGCCCACACTCGGTTGCCAGCGAGACCATTTCCCAGGATGACATCCACTCCTCCGATTGGCAGCTCAGGGCGGACCCCCATGGCAACCTCTCCCTGCACCAAACCACAATCAATGCAGAGAGAATGCAATGGAACAGGCTCAACTTTCAATCCCATACCCCACATCAACACAAAATCCCCAGTGTCAGAGTCCCTAGAAAAGGGCAACACAGAGCTCAAAATATATGAGTCGTGTGCAGCTGTGTCCCTCAAGATTTTTACCGGCACACTGGTACCTCCCACCAGCGACACACGGCCCTCGGACACGAATGCTGAGAAGTCAGGTCCTCTCCTGCTCTTGAACTGCTGAGGAGAAGACACAACAGAGACAGGAGCCACAGACACAGCACAAACACCTGAATTTACCCGGCCCCCGCTATTCCCCCGGCGAGCATTAGCTTTTGGGCATTCAGCTTTCCAGTGCCCCCTTCCCTTACAAAAGTTACAAACTTTTGAAAAATCAGACTGAAACTGACCTCTTGTTGTGTACTCAGACTTACCATGGCGTGGAGGCCGTTTCTCTTCCCACTTGCTGGGGCCTCGATACACACCAGACTCAGGAGCTCTGAAGTCGCCCCCGTGCGTCAACACGTACTCATCAGCCAATACAGCGGCCTCGGCGGCCGTCTTCACTTTGTGCTCGCTGATGTACACTGCAATATGGCCGGGAACAGAGTCTTTAAATTTTTCCAACACCATCATATCACATAAAGCGCCAAAAGTGTCCACCTCTGAAGCCACGCACCACCGACCAAAAAACGTGTTCAGATCCCTGGCAAATTCAACATGGCTTTGCTTGCCCGACTTCTCCCAGGATCTAAATTTCTGGCGGTAAGCTTCAGGAACCAATTCATAAATCTTCAACACTGCAGCTTTAACAGACAGGTAAACCCTACTTTCCGCCACTGACAGCGCTGAATAGGCTTCCTGTGCCTTACCTGTTAACACACATTGCAGCAAAAGAGTACGTTCAGAGTCAGACCAGCCCCTGTTCTCAGCTACACGCTCGAATAAAGAGAAAAAAATGTCAGGGTCTCGTTCACTGAACGGAGGGACCAGACGCAGACTACCACCAACATCGAATGACGAACTGGAACCACCAACGAAGTCACGAGCATCTCTAGCATGCAACGTCAGCCTCCGCTCGTCTAGCTCCAGCCTTTTCAGTTCAGTCTCATGCTTCAGTTTCTCCATCTGCAGACATAGCAACTCTTTCCTCTGCTCAAACGTCAAAGTCACCCCATCACGGTCAGACACAACACTGCTCCCCACAGGACCAGCAGCCGGTGCTTTGAAACACCCCTCGTCAAACAAATTAGCCTTAAGAATGTTCTTCATATTTTCCCTCATTCTCTTATCACCAACATCCAAGCCAAAATGTTCCGCAACACGGATCAATTGTTCACGTGACAAGTCCTCCAACAACTCCTCTGAAGGCTCCTTCAAAAACACTTCCACACTCGCCATTTCTCATCCACACTCACTTTCACTGCGCCCGCTGCTTAATTGGCCACAAAACAAAACAAAACTCGCAGCACGCGGAGCCCAATACAGCCTACGCAGCCCCAGCGTCACCGTAGCACCGTCCCTCTAACTGCCTAACCAGACTAGCTAAAACTCCCCCCCTAGTCTTCAGGCGTTAGTTGCGGTGGGTATTTATGCACTTTTTACCAGAGACCCGGCAGAGCAACCAGTAATTGGCGACCTTACCTGCAGCCTCGGCCGTGCTCCCGAGCCAACTGCTCCAGCCACTTTCACACCACACTACAACCCCCCACTACGAACACCAAAGGGAGTCCGCACTTCAGCCTAACAGGGACAGAAACAACGGCAACTTACGATGGCCGCGGCTGGCCGTCAGGTCCACTGCCACAAAGAAAAAAGAAAAACTGACCAACAGGCCCACAATTACCTTGTTGCAACCAGCAGCGGCTTCACAGACAGAACCACTTCCCTTTGTCAACGCTACTCCCGCGATCAGCTGAGCGTTCACTCAACAAACACTGTAACCAGCAACAGCTGTGTGCTGACGTCACACTACAACCGCTACGGACTTCATTCACAAAACCCAATGAAAATCCGCTCACAAACCTCACCTGCGCTCCTGGGTCAACTATCCCGGACGAGCCCCCACATGTTACAGTCCGGCTCTAAGACGGTAACAAAGGATGGGAGAGGAGACAGGGTTCCAACGCACATGATACGTTTATTTAAACATAAGCAATAATAATGCAAAAGATCAGTATCAGTGATCAGTAGTGTAGGCGTGTGTGGATGCATGTGTGCATGTGGGTGCGGAACAGAAAGGAAAACAAGAGAGCCGGCCACGCCATGGTGTCCTCTGAGACGGCCTGGAGAGGAGTCCGCCCGCCAGTGATGCCAGCGCCGGGCTCAAATGTGCTCCACCGGCCCAGGTGTGGCGCATTTCTCTTGATGATGGTCCCACCTCCGACGAACCTGAACAGAAGAACAGACCAACCAGCAGCCTGCCAAAACCCAGCCCCCAACCTAGAGGGTGGGGTCGTCACACACCGCATTTGCAAAATAAGATTCCAAAGGCTGAATCCGCCATAACCTTGTGGAGTAAAAAGAAAGCTTCATAAAAGTACACTTGTGAAAGCCCTCATATAACCAATTGCATTGTGGTGTTTACAGTTTGGAGAAAAAAAACTGTCTTCATATGAGAACAATCTGGACATTTTGCAGCCATGCTGAACACACCTGAGGAGGCAGTTGTCCATGGAACATGGCTTGTCACTGATTGGACTTCATACAGAGCAACTGTTATGTTGAAGACAATTCAGCAACTCTGAAAAGGGCCCAAGTGCAGGACTCAGGAGTTCAGGCACAAAAAAGGAATTTAATGAAACAAAGGTCAACAGAACTGGAGTTCCAAAAGACACAAGGAGTCTGGGCTGCACCTGCAGCAAATCAGTAAGTGCTCTTCTGAGCTAGACAAAAAGTTAATGGCTAGCTCATAGGTCACTACCTTAAAGGTGAACTGAAGAACTGGTGAAGAGTGGGAAGGTTGAAAACCCTTCAGTAGTGTCCCAAGCTTGACTGAATGATAAGAAGCGAGGTGGCAGCCCAGTCGCAGCCTAACGCCCAACAGCAGATCTAATCTGATGCAGACCTGAGGCAGAAAGAAAACAAAGACAGACACAGCAGAGCAGGCCCACAAAGGACAACAAGTTGCCTGTTGACAGACGCATGGACAAATGTCTATAACAGTGACCATCACTGAAAGCTAGTCAACTCTGTGGTTGAATGTGGTAGAAAAAAATACCGTTCTTTCCTCCTCTGCCTGACTGCCTCATAATCAGCCCATACATCATACTGATGTAGTCATTTCAACATGAACACTTTTTAACATCCTTTACATTTCGTAGATTCAGCAAAGCAGTGTATTTCAGACTGGAACTCAGTGGTGGACCAACACATTAACACTGCCAACCTTAGAACTGTGCTAGTAGTGTAGCTAACAATGTCCAAAACCATACTATTGAATATAGTGATGGACTACCAGGACATTTATCATATTAACAAGCAAGTTTTTATCTGAAATGTTTAGCATATTTTTTAAAAAATTACTCCATCCATTTTCACCCCCTTTGCCAAACTTGGGTCATAGCGACAAAGGGCTAAGCACAGGCTGTTCAAGGTGTCCCTCTGCCTAGCTATGTTTTCCATTTCCACCTGAGAGAGCCTGAGCCTTTCCCAGCCCAGATGAGATAGCTTGGTATCTTATATGCGACTCTCCTGTTACTGCACGGTCACCTAAAATGCATTGTTTGCCCACCCACCTGAAATCACTACTGTCCGTCACTGTCTATACTAATGGCCCAAGATTCCACACAAAATCAGACTGTGCTCATTTATTTTTGACAAACTTGATCTGAACGGTGTCATAAAAGCCAATTTACACTTGTTTTACAGTTTGCAGACTCGATAGCAGATCAGATGACACGTCGAGTCAAAGCTGTGTTCATCTGATGGAGAAAGCGCGGTCGCACAAGTTGGCTTGGCCGTGCGGCTTGACTGAGATGACAGTGGAAACCATGGTGCAGCTTGCCAACACAGGGCGCACTGTTGTTTTCTTAGTAGAAAAGCAAAAAAATAAAACTGTTGGTCTTCTGCCAAAACAGCTCTTGGCAAAAGGTGCAGTGTAATTTGCATCTAAGGCTGTTTCTGCAGAGACAGGTTCGTTTACGCATCTTTGTAAACATGGCATCACTCAGAGAATGTGGATTCAAGATATTTGCATAGAGACCTGTAGAGAACTGAGGAGACACTGCTAAGGAAGAGTTTCCACTCTGTCCTCAGGTAACGTCAGCATGGGGGGTCCGCAGCGGTTGTATATTATAAATGAAACTCCACAAGATTCCATTTCCTTGGAGGACCCCAACTCAGATCACAAAACTACTTATAATTCATATGCGCAAGTTCTAACACGACTGTTGGTTTAATGAAGAGGTTTGTTTGCGTGTGCAGTTAGTTTGTGGTCCCAGTGAATTTAGCTGTAGTAACTAGAGCAATGATGTGCCAATACTTACTCGTGAATCATTAGCTCTGGAAACGCAGCACTGTATTAACTCTTACACGAAAGAATGCAAATGAATGATGGGGCGTCTTTGTCGATCACATTGTTTGATTCTAAGTGGAACAGAAAGAAAAACATTTAGAAGTTGGCACACAGGATAACGCCACATCAGATGATCTGACTGTAAAAGCATTGCCCTGACAGGCAACAGAAGCAAAAGGGGTTAGGCAGGCAGCGAACAAAGGAGCAAAATTGCAGGTGTAAATGTTGAACAGTCGATTAGGAGATTGGGACCAGATGTGCAGGTGGGAGTGCGAGTGCTGGCTGAAGGCGGGAAACGGGGATGACAAGTGCAGGGCTGTTAGGTAACACACCTTTTACACAGCCGACAGTTTGGCTTGTCACAGAGGGGAAAGCACAGGTTTAATTGACAACAACTAAAATGTCTACATTCCATCCAGGTGAGCCGGAGCCAGGATCCGTGCGATGTGCTGGCTTTGTCACTTGATAGAACTTGATAGAACATTTGCCTCACCTGCGCTTTTCATCAAGCTGTCAGCTGGGTGTGAAATGACAGGGAGAGGAAATCACTGGCAAATGCTACAGGAATAAATATGCAAGCAAAGTTAAACAAGCACCCCATTGACTTTGCTTCATGCTCCTTGTCAAAACCCGGTGCCCTTGTTACCCACAGTCCAACTTCACTCAATACTTGGGTCACACTTCTATGTATCTTCTGGCTTATCATGCGCCTACATCCTTGTCCTGAGTCTAACCTCCATATAAGACAACTGTCTAATACCATTGGATCAGTTGTGGTGCACACAAACATAATCCTGCCGTCTGTGTTTGCCAGTGGAGAATAATTGCCAGATTCAGCATAGGACTGGGCATTTATGACTTAGTCAGAATTTATCATGGATAATTTTTCTATCTGGGAGAGAATATACAGTTGTAACTTCAAATCTCTAAAGATCCATGCATCATAAGAGCTGGGAACCAAAGTCAGTGGTGGCGCCTAACCATTCATTTTCTGCTTCCGCTTGTCCTCAGAAGGGTTGCAGGAGGCTGGAGCCTATCCCAGCTGTCATTGGGCAAGAGGCAGGGTACACCCAGGGCAGGTCTCCAGTCAATCTCAGGGCTAACACAGAAAGACAGACATCCATTCACTTGAACACCTACGGCCAATTTAGAATCACCAGTGAACCGAGGGAGGACAGTGGAAGTTGGAGTACGTGCAAACTCCACACAGAAAGGAGCACAGCAGGAAGGTTCTGGATTCAAACCCAGAACCTTCCTGCTGTGAGGCATCAGTGCTAACCACCACCCCACTGTGCCACCCAGAGCCTTAAAAGATGGGAGCCTTAGAGTTAGGGGTATATTTCTTTATGCATGAAGGTGACAGCATAACCCTTATGAAAAACAAACCTGTTAATCTTTCATCTCATGTACCCTTAAAGAAATGAAGCATCCAGGAAGCATGCGCTACAAATTCAACTTTATTGCTGATGTGGTGGATAAGATTGTCCCAGCTGTCGTGCATTTGGAGCTTTTCCAAAGGTAAAGCTAACCAAAGCGGGTTAAAAAAAAATTAAATTCAGCCTTTACAATAATTGTTTTTTTAAGATATAAAACGATCTGTTCATTTTTTTTCTGTTCTTACCAGAGTGCCGTTTTCTGACCAGGAGGTCTCTGTGTCAAGCGGATCGGGGTTTGTGGTCTCTGAGGACGGGTGGATCGTCACCAATGCCCACGTACTCGCCAACAAGCAGCGGATAAAAGTTGAGCTGAAAAGCGGCACGCAGTACGATGCGGTGGTCAAGGACATGGATCAGAAGATAGACATCGCCCTCATCAAAATTGAGCCAGATGTGAGTGACAGATTTCGTCCCGTCCCGGTTCAATGAGGGCTTTGAACTAAAGTCAGTCTTGTGCTTACCTCTGGCCTAGCAGCTTGTCATCAGAGGCATTAAAAGTGTGTTAATCCTGCACAAAAAGCAGGACAGGTATGTAATGGAGAAAGTTGTCAAGGGCTTATGGCCTCCTAAGTTTGACTCAGTTTCTTAACATGGTCAATTTGTCATTGAATTCCACTGGGGAGGTTACATCTCCTAAATCCAAACTTCCTTTTTTAGTATTAGTTAGTGCTGTTCTGAATAAAACATGTCACCGCTCAGACATCCACAAGCGTCTGCTTTGTATGGTAGAGGAGGCTTTACTCCCAACCACTTCAGTCAGAGTCCACTCAGCATGAAGCGTATGATTAACATTTTTAGTACTGATCTGAATACAAGAACACATCAAGATCACAAGAAGTAAACGAGAGGCTTCATCAGATTTGACTGCTCTAAAGGTGAAAGGATTTATTTTAAAACAACCAGGGCCTGGTGACAGCCGCACAGTGCTATAACTCTCTCCGTGATGCATTCCTGGAGCTTGCTTAAAAGGCAAATTTGTTGTGACAAAAAGCCCCATGCCCTGTGAGATGCGGCTATAAATTTGGTTGAGCATTACAAGGCACCCCACAGATAAACGGCCTCGGCCTGGAATAAGAGGAGGCAGGCACAGACAGGCTGGGCCGTAGTTCAGTTTGGTCTGCTCTCGACAGATCCTGTGTTAAAAAAGCTTTCCAGAGTAAGGCTTCATCAACCTTTTACTGCCACTGACATAAATTAGGTTTGACAAGCAGCAGCAATGTGAAAGTAGGTAACTTACTGATTATTATGGCCTTCTTATGTTGACCGATCAGTTAGAAACAACAATGATTTTCTCTGTAGAGGAGAGTCTCAAGTCGCACAAGATAATATGTAGACAGACATTTTCTCTGCAGACAGTTTGACTTGTGATAGCCTGGCTTGAAAATTCAGGGCTCCGGTAAGCCATTCACATCGAGTCCAGTCCAATCCAACTTGATTTATGAAGCACTTTAAAAACCGCCAAAGTGAACCAAAGTGCTGTACAGAATAAATAAAAGACATAATTTAATAAAAACCATAAAACACGAGTAAAAAGACAGCAGCCGTCCAATAAAAACAATAGAATAAAATACAGAAGAGATGTTTTTTTAAAGAGAAGAGGCCTGTCTAGAGGCAAATCACTCCACAATTGCAGTCCACTACAAGTCCCGGCTTTGTGATGGTTGGTAGGGTAGTGGGAGGAGTGAGAAGCTCTTACTGTTGCCACCACTTAAGTCTTATTTTTATTCGAATCGACAAAGTTGATACTTAGTTAACTATCTGAAAGAGTTTGCATCATCCTTTTTAAGAGGCCAATACATTCGACAGTCATCTGCATAACAACGGAAAGAGATGCCGTGATTTCCAAGTATGGAACCAAGGGGGAGGCAAGTAGAGAGAAGTTGTCAAGTAACAATACCAGTCAGAGGTGACCTAAAAGCTAACGCGTGGAATTGTAGCAACATTTCAGTCAGAAAGTATTCCTGTAAGTGAAATCCATCTCTCCACTCTGTGTGCATTGTTCCAGGGTCCTCTACCTGTGCTGCATCTCGGCCAGTCCTCAGACTTGCGGCCAGGCGAGTTTGTGGTAGCAGTGGGGAGCCCCTTCTCCCTGCAGAACACCGTCACCACCGGCATCATCAGCACGGCCCATCGCAACGGCCTGGAGCTGGGCTTCAAGGACTCAGATATGGACTACATCCAAACTGACGCCATCATAAATGTGAGAAAGAGCACGTGTTAGCATTACAAACGCAGTGAATGCATTTGATCCGTCTTGACGTGTCAGTAAGCTTTTTTTGTTGCTCTCTTGATTCACAGTATGGCAACTCGGGTGGGCCGCTTGTCAACTTGGTAAGAGGATTTACAGTGCTATCATGTGTATAATACAGTGAAATTAGCATACTTGTAATGCTATGTAGGCGATCTGTCTTGTTTTATTCATGACAGTGAGGACTAAGGTCATGATTTTGTTTTATTTAATACCCAGTGTCTCATTCTGCTCCCTCAGGTTCAAAATTAAGCCCTGCTAAAAATTATTATAGGACAAGCCCTGATTATGGAGGCCTTTGCATTGTTACTGTGGTTAAAAACCGTAGAGATGCTACGTTTATTTGCCAAAGCTTCCGCCTGCAGCTTCTCTTTCCTAAAAATGCAGTTCTTTCTAAAGGATAATAGTTGCCATACCAATACCGCATTTTATAAATCGCCCTTCACTGTGTGAGCACAGGTGAGTTAGTATAACAAACAGGACTGATGGCCTTTAAAAGCATACTTAAAACTACGAGGCATATTATGTGCATAGTACTGTCTCTGCTGCCGTTTCAAAGCCGTGGAAACAATGAAGACTGCAACTTCACAGCCTTCCCTCTGTTCTGTGTTTAACAGGATGGAGATGTAATAGGTATAAACACTCTGAAGGTGACAGCAGGGATTTCTTTTGCCATCCCTGTGGACAGAGTTCGCCAGTTTCTCGCTGATTCCTACAACAGACAAGTCAGCGGTGAGCGTGCGGTTCACACTCTCCAGGAATAGGTTTATGTTCTCCTAAGTTCTCTTGTGTTCATTCAGTCAGTTGAACATTTATCTGTCTGTTCGCCTCTAGGAAATGCAGTACAAAAAAAGAAATTCATAGGCATCCGGATGCTGCAGCTCACACCATCGTAAGTAAACTGCAGAGGAGCTCTTCTTCCAAGCTTATTTTAGGAAGACTGGACACCAGACTCAAACATGGCACCCTTTCACTTGTGTGAAAATTGCTTGCAAATATCAAACCTCCATAGATTAAAAATTCATAATATAGTAAAAACTGCCCTTTTTTCAGGGCAGGTGTTCTGCCAACATTTTTACAACAGCGCAGAGACTGACAGCAGTGATGGTGCCCTATCCAGCTGTCTTAATAAATCCATCCTTAAGATGGACGATGCTAACATTTAGCAGGTGTAATGTTTTCTGTGTATAGTTAGGATCAGATTTAGTGTATTGGGAAGTTAAATTCTAAACATACAAAAGGCTGGTCATAACCAAAGGCCAACACTTGGCGCCCAGAGGAATAGATACGCAGCCGTGATTATTGGCATTTTAGCCAACAAAAAACAAAAAATCATCAGATTCATTCAAATTAATTGAATGTAAAAACAATCATGGAAATGAATGCACCAGTTGTCAGCATACATCAGTCTGAACCATATGCTGAATTAACTGACTGACTGGCCAATTTTCAATCAAGGATCAAGTGCTAATCAAGTATTGTCATAAGGACGTCCTGCTCCCTTATTTTGCTTCATTTCCAATAACAATCATACTTAATCAAAGATCCCATGTTCCTGCTAGACGTTTAGACAATCTAAACCCATTCAAATAGATATATGCATGCTACAGTATATTGGTATGATCTGTTTTATATGCAGACATGGCTCTTTGGAACAAACGCAGACGTTAGATTGAACAAGTTCATCCCTGAGATAGGCTATTTCTATTTTCCTGTAATAATTTGTGTTCATTTTCTGTGTCCAGTTTGATCCAAGATCTCAAGCAACGTAATGACGAATTTCCAGATGTGAGATCAGGGGTTTATATCTACGAGGTAATGGCGGGAACAGCTGCATCCAGGTGAGGATCACATTTCACTGTTTTTTTGCTTGGTATTAAAAGAACATTTCAGTGAGCCTGATATAACATTTATGTCAGTTTTGAAGGGCCTTGTAGTGCCCGCATACAGGAAGACCTTCCCTTTAAGGTTTATTCGATTTACAGTGAATAGACTACTGTACAGTGTGTGTGATGTGAAAGAGCTTGCTTGAAATTTTCTTCGAAGGGTTACAATGGAGCACTTAATTTGTTCACTTTCGCTGTTTCCATCTAAGGACCGATCTGTGGCATTTTTCTTGCTGACAGTTAGTCACTTGTGGACGTTCCCATTTCTGTTTGCATAGGTTACCTTTTTGTATACTTCCCACCCCAAACTAGTGAAAGCAGAAGATAAAGATATTGCTAGTGTCTGGAGGGAACTAGCTTCTCTTGCCTCCTGATGAAAATACCCCCAACACTGCCATGAGCCATCAACTGTATCACGGCCTCTCAATGGTTGTGTTGCCTCAAAGTTGAGATTAGTTTAACTTCATATCTGCCCACCTGTCCACTTGTCGCTGTATCACACATATCTCTTCCTCTGTGTATGCCCCTTAAGATTTTGAGCCACAGGAGGCAGCTATAAACAGCAAGAAAGGTCTGACACAGACACTGCACACCACCTGGCCGGCAGTGATTAGTTCAAATCAGATGCCTGTGGCTGTGAACGGGGTCAGTGAAAACAAAATAAGTGCCCTAAAAGACACTAAAATTATACGTAGAAGTGAGAGAAAGCACACAGCCAGGAGCTACTTTTCTGCAGGTTCATCGAAGAATAACTATGCACTATACATTTGATCCATTGTTATAAGAATATTAGCAAATTTAACATTTAAATAGCATTTTCTTTTGCTAATTCTCAGTTATCTACACTGTGTTGTATACCCACTGTTGCAGACAGGTCCACAGTTTCATTCTAAAACATTTAAAGATTAAATGTTGGTGTTTGAGGTAAGATGTGACACCAGTGAGTCTTGCTTTTATTAAAAAAGCTTTACCTGGAGCTAATCATGCACAGTCAGAGCTTGTTTATGCGCTAGGTTTTACAAACTGCAACAGCAGTGCTGCGAACTGGCGTTTGGAGGCCTCTGGATATTTTCCAAGCAGCGGAATAAGAGCATCCCTGCAGTTCTCAAGGCTGTAGATTGAACTGTGGTCCGCTCGCTCATTATACTTGTGCTTCCCGCAGGCAAAGCACTGACATCTTTCTCGTGGTAAAGACAGGATCTCTCGTTCTCTGTCGGTCTTTCTTTAGTCTTCCTATTCTTAATAGTCCGACGCTGCCTTCCATGACATTGAAGCCTGAAGCTTTGAACAGCACAAAGCAGTAGTCTCATGTACAAGCAGTACACCAGAGCCTGTCAGCTTACCATGGCATGCTGAATTGTCTGGAATACTACACTTTGCAGCCCTGGAAGATTGTTCATGTGTTGTAATCAGTCTGATAAAGACCACTGGTGAGAGTTAAGGCCTCACGTATTTATCAGCCAAAGCCAAAACACAGGAACAGGCTTGCCTAAAACGTCAGTGATGTTTTCCTAAGGGCGTTACATGTACCCAGCTGGGGTCTGTTTTACTAAGGCCTCATGTGTGACTGACGTGGTGTCGTTTTCTCCGCAGCGCTGGCATGGTCGATCACGACGTCATCATCGGCGTCAACGGGCGGCCCATTCAAACCACGCAGGAAGTGAGCGACGCTGTCCAAAGTGGCACTGAACTCTCTGTGGTGGTGAGACGAAAGGACGGGGACGTTACACTGACTGTCATTCCCCAAGAGACTGACTGATACCACTGGATGCAAGGAGTAGGTTTACCGTCAAAATGTTTAAACCAAAGCCGCCAACAGAAAATGCAGATTAAGGCCTATTCCCACCCGCCGCTAGGAGTTGATTTTGAGATAAACAGCTGGTTCAGGGAGCCGGACACCATTAAGCCCCTGCAGAACTGAAAGGGTGACCCATTACAGAGATAAGGCATTTACCTTGAGAGGCGTAACCCTTTCCCCCTGGCTTCACACAGATCTGATGTTTTGGCTAGTATCTTTTGTCTAACAGAGCAAAAGAACCAGTGGAAGTCACATGCACATTTGTCCTTTTTTTCCCTAGCATGTCTCTTTCATGTGCAAACTGAAAAGATGCACAAACAGCCAGAAGGGAGTGAACACGTCATTTAAGAAAATACATCGTATGAAAATTCTGTACTTTTCAGGTAATGTTTCGGAGACATAAACCGCGTAGACAGCACATGCCATTCCTCTCAGCATGAAAGATGGTTTCTTCTCCACTGCTGCCATTTAGCACATCTGCTCAAAGATGCTTAATATGCAAATGTTTACACCCATGTCAGAAGCAAGGAGACATGTCCTGTTCCCGCTGACAAAGGCGACAAGCCACAATTGCAAACGCGCCCCATTGTTCATAAATCACAGTATTTGACTGGCCAGCTGCATCTGAACGCACATACATCCTGTTTTTATGGAAAGCAGTAAGAAGGAAATGAAGGAAATGTATAACTGAAGTAAAGTTTCATAAAACAGGTGTGCCCATCAACCACATCAACAAATTTCCTTTTCATCAAGGAAAGTGGTTAAAGGGTTGTTACACATAAATTCTTGCAGAGTGTACTGGTTTTATTGTGTGTGCGTGTTCAAAGTCAGATTCATCAAACTAACTGTACTTTTGTGTGGGTGCGTGGGTGGGTGGTGCTACTATTGAGTACTCCTCAACAGAACAGCTGCCAGGGAACTATGCGGAGCTAAACTGTACTATTTTTATTATTTTATTTAACATTATGCATCACATTCAAACCAAATCCCTTCAAATTAAGACTTGTACAAAATGTCCAAACCCAGTCTGAATTGTTTAAGAGAAAAACTGGATTCTGAAAAAGGCTCAATATGAGAAAACCAGTGAATTCTGTACTTTCTCAACAACCTCCCAGTGGAGCTTACAAACCTGGTACGAGGTGTAATTGCACGAGGGCCATTGATTTTAAGAGGAAGTGAAAAAGCTCATTCCTTCTGTGTTTCTTTTGCGCTCACTTTCATTTATTTTATATTGGGATGGGACGCAGAGATCTCACCAATATGTCCAAATGATGAGTCATAGCCAGGTACAATTAGAGGCAAGTGAAAAAAAATACGATTTGTGTGTGTTGCCACGTCCTCAAATATTGCCTGTGTGGTTCAAATATTGAGTGCAGTAAGACTTTAACACATTTCACTGGTAACTGTTGTATTTGTAGAACTCACTTTACCAGCTAGAGTTAAATACGTGTTTATGTCCATAAACCTTGAAAATACAGAGGTTTTCTTTAATATGGAATAAATACGCAGGCATGATTACTCGGGAAGCAGCATTGGTACCGAGTGTATTCTCCTCGTGAACTCATGCGAACTAATGAATGACACTAAACACTTGACTCCAGCAGCGTGTTGTCAAGTTCAGACAGATTCTACTGTGAGCATTTAAGTTGCATGCAAATTTACATGTACCAGTACACAGGCAATGTGAAGCTCAATGACAGCGTCTATAATCAGACCAAAGAGGACATAAGAGGACTTAAACGGCTTCTATCACTCTGTGTATTTACTGTTTCTATACAAATTAGACCATTTGGAATATTGTGAACAAATAGCGCCGTGGCCAGTATAAGCATACTGATTGTCTGTGTGTGTGGTAGTATATAAACAGGGTTGTGTGTACTCCATAAGCAGTTGGGTCTGTATTTCTTTAATGTTGGTGAATATATTTTGTAATAAAAGAGACCACCAGAAGTCCCATCAAACCAGTCAGTCTCTGAAGCTGATGTATTAATTACACTGCATTGTGTCGTAACCATGTCCCTGCTGAGTGTGCCAGGTCTAATGGCAGCTTAATGAGGGAACAGCCACTGTCGCCCAGAGGCAAGAGGAAGATGGCGCCTTACATGGAAATCAAGGTGTTCAACCTGTGTTTAAGAGGCCCACCTTTCTTAATCCATAGTGCTGACTTTTCTTCACAGCTCATTCCCATGGCACCTTATTGATCTTTTAATCCGTCCGTGGTAAAATTGCCAGAGATCACCTTTGAAGTGACAAGATGATATTTAACATTAAACATCATAAGCTGCATCAATTAAAACTCAAATGACTTTGACTTGGTGGTTTATTCTTCATACATGTCAGACAAACTATTTATTTCTTCTCTCTAAATGTCATCATGTCTCACTTTGATGTGGCTCTTCTCTACAAAGGTATGTACTGTACCTTTGCTTTTTCTACACAAATCAGTCTCGTGTTAATCCGACTGCGGCACTGGGGGAACTCAATTTTCCCGATCAATCCGGTCTTTTAACTTAAGTGAGTGCGTAGAGGTACTGCGACAACCATTTCTTTCATTGACGTTCAACCCTGCGCCAGTCAGAGACCATTTAATCAAGAGAATTCAAAGAACAAACTGTACCAGACACTTTTTTTTATTATTTTTTTTATTGAGTTGTAAGAACTGCGAACCACGACACGAGACACTGTGGATTCCCCACCATCAGCACAGAGGGAACTGGGCTTTCTGGGAGCACATGTGCAACTTTAATTAAAAAGCTGAAAAAGAAACATGCCAGTTCAAACCTACATTAGTCTCAAGGGGGTGCAGACCCCCTAACGTTCCCAGGAACATGCCATTTGTGACCCCACATATGCAACAGGTAAGGCAAATAAATAACCAATACAGTAGATTAAAGTTAAAGAATAAAAAAAAAATATATTATGTACAGTATGTTATTTTTAACAAGCAACTCCAGAACATAAAGTTTTTAAATGAACATTAACACAGTATGTCTCTATACTAATGTGAAGCGATTCTGCAGAGCTGAAATTAAGAAAGAATGTGTTTAAATGAAAGACCTTGTGCTGTCAGATCTATTTCCAGTGTGTAAGAGCCTATAAACTACCATATTGTGGAATTAAGTGGAAAATTGCAATACGTGGTGTTTTAATGCTTCCCTCTACGAAATATGTTTAGCCAGCTGAGAACGTACTGCCTGCTAAAAGCACACTGCTGCAGCTGCTGGATGAGAAGCGCCGACGCGTGTCAATTGTGTTTTCTGCTGCTTTTTTTATGATGAAATCTACAAGGGTTTTACTGATCCTAAGGCAGTGAAACCTGCTCTGTCGACGAAAGAGCACATGAAAACCTGGGGTTCAACAGGTGAAGACGAGAAATTGAACAAAGTGGAAGCTGAGGATTTGAATGTTTAATGTGGGACACGAGCCTCGTTGCAGAAAGTCAGTGAAGATCAAAATTAGTTTCAGCTTGAGATGTTCGGACAGGATCGGGCTCTGCAGCCGAAACCAAAGGAGGCGGGGGCTCCCACGCCGTGCTGAGATTTTGTTGTTTTTCCTCCCTCTTTAAAGTGAAAGAGTGTAGTGCTTGCACGACCTTAAAACATTTCTCAAGTCAATACCAAAACCTCTTAAATCTTCACCTTGACTAATGTGGTCTCTATCCATCTTCAGGCCCGTGTTTCTGCTTGCTGGAGGCCCCACTGTAAATCAGCTTAAGTACAGCTGCAAGAGACTGAAGTTGAGGAAAATGCAGAATTCAGAGCGCTCCCAGCAAAGTGAAGGGTCAACGCTGGGCTGTTCGGTAATATGAAGGAAGAAATAAGTGGTGACATATGACATTGCCCTCAGGAAACGGCAGAAGATTTCTAAGATCACTGCTCAGATTTTTAACTGGAATGAAAGCCTCTTGGTCTTTTTGATGAATCTCAAAAGTGAGAAGCGCCGAACGATGTGAACATATGTGAAACGTGTTTGAAATAGTAGAGTCAAATGTAAATCGAGACATTCATCGAACCCACAAACGTTCCAGGAGGTGAGGACAGAATCCCAGCCACCGATCCTGACGTACTTAACTTAGCTCTTCTGCTAAAGCTTCAGATTCCTTTTATACACAATACAAAAACCTGGGGGTGTGTTTACAGACACATTCCACATGCACAGAGAAGGAGAGCTGTGTGTTTACTGTGTCTGGCCAGGCCACGTGGAAAAGCCAAAGTGAGGAATATGGGTGCAACAACATAACAAGAGCCGGACCAAAGATCCCACGACACAAGCTAAATGCATTCAGAGCATGAAGTTGGCATCCAGTCTTTCTGGCACTTGAGCACTCTGTGCAGTTTGCCCCATACAATCTCAGATTTTGCTCTTCACGTGGAACGTCCAATGAGCGGACTGTGTCAACCCCTACGTCACACAACCCAAAAACTGGCCTTCACATTTTGGTTCATTTGGTCCAAACCAAGAAAAAAAAAACAATACACATACATTTGGCATTAGTTCTGATCTGGTATTTGTTCACACAGACTATGAGCATAAAGTCCAACCAATAACTCACTCATCAGGCAGACCTACTGACTGAATACAAGCAGGTCTAGGTGCACCTAAAATCTGCATATTATGACATCACAATGCTTTGGTCATTCATTCATTAATTCATTCATTTTCCTGTAACTGGTTGTCCTCTGGAAGGTTGCAGAGGGGCTGGAGCCTATCCCAGCTGTCACTGGGTAAGAGGTGGGGTACACCCTGGACAGGTATCCAGTCTATCAGGGCTAACACAGAGAGACAGACAACCATTCACAGTCACATGCACACATACGGACAATTTGGAATCACCAATGAAACGAACCAGCATGTCTTTAGACGGTGAGAGTTTGCATATTTTCCCTCTTTTTGTATGGTTGATGGTGTCACAAGAAGCTCATGAAGAACTAATTCATTTTGACAAGTGAAGTGAATAACACTGACCATTTTGTGACAATTCAATGTTCTGACGGAAGCTGTGTTGTGCTTTTGTTTTTTTGCGATGACATTCAGAAGGCAGGACCATCAATATGGTTCAATCTGAGAGTCTATGTAATGTTTTAAATCTTGGTGTGTTTTCTTATTCACATTATTGTGAATCCAACATAGAACAGAACTAGAAGGCAACATTGTATGTTTTCTTCCATACACTGGACCAAATGAACCAAACTACAAGCATGAACATGACTTTTGTTTACAACTTAGAACAAAAATCCTGGGAACCCTTTGTAGGAGATACCTGGCTTCCACTTGGCACAAGCCAGACCACAGACTCAGTCACTGCAGGCTGCCACCACATCACTGTAGTCCTCCGTATTAGGCTGATGAACATTGGAACGAGAAGTGGCCTCAGTCCTTAGACACGCCTCTCCGTCGGCCTCAGTAGTAGGTGCACCAGTTGCTGTAATCGCTGGGCATCAGACCACCAGTAATGAGCAAGATCAGGTCCACAAACCACCAGATTCCCAGACCTCCCAGGGTGAGCAGTTTTCCGACTGCAGTGCCGGTGTGGCCCAGGCAGAAACGGTCAACCCCGAAACAACCCAGGAAGAAGGAGTACAGCAGTGTGGTGATGAAGTAGTGTCCAGTGTACCTTAAAAAAAACAGCAAGGAAATGTAAACAAGGTGATTTAGCGATGGCCAGAATGAAATACGAAGAAATGGGAGATAAAATAAATTAATTTGAAACCACAGTCATCTGAATTTGCAGATGTCAATATGATGATTCAAAATAAACAGGCCAGAGTTCCAGCAGAAATATTCGAAACATTAAGGTGATAATCGTGGAAAAAAAAGAAAGGGAGAAAGAAGCAAGTTCAGAACACCTGCAGTTCTGATCTACAAGGAGTGGGCACAATAAAGGGAGCACCTGCTCTGTACTACATAATGGGTGGACACAGTCAGAGCAGAAACTGAACATTAGAGGCTTCACAAATGAAGCATTTATCCAAGTCCTGGACTGCAGCAGAGTCTTTGTACAGGTGCAGCTTTGATTGTGTCCAGCCACTGTGCGTCTCTGATGTGTATGCAGTTACTATAGAGATTAGCCTGATGTGCTGCTGAATGCTGGGTGAACGTGGTGTGCTATGAAAGCATAGCAAAAAAGAGAGGCAGTGGGTCCACGTGTGTAAACATTGCCCTCTAGTGTTAAAGACTGTTAAGGTAAACTATGGAGGTATAAACAGTACTGTACAGATGGAATCAGATATTAGAGTGAATAGATCTTTTTTTCATGTAAAGCAACCTTAAATCAGTCTGTGTTTTCAAAAGACTTTTAGTAAGGAAATGGTTCCATAAAGTGTATAAACCTTTAAATAGCAACCCTTTTTGGCCATTATTTACAACAGTTTTATAATTCTTGTGAATGTTGTGTATATAGATTTTTGTTTTTCCTTCATTTTATTTTATTTTTTTGTTTTATATTATGTATGGTGTCAAGTGCCTGTACATTGCTGCTGCAACTGTGAAATTTCCCAGTTTGGGATTAACAAAGCATCTATCTGTCTAGACATCAATAAATTGAACTGCATACAATGCCTTTATAAGGTATTTAACCCATTGGATGTGTTGCCCCTTGATCAATGAGAGCACATTACTAAATGAATGTCAATTAATTAAAGAATATCTGTATACACATTCATCCCTTTCAAGTCGCTATATAATGGATGTAACTGTGGCTGCAATCACAGCACTGATTTTTGTGGGTAGGTTTCAATCAGGCAGCACATTGGGGCACTGCAATTTTACTCCATTCATCTCCATTTATGTGAGTGAATACATTTTATTTGGCACTGTATAATTTTATGACTGAATGAATGAATGAATGAATGAATGATGCTCATTTTCATTACACATACCTCACTGAAAATGTGCTTGACTACTCTCTAATCATCATCAAAGGACACAAGATTAAAGGTAAAATAACATCAAAGTTGAATAAGAAGGTGAATAAATAAGCCCTAATAAATAAGTGAAGCAGCAGCAGTTGAAGGAATACTGTGAAAAAAGGTCTTCAGATTATTAAACAAGATACAAACTTAATTCATCTACGTTCTCTAGGTTCACAGTAGCCGCTTAAGATAATGTTGCTTGTGGTTCTGTACAATAATACAATGAGCTCTTTTGTCTGAATCTGAATTTACACCTGCAAGAATTCCATATTAACCCACTGGTGACTGTATTGTTGTTGAAGGGAAGGTAAAGTACATGTGTCACATAGGTTCTGTCGTAGACTACACAATCTTAAGACATAATACTATGGAAGAAATTTCAGATTCTTGTTCTGCCTAGAAATGTAATTAGAAACTGTATGTTTAGTATATATTCTTTCTGTTTTCCCCATAAATCTCAAATCTAAAAAGGAGGGAAGCTTTGAAATGTGAAATAATTGGCAATTCTAGATTGCCAGTTATTTATTCTGAAATCAGAAGTTGGCCAAAGCGTCAGAAGTCTGACAGTTAAAAGTTTTTTTTCTGCTACTCTGAGCAGCGTGTTGCACTCCGAAAATAGGTTAGTGGAAACTGTATCAGTTGTATTCAAAACACAGTCTGGTAGATCAAAAGAGAGCAAACCATAAAAAGATTACTACACCAGGCTCTGTTCACTGAGGGACAAGCTACTATTAGACCCACCAGAGTCATGTCATCCACAAACTTGATGAACATGCTGACAGACACTTATTTTTCCACTTGTTGCGCCATGAGCCTTTGAGTAACGTAATTTCAATCTTGTATAGGAGCTGCACATATGGCAGACTTGACAATAAAGCTGACTTAGACTTTGAGAAAAGTGTGGTTTTAAAAACATGGATCTCTTAAAATGACATGGTTAGAACTGCTGCTTACCATTATTCTTATTATTGCCAAATCTGTATTTCTTTTTATGTCACAAAAGGGTCATATCCAACATTTCATAAGCCAAATATATTTGGGCAGGGTCAAAATCTGCAAACTATTTGAAACAAATAAAAACATATTATATTTAACAGCTTCTGTCTATACATCTAGTATAAATGTCAGTTGGCTAACTGATGACTTTAGATGCAATACTAAAAGAATTACAGTGCGATGCTCGTGTCCATCTAAAAGTAATTTGCCAAAACATTTGCAACAGTTTTATAATCCAACAGACAAAGATCACACCTGATCAGTCTGTTGAGATCTGATAGGATGATAGGATATGGCACTGACCATTGAGAGCGGCTGCCTGTGTGATGATATTCTCACAATATTATCACCTGCAACGTGTCACGGTTACATAATTGTTTCTCCATACAAGTCAGACTGGTGAGAATCTTATCACCCACCCACCAGAAACAAAACATATTGATTTTGCTCTGCTGCCTACATCAGCCTTCAACCTCCCATTTTCTAATGAGTGTACCTCCTGGCCTGTTCCTCATGTAAACTGATATATTTTTCTGGGCCATTCCTCTAGCACCACCACCTGGCCAAAGTCTGGATGCAAATACAGAAGTCTCAGGACATCTTTCTAGTACTTTGACAATTATTAAGCTCCAGCAGAACTTACATTTTGCTGCCTTGAAATGTGGTTGTGTTTATGAGTAAACCCCTCTCATATACAACCTCATAAATAAAGCTTTTCAGTAAGGTTTCAGTAAGGTTCTGAGTGATTTACAGAACTTCTCAAACCACTTCTAGTGCAAGCCCAATATCCACTCTCCTCTTGGTCACAGTATAACCTGGCATGAAGTTTACTGTGGCATTTAACATATAAAAAACTGCAGGCCTGTGTCCCGTGTGATTTTCCTTACTTGATGCAGGGTACACTTCCTCTGAGGAATTCTCTGGGTCCGGCACATTCAATATCATCGAGTGCAGTGCAGAAGACGGGAGTGTGGTTCACCTCTTTTTGAGTCTGGCCACCCCACTAGACAATGATAAAAACTGTAAGTGACGTATGTTCATTGTCATTCTTTGTCACTTGAAATGTTTTCAGAGGCAGCACTTACCCCAACGCAACCATGGCCCATCTCCTGAAAGGCGCTGTAGTTTCCTGCATGATCCACAGGGTCTTGACAGTAGATGAATTCCTCCGGTCTTCATCATAAAAGAAGCCAAGCGACAGGAATTGATTTAGTATGTTACTGCTTTGAAAATGACTGAACCCTTAACAGGGACTTCTGTAGATTGACGATAAATCAAGAACACAAACCAAACGTACTTTTGGAGTCTCGCAGTTTAACATACAATAATCACTTATGAAAACCCATACTAGAGAAAACATGACTCAACTGGTCAACTGTTATGTTTACCTTGGCATACAAGAGACGAGACAATTAAATTAATATCCGAGACTAGTCCGATAGCCCTTCAAATGTAAATGGAATTCATTTTAATGAACTCATTTTACATTTATGTTATATTCTAGCAATATTATTATCAGAGAGAACGTAGTTAAAGATTTATGTGTCAAATCGAACGCTGCGCGTAGTTAGCATTAGCTCACATGCTAACGATTGGATTTGGACAAGACTAGTACAGTATTACTTACAGATAACTGCAGAGGACGATTGGGGACGGGGGTTTGTACTCGTAATCCGTACTTTCGCTTGGTGTGTCATTTTTCACAGTCCCCTCGATGGTGGGTAGGGTGGTAGACTCCTGGCCGGGGGAAGAGGAAGCATTAGTCTCTGCTGTTGTCGAGTTTTGGGAGTGGATTCCTTCTAGACATTGTAGCAGTATCACCGTCAGTAGCAACAGAAACTGTCCGCACAACAGAATATAGCTGACTGAAATCATTGTCGCCCTCAAAATACTACGCTGCGCCGGATAAAATGGCCATTCATGGTTAACGGTAAATTTCCGGCTAGCTACATACGAAGGTTTGTTTGGGTCTAGTTTGGCGTCTCGTTATGATGACGTCATCTAAAAAGCGCGTCTCTGTCGTCTTCTTCTTGTTTGTTTAAAAAAAATGGCGCATTACTCCTTGGTCTACTGCCAACCATTGGTTCAGTTCTTTTTATAAACACTGCTCCCTTTCGGTATTTAAAGCTATCTTTCCGCTCTAGTGCTCTTAAAAAAACTTTAACACTGTCTGCGCATTCCATTAGCTTGTCCTTTTAATGTCGTCCTCTACCATATTTTCCCCATCTGAGTCATCATTTTTTTACCTTCATGAGAAATTTTCCTGTATGAAATAAGGACATTCTCAACCTTGTCTTCACGACATTAACTGCAAAGGTGGCAGATGTAAATTGTACAGTTAAGGTTCCCTGCTCAATTGTCAGCCTGCATATTTTTTTATAAGAAGGTGTATCATATTAGATTAATGCAAGAATTTACTCAGTGTGAACATCCTTGTCTCCCTTGTCTGAATAAAACCTGGCAATTTTATTCATATACGCAGACCAACTCTCCTCTACTGGTCTGCCGCTAAAAGAATGTCTGCTGAGTGTTGGAGGTGTTTGGGGCATCATTCTAAATAGTTGCCACTTTATTAGGTCCACCCAGATAAAATTAGTCAGTGTAAGAAGTCCTGCAATCCACCTTTAAAAAGATCATATTGTAATATTCAGTCTCACCTCTGTCTACACTATGTTGTACAAGATGTTGACTCAGGTGTGGTCATTGTGGAAGCTGAGTTTGTGGTGAATTTTTATCTTGCTCCCATAGAACTCTTTTGAAATCTACTAAGATCATGTGGCTATAGCGGAGGTCTGCACTGAGAACAGGTGTCTTTTGTGACCAGATGTCAAATCAAACACAAAGCTAGCATTATGACAACAAGTCTAAACTGGTTTGGGACAAATAAATATCAGATGCTCTATATCACATGCTGAGAAAACCAAAATACTGGTAAAATGTGAACAAAAATAGCGAAAGTTAATCCAAGACACCCTTTCTCCAGACTCCAGTCCAGTAGGTAGCAGTGATGTGCTTCTTAGCTAGTTTGAAGACAATAGAAGAAGAAATAAATAAATAAATTCCCCATTTACACAAATCACTGATTTATTTTTTATTTTTATTTCAGTAATTCAGTTATTTTCAGTAATAAAAGAACAAGTCTTAAGAACAAACACTTTTTTTTTAATTGCAAAGAAAGTCGAAATGATTTAAACTACTGATTTCCAGTGTAGGCATATGCATTGGTATGGGGCCTCCTGCCTGTCATCATGGGGAAGAAAACTGAGCTCTACATCAGTCCAGGAGCATTTATTCGGGGTTAAGACTTGGATAGCATTAACAATTCAGTTCTGATTGTTGTGTGATATTTCATGGCAGGGAATGCAGTGGAATATCCAAATAAGATCAAGTGTTGATCTAATTTATCTAATTAAGAAATCTGAATGAATCTGAAATCTGTATTTATTGACCAAGTTAGATCTTGTTGCAACTAATGGTTCTTTGCACCAGAGTGATTTAATCATAAGTTACAAGCAAAAGGACGCTGTAAGAGACAGGACAATTTTCATTTTCTTTTGAAATTAGTTTGGCGTCAGCAGACCACATGCAGTGATTCTTTAAAGCAGCGGTAACCTCTCACAAGTCAGCCTTCTCCCCCTTCCTGCTCATGACTCATCCTGGCTGCAGTCAGTTCCTGCTTCATCCACTGAGTTATTCTGCTGTGTCTTAGGCGGTGTGAGCCATTCTGGGGAGATGTATTTGAAGGCACCACCGCTCGCAGAAGTGACAGATGAAGATGTCAGTGGAGAGGAGAAATGATCCCGGCCGTGGGTGCTTGGACAGGCTGCAAAATCCACTCTGGGCCACGGTGGAGGGAGGAGGTACTGGGCCGATGCTGCTGAGACGCTGGAGTACGGATAAAACAGGAAGCCTCCAAAATGTGAAAGGCTCATCAGGTCCTGTTAACAAGAAGACAATACATGCAAAGATTAGCAGTGTTGGATGAATGTAAATAGCAATAAATTATGAGGATATATCCAAACAAGTCTGACACAAGAATCATAAGGGAGACTGCAGAAGAAAGGCAGTCGTTAAAGTTCTCAATGTGTCCACATTTTTGTAAAAAAAAAAAAAAAAAAAAGATTAAAAAAATGAGAGTGAGAGACTTGTTGATCATCAAATTAGAAAGGAATAACTAATGAATTTCTGGTGCAGATGAAAACTACAGGCTTACAGAAAATAAGTTGGTAAAAGTAATATTCACCTGGAAATCTAAAATGTTTTACAGTTTGCAGTTATGAAGAATACAAATTGAGAATTTTTCTTAGTGTCTGACTAGGTCAAAAGTGAATAAGCAGGAACTAAATTGAAAAGAGAAGATAATTACAATAAAAATGACCAAATATAACCACTTGTTTACTGAAGAACATTTATTTTAGGACAGCAGTTAACCTCTGTACCTGGGCAGTATAATATTATCAAGATGCATCGGATCTTAAAAATAGGTTGCCGAATGTATCTTTTATCAATGAAGAGGCCTTCTGTTTCTAAAATGCTCGAGTCATCATTGTGCATTTTGGAGCACGTTCAGTAACATGACTATTGATATAAGACGGATATTTAGCCTACTCACTGATTTACATTTGTTTTTTTCGAGTCTGTCTTAAAACAACATCCAAAGGCCCATAGCAGGTATTTTATTGCAATCATTCCTTCTGCACCAGTCACGCTAAAGGTTAAATTATATCCTTCTAATGTAAGACAAAGAAACTATGTAAGTGTGTACAAATAATAATAGATATAATAGAAATAATAGATCATCTTCTGACTATCGTTCAGTGACTCTGTGTTTAGGATTTTGCTGCTCTCCATCCACAGTGAATGCATTTTCTTACTTGATGTGAGTATTCTCGTTTTACTTTAAACTTGTATGTTACAAAATTTACAAAACTGAAATAATACATGAACAGGTTAGTGACAAATAATATAGTAGTATATACTTACTATCTCCTCAGGGGGCATTCTTGGATATAACGTGTTTCATAAGATTTTATAAGATTTAGTCTTATAAGATTAGCCAAAATACTTATACTTACTATTAGTAACTTCATTGAGGATCTGCTGGGTCATTTAATAAAGAAACTCCCAAAAAAAGACCTACCTGTACCAGTGCGTGCTGCTGAAGACAGATGGGAATCTGAGTTCTGCCTGGCACTGCCAGGCCTAGTCCACACGGCACTGCTGTGTCCATGGTGGCAGAGCTGTACCAGGCGTTCACCCGAGCAGAGTGGAAAAGGCTGTTTGAGGTACCGGGATCCTGCACATGTCCGTTTAGTTCTGGAGAAGAAGCGCAGCTGCGTGTAAGAGCACTGCGTAATTTGCTCAGCTGTTCCATCTCTGAGTCCCGTGTCTTGCAGCAACTTGCTCCGTCAGTGATTACACTGATGACATGGTTTGGTCTGGTGTCCATTTCTCCCAGTGTCCCAGCTGAAGTCTGCGATGTTCTTTCTGCGATGGAAACTTCCTCAGATTCTGGTTCCTGGTGGGTTTTGCGCACCTCTTGTCCACACCTGTCACTGTCATCTTTGTCACTGTCACTTTCATGAGCATCTTGAAATAAATAAATAAATGCACATGTGTTACATTTTATTCTTGTGTGAAGACTCACTAAATATTAAAGGATAATGCACACTAAAGGTGACAAATTAATAAAGTTTTTACACCTGAAGACTTGGAAATATCTGAATATTGTGGAGAGGAATCTTTTGCAGGTTCACATTTTGCACCAGTCATACGCATCTCCTTACACCTTTGTGATGAAGGCTGCAATTTCCTGTTTTCACAAAAAAGAAAAGAACAGTCAGTACTGATATTGTTGATGTCAAATGAAATGGCTGCTGATTCTCATCATCATTTTAAAATTATTTTGCATAGCATATTGTGTACTACTTAGCTTTTTTCCCCCTCATATATGTATTATTATGTATTATATATTATTTATTTTGAAATACTCACCTTTCCTCTGATTAAATATATTTAATCAGATTAAATAAATAATTTTCTCCCCGTGTGTTAGCTTCACCTGTTCCTTCCTAGTTAAGTCAGTGTTCCCCTCTCTCATGTCTTGCCAGTTTGTGGTTTGTTTGCATAAGTCTGTTGATTTCCCAGACTTTACAGATACAAGTATTTTCCGTCCTTATTGAGGATTTATTTTAACTTGACAAATGTTGAATGCAGTTCTGTTTGTCCGTTTACAGCTGACCTCACTGTAGAGTGTCTATTTGCCAGTGCAATTTAAAACCATAGTCACATTTCACATCTGAAGGCTGTAGTAATTATGAAAAGAGCAAAAAAATGAAATATGGTATTTGGGGTTGATGGAGGGGTCAACAAAACATTGGACTTTATTGTGACTCTTTGGTTCCCATTTCATACCGAAAGTCAGTGTTGCCCATGACTTTTTCATAACCATAATATTGACAACAAAGCAACTCTACTTCAACCCAAACTTTAGCTTGAGGTATTTTGACCTGAAATAATAGATGTGAATTTAAACAACACCCAACATTCAATCCTGACAACAACTGTTAAAAAATATTAAAAAAAAATGTTAATTTCAAAAAGTGGAAGCACAACAGGTTACATTTTACAGTGCGCTGGTGCTTAATATCATTATTTTGGAATCATCAGTTCAGGCGTCGGTTAAACTAAAATAGAATGTTTCTGGTGATCAATAATGAATGCACTTCTGCTCAAAACTGACACCCCTCGCGATTTTGCCACTATTAAATTCTAATGATGAAACTGGGAGCAGCAAGTCTTTGCAGGCTCCTTTTATGAGGGAAGTGGAGTCTTGCTAAACCAGTCATTCTGTTGGCAGGGAATCAGGAAAAACGCATAGAAATGCGGTCTGGGGACTTTAGGTGAGTTTTTATATTATGCAAATTATCATTGTTGCAATAATCTGGCATAATTACGTCTATTGGTGTCTGAACACATGTTTATAATGTGCACTGTCCCTATCAAATAAATAAAAAAATAAAAATGCATGATAATGCTGCAAACTGTCTACTCTCAATATTTAAACAGAATTTATGCCACCATTGGGATTAATTTGAGTTCCAACTTAAAACAGTGTTGAAACAGTATTTGTTAAAACTGAATATATAAATAATAAGTAAATATAAATGAATAAATAATTTTAGGGACTTTTGTGATGATGCCGAAGTAAAATGACATCTACACTGTTGCCCAGCTTACAACTGTACTGCAAAATTAAAGGTCCGTGTCAGTATACTGTAATCTACCCAGGAAGGTTGGTAACAAGCTCAGAGGTACATTTATGTAGCACTAAGGATGTTTTTAGTTGTTTCACTCAAGCTTTTCTATATGCTGTTGCTGTTCTGTATCATCACCACAACAACAGAGGCTACCGTGGGTTTTGTCTCCATTACATTTAGGCTATATACATTAACAGTCAAGTGGTTTTACCCACAATGTGGTGAATGATAGTAGGCTTTTTAAAATGTGGTATTATGATACTTGTTTATCTTTAAGGTAACACATAAATGTAATAATTATTTATTATCACCACAGTTTATTATTTGTAGTAATTGTATTTGTAATTGTCCTACTACTACTACTACTACTACTAATAATAATAATAATAATAATAATAGTAACCAGAATATAAATTATAACAATAGGCATATTGTTAATAATAACATATTGGGTATTTATTTATTTATTACTGTTATAATTGGAAAAAGACTAGTAGTGGAAGAAAGCAGAAATGTGGATTATTTTTACATAGTACTACATGAATTGGCTCTTCTCAGATTGTAACAAAAGCCTTGTCATAATTTCTTTTAAATGAATGAGTAACTCAGAAACTTGCCTCTTTTCTCTTCTTCCATTGCCCGTGTCTCGGAATCCTTTCGCAAAAGGATTGTTGTCTATTTTCAGCTGTGTGATCTGTTGATTGAGGCAAGATTATTGCTGTCAGTCAGCGACGATGGGCTCAAACATGCAGTGTTTAAAAGAGTCAGCCTCATACCTTATCATTTTGGTAAGCTGTCACTGCAATAAATTCCGTCTCAGGGAAGACGTATGTCCTGAAGGTGCTGTAAGGCAGTTTCAGTAGGTCGTTGGCCTTCACTATATGAAATCTGGGTTGGTACTTGTGCATCGAGTTGAGGATCGTCTGCAAATAAAAACATTAACAACGTTAAACTTAAATTCGGAGATATAATGAGGAGAAAAATCATGATTTGTGTAATAGGCTTTTGTGCATTTAGAAACTCCACGTGGGTTTTCTAAACTTCCTTAAAATAATACAAACAAAACTCACAAATCCATGTTTGTCGGACAGGTTGTTGGTCAGTTTCAGTTTATGGAAATTGACAACTTTGGACATCCACTGTTCGCCCGTGGCCGGACTGTCCGGGTGGATGTACATGCGTTTGGGCATCTCCGGGTCCGCCTTCCCCGCCACCATCCAGCGAGAGTTGTGAAATTTATATCTGCAGTCATCGGCTGCTACGATGTCCATCAGAAGAATATATTTGGCTTTTCTGTCCATCCCGGTGCACCTGGCCTTGAGCGGCGGAAACATGCGCCTGCGGAGAGAAGAGTCGCTAATGTGATGCATGCACTCATGGAGACACCAAAAACCGCTTCGGTTCATGCGTAAATTTCAGACCTTTACCTCCCAGATTTTGTAATAACCATTTCTGTGCCGCATTTATGGAACTGTCTCCAAAGGTCGCTGGCTTCCAAGTAAACTTTAGGCTCATCCTCTGCCATTTCCCCTATTTTCAAAATTTCGGGAGGACGACAAAACATCGCAGACTGCTCCGGTGTCGACGTTTGAATCATGGGCTCTAAAGTCGCATCCAATCTGGGATCTGATGATCCTCTGGAAGATACGGCGATAGCTGGAAACATAGACGGTCCTGCCAGGAGAGTTCCGTGAAGGGCCGCATTCTTAACTCTTGCTGGAAAAGTTTCTGGCACCTCTCCTTGGACGCACAGCTTAGAGAAGCTGCGCATGGTTTCAAAATAAACTTTTACGCACGACACGGATCGAGTTTCACTTTTATACCACGTCGACCCCTGTAAAATAAAGGCAGACTAACTGCATATTTTCAAATTCACTAAAACGCAATACAGGCAAAAGCCCTTCTACTAGTTTTTCTTTCTCTCTGGATGTTTTGTCGTATAACCTTGCCCACAGTCCAGTGCGCTCTCGTGCCTCTCAACCAAGCTGATGTGCTTCTTGACACGTTTGGACTCAGTATGACAGCCAGTAGGGGGTGGGATTTCCCTAGTACATTAGGAAAATGCTGTCTCAAGTTTCTTCAGTGGCTGATGACGCTGTGAACTAGTGGACAGCCCGATACAGACACTGATTTTTGTTTTCTTTTACCCCCATCACTCCAGTGGCCTGTGGTTTGTTTGGCTCTACTGATGAGGTCTCTCCTCCCCACCGGTGACAGCGTGCAGGGATTCTGCTCTGTGGAGAAGCAGCCCTCTGCCAGCAATTGTCCCGGCTGGATTACACTCTGGGTTTGGTTACACACGTTTTATTGCCCAGTGGTCCATGGCAGCACAAGAACGTCCAAGGGAGGACTGTGAGTGAGGGCGGCAGGTTCAGAGTATGTGTGCCACCCGTGATGCGCGGCGCTGCTCGGGCAGTACGGCATGTCAACATGAGGATGTGATGCTCATGGAGTCACGAGACACTGAAGTGAGGAAATGTACTGTATGTTGCCTTGAAACAGTCCCTAAAATTAAAACTAAATATGCTAGACTTGAATGTTACGCTGGTCAACGTCCACATGACACGTTAGGTGAGGAGTCTTGAAACCTTGCTGATATCACTGGGAAAACAAATTTCTTCACATTTAATGGCCGTCCTTAGCTTCATGCAATCACGTGTGTGCACTGGTAAAGGCTCTAGAAAAGTGAGTTGCTGTTCTGCATAAATTTATCACAAGACCAAAATAATGGACAAAAATACACCCGGTATTAACACGCATCAGATCATGATTAAATCACAAGTATGCAGCTCAAATTAGAGGTGTGAAGGTGTGAAGGTGTGAATTCAATTTTCTGTAACTATGGTAAGTTGTTTGTTTGGGTTCCATTTCAGTTCTTTCACAAACAAAATACACAACACCAGCTAGCAGGGAACACGTTGTGTTACAGTTTGACGTCAAGTTGCTCACAAATGTAATACTAATTCATTCAACACTGGCTGATCTGTGACTATCAGCGGTGACTATGTGAAATCACTACCAGCACGTACGCACAACCCTGGTGACTATACTGTTTGTACACATCTGCTCTAAGTGGTAGAGATTCAGTAGGTGATTGAGGCCTCGTCCACACGTACAAAAACGATCTTTTCCCTATCCATTTTCCCTGGCATCGTTTCAGGAATATCTGCGTCCACACGGATCCGTGTCAACACGACTCAAAATGCTACTTCATATTCCAGGCCCATAGGTGGCGCTGTTTCAGTTTCAGAAATTCACCAAAAACGTAGAGGAACAGGAACATGCGCATGAAGCTTGAGCGCTGTTTACAACTCGGCTTTAGAAGAAACCAAACTCAAGGAGAAATGATATTTTGCCCTAGTAACCATAATAGGCGATGTGTGGCGATGACATCATCGTTTGCCAAAATCTCCGGATTCGCTGTCCACACAGAAACGCAAGAGCTGTTCGAATTTTTCCACCCTGGGACCCGGTTTCAGAAAAGTGCGTTTTAGGGCTATGCGTTTACAGGATTCATGTGAACGATCGGCCAAAACGATGCAAAACATCTGCGTTTACACCAAAGTGCGTTTCTGTGCCCCTAGGCCGGTTGAAACTAATCTTAGAGTTTCCATGACCACAGTGGGAAACAAACATGGCATTAAAAGAAGAATATGTGCTGCTCAGTGTACTACTTCATGGAATAAAGAATGAAAAAAAGCAGCCAATGTGATGTGCAGTCTTTGAACCGTTTCATTTGCTGTCTCAGTGCAGAGCTGACAAAGTTCAACTGCAGCTCTGAAAAGAAGCAAAGCGAAACGAAAGGCACTTGTTGTTTGATGCGACTGACCTCTAGCCGGATCATTCAGGCCATCGCAATGATGTGTGAAATCTTAGGATTCTGCATCAACATTCTTGTATGGATCTGGGTTGTGGGCTGTCATTAATCCCATGACTCCATCAGAGGCCTGCTTTTCATCACTCATAATGTATCTTCTCTTTATGGATCTCAAATTAAAAGCATTCATATTAGGCGTGACCATCTCTGACACTGATGACAGTATGCACACAGTTATCAAGGACTTGTAACATGTCCACTGTCCAATTATTTATACGTGTTACAACTTTCAAGTTGTGGTCTTTGATGAAGCAGTGCTGAGGGGTAACAGCAGTTTTTCTAAAGGAAACACGCTGAGGCTTGTATTACAGCGAGAACTTCGCTGTGAAATCAGGAAATACCTCACACTGGACCTTTTGTTGCAGCTTCCCGACGGCTCTCTGATCCGATGCCTAAGTAAGCACACGTCTTATTCGGAGGTCATTCAAGATATGCCGTGGGTGGCGGAGCTGTCGATGACCCAATCTTTTTCTGGCAGAGAAGCAGGGGAAAACCCTGCCTGTCCATCAGCCAACTTCAAAGAGCCAGTCGGTAATCTGAAACAGGCCTGAGAATGATGGCAAACAAGACGCCTGGCTGTTATTTGTGGGTTTGGCCCACAAGCTGCGTGTGAAACCTGTCACTGTGGATAAACCCGCGGATCTCCACTGGGTCACTGCCCAGTAACAGCACTAACCCTCCACATTACTGAACCGGTCTTTTTGGGACTCCATAAGACGAGAGTAGGTCGACGAGATCAGAAATGAACTCCCATGCCAAAAAGCGTACCCTAGAATAGGTCCCGGCTAGGTCTAAATCTCCCACAGTCCAATTCAGCAGGTGACTGTTAGGTTGGAGATTTGGGTGCAGCATCGCCGGTAGCCTCAGTCAGACTACAGATTCAGAGCAGGCTGCACAGGCCACACCTTTGGAACTCTACTTTCCCACATACTTTTTCCCATTATCAGGAACTGTCAATGATATAAGGGCCGGAAAGTATAAACAATACAGATATGCTGTCCATGACAGTTGGAGTGTCAGGGGAACAGAGAACCCTATTCTTTTTTTATGTACTTACAATCAAGCAATAAAAAAAGAAGAGTTTTTCCTTGCCGTGGTACCTTAGTTCTTGTTCTGGGGGTTTCAGGCTCTGGGTTCAGTAAAGCCTCAGACATTGTCTCAGGAGGCTTCTAAAGATCTCTTACAACGTTGGAGTCACATTTCAGCAGTTTGAAAAATCAGCTGTAATATTTAGTCATTCTAATCTGTTACTTTTTATCACAAAACTAATTAAAGATAGTATAATCTTTGCCAGTTAGTTAATATCCAGGAAAAGCTTGCCTTCCACCTCATCATTTATCCTTCCGATGTACATAGTGTATATTTACTTTATTTCTGTTTCTTCCAGATGAGTACGTATGTTTTTTTTTCGTTCATTCATTTCATTCTGATTATTTTTATTTATGTTATTATCATTATTATTTCTTAATGTCTATCTATGTCTATTATTCTGTTTACTAGCGGTTTTCAAGAGTGGTTTTTATCTGAACTACTGTGACCAAGCAATTCCTCTTGGGGATCAATAAAGTCTGTTTAAGTCTAAAGCCTGGTTTATACCTCTGCGGGATATAGATGGCATAACTTACGCATGTAGCCTGCACTGGTGCGAGCCATTTATATTGTCCGCACATCAGTGTGGCTCGCTCTGTAACAACGCCACCTAAACGCTAGTCGGCGCTGTGTCTTTCAGTCAGGTTTATTTTTGTTTCTACTTCACCAGAGACGAGTGTTCCATCATTACTGATCCAAAACAATCAATTCAAAAACTGCAGAGAAGGAGAAGCAGGCAGAAATACTGAGGCAGAAACAAGCTACTACCAAGCGGACCACTCTCAGTTCTATTTAGTAACTTATTAAGCAGTCACATTTCTGGGGAGGTGCATGCTGTTTGATCTGCATATGATCTGGGCTGTCGCGTAGCTATGGCATCAAATTGACACAGAAGCCTAAATCGTGCATAAGTCTAAACACAGCCCTGAGTTATTTTATGTTTAGGCCTGTCTTTACGCAAACTCACTGAGAATACTAACTGTGTTCAAAGTGTTTGGATGGTTTCACCTCCTTTTTATTCACAAACACATTTTAACAAATGTTTCAGCCCATTGGGAAGAGCATCATTTATTCACAGTCTCTCCATCAAGAATTTTAACTTGCAATCCGAAACATCTCTGATCAAGACTCCCTGAGGGCTTCCCGTAGGCTTTTTTGTCCACTGACTGGAAATCGTCTCTGTGAGCCAGGGTCACTGGAAAGCTTCCAAACCTCTCTGGCCGCACTGTCTCCCCTAACACCTCTCATGTTTGGACAGTTGAACGTTGATGAATGGCCTAATGGTAACAGGTTAGTGTGAGTGAACATATTTGGGCTTCAGAGGTGGGAGGAATGTAGTTTTTAACAGCGGAGCTGAGGTGCTAAAAGAGATGGGGGCCTGAGCTGATATCATACACACAGCGGCCACATGCCTCGGGGTGGGAAGAGGCGCCATGAGAAAGTCAAGTGTAGCCAGCCTCCCTTCATGTTGTATTCGGTCAGCCAGGCAATGACGGCTTCCTCCTGCAGTAGACTCTTTAAGTATCCACATTTTATCCAGAACTACAGAAACAGTCGCAGCGTTATTGATATTACCATGATGTACTGTTTTATTTACAGTTTCAGTCATGTGTGGACATAAAGTGGTGAACTGCTGCAGAATATTTCACACAATTTATTCACGTACTGTAAACTGTACATGTACCAGATTGTTTTTATGCATTTATACGGGCACTGAATCTAACCAACAGTGTTTAGTACAAAGCCTTTTGTGCAGAGCTCCATTACAAAGCAAGCAGGTTAGCATTTGTCAGCTGAATTTACAGAATTTGAATACCTTTAAATCCTTTGTTGTGAAATGTTCACATGAAATATATCCCTGCATTCTGTCAGTAACAGCTCGACAGCTGTGAGGACAAAATGTACAGCTTGTACTCCCTACATAAGAGGCCCCTGGCAGGATTTTGGAATACTGTCTGAATGAGAGTTGAACATTTCAATCACATATCTCATTTATTTATTTATTTATTTATTGATTTCTTTTTTTCTTTCTTTCTTTCTTTTTTTTTTGCTTTTACTGTAAATTAGGGCAGTACAGTGGTGAGGTGGTTAGCACTGATGCCAAGACATGCTGGTTAGGTTCATTGGTGATTCTAAATTGGCCATAGGTGTGAATGTGAGTTTGAATGGTTGTCTGTCTCTCTTTGTTAGCCCTGTGATAGACTGGTGACCTGTCCAGGGTGTACGAATGCCTCTCGCCTAATGACAGCTGGGATAGACTATAGCAGACCCCACAACCCTTAACAGGAATAAGCGGGTACAGAAGATGAATGAATGAAAATTAGAGACCCCTGTGTTACCATTTACCAACAGGGTTTTTGCAAAATCCAAAACAGACGAATCCTCTGTCTTCTTCTGTTTCAAAATCTAGTTCTAAATTTCTGAGTTATTCTACTCATCATGCTCATTTCCTTCTAAACGTCATAAAAGGTGGGGTCTGGAATCATTTCCCAGTGGCTTTTATCATGACCCGAGAACCAAACATTGACTAGAATCAGAAAAGCAACCAACACATATTCACATTAAAGAAGGTTGAATCATTCCATTTATTTTCTGTTGGCTAAACAAAGAAAAAAAAATGAATCTCCAAAGTGGCCCAACAAAAATGTTTTGTCCCGACACCCCCAGGAGATCTGGCCATGGGAGCTGTGTGAAGCTGAGTGAAACAATATGGGTGTGTGGAGTTAGAAAAATGTGAGCTTTCCAGAGCCTCTGATGGCCTGCTCCTCATCTCTGCTTGAAGCTTCCTGTCCAGGGCTGCATTAGCTGCATATGGCACAACACACCAGAATCTGAGACTGAACTGTTGATGTGTTGCATTGTGGGTAATGTAGGCACCAGGTTTTGCCAAAAGAGAATACGTAGAATTTTAGAAATATATTAAATGTGTTCCTTAAAAAAACAAACACCTACACAGCATAAAACTAAGAGATGAACCTTTATTTAAAAAAACATCAGTGACCATCATGAGTCCATATCTCTGGAAAAGCATTGGTTGGCTAAAAGCTGTTTTCTGTAACACTTTCACAAGCGTCCAACACGCTACGCAGGTCAGGCCAGTGGGACCTGTATGGAGTCCCAAGTCCCTAGGACATTCCTGACAACTGACAAGCTTGAAACTCAAAACCCTCATATGGAACTGAACATAACTTAAATGTGTGAATAAATGGATGAATGAATTAATGACATTAATGATTGACATTTACATATTACACTATATTACAATATACATTTTTTTGTGGTTGCGTGTCAACCACTGAAACCATTATAAAGTCCAAAAACAGAGGTCCATGTGCAGGATATACACACTTGAAAGTTGGGAAACAGTTCTTGGTCAGTCTGTTCTCACTAAGAAAATCCCATTTCCATCGTCTTTGACTGCAAATAGTGAAAAACAGCTAAAGGGCATCAGAGACCAGAACCACTTTACTCGGTGTAAGGTGTATTTGAGATGTGTCTGTGGGACATGATTCACACCAGAGCATTTCAGTCAGGAGTGTGTTTGAGAGTTTAACTGTGCACGGACAGGTGCCGGAGGAGATAACCTCTGGGCTGCAGGGACGAGTGGGGGTTTGATGTGGAAGATTCACAAGCTGATGTTAAGCATTCCAAACATTTCAAACTGCGTCTAAAGGAGTTTGAACACGGACTCTGCCCAAGTCATAGATGACTTGAATCCATATTTGTGAATAATTTGGCTGGTCCAGTCCATCAGATTCTAGCTCCTCATTGGACATGAGCGTCATGTACCTTTTTTCCCACAAATCTTTAATCTAAAGAAGAATTTTCTAGTTTTACAGCTTCATTATCAAAACCAGGCATTTAAATACAGTATATTTTTTAAAAGGCATATACCAAGCCTCTGCTGCTGCTGCTCTTTTCAGTGTGTCTCAGTGTCAGGAATGGTGTGACTAAGTGACCAGGAAGAATTTCACTGTGAATACCTGATGAATAACTTCAAATAAAAATGTAAATGAATATGAATATTAAAATGGCAACAAATACTTCTGAAGAATTTTTATACATCTTTACTTTCAGCAAGAAAAATTAAACGCTCAAAATATAACAACTATTTCTATGAAGGTGACTGTATTAATTGCAATTCTGACAAGTAACGATACAATTCTGACAAACAGAAACAGAAATGGAACCACTAAAGCTACAAGTCATTGTACAAACAACATATTCACCTGTTGAAAATGTAGTAAGTAAGAAGAAGTTTTGTGCCAGTTGATCTTCGTTGTTTTCTTAACTTTCCTCACACTAGTGCTGTACACACTGGAAAAAAAACTCAACTCACAGGCAATGGAAAACGAAAGATGTCTGACTGTCAGCATGGTGTGCCACAGCCCTTACTCAAACACGAATGCCCAAATAATAGAAAAGGTCTTAGAAAGCAAAAATGTCTTTTCTCTCTAACCAAACCTCTGCACATCCTAAAGGCTGGTGACAGCTATAGCACAATTTACAGTACTTATACGAGCGCTGGGCTGTCATGTTGTAATTCTCTTTTATTCAGCTATGCCTAACAGACTCTGGGAAACTTTGAATGATTTCCTTCTCGCCCATTCTGCTCTGACAGCAAACTTTACACAAAACGAATGCCAGTTAAAATAAAAAAAAGCACAAACATGGCCACAAATCAGTTGTTTAGAAAGGAAAAAAGGGGATGAGAAAGAGCAGTGGGAGGAGGAGCAGGCAGAGAGCCGCTGGAAATCAATTTTGACACATTAGAACTATTAGCTTATTGAGAGGCGAAAGATAGATCGAAGGCTGGACGTTAAAGAGAGCTGTAACTGTAAAATGGCTCTCCGCTGATGAGCTGTCTGGAAAGTGATGCTCTGTGACGAGCTCCAGCCAAACATCCCTCCACCGTTTCTTTATGTGTGTCGACAAAGAAGAGCAGTCAGCTCTGAACATATAAAAATCACTTCAAGGTATGTTAGGCCACTAAAAGACACTTTAAAGTAATTCTCCGATTACATGTCTGTCATTTTTTAAAAGATTGACCGATTTGATAATTAATTCTGCTCCTTTCTTGTGGATAATATGTGAAATATACTTTAGATTCTTCTAAAATTAAAATTGATTAAAATAAAATTCTTTTAAACTTAGTTGATACAACTAGGGATGCTCCGATCAGGGTTTTTTGCCCCCGATCCGAGTCCGAGTCCTTTGACTTTTGAGTATCTGCCGATACCGAGTCCCGATCCGATACTCTGTGTTTGTTTTTTAAGTGCCGAATTAAGTTTGTGGTATTAAACGACGCTTTGTCCTTACCACCCCTCGATATTCCAACTTTGCAAATTTGACAGTTTGCGACTGCATCGTTCTCCTCACATACTTTAAAATACCTCCACACAGCAGACATGGTGCGCCACAACTCGCCACTCCGCTTCAAAACAAACTAGCATGCTGGTCTTCTGCACATGCGCATGCCGTAAACGGTGGTAGTAAATACTCATTTTATTTTTTATTTTTTTGAATCACCAATAGCCCATATATCAACAATCTAATACAAATAATGACTAAATAAATATATATAAAACCGATCTCTGATCGGGTCGTAACGTCCGAGTCCCGATCGAGTCTTCAGTTGCGTGATCGGCCCCGATTTCCGAGTCACGTGATCGGATCGGTACAACCCTAGATACAATCATTGAAATGTTATATCATTGTTCTAATGTGTTCAGTTTCTTAAACAATGTAGAGAAAAATAGTAACGATAAAGAAACGCCTTTGTGTTTCATGTTTGAGATTTTTGCTCAAACGTTAACTGGAGGAATTTCTTGTCTTTCTAGTTTGTTTGACACTATCCGTTTAACCAGCTGTGGTAATCCATATGGTGTCTAGAACCACTCAGGGATGTCAGGGACCGGGTATTTTCAAAACTTATTTTACACAAAAACAGGTGCTATGTATTTCAGTGGCACTGCAATTCATGACTTGGGTCCTTGGTTTTATAGCAGTAGCTTTTAGCACAGGTCTCCAACTTTTTACTGCTAATGGTCATTATTGTTGTGGACATAAACTAGATGTGGACACAGTCTGGCATGAATCAATGTTCCTTTAATAAGCATGAAGTATCTACAAAATGAAAAGGGGAAGCAGTCTCAGAACAGTAAAAAAATGTTACAATAAAATTTCTTTCCCTTTTATAAACAGCAGCTCTCTAGTCGTGTGGCCTCTGAGTTTGTTCAAACCTGATAACGCGAGCTGACGGTGTAAAAAAATCGCTCTTCATGATCTCATGTGTTCTCTTTTAGTCTGGCAGATTGCACTTTAGATGCATCTCATCTAGTCTTGCAGCCGTGATGTCTAGCCGTGATTTGACACTGTGAAAGCTCCTCTTCATTTGTGATAACAGTTTGACTTCTGATACTGATCAGCCACAGCATTATGACCAGTTAGTTGGAGTGAATAAAACTGATCATCTGGGGCCCCCTGTCAATGGCTGGGATATATTAAGCAGCAAAATGGGCACGTGGGTGGATTTGAGAGACTGAGAGATGATCTAAAGCAGATCAACTTGCTGAAACTGTTCACGCTAGAAAGGTGCCAGGGGCTACATGGCTGCAGACCCTGTATACAGCTCAAAACACCTGACAATGGACAAGTGAAGAACCACTTTTGGAACTGTTAACATTTAAGTCTTCCTAATTATATACGGTATTTGCTTAACAGCAACTATCACAAAATAATGTGACTGACACCTGCCCACCTGACCTAACAATTCATCTACATTTTCTTCAAGTTCAGAAAACCTAAACTGAAAACCAGTGCACTTTTCTGGATAATTAACAGACGTTGGCAGACTGTCATTAATTTCCCGGAGTAGCTGTTGACTCCACGAGGAAGTCAATCTTTTTAAGGATAAGTAGTCTCTGTGTTGATAAATTTGCTCAAAATCCACAACACTTCTTGCTCACCCTGTCTTACAACAGCCAGCACAGGGAAAATGATGCAGCAGTCTGTTTTTATATGTATTGCCTTAAGCTTGCAAACAGTGTGAAACTAATTATATTTTAAAATGATATATAAGGATAATAATATGTTAAAGTATTATCGAGCTGAAGTGTATTGTTTAGTTTTGCAAATCCAAATCTGCAAAATGACCCTGTGTGTTCTATCACTGTGGCTGTGAAATGTTGTCAGCGAAAGTGTCTGGATAACACATCCTGAAAGGCAAATAGTTAGGAAATGTGCAATTCAATTAAGAAGATGTGTTTTCCTTTTTGTCAGCACAAAGGGCTGGGAGGGATGAAAAGCCCATTAAAGTGCGTCAGAAATGAGCAGCGGCCGTGATTCACCCACTGCTGACTGATGTGACAATATTCTCTCAGGCCCATTGATTTGAATAGTGTGAATATTTATGTCCAGAGGTGTTTGCCTGTTCTTAATGCCCACGCTCTTTAAGCAGACAGTTATTGTCTGCTGTAAGTGGTCATATATTAACAGAGGCATGTCCTGCCAGGGGAAGCATTAAGGTCTCCTCATTATTTAATCATTGGCTGCTTTGCGCTGTGGGCTGGTCAGGAGGCTGGACATGGCAGGTTAGCTGCACACTGAATGTGTGCGTACTGTATGTTAAATCAACACAACACAATGCTCAATGTGTTTCCTCCACAAGCAGTTAAACCATACTGATGAGATAGTGCTGAATGTAAAGAGGCGAGGCAGCTGAACATTATTAAGCTGATTGCTGAGAAATTCATAAATTATTTAAGAAGACTAAATATATAGACTATGGGGAAATTAATTAAATTTTGTAGACACAAGCCAGAGGTTTACAAATTATAACCAATCAAATAAATAAATAAATAAAAATAAAACCAAAGTCTGAGCATGAAAATCTAATCTAAAATAATTTACATTACAAATTACATTACAAAACAGAATTAAACTGTGACAAACAACAACAGCAAAAAAAAAAAAAAAAAGCCACACCATAATACATTTTGTATCATAGATTCCTTGATGGCAGTATTTGGCAATATGTCAAGATTGGCACCAGGTGTGGTTTACAGTTACCAGGTGAGCTTTGTAAAAAATTAAAAGGTGGAATTTATTTAGAATACACAGCAACACACATACACACGCACATAAAAAGTTGTCACAACATGTAGTGACACGCTGGACATTTGCTGCATCTGTGGCAGGACTGCACATCACTGCTCCGTTTTTTCTAGTCATAGAAATTCGGTAGCTTTGAATAAACAGGTTACATTTGCACTTTATGTAATTCAGTCTCCTACACATACAAATTGTGTTAATTGTCACTATATCCACCTCAGTTTTTCAGTAGAAATTGTGCACAGCTGTATGACTTGAATCTTGAACACTAGTTTCGAGAATCCCAACCCTGTCCATCCCATTTGGCAAACTGAAAGATGGTAGTATTAAAGAATGATTAAAAACACATTTTTCTTTCTGTTTCAACATAACTGTATTTTTTATCATTTCTTTTTTCTTAAGTATCAAGCTACAGTGTAATAAGTTGATAGAGTTTGTTCTTTTGGCTATGGCAGTATAAATTAAATTTGGTTCAGCAAGAACTTTCCAAAAGAAAATCAAGAAATGCAGTTAGAGAAGTGTATAAACTGGAGAAAGAACACAAAATGCATACAAAAAAATGACACCAGATCATTAGGTGACAATGATTCATTGATCTACTATAATAAATCCAAGGCTGCATGCTGCAACATTTTCACTTGAACTCAGCCTGTTTAATTGTTTATCTCTCTTATTCTCATCCTGCATTGTTTCTTCCCTTCCCAGTCTGTTCAGCTTACACTGGAATTGCTGAGAACATTTGTTTGTAGTGATGTCTTCCCATCCCCTGGGAAACATTCACTCCCAATTGTTTACACTGGGACAGGTGTAGACGGCTTTAATAAAGATGAACGCTGAATCTGACTGTGACCGGCGGATATTAAAATATCTCCTGACCTTGCAAACAGGGATTACAGTGCAAGTCTGTCACAGCAGGAGGTGACTGCACGCAGCATGCCCTGCGATCCTGTCCACCCAATAAGCCGGGGCAGAAAATATGGGCCCCGTGCTCTGTGTGTGGGTCTCTGATGCGGATTACGGGATACACAAATGGTGATGCGTGGGTGTCCGGAGAGGTGCTAGACGCCGATGTCTCAGGTTTCAAGGTTCAGCTGGAATTCTGCAGCATTCTCAATGTAAGTGAATAATATCTTCCCAAGAGGCATATACAGGAAACACTAAAGGCCCCAGTTCACCCACTGGATCATAAACACCTTCATGTTTGTTCTCTTATTCCCGCTCTGTCTTTTTGTCTGTCTCTGAGGAGCAATAGCTTTGCCTTAAAGTTGACTGCATTACTGTAATTCCTCCCAGGACCCTGACACAAGCCTGGCACTCACCATCACATGTCAATACTTGGCTCTGTCCATTAATCGAACCGAGCACCATTCTCTTAAGAGACACAACAAGGCTGGGTGACGGAGTAAGCAGGCTCGACAAAGAGCTGAGTCAAATGTAATTCACTGTTGATGGAGATGCCATCTTTAGATGGACTTTGGAATGAAACTAATCAGTGGGATAACAGTCAGTTGTGATCTGACAATTATTGTCAAGAGTGGTGTGTTGTATGGATTTTGTGACGAGACAAATCATGACAAAAATGTCGTTGGAAAGCTAGAAAATAACGGAAACATTATGGAAGTATGTTTTTTGAAATGTTACCCAAGAATGTTGGTTAGATCAAAGGAAAGAAAAAAATTTGCCTCTGCCAAATTCAAAGTAGATTAAAAAAGTCATAATCAGAAGGTAAAAAAAAGTAACAGATTTCAAAATTACATGAGACAACTAAAAGCAATATCTTTAATAATAAAAAAACACATAAAAAGTCGAATGTTTAAATTCAAGAGTCAAAAATGTTAAAAAGTTATAAGCGTGTTTTAAACTCCTGATTTTGACTCACAACATAACATTTTTTCAAGATAAGATAAGGTACTTGAGTCTTAACAATGCAAATAATAAAATGATGTAAGTGGTCACTCACAGTGACAATCTCACAGAAAATCCTGCAGTCCCCGTTGTTTTGGTTTTAATGGCCACAACAGAGGTGTTTGGCATTAGCCAGCCGCCACTGTTTATCCGGCAAACAGCTGCAAAGCTTTATGGCTGGCATAATAAGCTTGGAGCAGAGGCTAAGATTTCAACAGACGCTGACACCACTGCACTGGCTTTCCTTTGGGCCAAGCACAAATCAATCCAGTTTTAAATCTCTCATTGGATCTCAGGTGGTGTCAGGAAAAAATTTAAATGAAAAGTTTGAGGGTCTGCAACCAGATGAGGGAGCTGTTGTCTTGCAAAGAAAACAAGCTCCCCCTGACAGGAATCAGAAAAATTTGCCTCATCAATATTCTCACTCCAGTTATCCTTTGCATTTAATGTACTGATGTGATGAGCTATTTAAGATATACTTTCAGACAGAACATTTGATTTAGACAGGAACATAACTTGAACAAGACTGCTTTTTGACTAGATTTTTCTCAAATATCTTTGCAAAAATCTTTCTGACAGCAAATACTTGCCATTTAAGTCGGAACACAAGTGAGAACTAATGCATTCTAATGTAAAGGTCCTGCACAAAATGTCATCAACATGAAGGTCATGGTATTTGGCATTTATTTAAAATAACTTAGCAAACTGTTGATTCAACTTTTTTTCTATTCAGGAGGCTGAGGTTTGCAGTACTATTTAATTGTATTGTGTTGTACAGACACATGTTTCTATTATTTTGACAACCACATTTTAGTCCACCACAAACCATCATCCAGAATGATTGTACAGTTTGTAAATTATACCAGTCATAAAGGAGGATTTGGTGGAGGGCTCTGCTTTCACTAGTGTACCAAATGAACTGGCAAGTAAGTATAGATGCTCCACCGTTGCATTGTTGTCATTCCAAGAGTCATGAAGTTTCTTGTCTTTTGCCTGCACCCTGTAGAAGCCTCATGTCTGTTACGCTTTGTGCTGTGTTATTACACGTGTCACTCATTTTGGACTGTAATTTTTGTCTTTTAAATTTACATTACATTATTTGCCCGATGCTGCATAGCTTTAGTTCTCCACATAAATTACTTGACAAAATTCTTGTTATTAATAGACTTGTATACTCACTAATTAATAAAAGTTATTTATTTCAGAACAGTTATTTTAGATGAAACAATTCCTTTAAGGGAAATAAACATCTTTACAAAGTGTAAATAAATAAATAAATAAATTAGTAAAATGTATGAATGTATTTATTTTAATATAATAATTTAGTTTATTTATACACAATTATATGAAGGTTTAGTTAATTTTCTGGAGTAATGCAGTCATTTATTTACAGCGTAAATAAGGCTTTACTTTGGAAAGTAAGACCCGGAAGTGTCGTTTTTTCCTGTTGTGTTGCCCGAAATCACGTGACCAGTTTAAAGTGGGAGTGTAAAGAAAGATGGTTGCCACTGTCACCAAATCAAATCTGCCTCGAATGAGGAGTCTTTGCTTTTCCTGTCCAATGTTTCACTTGAAAAACGTCCGTGAATTAACATGCTTGTTAGTTACTGTTTGTGTCTTGACGAGCCAGTCGTTGGCAGACGACGGGGAGTTTGTAGAGGACTTTCTGAAGCGGGAATATTCTCTGGCTAAACCGTACCGTGGTGAGTTTACTGTCAGCCAGAGTCAGCGGTTTCGTCACCGCTAATATTGGCTAATAAATTTAACTTAAAAGTTACCTTTAACTCTCAGTTAACTCTCAGCAGTTCTTCTTACCGTCGACTATCATTTTCATCTAGATAAATTCGTAGAAGGCTAAAGTCGTATTATCCGCTGAGGATAATAATTAACTAAGAGGAACTTTGTGCCCCTGTGTGGTTACACATCTTGGCTAATGTTACACCACGGGAAATGAAAGCTGCTATTAGCCCACTTTGATTTACAGTTAGCTACTTAGTAAATTCTAGCAATAACAGCCCGCAAAACGCAGTCATTAAATGTATGCTAGCTTTACAATGAATATTAAATGTGCGGTCAGTGAGCAATACCGATTAGTGTTTAATTACAGAAATCTGGCAACTGCTATGATACTTAATCACAGTTCAATTGTTGGAGGCAATTATAAATATCAGTATGTAGTTTAGTTTTTGATCGCTCGTGCCAAATTTACCATAATAACCTAATACGAGTGAAAGTCAAGGCACTGTATTTTAGCAGGCCTATGCTAACTCCTCTCACAACCCTTGTAATGTTCAGTTTAGGTTGAAACACTGTCAGAAAGGTGGTAAGTTCACCTGTGTGATCATTTTAGTGAATATGCTTTGTGGTGCTGTTAAACTGGAGTGAATTAAACACAAAAGCGTTTCTGTTTAGCCTAGCTCCCTGACTTATGTCAGAAACATGTGTCCTCACAATAAAACACAATTCAGTAGAACTACGAACCACATCCTCTAAAATGAATCATCAGCTCCCTGTTATTGTGTCAAAAGATGAATGTTACCCTTCATGAAGCTAAGATCACAATACATTTATTTTCACAACAGATCTAAGGAAATGACAAGTGATACTGAGTTAAAAAAGACAGGTTTTTCACAACAGCCCAAGAAAAATGTTTAAATCTACTGTCAGAAAACAGTCTTGTTTAAAATACATTCCTGTTTAAAGTTAACACAGTGGTAGTCTACCTCGAAATGTATAAATTTAGATATATAATGTATTTAAGTATGATTTGTGTGCAAGTACTGTCTCTTTTGTTACACAATACATACTAGTTTGTACTCTTGTGAATGCTGATGTATAAATGTATTATTATTGTTTTGCAGGTCTGGGTTTCTCGAGTTCTTCACAGTGGGATCTGATGGGCACTGCCATGGTGACTCCTGACTATGTGAGGCTGACCCCGGACCTGCAGAGCAGACAGGGTGCCGTGTGGAGTCGAATTGTAAGTCGGCTGCAACGGTCTCCAGGATCCAGCTGCGCTACATCATAACCTGACAAAACCACACATTTATCTGTCACATCCTGCTTCACTTTCACACAGCCTCTCTGAGACTGTCAGAAAAGTACCGGTAAAACAACATGAGAATCAGCCGATTGTTTTCTTTTTTTCTTTTCCTTACTAGCCTTTCTTCTTACGGGATTGGGAGCTCAAGGTGCACTTTAAAATCCACGGCCAGGGAAAGAAAAACTTGAATGGGGATGGAATGGCCTTCTGGTTAACCAGAGATCGCATGCAGAACGGTACGTAGAGAGTTAAAATAATACAAAAATGCTACAGTTTATTGAGTGGAATAGTTCCTGAATCCTATTTACAAAGTCTAGTATTTAAGAGATGTTACGATGCGCAGTTTTAAAGGACTGATTCACAGCTTTGCCTTATTCTGCCTGGTATAATCTCATATCTCATCTTGTTTTTACATCGGACATACCATTTGATACACAAGGGTGTAGCAGTATGTGTGCAGTCTTAGTTTAAACTCTTCCTACTCAAACCAGTTTTTCAGTTTTTCTATACCTACATACGACACCTTGCTATAGGCTTGTCCAGAAAGGACTTTCATTTGTTGTTTTATATAAACGCTGTGTACTGAGTTTGATCACCTCAGCATGCATTTTTGTAGAGAAAATGTAAAGATAAACGAACAAAGACTCCCACGCATTCATAAGCACCATGTTGACAGTGATTCTGTCTGAACTAGGGGTGCAGTGGTACTTGTGTTCATCCTGGTATGGGACAATTGATTTTGGTAGGAAACCTCTTCAGTTCAGTGAGATTAAAACCATTATTGTCAGAAACGTACTTATGTTTACACCCTAGTCCCAGAGCAAACATTCTAGAGCACAAGTTCCACAAAAATATAAAAAGAATTTGCGATTGCTATGTAGTTCGTCGCCCATCGTCAACATGTCACTGTCTTGCTCAGAACTAGCTTCTGTAACCTCCCTGAGACTAACCCGCCAAAGATTTGACCAAACAGTCAAAAACAAAATTCTCCTCCTGAGAAACTGAAATCCGTTTTCTGCTGATGATTCAATGGACAAGTTGTCTGTAACAGAAATCTTGTCTGCATGGAGATTACATTTGTTACAAACACCCCGGTCTGCCTCACTGTTTCTTTGCAGGTCCTGTGTTTGGCAACATGAACCAGTTCTCTGGACTTGCAATATTTGTGGATACTTACCCCAACGCTGAAAAGAGCCATGACGTGAGTGACTGTTTGCAGCTTCTTTTTCATTGCCATGTTCTAAATGAAGTCTACATTAGAGTATTTAAGTTGAGTGAAGGCAAAAGTGATTGATTTTCTAACAATAGCAGAATTATTTGTCTGTGTAGGAATAATACATGGCGATATAAGGCTGGCCAGAAAAAAGTGACTCTGTGGCATCCGGTGTAAACGAGTTTACATGATTTATATTGCACTAAAAATGTTGTCGTATGTCTCTTTCTGCAATCCTCATGGGTGTGCAGAAGACACAAGCTGGAACTCAGGTAGCATCAGAAACTGCTGTTTACTACATGAGACCTCTTTAACATCCACTCATCGTCTTCACCGTGTCATTGCATAATGTCTCTGCAAACATGATGATTCATCAGTGCTGTCTTTCATCATCGTGAAGTGAAACTACAGTGTGATGGTGTGTATTTGTGGTTCACTGGTTGAAGGTGCTGTGTGATTTATTCTTCTGTCTTGCCCACAGAGGACTTTCCCATACATCTCAGTGATGCTGGGCAACGGGACCCTGTCATATGACCACGATTACGATGGGCGGACCACTGAGCTTGGAGGATGCACGGCTATGGCACGAAACGCAATTTATGACACCTTTCTTCTAGTCAGATACTCCAAAAATAAACTGACGGTATGGCTAATGCGGCATATTTATGGTATGTTACAGTATATTTATAGGTCAAAGGATTTCCATTAACTGCTCTGAAATGAATCCTATGAAATAAGAATAAAATGTGTGATGATGTGCACTGGTTTGTCTTCTGCCAGTGACTCATAATGACCATTCCTGTCCCCCACAGCTCATGGTGGATGTAGATGGTAAACAGGAATGGAAAGACTGTGCTGAGGTCACGGGGGTGCGGCTACCAACAGGCTACTTCTTTGGTGCCTCGTCCGCCACTGGAGACCTGTCAGGTATGAAATCTCGAGAACCATCTGTTTAATGAGAGGAAATGGAATGAGCCTTGAATTATATGTTATACAAGCACTAAAATAAAAACAAATCCAGTACCTACTTCCTAATTCATGTACCCCAACAGCACAGGCACTGTGTGTCTTGTCACCTTTCTATCAGAACCAATTTCAGCTTTTTCAGCAGTTATCATCTTTGAGCACAAGATGTTCACTTGCTGCCTAATGTAGTGTTATCCACTTCATCAGTGATATGTTATTCCTCATCAGAGTTTGTCATCATGATGATATGACAATACGACTAAAGACATTTCTGCAATAGCTTGAACACGTTGTGAGCACGAATGAGCCTGTTATTTCATCCAACCACAGTGCATCCGGTATTAGTCATGTCGCAGACCACCATGTGCTGAAAGTGGTGAGGTTTGTTTGGATCCTTTCTTCAAATTGTAATTACTGACTTGTTCTTCTAGATAATCATGACATCATCTCCATGAAGTTATACCAGCTGACAGTAGAGAAGACTGCACAGGAGGAGGAGGAGGACGCGGAGGATGTCAGCATTCCTAGAGTTGACAACATGGATCAGTTTCAAGGTAAATGCAACACATCTTCACTTACCTGGCTCTAAAATCATCAGTTCTTCCTTAGATCTTAATCTTAAATATACCTCCTTTACATTCAATAGCGTAGTATTCCATTAAATATTATACCAATCTGCTGTAGTTTTTCACTTCAATTCAATTTAAAAAACTTTAAAACCCACAGAACGCATAGAGAGAACAAGTGTTGAATGTCTGGTAATGGGTGTGAGAATATGTCTAGGTCAGTTTTCTTTGCTGTCATTAGCTGCAGCCCACACCGGTAACCCAAACGTGCAGCCCAGAAATGTACAGGACAGGGAAAATAAATGTACAGGACAGGGTTTCTGCGGATGAACAGACCACCACCACACTCTTCTACTGGGTGGTGACGATTTTGCATATTAAACCTTTAAAGTTTTGATGGTATAAAACTAATATCTGAAATAGCTGTCTTCATAGAGTGATTGGCTGATTGGTTTGATAATGGCTTTCTCATCCTTTTACTCTCCAGTGGAGGTGGAGGAGGAAGGGATGAGCGCAGTCCACTTCTTCTTCACCCTCCTCTTCTCCATCCTGGGCCTGGGGGTGCTGGGAGTAGTAGGGCTGATGATGTACGGCCGCTGGAAGGAAAACAAACGCAAACGCTTCTATTGATGAGAACACAAAAGGTGATCGACGTAGGATTTCAGAATGTGTGTTTCTTAATCGACATACACCACAACAATGCAAAGACTGCCATAGCTCCACTGAAACGTACAAATCAAATGAACCGAACGAACAACATTATGGGTCTGAAGCCCAGAGCTGACAGAACATAAACAGCTGAGACGAACAGGTGAAGAGTTCATGAACAGATGAGCCATGTATAGAATATCCTCTTTTTTTGAAAGTGTTCTGAAAGATAGATGATGTAAATCTGCTTTAGTAAAAACAATTATATATATATAAAAAAATGCTCATCTCAAACTAAGCACAATGGGACAGTGGCATCCCATCTGCACTGAGACACTGTCCCCACCAACAGGAGGTGAGAAAATCTTTAGAAATCAAATGCTGTGTGAAGGTTACTGTGTGTGACAGGATTTTAGAGAGGGGTATCTCTGCAGACCGGAGACATCTCAGAGAACGGTGGAGACTGTGATCAGGCAGCTACAAATAGGCAGGGCTTTATCACTGATGTACTCAGTTGGCAGAGAGCAATATTAGCTGAGTGGTAAAAATACATACAAGCACATGACACGGTGTTAGTCATTCATTACAATCCTGCCAAAATCTTGCATTTCCCCTGTTCTTCCCCCTGTATTGTTTATTTATCTCATTGCATTCTAAATATGTGACAGATTTGTATGAACATCAAAATAATCTTAGACTGTTAAATATTAAATGAAATGTGATGCGTGGTGGTTAGCTAACTTATCCATCATATAAACCACACTTCACTGTTACCTAGTAGGTAGCAAGCAGGGCAGTTCTGTCCCAGAAGGATTTCAGCTGTGGACCTGTAAAATGAAACGTGTGGACGAGGTCTAGTTTGACGTCTGAAATATTGTCCAGCTTATGTTAGTCTTCTGCTTCACCTTTATCCCCATTTAATCTAGCTTTTTGGCAACCGAACCGAGTTCACATATTTTGTTTTATTCAAAAATATATCAGCCTGAGAAGAACTTTCATTGAAGGGTACCACTGAGCTACATCAATTTGCCTGTCCGATTTGAAGCTGCCTTGTCCATTTGAAAATGCCTCACCCACTGGGAACTGGCTCTGGTCTGCAGGGAGAACTGTAGTGTGCAGTTACCCTCCTCTTAGCGCTGTCATCGTGCAGCTTTAATCTGTTTTGTAGCCGCTGTGAAGACCAATAACCTGTGGATCGCTGTTGACTTCCTCTTGTTGCACTGAAAAATCCAGTTTTTACTGAGCTCCTATACACTTGAGGGTGCCCTATAAGTCAGGCAAAGCTTACACAACTTTTGGATTTATGTTAGCTCTTTGTTAATACATGACTGATGATACATCTGGCCTGACCTTATACTATAAATAAGAAAATATTGGAGTTACCAGAGCTGCTTAAAGTGCCTAGCCAGGGCCAACAAAGACAGGCTCTTACTATATGTTCCAGTGTTTCTGCAACTCCCCTTTAATTTTCCATTTGGTGTCACCAGTGAGTTGGTTTCTTTTACAGTCTGAGCTTATAAAATGTTCTCAGTCATGATACGAGATTTATCCAAAAACATTTTGTCAATGTTGTCACCAGCTATTCTGAAACTAGCCTTCTTCAGACCCGTGTCAATAGAATCTTTTCCTCGTTTTATTTGTGATCATGTAGCTTTAGACCTCTGCTCTGCTACACACTGTGAACTAAATAGCCATGCACAGCAGCATGTAGTCAAATGTGATTTTGAGTAAATTGAGCATGTGGCTATAAATGTTAACTGTTAAGCTCTGTAACCTGTAATATGACTGATGCCATCACACAAGTTGGTGCCTTACAACTAGTGTCCAGTGGATGTGTCTGTTGTGCTCCTCTTCCATCGCAGTCTATTTTTAACAAGACAGTTCATCTCTGTGATATGTAAAATTCATATACATTTATTTTAACACTTAATCTAAGAAAAAGACGATATAGACCTTAAAACAAGATACATACCGACGTACAGTTCTATCTAAATGTTTAAATGTTTGAAACTGGCTGGTTTAATGACATGGACAGATAACAATCTGATACAGAGTTTGTATCTGTATCAGTGTTGTATCCCCGGTGTTGTTTTGTCTCGGTGTTGTATCCCCGGTGTTGTTTTGTCTCGGTGTTGTATCCCCGGTGTTGATTTGTCTCGGTGTTGTATCCCCGGTGTTGTTTTGTCTCGGTGTTGTATCCCCGGTGTTGATTTGTCTCGGTGTTGTATCCCCGGTGTTGTTTTGTCTCGGTGTTGTTTTGTCTCGGTGTCGTATCCCCGGTGTTGTTTTGTCTCGGTGTCGTATCCCCGGTGTTGTTTTGTCTCGGTGTCGTATCCCCGGTGTTGTTTTGTCTCGGTGTCGTATTCCCGGTGTTGTTTTGTCTCGGTGTCGTATCCCCGGTGTTGTTTTGTCTCGGTGTTGTATCCCCGGTGTTGTTTTGTCTCGGTGTTGTATCCCCGGTGTTGTTTTGTCTCGGTGTTGTATCCCCGGTGTTGTTTTGTCTCGGTGTTGTATCCCCGGTGTTGTTTTGTCTCGGTGTTGTATCCCCGGTGTTGTTTTGTCTCGGTGTTGTATCCCCGGTGTTGTTTTGTCTCGGTGTTGTATCCCCGGTGTTGATTTGTCAGGGTTCAAATGAGGTTTTCAAATATTCATATATATTTCAAATATATCATGCCGCACATTTGTTTCCTTACAAATCATTTTTGAAGCACAGGAGAGGCAGACGGGGCACTGGGTAGTCTCTAAGATGAGTAAAATACATGTCTGTGTCATAAATAAGTTGCAGACATGTTTAAATATACTCGTGAAATTCACACAAAAACCTTTAAGCAATACTGAAAAATCTCTTGCAGAGAAGAGAGTGTATGCCTCCACTCCTGAAACATTTGCACAAAACAGTGTAACAGCCACATCCACAGGACACAAGTTGTTGTTCTTATAAGAAACATTTGTCTAATTGTTGCGTGTGTTACTCATCAACAACATTGGCTTTGTTTTATTCAATCTTCCCGGTACAACATTAAAAGGTAACAGTATCAGAACCCTCTAGCTTGTTGATAAGGTGAGGCCTGCAGTTACTAATGATGGAGGTTCACTCTACAAATGTACATTTACTGAGTCACACTGAAGCATAAGATGTTAAGATGCAGCTCAATCAAATATGAAATTAATGAAATCAGCATTCTGATATGTTATATTTGCTGGACTCAAGATGAGCAGTCTTTAATTATGAACATAAATGTATGGAAAAGAATAAAAAAAAAATAATGGTCTCTTTTTAATCTTTCACATTCTTTGTTTCAAAGGATGTTGCTTACAATGCAACTCAACAGTTCAGATTCTGGTACTTCCTAGTAGGCCCTAGTTTATCCTTACTGCATCAGGTAGCATTTCTACAGAAGGTGCCTTTCTAACGCAACAACCCCCAGATTCTTAACAAACTTGTGGTCTTAACCATCAACTAAAGCCTACTCAGGTGACTAAGGACGTGTGTCAGGCTGAAAGAAAGGGCTTTGTACAGTTCTACAGTTTTACATATGAGGCAACAATCACAAAGTTAAAGTCAAAACAACAATTTAAACTGTAACTCTGTACACTTGAAGTGAAGTGAAGAGTGTAAGCCCCCTTAAGTGATATTTGTCTTGGTATTCTAGTTAAAGTCATATTAAATCGCTGCAGGCTTTCCTCAAAGGCTAACCAAGACAAATTCCAGGGATCCTTCAAGCTAAAAATAATGGCGCTACTTCTGTCAGTGTCTTTTCAGTCAACAGACTACTTGTGTGATATTTTGTATTTTCTAAACAACCTCTGTCAAGTTCAATCTGTGCTTATCTGTAGAGAAGAATCAAAAGTTCACCATAAACATGATTGTCATTGTTGTAAAGTGCACACAGTGCAACAAACTGGCTAAAATGCTATCAGCTAATGCTATCATTGCCCAGAAACATTCTTCTCTCAGTGAACGCATATACTGAAATATTTGTAGCAGTGTTGCAGAGAGTTTCATTTAGTTGTATTGTGTATGCTTTATTGTGATCCTCCTAGATTTTGAAGCCATATCAGTCAGTAGCTGACTCATTTAAACCCCTGTATGATCTTTTGTAGAGAACCTGCTCCTTGGAAGTTTTGTAGAGTCTGACATTGTGCATCTCAAAGGTTTACTGTTCTCCTTAACTGTTTGTGTAGAATCTTGATTTTTTTCTTGCATGTATGTCAGGTAATTTTGTTGTTGTCACTCAAATTACCATCTCTGAGGCAATCAGCCGTGCAGATAATACATAAAATACATAAAAATGTTCAACCAGTTCTGCTAAAAATCCACACCTGTCAGAGTGAAATGTTCTCCATGCTTCTGTCTGTCTGGGTCTTCTTCCCCCCAGTAAAAGTTTCTATGGTTATTTTCCTCATGTGTTAATGTGTTTTTTTTCTCTCTCTCTTTAGTTTCCAGTGCACTTAAGTTATTTTCTGCATATTGGCTTTGTATGCCTTTATTTGATCGTTTTAAAGAGGCAGGGAGTCATGGTGTCAGAGAGAAGTTCTCTGCACCCTTTGCAACCGACAGCTCTCAACCAGGTGGGCTATTGGGGCGCTCCACTCTGCATTGTTACTGCTTTGTTTGACCAGTGAGTGGAGGAAAAAGCTATAAAGATATACCATGACCTGAATAACTGGTCTTCAGACATTTCGACTAATACGATCATTGTAATATGTGTCTTTACAAGGCTTGGGTTAAAGCAAGTTGTTTTCAGCCAGGCCCAGGCACTGACAATAGACCTCTGCCTGAGAATCTCAAGGTAAATGCTGGTCTGTATGGTGCTAAAATGTCAATGATTTAACCAGGGATACAGCCATGAAGAGCTTTGAAAGCAGTCAGTGAAATCTTGGAAGCTACAACGGTTTGGCTCTCATCTCACTTTTGGCCTCCCATCACTTTGGTAAAGGTTCATTTTGGACTTCTGGTTTATGGCTTTCCAGAGCCAACCTGTCCTATGTATGTATTGTTTGTTCCTGATTTTCATTGTCATGTTTTAAATTGAAATTCCAACCACCAAAAATGTTAAGCCACTCCAAAGACACACTAATCATTTTAGCAGGTTATAAATTCAACTGTTACTTCTTTGCTGAAACCGTCTTCTTATTAAAGCAACTCTCGGGACAAACCTGACTCCTCTCTCAACAGCTCTTCTTTACTGTTTTTATTGCCAAGTGCGGACACCCCTCCTCTAAACACTGCTCCCGTAGAGACTGAGTAGGTGGACCGAGGCCTCAGTTGCCTTTCCTCCTCCCTCTTATTTTCTCTTCCTCCTCATACCTGTCTGTCGTCAGTTAACACCGGGAATGATCAGAACAACAGCGGATTACTGCTCGCTGCATCCGTCACTGGGATATTGCTGTATTCAGTGTAGTTAAGGTAAGCTCTCAGACATTTCATCAGTTTTATTGGAATTAATACCTTCCTGCTACAAATGATTAATACTTATGTAATACTTATATATGTAATATTTTAAATAATTAAGTGTTTTAGTTTTAAATAGTTTTACATTAAATGCACGCGGGGGACAAATGTGTTCAAAAACAAAAAACCTGGAATAAAAGCTTGAATTTGAATGAATGTTAGTATTAAAAAAAAAAGAAAAAAAAAGAGGTAAGATAAAGTGTTTTCACTAATCACATTCTTGCATATTTGGGTGCAAACTACAAATGGTTAATCTGGAGATAAGAGTGGATGATAATGATTAACTGGGGCCTGAATAGGTCACAGTATCCATTGTGGCTCATGGCTCATGGTTCCATGTTGCCACATCAAACATGGGTGTCCTGTAAACACTGCACCGCCAACAACAGGAGCAGCAAGTCACCTATCTTCCTTCTTGAATTATATTTGTCGAATCACATTTTTTTTTTTTTCAACCTGAAGAGACATGAAACAAACCTATAAACTCTTCCATGTTTTCCAGAAGAAGAATCACAGGAAGGATGAATCGCTCTTGTGTAAACTGCCTGAAAGCTATGATAGTGCATCTCCACTTCTTCTGCTGGGTAGGTGTTGAGAGCTGTCGCACACAGTCAAGCCCAGCGCTGGGTTCTCTTGTGAATGCATAAATACTGGTTGCAGGGTTTAGGTACAGTATGAATTGTCGAATTCCAAATGCCAATGTATTATGGTGACCTTCTGTTGTTGCTGTGAATGAGAGAGCGGTATCAGACACCTCATTCACCTAACACATAACTGACTAATGTCTACTGCTGCTGTTTTTATTTAATGGCATGTTTAAACCTTGCTCTCACTGTAAAATATTTCAAACACCAGAAATCACTTGGTCATAATTGACCTAATGCTAATAGTTCAATACCATTTCTCAGTATGCATGAGCAGGAATCCAATAATTACAATGTGGTGGCTCAGTCCACTGCTTTGGGAATAACTCCTCAACTGAGACGTAGGAAGGGAAAGAAAGTTGTTGATCCCCTTAAGCCACACAAATCTCAAAAGGACTTGACTACTTCCTTCTGACTGCAGTTTCTGGCATTTTGAATTATTTGTTATTAGTTTTTTAATCCTTGCTGAACATAATTCATGCCATCCTCACCAAACACCTCTAGAGTGCAGACGTTTCTTTTAATATAATAATTATAAAATCACAAACAGCGCTTTATTGAATTTCCTTTTTCCAACTACATTTATATCACATGTGTGAGCCCTTATAGGCATGTCTTGCCACCTTTGTTTCTATCTAAATAAGTTCGAGGGAGTCATAACTCCAAATTCAGTTCTCATCAGAATATACAAAATGTCACGTAGAATCACAAGGAAGGAAGAAAGAGAAACATTTCAAAGTTAGAGTGCAGGTATAGATTTAGATTAAGTTATTTTTGTCTTCTTTAATTCTCAAGACACTGGAGCATGACAATGGAGTTGTCATATTACTCAAAACTGCTATATTAGTTGTCTTTTCCATTAAATAAACATTCTTTAGTCTCTCTCGCCATTGTTGAAGTGTGGGAGGTAGAGGCTTGAGCCAGGACAGGGTTATCATTTTCCTCGCCACAAGTAGGAGAATCTGTAACAGCTGGACCTTCCTCCTCCCTATATTTTCCCCTGGAATCCAACCCAGTATATAATGTAATTGGTTCAGTGGTAAATTCATTTTCATAATGTTTTGAATTTCTGCTTGGATGCCCTGCCAAAATGAAATCAATATCGGGCAATCCCAAAAGATGTAAGTGTGGTCCCCAATCTGTTTACATTTCCTATTCCTATTTTTGTCATATTTTGATGTGCTGGAGGGTGAGACACATTTTTTAATAGTAACAAATCTAATTTAGTTTTTTTGTGTATCATTACTACTACCCCACACCTCCACATATCTTAGTAATAAAGGAGCAGGACACAAAATAATCTGAGGAACTATTGTCTTTCTTCCATACTCTGAGCATAGAAATGTCATCTCTTCTGTTGCCTGGACTACAGTTTGGGGGTTTATATTATATTAAATCCAGGTCATTCACCCTTTAATCACCATCATAGTGTATCAATCATAATGTAGTAGTGCTCACCTTACTAGGAAAAAAAAAACCTCCTTAAGACAGAATGTCTTTGCTATGGTGTCGACCAATAATCGTATTTGCGCTTGACAAATTCATCTTCAGCCACGAGGGGGTGCTACAGTGTTATTTTCGGTTCTGCCCTAACTCCTTGATAGTACTGTTTGTGCTGCCAGTAATTCATAAATAATGTATCATGTCTCATTTTTAAACATGCTACAGTCATACAAACGTTTTTCTTAAAGATTCAGACATTGTTTTTCCTGCAAACCAAAAAGGGTGGGTACCACACGTTAAATCTGCAATAATGTGTAGTGTGTTTGTTATGCTCAAGTTGAGGTGTTTAGTTTTAGATTCAAACTGTACAGAAGAAAAAAGAAAAAATTAAACCAGCATATGCAGAATAGTGAGTTGTGGTGTCATTTGTCCCCTGTGTGTGTGGTGGAGCTGTGCGGTGCCTTCGTCGTGGCCTTCGGGGAGTTCCAGATGATGAACTCCAAGTTCGCCTCTCTCGTCACCACCTTCTGGCCCATCTACCCCGCCAACACTCTGGTGGTCACCGGTACTATCGTCACCTGTGTATGTTACCTGGGAGTGCTAGGAAGCATGAGGGAGAACGGCTGCATGATCATCAGCGTGAGTGGGATTTTCCTCCAAATGCTTGCAGTTACAAATGAGACTGCAATAGTACTTGAATTTCCCCTGGGATTAATAAAGTATCTATCCATCTATCCATCTATCCATCCATCCATCCATCTAATGTCTATCTAGTAGTGTCTGATTCTCACCATGTCTGCTCTCTTTCTAGTTTTTTATCCTGCTGTTTATCTTGATGCTGGTGGAGCTGGCTATGGCCTGTGTGTTCCTGGTCTACAGTAGAGAGGTTTGACACTTTCAAAGCTTATAAATTAACAAATGTATACTGTTATAACATGAATTTCGTGAAATTATTTTTAATTAAGATAAACTTCTAGCAAACATGATCTTATAACTACCAGCTATGCACATAATGCTCTCGATCTTTCTGACAGAACCAGAGACCCAGGTGATGTTTTCAGTGTCCTCTAGGCTGCAGTGTATTTCAGCTTTGTTTCTTGTCTTTCTGTTGTGCAGATTGACACTTACTTTGAGGGAGACCTGATGCGAAGCTTGGAGATCTACAGACAGTCCACTCCAGAAGGAAACAAGACAATTAAAGAGGACTTTGATGCTGTCCACCACCTGGTAAATGACATGCCACACTGTTTATCCAGCCAACACTTTTCCTCAGCACTTGTTTTGGGTGAATGTCCCCCAAATTTACTGCCTATATTAAATGCAAACTTCACAGAACCATAGTTGATGGCTTAACGTAGAGAAATAAAATATCAATGTCTTTCAATGCATCCAAAACAGCATCACTTGTACGCTTTATTACTGCACATATTTTTATCTTATAAACCACTTGTATGACACAGACTTTAGTTTCGGTTGATAAGCACATGTCTTCTACAAATCCAAACTGTCGACGCTGCTGTCTGTCGACAGTATCATATTATTTATATGGTATGTTATTTACAATTATAGTGTCATACACCGAGTTGTGCTGTTGATGTTCCTCTTACTTTCTGGCTCAGTTTAGGTGCTGTGGCGTTCATGGTACTGAAGACTGGAAGGGCAACATCCCAATCTCCTGTTGTACTGAAGACCCCTGTAACATCGTCATCCACTCCTACTGGGAAGAGGTTACTCATACTGAACATTATACATTATCTCTTTGTTGTAAGGCAGATCATTTTTTGATTGAATCTGTGAGTCTAGTATCTACTCTAGGATGAGAAAAGTGGATAGACTAGACCATCTCAAAGACCTTGATAGGCCGCAGCCAGCAGGAATTTTTCAGTTCTGTGTTTTCAGGATTGCAAAACTCATGGCCAGTACTTCAGAATGCCTTCCTGTTCCTCTAGGACGTGCTTCCACGAAGTGCAAACAGAAATTCTAATGGCTAAAATCTGTATTTTATAGTGTATGAAAAGATCAAACTGTGTGTAAATTAACAACTGTTGTATCATAAATTACAATCAAGGAATAATTACAGTAATGACTAATGTTTATGGCAGATTCATTGTATAAAATACATTGCAAACCCACCTTCAGCCTTATCTGTCAAAATACTTAGTCATCAGTAATGAAATTAATGCTTTGTGCATCCAAATGATTCCCATAACAACAGCTATTTATCAAAGAGACACTGGTGGTGCTGCTGGTGGTGTTGCTGCTATGGGCAACATGTATGCCATTCAACTATGATCCCTGACGTCCATTTCTGTACTGAATCCATAGTGGATGTTTCTTTTCTTTCTTTTTTCTTTTTTTGTCTTTCTTGCACTGATGTGCTAGCTGATGTTTATTTTGCTCCAATGTCTATTACACCATAAATGATTGACAAAAGGCTGCTTTTAGTTCTTGTAGTGCTCAGCAACTGACTCAAGGAATAATGTGCAACCAGAGATGTTACTCTAATCTGTACCTTTTAAACAAGCGTTCCTACATATCCGTACACAGCCTCCACTGTGTTCATTGTGTATTATGATCCGTTTCCCTTCAGGGTTGTCTGGAGAAGCTGAGGGACTGGTTTGCATCAAACTACCTTAGCACAGGAGCAGGGGTTGTCACCATGTTTATCCTGCAGGTACAGTACATTCAGACCATTTGTCTCATTATATATCCCAGTCACTGGTGTGCCAGCATGTGTTGTCCATTAGCTATCAGATATGTGAAGACTTGATGTGGCACCCTAGATCATTCAAAGATTGATTCATGAGTGGCCAGATTTGAAACCTACATAGATCCGGGCACCATTCTGAGGTTATAAAAATGTTGGCAGCTATTCTGGAGGTCATTGACTCTAAAAACAGCTAAATGTACCATTTAAATTCAACAAAGGCGTCATACAAACAACGATTTCTACATTTGAGGTAATCTTGTTAATCACCAGCCAGCCATCACTGTCCTATACAACTGATGTGTTAGGCAGCAGAGGAGGCTGTTACCAGAACACTGATATATCACTTTAAAAGATTAATGTGGAAGCAGGGGTTGTGTTAACCGAATATTTTCCGCAGTTTGCATTCCGAACATCGCAGAACTTTTGTCAGTGCACGATTTCCTGGCACACCGATAACAGTTTGGCTAACCATAGACTAATAAACTGAGTTTGCCTAGTTAACCTAAGTCAATTATTCACTTGTAGCTCCGTTTTTGGTCTCCACCAGTGCCTGAACAAAACTGTTTATTCATCTGCTAAATTGGTTAGTCTCCTACTTGTTAACTTGGAATATTTTGTTAAAATGTGCATTAAAATCAAAACAGCATGCTGAAAGCAGCTAAAATATTTTCTTTAAAGCTTCTAGGTGTCCATTATGAGCTCATTGTACAACTGATCCTGTTAGCTTTAAATATAATAATTTTCAGATTTAAGCTGCCACATTTGCACAGTTCTGTAAAACACAGCTTGTATTAGTTTGTTTGCTTAGTGACAGCTTAAAGAGAAGTTGTGTTTTGTGTCTTTGCTTAAACATTGTTTGATACTAGTTAATGGATATTTTTTTCTTGTCTTGTTTTCCACAGTTTATTTGCCTGTGTATCACCATCCCTCTCTTTTGCCACTTCAGCCGACATGGACTGGGTTACCAGTGAAAAACGCTCTGTCAAACTGCAGTCTGCAATGACTTGCCAAAGGTCAACGGGACGCCTTTCCCCTTTCGACTGCTTAATAATCTTTTCTGAATGCTTAAGGTCTGTTGTCATTTCCAGTCATTAAAAAAGAAATAGCTGGAAAATATCTTGGGATTTTAGATGATTATTTAGTTGATAGATAACATATGTATGATCTACTCAAACCCTCAAAGACCCCAAGATAATTCCACAAATTAGACGCCCAGCCATCCCTGGAACGTTTTGAGTTAGACCAAAGTCCCTTTCAGGTGGGATTTATTTCTCAAGGGTATGTGGAGTTATTACAGTAGTGATACAGTATTAGATGGATGCTATAATTAACCAAAATCACCACCTACAGTTTAAATCCTGTCTGAAAATGTCCCCTGTATTTCTAAAGTGAATCTCTGGGATTATCAACACACCATATGGGTCTATTTGTAAACCAATATAAAATAATCAGCTGGTCTATGGTAATGTTGTTACAGATAAGTGTTGTTCTCTTCTAAGCCCTGTTTATAGCCTATTATGTCTTTAAACTATGCTGAATTATCTGGTAGCTGTTTGTTGTCTATACCCTTAATACAGACTATTTTTTTATGATTTCTTTCTTTGTGTTCCTACTGAATGTTTTATTACAGATCATATTGTGTAGTTTGTAATTTATTCATATCCAACCTTGACTTCCATCAAGGATCCATTTTGAGTTCTAATTTTATGTCAGTTTTTGCACTTTATATTTGGACTGGTTTTGATCAACTGGAAAGGAAGACGGTTAAATTTGTGAGTAATCTTTTACTCTGTGTAATAAATCACCCAAATTTTACCCCCAAACATGTCAGCTGTATTCTGTTTGTGCTTTTGTGTGTGTCACTGTGTGGGTGCAAACACATCGCTGGAATATTCAAGATCCTCTCAGTGTAACATTTTTTTTATGGATTACTGGGGTTTATTTTTTTAGCAGAGTTGATTTAGCAACTGTACATACATACATTTGTGACATAACATTATGACCACCTTCCTAATATTGTGTAGGTCTCCCTTGTGCGTCCAAAACAGTTGTGACTCATCAGATAATGGACATGGGCCTTCTGAGGGTGTCCTGTGGTGTCTGGTAATAGAATGTTGTTAGTGGGGGCCTTTGGGTCCTATGTCTGGTCTGGTCTGGTCTGGTCTAGGTGGGTGGTACATGTCTAAGTAACATCCACATGAATGCCAGGTCCAAAAGTTTAACAGCAGAACATTAAATTTTCAAAACATGGTCAATGTTCTTCACTTCTGCTGTCAGTGGTTTATTATTTATTTGCCTTTTGCTCATTGATCTCTGCTAGGGTGAACAGAGGTGGAACTTGTTATATAATATTGGTGAAATGAACGAGTTTCGCGGCAGATAATGCATTATTTAGAGGCTGCATTTCGGTCCCCAAATCACTCCCACTATATGGATATACGCTGATCTAATTATCTCCAGAACGACTACAAATTACACAAATGTTATATGAGTGACTAAACAATCGCATTTCACGCCCACTCATTTGATATAGTGCGTTGTGTTTCATATATTTTGTTTACTGGGAACGCTGTCAGAGGTTTTTTGTTCTGTGACGTCTTTTCATTTCAGAATATATCGTTCAGCATTGAAGGGAGAAACACACAAGGTGTTGCAGATGGCTCTGTTCTGCTCTGACTACAGCACGCCGCAATCAAGACAGAAAGGAGAGGGAGAGGAGAGGACTGAGTCGTGACACACACAGGTTCGTGAGAAACTGAATGGAAGTTGAATGGAAGGCATGATAGATGTTCCAGGAGCTAGACTAACAGAATGTGTGTAAAACCCTCTGTAATTTATTCCGTTACTAAAGCAGACAGACTGAGCAGTAAAACATTTATCACATGAAATGCTGTAAAATAAAACTTATAGTTTTTTGTTTCTGCTGCTAGAGTTTGTGTAGCTGATGACCAGCTGCTAGAATAAATGACTTGGAGTTTTTTGGAGGTTGACACCTGGAGCTTTTCTAAGTGCCTGGAAGGAGTTCCCTCATATGGCACATGCCTGTTGGCTGCTTTTTCAACACTTCCAGGTTTCTGCTGGTCTGATTTAATCCTTGCGTTTCTTGGTCCAGTGTTTTCAGAGACGCCAAGGTGGAAGTGGCTCATCGCTCGCCATGCCATGTGCTGGTGCTGTGGCGTGCCGTGCTTGGTCTACCTCAGAAGGGGGTTCTTTGCACTAGTGTGACTACAAAGGTTTGCTCCGTAAGTTCTCCAAACTGCTGATCCTGAGATGTATCTGCTACTACAAATCTGAAGCATCGATTTATTTTGGATTTCTGACACTAGTATCTCTAAAATAGCAAAGTGAACTCTTGGTCATGCTTTCCTGGGGTGGAATTCGCAAAAGCCAGTTGAAGGAATGTCCTCTTGAAACTTCTCTACATGTGTGCTTTAATGTCAGTCTTAATTGAAAGGTTCTAGTCACAATATTTGTTCTATACCAACACTAGCCCGACACACAGCACAACAGATGGTCTCAAACACATTAAGGAGGCATAATATTCCCCCAAGTGACAACCTCGTTACACCTAGCAATGGCTGCATTAAGGAATCTAAAATCTGGTTTATTATACAATATAGGAAACAGCAAAGGTAAAAGTAACGCCACCCTGTCTATTCTGGACGCTGGTCTTGCCACATACTATGAGCCATCAGCCTGGATTACTGCAGCTGTCCTTTAACTCAAATGGCAGGTAGCAGTTAAGCGCCCGTGGCCGTGTGGAGGCTTTGATAATGAGGGTGATGATTATTTGAAAGCATCTCAGCGCTTGGCAGGGCCAGACAGGCTGCTTGTGGCTGGGTTGAGGATTTATCAGTGTGACACTGCGAGAAATCTCTGTTAACAACATCCTCATGCGGCGAGATGTTGAGCCTGATTGATGCCTTTTCTGATTTCTCCTGAAATGTTTCCACAGTCCCTCTCTTCCTCCAGCTTGGGGCACTCGGAGTGTGTTATCATGCGGTGACATATTCAATATCTGATCTGCTTGTTGGACTTATCACTTCATCTTAATAAACATCTGGGACAAGGACAGTTTGTACTGAAATAAACACCCTAACAGCAGAATGATTGAGGTAGAATTATGAAATGCCTTCAAAAAGGGCACGTACTGCAGGACAGTATTTACTGGTTAGTTTAATAATATATTTGTACAGTCCATCTCTTTAAGAGAACATCTGCTTGTTTTAAGGTTCGACAAGCTGAAGGAACAGAACCAGGTGAGGTAGAATCAGGCCTGGACCATGTTCAGTTGCTACAATCTGAGCTGAAGAATATTCAGGATATGCTGAACATGTAAGTATTGCTTTAAATGTTTCTTTAACCACAAATTCTACACAGAGCCTTCCCTCTTGGTCTGCCAAAACATGCAGCACATACATACAACCACAAGGTGGAAGCATCGTGCTCCTCATAAAACATATTAGCTGCACATGTCCGTCCTGTGTGGTCTGCATCTTCTCTGCTTTCTCCCGACAGCACTGGCTCCCACCTGAAACGGAGGCACACCTGTCATCTAGGTGACGAATCGTGCACAGACAGGAATGCTGTACAGTTGATTACGATATTCACCTTCTACTTTGGCTCACAGAGTGCAGAACTCCTGATGCCTGGCCCAGGGGTTAATTTGAGCCGGATCCTGCCGGAACAAGATCCGGCACCTCTTAATTTTGGCCTCCCTGTGTTCCGGTACCTATTTCGGCAGATCCGGCACCTCTCATAAAAAAAAGAAAAAAGAGAAAACACATAAAAAATGTTTAAAATAAAATAAAAATAAAATAATAATATGCATGTATTAATTTACAGAACAAATCCCAAAAATGACATGTTTTTTAAGATTTAACGTAATTTGAAATCAACAAACCACGCCCCCGTCACTACAGAAAAAAAATTAAACTTTTGAAATTCGCCGCATCTCAGGAGAAGGAAGAGAGGAAAAACCGTTAGGCATTTCGCAAAAATGTCAAAGAGACAGTTGAATTTACTGTCCTTTTTCAAGAAAAAGGACGAGTTGCATGACTCAAAACGAGTCAGAAAAGCCGGCGACGAGGGCAGCTGCAGCGGTCACGTTGAAGGTAAAAACCGGCTGCAGCAGGAGGCTAGCGCCGCTAGCCGGGTTCACCCACAGCTAGCCAAATACTTTATATTAATAGGCCGCCGTGCCAATCTTTGAACAATAATAATAATAATAATGGAAGATTTGTGTGATTTATAAAAAGCTCTTTTTTTTTTTTTTTTTTTGACCTGTTGAGAAATTAATTGCTGACTGTAGATAGCCTACTGTAAGTCCCACCTGTGGTGATGTGGGCATTTGCCTGTGCTGTGCGGAGTATAGCCTAAAATAATTGTAAATTATCGTCATAACATTTATACCATGGATATTATTTGAAATTGAGTCTTGTAAGTCCCACGGCGTGGCAAGTGGGCATTTGCATGTTGTTTTCAGCACGTTTTGTGTATACGTTCCGGGACCTGTGCCCGTCTCGTCATCCCGAGCTGTTATATGTACTTTGCGTTCCAGCACCTTATGATTTACAAATTAAGCACTGGCCTGGCCTGAAACTGGTTGGGGTACACGAACTGAAAACATGTACATTGAATTAAGCAATACACCGTGTGGTGAAGTTACTGGAACAACAACAGCTTTTATGTTCACAGGTAAGTTTGAACCACTAGTTGTGTTTGAAAATAAAGTGGTGCTATCTTAAAAAAGGACCAACAAAGATGTAAAAACTGATGCTATCAAGTTAGAAGTTTGTATTCATTTATTTGTTGAAAGATATGAGGACTGACTTGCTTCTGGAGGCAGCATCAAGAGGCCATTGGAGGAACTGCAGTTTTTGAATTTTTCAGCACAGGAAAACAAATTCCTCTAATTGCAGAGGAGTACCTGGTTGCTAACAAACCCAAGTCAAGTGTGTGCCACCTACAGATAGTCCAAATTAAAAAGCGTAACTCTACATCAGACATTTAGAAATGTGATGACGCCACTTGGATGAGTTGTGAAACATCCTCAAGAAAACTCCTATTACCTTAGTTTGAACTGTTTTTTTTTAGAATGTTTCTTCCTTCAGGCCATTAGACTCTTGAACTATCTGAAACTGGACTGAACATAGACAATAAACGCACTCACAACCACAATCATATCATAACCTATACTCAGCTCTTTGCACACATTATGTTGCTAATCAGTCAAATGTTTACAATAACCCTAAGTCGTACTCTGTTCTTACACATGTGCACTTTATACTCAGTTCCTGGTATAGTACTTAGTCCTATCTCTTCATAGTAGCTCTGTGGTCCTAGAGGAATGCCCTCTCATCTCAGTATGTACAACATCTGCTATATGACAATTAAAAAAAAAACTTTGACCTTTGACCTTCACATATAGATGTAATTGTGCTCATGCTGACAACATAACTTCATTTATATAAACAATTCCTGTTTCAAAGTCATATGTCATATATGTTGTCCAATTCAAAGGTTGCTTAGTATTATATGTAGAGAATGTCGTGCACAATTCCACACATTCACTGGAAGCAGCTGTCCAGTGCATTCACCATATTACACCTTTTTATGTATGCCACATTAAGACACATGAAAGCCAGATACATAGCACCGCAGCTAACTCCTACACATGCGCCACCTCCCGTTGGAGAAATAATTACTGTAATCTGTGTTTGTGGCCCGACTCCTTCTGCTTGCAAGCGGTGTTTTTCACCTCAGTCATCCTCCTCTTCCTCCCCCTCCCTTAGGATTCTTGGGTGCTTCTGTGTCATCCATTTTTAACGTAAAACAAAGCGGGTCACACAGGTAAGTGGGTCAGCGCACAGCTGAAGTTGCGAATCCCTCCGGCTTCGGCACATGGTGATGTACTGAACGTGTTGCCACTCTGCCACCTGATCCCCGTAGACACCAGACATGTGGAGGCAAGGCACGTTTCTCTGGAGGAAACTCATCCTGTGTGCCAAATGTTCCTACTCTGACACCATCACGCCCTGACTTAATTGAATTGTCTCTTGCAACAGATGAATTATATTTTGTTCTTCTCCGCTTGTCTTCTTCTGTCTTTATGTTGCAGCCACAATTCTGTAATCCTCAAGTCCAGTCTCAAGACGTCCAGTCTCAAGATGTTCTTTACTATCTTGATGGATGGCCATTTCATCCAGACTCTGTATGGCTTTGTTAGAGACAAAAATCCTCACAACTAAGAGGTGGCCCAGAAATATTACTTTTCTCAAAAACTACCTCTATTAATCTTTCCAGACCTATAGCAACATGGTTGACATTTCGTGGCTGACATTTTTGCCTCTACCCCTGCTGAATGGATTGTCATGAGATTTGCGTATTGCATGGGAGAGGAACAATGTATTCATGTTCCCCTCAAGAGGAACTGTAATTAGTTTGGCAGTCTCGAACGTTTAATCCTCCTCCTCCACCCTGGAGGTCGGTGTAAATAGGACTGAGCTTCACTAGTTATTAAGACGCTAAAGAAAGTTGCAAAGTGCGGAACATTTACTGAAGAGGCAGCCTCGTACTACTTTGACCTAAATGAATGTTGCATTGCTGTGCTTCTTTTCCGTAGCTTCAAATTTCACTCCACTTGTTGCCATTGGTGCGTGCTGCTGACAGCACATCTGTATTTCACACGCGCTTCCTTCACCATTCTTAATGTGAGCCATGTTAGGGGTTAGAGCCAGGGGTCATGTTGAGAAACAAGCAGACACTTCTTCATACTTATAACTTTTAGAGAATGTATACCCTTGTTGTGCATCGGCAGTGGGGACTGAGAATGATCAACATTCTTTAAACTGTCTTTTTAGTGTTCTTTTTTAGCTCCTGCTTCAAGGTAAGTACTTTAGTTAGTGCACGCATTAGTTTAGGTTTATTTTAAGGATACATTTTTATTGTAATAATTTATGTTGTATATTTAGTCGTGTGTTAGATGATCCTCAAGTGATCATTGCCAAAACCTGCTTTTAATGTAGTCACTAAAACGTGATGAATTGGGAGAAGATAATAATAATAATAATAATAATACATTTTATTTATAACGCACTTTACATCAAATCAATGACCTCATAGTGCTACAATGCATATAAAACAACATAAAGACTTTAAAACTAGCATAAAAGAATTAAAAGAGAGAGATTTAAAATGGCAGTTTTAGCCATAGGCTTTTGTAAAAAGATGCATCTTAAGGTTTTTTTTTAAAAGAGTCCACAGTCTGTGGTGCCCTTAGATGGACAGGAAGAGTATTCCACAGGCTGCAGCTGAACAAAAGGCGCGGTCACCCATGGTTCGCAGCCTTGTCCTTGGAGGCTGGAGGAGGTTGGCCTGTACAGTACGGAGATGGCGTGAGGAGGAAAGGGGGGTGATGAGTTGTTTGAGGTAACCGGGGGCAGTGCCATGGAGGCACTGGTGGGTCAGAAGGGAAACTTTAAATTCAATCCTGTACTGGACAGGAAGCCAGTGGAGGGATTTGAGGATGGGTGTGATGTGGTGGTACTTCCGCACCCCCATCAGGATCCTGGCAGCACAGTTCTGGATGTATTGCAACTGCTTGATGTTCTTGCCTGGGATCCCGATGAGGAGTGCGTTGCAGTAGTCCAGCCTGGAGGAGACAAAGGCATGGACAAGTTTTTCGGCATCCCAGAAAGTGAGCATGGGGCGGAGTTTTGCAATATTCCTGAGGTGAAAGAAGGAGGTTTTGCAAAGGTGTTTGATGTGCGCCTTATAAGTCAGGTGAGGGTCCATTCTGATACCGAGGTTTGTGACTGAGGATGAGAGGTGGATGTCATGGCCGGAGAAGGTGATGCTGGTGGTGGTGGATGACCAATCTGGTGTGGAGTGCCAACAAGAATGGCTTCCGTTTTTGAGCTGTTGAGTTGCAGGAAGTTACCCGTCATCTACGCCTTTATCTCTTTTAGGCAGATGGAAAGTGTGGAAAGGGCTGCAGAGGAGTTTGGGTTGGTTTTGATGTAAAGTTGGGTGTCATCAGCGTAGCAATGGAAAGATATTCCGTGCTGGCTGATGACATGACCAAGGGGGAGCATGTAGAGCGTGAAGAGGATGGGGCCAAGGACTGATCCTTGGGAGACACCACAGGTGACAGAGTGCATGTCAGATTTGGCACCACCCAGGGATACATACTCAATTCTGTCTGTGAGATATGATGTGAACCAGGCCACGGTAGTGTCAGAGAGTCCAATGGAGGAGTGGAGAAGAATGTGATGGTCCACGGTGTCAAAGGCTGCAGTGAGGTCGAGAAGAATGACAAGTGATGGAGAGCCAGCATCAGCCGTCATCAGTAGGTCATTTGTGACCCTGACCAGGGCAGTTTCTGTACTGTGGCCAGAGCGAAAACCAGACTGGAACTACAGACTGTTTGTTATGAGGTGGTTGTGGAGTTGGGCTAAAACTACCTTTTCCAACACCTTTGACAGTAAAGGGAGGTTGGAGATGGGGTGGTAGTTGGCAGGTTTTATTTGAGCCTCTATGTGGCGTATGTTGCACAAAACTATGTGACTATAGTTTGATATTATACCAACTGCCAGCTATTACATGACTTTAGCATTCCTACCCTGAACTTATTATTAGTTCTTGGGAGAAATCCAGTCAGTCCTACCTTGAGAGTCCCTAAACATATTTGGTTCACAGGGTTTCTGAGCACAAATCTTGAATCATTTTTTTTAAAAAAAATGAAATAATACTCATTTTAAAAGCAAGAATTTCAGGCAGAACTAGCTTATAGTGTTTTAGGTTGGAATAAGGCAACAGGTAAACTGAAGTGAAACTGAATAACTTCAAATCCTAAGGAATCCAAGACAAACAATGTAGTTTCAGATGCCGCCTTGATTATTTTTTTTTTTTTTTTTACAGTTCAGACTAATTGGACCAATATAATTAAACACATGCACCTGGCTCAGGCTTCCTTTCCTCTAGACATTTCAGGGCCTATAATTAAACACTGCTGAACGAGACGAGCACACAGTGGTGGCGCAGATCGATGGCATCAGATGGCCTGCTGGATCAGGGAGAAGGTGAGAAGCCAATTGAGTTTTCCTTATAGAGGCGTCTGCTCCCCAGTGAGTACTCATAATAATCTGCTCTCAAACACACACGCACACTTAACCTCAAATGCTGACCAGCAAGGGAGGAAAATATGTGCTAAGGTTAATGCTGACGTGTCTCACTAATGCAGAGGACTTAATGTTCACAGTGGAGATGGGATTTATGGATCTTTGAAGGGAGCTAGATCTTGTGGATCCATTTCTTTCAAGGAGCCAGTCAAAACATTTTGTCCCTTTGGGATTTATTTATTTGTAAAATGCGGGAAAGCTTTGGATCTGTATCATTCAAACTTGGACATCCCACCACCAGTGAAAGTGGGGACATGAAGGTGTGTCATGGAAATCTATCTAACAGACTTTTTTGCTATCACCATACAGTTGGTAAAGAAAATTCAGAGCCACACCAATCTCTGTACGTTACATCCTCTTGGTAACATGAGCACCTGAGTTAGAATTAATGGCAGTTCATTATCTTATAACATAATACAGTAATGTTTCATTTTGATAATAATTTACATGGAGTATCATCATTATTCCTGCAACTGAACAGTTTGTTCTAATAGTGTGAATGCCTTACATCCAATTAGTAACTTAGTTGCTACTTGAATTCTTTTGGCTTTTATAGAAGATGCTTCTCTCTAACAGCAGTACAAAATGTAGAACAGACAAATCAATGTTTTGGAATCAGAAGCCATCGGGAGAACACATATAGTAATTTGCAATTCTAAAACTCTGACATATTATATAGATATTAAAAAATAAATAAATAAAACTTTTGAGATAATAAACTGCAAAGGTGGCAGCGGAGTGTTTCAGTCTGTTGCAGGTTCCAGCTGGACAGTGCTAATGGGAATTGCTGCCAGTTTGGCAGGATTTACATAGTAATGGGCCAACTCACCCTCTAGACCCAGAGATAGTTTAGCAAAGTTATCATTTGACTGACAGTTGGACAAAAAAATAAGTAAACCGTGCAGAATTTCTTCCTCTTTATATAGTGTTGCAGGCTCTTTTGTGGCCCCCCGACAAGTTTTGTTGTGCAACTGAATCAGGTCAATGATAAGAGGCTTTGAAAACTGACAATATTTGGAACAGTGCTCAAGTTTCATGTCCAGGGGAAATAATCATGAGAGGACTACAAGTTGTTTTTACATGGATAAGCCCTCTGCCGATTACTGCTAACTATGGATAATTAATGTGCAGGGATAAGCGGCATGGCTCGGCAGATTTGCATTCTGTTTGAAGTTAACCCAAATGCTGTCACGTAACGTATTTGGGGTTTATCTTATACAGCCACAATGGATTCATCTTGAAACACATTTACTTTGAGTCAAAGTACATTTCTGTGTTTATAAAGCCCTGTGGTGAATGTCGCCACCAGTGAAGGCGTCAGACACCATGACCTGCAAATACATGCAGGTGCTTGAAAGCTAAGGTCATAGCGAGCCGAGGACGAGCAGAAGGAAATCAGGACTTTAACCACTTAAAGTATATTCGGCACAATAAAATATAATCTACAGTAATGCCATGAATAGATGTATCAGTTATTTCATCCAAAGTGCACTAAAGAAAGAAAGTCAATGAATGTGCACTATTATGCTTCAAAACAGCACTAGTTCTCATCAGTGCCCTTGACACCGTTGGTTGCTCCAAGCATGTTGTGTTAGCTGCCACAGTTCTTGGGAGGATTTAAGTTGTCTCACGGGGCCTTTCCACCAATGGTTCTGTTCTAGTTTGAAAACCTAAATATCAACTGCTCTCATTGTTCCCACTGAAAACAAGAGGACGACAGGCAACAAAAGTTTGTTCCCAGTGGCCGCTGCAAAACAGTAGGGTCTAAAGCACGCTGAACTGATATGATCAGCAGGTTTGTCGTATTTGAAAGGGAAAATGAATAAAAGCCCATTTGTCTGGTGCATACTGCGTTCATTCACTGTGTGTCTGCACACTATCACAGGGCTCATGTCTGTATGTTGGACTTAAGTTAATATCAATGCTAAAAGCATGCAGGTAAACAATACAATGTCCTCCATATTGCTTGGTCAGAAAGTCACTTACTATGATGATGCAGTGTGCTACAAATCTGTGAAAATTGGGGACACACCTGTTGTCCAAGAAGCAGAACTTGGCCAATGGCAAAGCAGCAGCAAATCCGTGTCTTCTATCTCTCCATGAACTCCCAGGCTTCAGCAGGTTCTTCTTGTGTAGGGTCTTTATCTTTTGTGATCACTGCCCCAAAGCCCAAATGAATCTGGGGTCAATGTCATTGCAGGGTGGATAATGCAAGCATGTGAAGTGGTAAGAACATTTTTACTGTACTACACAGACTGTAAATATATACACTGAAGTTCTGTGTCCTACACTAAATCATAGATTCAGGTTTCTAATCTTGTTTGACATTGTTGTGAAAGCTGAGCTACGATTGATCGGACACCAGCGTGTTATGACTGTGCCTAATCAACTAATCTGGCAGTGAACACAATGAACTGATGAACCCCACTATCTACAGAGGACTGTCAATACTGTTCCTGAATGCATCTGTGTAGATGCACATAGAGGACATAGTCTTCTTCCGCTGCAAGTCTGCTAACATGCTTGTTGTAAACACACTCTAAATCTTTAATTCACCTCCATCGTAATTTATCATCATGACAACTGACTAATTTAATCACAGACTGTGATGGTCAAAGAGAAGCATAGTTTTACTGTTACTTTCTCTGTGTCAGATCCAATACTTTCAGTATCTTTACATACAAGTCAACAATTACACTTGAATTTCATTCCACTGCTTCTGTGATTTCTAATATTTTTTTTCCCACTCGTCTGTGCTCTGGCTTTTCATTGTTCCTACTAGTTTTGCTGATCATTATTAAATCTAACAAAGTTAATTAAATGGAGACTTTATTAAAACTAGCCCTACAGATTTTTACAGAATGTTGTAGCTAGTTTCTCCAGCTGCTCTAATTATATTTCATATATATTCATGTAAGAAAATATTTGAGTCGTTGGCCGTATTTAACTTAAAATCCTAGCCTCTGCAGGCAGGCATAGTTTCTTCTGTGAGTTTCAATAATGTGCATGCTGTTATGAGAATGTCTGAGCCAAATCTGAGTTATTGACTCAAATACGAGCTACACAGATCTGTGTCTATTTTAGTTCAGTGATGCTCACAGGGTGAGTTGAGGAGTTTGAGGGCTGGGGGTGGGGGGGCCTCTTGGTGTGCGTCACGACTCGTCACATATCTAAAAACAGCACCCTGAACACGTGAACAACACTCATGACCACCGTCACTGCAGACACACCGTTTTTACACCCAGCGTACTGTGGGGATAATCTGAATCCTGCAGCAGTTCATCTAATTGTGACTGAACGCATCGACCTGCCGGTTCAATAATGTTGCCCAATTTCACAGAAAGGCCTCAGGACAAAGGCCTCAGAGACTGGTGATGAATAGCAGCAAGCAGCTGTTGTGATGAATTCTGTATTCAGTCAAGATGGTCAGAAAGTGCAACTGTTGCAGAGGTGTTGTACACATACTCCACAAACAAACCATAGAGCTGTAATTATAAAGCGTGTTTCACTCCATCAGTCTCACTCTGAGCTTGACAGTTTGTCTCCAGTGTGACACTTACATGAATCAGTGCAGCAAAAATAGCTCAAAAAGATGTTAAAGTTAACACATGTCTATTAATGCCATTCTAATTAACATTTTTATCGTCAGATTGAGTCTGATTATAGACTTGATTTGTAGCGAGAGAGCTCAATCACCCAACCACAGTGCTCCAATGCTGTGAAGCATCTCACATGACTCACATGACTCACATCACCCTCCTGTAAGGTGGTGTCTGCGCTGCTGTCATCAACCCCACATAGATACTCGTATTTACCTACGGAAATTAATAGATTCTACCTGCCCAGCACCATACAGCACAAAGACCGGGGGCAGATTTAGTTATTTCAGGGCCATAGGCAAACTCAGGTAAGACTTCAGACTTCTGTTCTTATTTTCAATATTTCACTAACTGAGAAAGTTAGTACTGGCACTGTATCCAAAACACTAGTTGAAAGAAGGGCAAATGGTTTGTAGAGATTCTTGATTCTTCTGGTCCAAAAGACTGATGGGGACTTAAATAGGAACATCAGTGGGTGTTGCCTAGCTGAAACGTGCATGTCTACAGTCTGTAAAAGACCAGATACTCACCTCCTTTGATACTGTTTTCTGACTGTTTACCTGTTTCACCCCCATCTACACCTTGTCACTGGAGCCAATTATTGGTCAGTCTTTTGAACTGAAGAAGCAACTTGGATGAGTGGCAAAATATCTTCAAGAAACAGTCCAGTTGTCTTTTTCAAGTCTGTATTACATTGATGTAGCATATTACAGATGAATCAAATGCATTATATTAAACTGAAATCCGACACACTAACATACACAGCATGGCCCTCCCTTCCCCTCGTCTTCTTTCTCCCACAAAACCCTCACCACAGATCAGACAATCTCAGTGCTGATGGAAGCGGCAGCAGCACATCATATTGTAATCAGTTTCCGCTCATCGCAGACAGTCTTGGTAGATTATTCTGAACGGGTGTAAGTGCAAATGGAAATAGAAATAATTTTTTCTGTCTGGTTGTTATTTGCTGTAAAACCATGATATGCTTGTCCCGGTTGTTTTCGAGTACAAAGCTCTCTCAGATGAAATTTATTTGGTTATTCCATGATAAGATCAGACCTGGAAGTGATGCAGCGGTTATAAAACCTCATCAGATGAACAGACCACTCTGTGAGGGGAGAGAGGAAAATTTAATAGTGGTGCTTGTTGACTGGTTTCTTGTTTTGAAAGTCATTTCTTTGCGCGGCACAAAGCGATATGAGTGTTAATGGGGATGAGAAGGATGCTGCTGAACCCGCTGCAGATGGCTGTCAACAATCACTGATCTGACACCATCCATGCCAAAAAATTATGCGAGAACTAACAAAACACATGAAATCATTAGCCATGATAAATAAACACCCTGCACGTGTCGTGAATAATCATGATCATTAGATGAAGTCAGGCTGCACATATAGATTAACACAACACGTTCTATTTTAATGAGACTGGGGATGTATTATTCAAGAACGATTCAATTACAATACTTATTATCATTTCCTACTTTTTACTTTGAAAGGGGATGTAAGCACAATGAAATGAATGTAAGCTGATGGGTCTGACTTTGAATAAATTATTCGTCTTGTTTGGAAATGTCCGGCCTACATTGTTGTTTTGGGATAATTAACATGTTTAATAATTGGATGACCCCAGTGTTGACTATATTGTGTTCTGAGGAAGAAGTTCTTGCTGGACCATTTCCAGTCACTAGCTTTTACATTCCAAAGAACACTATGCACAGTATCTTCAATAGCTGAGCTTTTAAGTCACGGACAATGAAGAGATAAAGTGAACAACTTCACAGCAGTTCCCTGGAAGGTTGTTTAAAGTCACTCTGAGAAATACAGGAAATGTTGGAGCCAGTTCAAGGATACACCACCAAAAGCATAAATTGTGAAACTTAATCACAAAGTCACTCCTGGCATGCACTCAGCATTACAGACTACGGATATATAAATGCATCCGTACAGGAGGAACCAAGGTTAGAATTTCCCTTTTAAATCAATGAAGGGCAAATACATCTTAACACCTAATTCATGGCAAATAATATTATAGACAGTCTGAAGACGGGTAATACTAAATAACCATCATCCGCCTCGCAACCTTTCCAGTCCACTTATTCACTTTGAACACTTCGGTCAAACATCAGTATATATGTACTTAAATTAGGGCCTTTGGCAGGACAGGAAGGCTCATAGGTTCTTGACTCTTGATAAGGTATCAGAATACCATGGGCCCTCATTTATAATGTGGAGAGTTTTGATTCCAGTAAAGAGGTGTGAGATAAAAAAAAGAAAAAACAGCGTTTGCATGACTTGGCAATCTCAAAATTCTCAAAAGTGTGAATATGTAGTGATTGCAGGTTTGTGCCTGAACCTCATTTACCAAAGATCCAAACTAGCTATTGCTAATATTAAAGGGGAACTACTGTTTTTTTACAACCTGGACCATATTTCTAGCATAAAATATAGTCGTTTACTCACCAAAATAACTTTTGTGTCATTTGCACTCGTTTAGGAAATAATTAGATCAGCTTATATCCATATAGCGGGAAAGACAAGACACCGCAACGCAGCCTCTTAATAACACATTATCTGCAGCGAAACTCTTTCATTTCGCCAATATTTTGTTTTGATATGCTAGTGCTATTCCCCGTTGAGTCCAGAGTTACCTGTTATCATCATCTGTGGTCTGTAGATTGACCTCGGATGATGTCTTCTGACCTGTATGATGCCGTCTCTGAGTGCTGCGCGCACCCACGACGGCCGGCTTGCTTATCTGTAATTTGCTATTGCTAGTTTTTTGCAACATGGCTGAATGTTTTTCAGATTCTGAGGTTGTGGATGAATCAAAATCTTCACTGTGTCAGTGACACGTTTTACCTCTAATCACAATGATTTAACAGAAAGAGGGAAAGCTGATAGACCCTGACACATGCAGAGAATGTCAAAGCAAATGCCTCTTTTATGTGGTTTTAGTCTGCTTCACAAATCTGCTGAGGGCATCTTGCTCATAAAACATTTATGAACTGACATTTTAACATGATTTATCCAGTACTGCGTGCATCTATGGGTACTGGTTAGCAGTCTTCTGTCTTACCTTTGCTGGCACACCACACCACGAAGCATGACTAAAAGCTTCTCCATCACTGAGCTCCTCAAAATCCCAAAACACAGCTGTTGCAGCACAAACTTCCTCACTTAGTTTGTTTTTTATCCGGTCCAGTTAAAAGCCCGATATAAATATCATAAGACTTTAGAGAAGCTAGGAAGTCACTTCACTGCCACGCGATAATATTGTGATGATAGACTGATCAGCCACAACATTAAAACTACTGTTGAGTTTGTGACAATTCAGTGTTCTGCTGTTAAACTTTTGGACCTAGCATTCATGTGGATGTAGAACCCATCTAAACCAGACCAGACAGCCCCGCCTCATAGCAATGACACTCCTTGATGGCAGCAGCCATCCCCAGCAGGATGCAGCCTGACACAGACACACACAAAACCACTTTAGGAACAACTAAAAAAACATGAAGAACAACACAAGGTGTTGACCTGGCCTCCAAATTCACTAGAACCCAAACTGATTAAATATCTGTAGGATGATCCACAGAGGCCCCTCCCCTCAACTCAAAAGACCCAAAGGCCCCCACTAATAACATTCTCTTGCCAGACACCACAGAAGGCCCATGTCCATTCTCCGATGAGTCACAACTGTTTTGGAGGCGCAAGAGAGATCAACACAATATTATGGTGGTCATAATGTTATGCCTGATCAGTGTATTTGTAGACAGTACTGAAACAGCAGTGATGTTGTACTTAGGGTTGTACCGATCCGATCACGTGACTCGGAAATCGGGGCCGATCACGCAACTGAAGACTCGATCGGGACTCGGACGTTACGACCCGATCAGAGATCGGTTTTATATATATTTATTTAGTCACTATTTGTATTAGATTGTTGATATATGGGCTATTGGTGATTCAAAAAAATAAAAAATAAAATGAGTATTTACTACCACCGTTTACGGCATGCGCATGTGCAGAAGACCAGCATGCTAGTTTGTTTTGAAGCGGAGTGGCGAGTTGTGGCGCACCATGTCTGCTGTGTGGAAGTATTTTAAAGTATGTGAGGAGAACGATGCAGTCGCAAACTGTCAAATTTGCAAAGTTGGAATATCGAGGGGGACAAAGCGTCGTTTAATACCACAAACTTAATTCGGCACTTAAAAAACAAACACAGAGTATCGGATCGGGACTCGGTATCGGCAGATACTCAAAAGTCAAAGGACTCGGACTCGGATCGGGGGCAAAAAACCCTGATCGGAGCATCCCTAGTTGTACTCCTGTTTTTCAGATGAATGAGTGAGGGGAAATAGTTTGAGGAGGTGAGGCAGAAAAAATCTGGATTGTTCTGGGAAATGCTGCAGGAATGGTTTCATCAGCTGCATGGAAGGTGAGCACAGAGTCACACTGAAACAACTTTAGGACTCGAAATCCCTCTTTATTCCGTGTTTTCTTATTTGAGCACTAGTGCCTTTCTCAATGAGCAAGGGTACAGTTTCTTTTTTCCCCTAACCTAACCCTAACCCCCTAACCCAAGCTTATTTGGTTATATCTACAAAACATACGTAGAGTTTTTAGTTGAAGGGAGGGGCTACTATAAAAGGCAGAGAAAGTGCCGCAGAAGCCTCATTCCTTCTCAGGACCTCGACGAGACAGGTCACAAGTTGGAGCTCTCTTTCTTTCGCTCTCTATTTGCATTGTTGTGTGCCTAGGCTTGAAAAAGACCCACAGGGGTCGAAACGTCGCCTCATAGGCACACACACTTTGATTTAAATTAATAAATAAATAAAGAGAGTAGTTTTAAGTTAGTTTATTTACAAAAAATAATTTAATTCATTTTTTCAGTTTATTAAAAAGACAGTTTTATTTTTTATTTTGTTTTTGTTTTTTGTTTTTTTAAAGATAGATATTTAAGTTTTGATTACTATAGAATACCAAAGGCTACATTGACAACATAAAGATGAGACCCCGCTGGGTCGATGATGGAGACGGGTGGACCACCGTCACCTATAGGAGAGGACGTGGTCGCACCCAGCAGCAGTCTTGGGACCGGGGAGCAGGGGGTCGCCGTGGGATGGACCGCGCACGTCCCGTTTCTTGGAACAGGAGACGGGTTCAGTCCCCTCCCCCTAACCCCTAAGGAGATGGTCATCAAGTCTGGGTTGGAACCCCTGCACTGGGACCACAAATCGTTTGTGGAGATATACACCAGCGAGCGTGTGCCCCACTAGTGTACGAAGGTGGCAGTGGTCCTGGGGCATGTCCTTCAGGAGATGGAGAGGCGGGGGCTTTGCTTTTCTCGAAAGCTGGACAAGTACAGGGAAGTGGGAATGCCCTGGTTGGAGAAGTGCATGCGCCATCTCCCCGGAACCCTCAAGACCCCCACAGAGAAGGTAAAAGTCATGGTCTTTCTCTCCTCCGTTGCCTTGCTGGAGAACAATGAGTATGTGGACTTCAAGGCACTGGAGGCTCTCCTGAAGGACATGCCGCTGACGATGGCAAGGATGCAGGAGCTGCTCCTGCTCTCGAAGTACGTCCTGGAAAAGGGGACGCCGTTTAAACTCTGGCGTCTCCATGACACCATCCCCACCAGAGTGCAGACGGCAGCGGCCAGCTCCTTGCATCCTCCGCCAAGCAAGAAGCCGCGAATTGAAACAGACGACCAGCAGGACCAGAGCGACGTGCAGGCTGTGGAGGAGGAGGACCGGCCAACCACCGTCAGCAGGAGCGCCGTCCGCTTTGTGCCACCCAACTGCAGGCCAAGGTGGTCTGCTGAAGAGATGGCACTCATTAATACGGATCCTGTTGTCACACACAAAGAGGCCTACAAGTCTTACCTGTTAGGCTGTGAAGCAAGAACATTGCCAGCCAGGACCTTCAGGGCCTTTGTCCACAGGCGCCAGATAATGATTAATGACAACTGAGTGTCTGTGTGTTTTGTGTGTGTTGTGCGTTTGATGTGAATAGTCAAGTTTTTTGATTTTACTCTTTTGTTTGGTTTGCCAGGGTCTCTTCCACTCCAGACTTTGATACTGCTTATTCTTGTACATCCTGTACAAGTTCATTCAGTTCATTAGATATTCACTACATCTGTTAAACCTGGAGCTATTGTAGGTACTTCTAGGACCCAGAACCAGGTCCACTGTTCTCTCAGGTCCACTTAATGGCCCTGCTGTGAAAATGTCACCGTATGGTGCACCATATTTATCATTTTCCGTTCATTTCCATACCACAAAGAGCTTTGAGCAGAACAGAAGCTCAATAAAGCCAGTAGCTGCTGCCGCCGTGTCACATCTGTGGAGCTTAAATAAATCCCTGCACTGCTGTGAATCTATACTGGTTCTCAGACAAATTCAGAACAACTATTATTGAGGCATCAGCATAAACTAGGAGACAAGGGTCTATAACTGCTGAGAAAATGCTTTTTTAAATCAAATTGTTGTACCAATTCTATCTGCACAGCAGCACTGTCATGTCACTGCCACTCTGCTGCTCTCTTTTTCTTCTGCTTTGCCAGTTTTTCACTCGGTGTTAAAGTGATGATCGTCAACTCAAACCCTGTTAGTGTTTTTTGATGACCTGTTTGCTGCAATAGCCATTCAGTGTATTCAAGTATTATCTTTTGGCAGAAACGGAAAATAGGTTTACTGTTACTTTTATGCTAGCGAGCTAAGACATTATGACCAACCCTGCCTGCTATGCTGCTGGTCCTTTGTCAGCAACCAAAAAGCTCTGACCCACTGAGCTGTTTATTTATTGCCAAATTTTGTTATTTCCCTGTATATTTTTACTTCTCTTGAAAAGAAAACCTCAGCTCTAATATTTATTAATGATTTTCTCCAGTGCTTATTTCAAACAAGTTATTACAGAATATTGGGTTCATTTGTTTAATTTTGTCATTTTCCATTTCTACATGTGCAACAAACATATATTTTATATTTGTGCAGCCCCAACAACCACTACTGTGCCAAATCCTGGTTGATAATCAGTGACAATGGCCCTCGTCACTCCCTCCGACCATCGTTCCAACAGAGATAACCACCAGTGATTAGATCTGAGATTAGAGCAGTAAATTCAAGTATAAATCTCCTCTAATTAGCCATGATAAATTCTGGTGAGAGCAGCCATCAGATCCACCACGTTCGTGTTCTGGCAGCTACAGTAGATTGGAATATTTAGGTCAAGATGATCCAGTGTGTGTCTCTTGAGACAAGCAGGAGGAGTCTCAACACTTGCTAATGGGATTCCTGCCTAATTCTCTTGCCAAACATTCGTCAAAAGGGAAACTTGACTTGGACAGAAGGCGCACTGCTAGAAATAGCCATAAACAGCCAGGAAGTAACTCTAAAATATTCATGTTAACCCACTAAAGTTGGAGAAAAACATCACGTCAGTAATTTGTTATTTGGGGAAATGAGTTAATTCAGGGGCAGCACAGTGTTCTAGTGGTTAGCACTGATGCCTCACGACAAAAAGGTTCTGGGTTCAAATCCATGGGCCGACTGGTCCTTTCGGTGTGGAGTTTGCATGTTCTCCCTGTATCTGCATGGGTTCTCTTCAGGTACTCCAGCTTCCTCCCTCTGTCCAAAGAAATTCTGGTTAGATTCATTGGTTCTAAATTGGCTGTAGGTGTGCATGTGAGTGTGAATGGTTGTCTGTCTCTCTGTGTTAGCCCTGTGATAGGCTGGAGACCTGTCCAGCTTGCCCGATGACACCTGGGATAGGCTCCAGTCAGTCAGTTTGGTTGAATGCATTCATTAAATATTATATTATTGACAAGAAACCTGCCTGAAGACTGTCATAATTGATAATGTTATGATTTAGCTTCAGTTAATGTCTTTGTTTCCTTTGTGTCTGACTTTCTGCTACATACTGTACGCTTGTATCTGAGCCTTTATATTAAGATTTCTTTCACTTTTAGGTAGCTGCTAGTCAGCAGTATATTATTTTCAGTATTTGTGTCTTAAACTGGAAGATGGTTTTAAGACTATGACACATTTCAGATTAGACTACATGTATTTGCACAGGTACAGCCACTAAAGGAACACATGAATCACATCTAAACAAACAAACAAAAAGTCTTGCCGTCTGAAATCTAGAAGAATTAGATGATGATTTTGTTGGCCAGTTCTTTGTAAGATGGACAAGGACAAGGATGGTTGTGTTATGAGAGTGTGGTCATTTGTGCTAAAACTCAATTGGACGTATTTTAGGACTGAGTAGCTTGTATACTCTGTCACATTAAAACAAATTTATAGCCGAGCGTCAAATGTATGCCAAACATATGATGTAGCTTCTTACCCCAACTCATAGACTACACAGTGGGCTGCATTGTGGCCTGACATGCACTCCCCTCTTCTGTTTTCTGCAGTTACTGCTAGTCAACATTTATTAGCCTCAACTCCAACAGGAGCCATTCGCGATTACAACAGTGCACTGCACCAATGAAACTCAGCTACTGACCAGGGAGTTGAGGTTGACCGTTGTGAGAGTACAAACAAACCTCTCCTTCTGTTTTCAGATTTAGACAGCGACTCATCATTTATTGTTGATTTCAAGAAAGCCCTACAGTCAGTTTGCTCCCCCTGCCAGATATGTATTCTCAAAGTAAGCAAATTTGACTAGATTAAACTATTTCTATGAAGGGAGTTTTTGTAGTGTAAAGAATCAAGTAACACGTAAATACATTTAATTGAAAGTGTTATTCATAGAAGCTCCATAAAACATTTTTAAAAAGGACACAGAAGTGAAACTCACAAAAAAAATATTATTAATCTTTTACTAATGACAAATCCATATCTTTGTCAGTTATTTCAAAAACTGTTTCGTTTAACCTCAGAATACTTGTTTACATCAGAAAATATCAGTGCAATGTTAGTCAGCCTAGATGCTGAAAAGGCATTTGACTCGGTGGGGTGGGAATATTTATACAGGGTACTTGCAAGATTTGGCTTCAAAGATGGCTTTATTAAATGTATTAGAGCGCTATACTTTTCTCCGACGGCCACGATCAGGGTGAATGGACACCTGTCGCAAACTATTCATTTGGAAAGAGGGACACGCCAAGGCTGTCCCCTGAGTCCGACCCTATTCGCATTATTTATTGAGGCCCTCGCTCAAGCAATTAGAGAGGACTCCGGGATAAAGGGGACTATGATTAGAGGAGAAGAACATAAGATTTGTATGTTTGCGGATGATGTTCTGCTTTTTATTACAAGCCCAGACTCAAGCATCCCTAAATTGATGTCCCTGCTAAAAAAATATAATTTATACTCTGGGTATAAGCTTAATATCCAAAAAACCCAAACCCTTACATTTAACTATATTCCCCACCCAGATATTAAAGGGAAATACAATTTTAAATGGGACTCGTCCAAAATAAAATATTTAGGAATAAACCTTACTAAAGATATGTCAAAACTTTTTGAAAATAACTACGGCCCCATTAATAAAGAGATCAAATCTGATATTTCTAGATGGACCCTCCTCCCATTGGATATGAGTAATAGAATAGAAATTATTAAAATGAACGTGTTGCCACGGCTTCTTTATCTCTTCCAGTCTCTGCCTCTAGAGGTACCCCAGAAACAATTTGATGAGTGGAATGCCTGGATCTCAAGGTTCATTTGGAACAGTAGAAGACCTAGGGTTCAGTTCAAGACTCTGCAGCTAAAAAAAGAGAAGGGAGGGAGAGCTTTACCATGTTTGCAGGATTATTATTATGCTGCACAGTTGAAACCCTTGGTATCCTGGTGCTCTCCAAATTATGAATCTAAATGGAAATGCTTGGAAACTACACAGTTAAAAATTCCAATACAGTCTATAATAGGAAACAAACACCAAGCAGAAAAATATTATAACAATTTGAATCAATTGACTGTATTCACTCTGAAACTATGGTTTAAGGTCTTGAGGAAGTTACAAATAGAGAAACAGGTTAGAGTCTTGAATTGGATAGCATATGATCCAGAATTTGAACCTGCTAGATTGGACGGGGGCTTTAAACAGTGGGTTAGGAGAGGGATCACGTCCTTTTGTTCCCTCATCTCAAACAGTAAATTTCAGAGTTATGAGTCAATTTCAGCCACATTTGGACTGGAGAAGCAGGACTTTCATAGATACCTGCAAGTCAGAGACTACTATAATAAAAAATTACAAATCAATTTCTATATTTCATGAGGCATATAAAAAGAAAGATAATAAAAAGTTGGTCTCAAGAATATACGGAAGTATACAAGCCTCTAAGAATCACTCTACGTTATCCATTAAACAAAAATGGGAGAAGGAGTCAGAAACAAAAATATCAGAAGAGACCTGGATAGAAATATGTGAGACACAAGCGACCACTGCAAATTCGAGATCTTTAAGAGAGTTCGGTTGGAAGAATGTAGTGAGATTTTTCATAACTCCTAAATTAACAGCACTACGAACAGGCACACAGAGTCGAGGCTTTTGTTGGAGACAATGTGGAACCCCTATGGCTAACCATGTTCATGTTTTTTGGGCCTGTCCGAAAATCCAGTTATTTTGGAAGGAGGTGTCAACCGAGATAAATAAAATAATAGGGGTGGATTTAGATTTTTCTTTTGTTATTTTATATCTCGGTAAAATTCCAAAAACAGTCTTGCATAAGGACAGGTACTTGTTGAAGATTCTTCTGGCCAGTTGTAGGAAAGCCATAACCAGAAAGTGGTTGCAACTAGATCCTCCAACATTGATCCAGTGGCACGGGATTATTCACGAAATTTACTGTATGGAGAGACTTACTTTTGTTTTAAGACTTCAGTTGGAGAAGTGTATGGAACGCTGGGAAAAATGGTTGGAATATGCACCTTGAATAGTGCGACATTTGACTATGATGTATGCGTATGTATGTATGTATGTATGTGTAATTGAATATTTTGATTTTAACTGTACTATCCATGATGATCTCATGTTCTATGTTCATGTAGATAAATAAAAAGTAAAAAAAAAAAGAATACTTGTTTAAAATGTAATATATAATATAAATTGATTCGGAATTTTCTTTAATTTCTCCGTGCTGGTCACTGGTTTTCCACACAACAGATATGACTTATCACTTTATACTTGTAATGGTGAAGAAGCTCCTGCTGAACACAAATGATAGTGGGGTAGAAAAAAGCACTGCCAAGCTGCTGTCATGAACAATTTATTAGTTACAACTACAATGCAGCCTGGGACAGGAGAGGGTTGAATGCGTGTTGGCATTACAGAGAGGAAAAGACTACAGGAGAAAGTAAGTGAGGAAATGGTGTGAGGTGAAGAGAAAAAAGAAAGGATGAGTGTGAGAGATGCTGAGAATGAATGAGTGAAAGAGAGGGAAGGATTTGATTGGAGCATTGACATTGATGGCTCAGTGACTTCCCGGCCTGCCACAAAGCTATCCAATTATCCACACTGCACTAAATACGATCAGTGCCCGCTGGTAGGGCAGTGTCCTGTTCTATCAATCTGTGCACGTGCCACTTTCACGCTCATGATTCCTCCTCCACCATCCCCCAATCACTCTCCTGGTTCTCCTTCGCATCCCGCTCTCCAATCCCATCGCCCGCTACAACTGTAAGACTATCGGAGCATCTGGAGCGCTGAGGTAGTCTGTGTGGCCCAATCTATCACCTAAGATGTCAGCTCAACTGGGAGAGGAGGAGGAGGAGGAGGAGCTGGCGGCGGGTATGGAGGGCGCCTCTTGAAGTGGGTTGTATTTAAACGGCTGGTCATAATGTTCGCCTCCAAGCGGCTGACTTATGGAGATTGGATTGGACACTTCATCCTTGAGCAAGGTCAGAATCTTAACAAGCCTGGATGTAAAAGCGCATTTAATGTGAAGATCAAAAGATAGCAGGGCGGTGAAAACATGGATCCCACTGCTTGATGTGCCCTCTGGCAAGCTCTTTCAGATAAAAAGGTGTGGCCTGTAGAAAAGGCATTTGGTGGAATTTAATAATCAGCAGTGATTTGCGACTGGAAGACTGAAACAACCCTTTGGATAAGATAATGTTGAACAAGAAAATGATTTACTGGCAATCTAGTTTTTATCTTAGGGTTGTAATTGAGGTTGTAGAGAGCCTCTTAAAGTATTACGTTTAACTAGTGACATTATCGCGATTGCATTTTTCTGAATTTGAGTATCCACTTGTAGGATATCTACACCTTTCATACTGGCAGGTAAAGTTACTTTGAAATGTATCTTTCTCTTGTAAGACAACTAATGAAATTATTCAGGAATCCCACAAATGCCCTCATATGGAATGAGTTCAGGTGATAATCCCATGAATTGTCTTTTATCCTGAATTATTCAAATCCAAGTCCTTTAATCCACTGATGGAAATCATTTTATTCTCTTCACAATATTCCTGCTCATTCCAAACCATCCAAGCTGGGTCCAAGCATTCGACTGGCGCTGTGTGAGTGTAAATAAAACTCATGCATGAAGTAGAAAAAAAAAAGAAACAGGCTGGTACACCTCTTATTCATCCTCTCTTTGTGCCTTTTTGTGTCTCACATGTTATTATTCTTCTGCTTTTTCCTGTTTATCCAACATTGTTGTGAGTCATGATGCATGGCGTTATGCTTTTGGCAGAACAAAAGCGTCACGCAATGCCAGCAAGAACAGAGGGAGGTAAGCGACACGTGGCGCCTCCCAGAGGCTAATGTACCATAGTTTAATTGTCATTACAATTACATTACATTACATTACGACAGGAGGGGCTACAGACTGCTTGACGGGTAACATTTAGAGGTTACAGTACTGCCTACTGGAGAGTACTGGGCCACTTAAAGCACTGGTTAACCTGATGTAATCCCAATAAGAGAAACACCAGAAATTTCAAAAGGAAATGGGTCTTGGTCAGGGACACCTTGGCACATTGTTCATGTACCAGGGATTGAACCACTAGTCCTCTGGTCCATGGACAACCTGCTCTACCTTCTGAGTCACAGCCTTTTTTTGACGATTGCCTATTGTGTTATATTCTGCATCATTGTTTCTGTCCAAACAGGCATTTCGTGTTTTATTCCAGAATTGCAGCAGAATCATCCAATCGGTCAAGCTCGTCCACTTTATGCTGACCTCCCAAGTATCCCCTCTGATCTCCTGCTGGACAAAAATATATCAGTGTTTCTACTGCTGTCTGTTCCTTTGGGGTTTGCTGTATACTCACCCAAGAATGACAAGCGCTCAGGGATAATAATACCAAACCCAGACTGACAGGGACAAAACGAGAAGGTAGTACATTGTTACATCTGGACGACGAGTCCCAATAGGCGGTCTAGTGGGCAAGGGTTGCAGGCTACATATTGTTTAAGATGTCTGGATAAAAACAGGTGGCATGTCAGACAGCATGTATACCAATTAAAGTCCAAATCCAGTTGAGATATTCCTAGTGCAGCCACAGCTTCACTAATAGAAACAAGGTGTCTTTTAACAGCACTGACTCCTTTTACCTATGCACATGTAAAACACAGCAGCAGGGTGCAGCAATTACACTCCTGCTCTCTGAAGGCTGTCAAGAGGCATTCTGGGAAACGTGAACTCTCAGTGTTGCAGATGTAGAAGGTGAGGCAATATACACCTGAAAAGAATAATATCACAAGGCTTAATGTACTGTAAAGCTAGTTGATATGCATTAGGAACAGGTGGGTTTATTCTCACAAATAGAAAATGTCTTTGCTCCATTACCTTCTGCGGGACATAGTGTTCCCCTGATTCCATCCCAGCATGCTCTGTCTTGATTTCACATACACCTCCTATCTATCCAAGCAAGTGCTTTTCATTACTGACCATAGCGTTTTACAGCCCTGTATACCCTCCACAGCGCTATGGTATATCACAGCTATAAACTTCTTTTGTCATGGGATGGAGTTCTTCATGGCCACAGCAAGGTATAGCCTTCTCCCCCACGCCACACAACATTTTCCATATATATTATTTTTTGACAGGGCAATCAGTGTTGCTGCGCCTGAAGTGGGATCTTAGATTAGAATAAGAAGTGTAGGTAACCCCCTTGTTATTTATGACTTGAGGGCATTTTGAGTTGCATGTTGCTCTTTACTAAGACTCCTACCACCAGTCTTGTTATTACATTGAAAGTCTTAAACAGACATCTGCAGGATCCTCTACATTCCTTGTACAGAGCAGCTGCAAGTCATGATGACATCCACCCAGTTATGGCATCAAATAACTAATTGGAAAATTGAAAGCTTGAACCACCACCAAAATAACAAGACAATGACACTGAAACATGTATTTTGACTTCTGCTTTGATTATGTTTTTTGTTTGGTTCCTGTTCCAGCTCCACAGCTTACAGCTTACATCGGAACCAGCTAACCAGGGGGCGGTTGAGATATTTTAGTTTCGTTTCAAGTAAGCTGATATGTTGTTGATCTTTACACACAGTCTATGATAGGCGTGTGTGATTGTTATAGTGAAATGGCAATTAATATCCAGCCCCTTAAAATGTTGTCCTTTGGATGTCTCCTGCTCTTGCAGTGTTTACCAAAGGGTAGCAGCATTCATTCTGATGAACAAACAATACAAGACACTGGAAGGAAACACAGTTATTATAACAAACAAATGCCGTCAAAACCAGTTATGTCCCATTTTGTTTAAGCCATGTGTTTAATGTAACGCAATACCATGAAAAGTGAAAATGAGCCCAAGCATTATCGTGACTGACTGAAACATATTGCCCAGCCTGGATGTTCAAATTAAATGTTATTTCAAAGAGTGTGCAAATACACAGACGAATGGTAAAGGCTGTTTCATTGTTTCAGTGTGTGAGTAAAACTGCAGACTCTAACTCTAAACAGTGGATGTACACACTTCTATAGATACTACAGTTAATGTTGAAAGCAGAACTCAGATCCCCACAATTTTAAAGTACTCTAAACGAACTGTGTGTAAATGGATTGAAATTTTAAGGACTAAAGCAAGAGGCATTTACAAAAGGAATGCTGTTTGTCAGTTGGTGAAACAACATTCACACCACAGCATGCTTTCATACGCTACAGAATTACTCTTACCCTGGAGGACAGTATGCAGGATCCTGCTGACTGTTGGTCAGTCGTGATGTTGAGACTCATCAGCTATGCACACACACCACAGCTCGAGGCATAAACTCCCCCACAGCTTGGTAGCTGAGAAGGCAGGGCTGTAGGTGAAATCTGGTGTATTTTTATTGGAAAAAAAACAAGAATGTTTTAATTAGCTAAAATAGCTGTAGCTCTATACAGCTGCTAATTAAACTTTGTCTTTTATGTCCTCCTGAATGATCAGATCTCAGATATCTAAGACTAAGAGTAATTGTCTAGGATTGGACCAAGTGATCACCATAACATGAACCATGCTGAGTCTATCCTGCTGTTTGTATTAACCTTTGCTAGTCTGTGACAGATCATGTGACATTTTCAAAGCCATTTTCACCTGGAGTGCTGCTGTCAACATCATAGACTTTGATAGACCATGTTGATAGTACAAAAGTATCTGATTTAGATCAGTTTGGTTAAAGTGAAAAATATAATTATGCTGCCTTGAGTTTTGTAGCATTTGATCAAGATGCAACAATTAGGCAAAAGCAGAGACTTGCTTTAGCCTCTATTTCATACTATTTGTTGGCCATACAGATGACACATTTGTTTTGCAAGGAGCCATTTTAATATTGTTACCAACTGACAGACAGGTAGAACTTTAGATGTGTGGATTTTTCACACATGTAAATTGCAGTGGGTATTCTGTGGCTCTGTCTCTTCATTTGTTCTGACTGCAGCTGGGGCCACAAGTAACAATGACAGAAATCTCATCTGCACGAAGGGAAAAGCAAACAGACTAAACACTATTGAGAACTACAGCACACAATATGGTTGTGGGAAAAAACACACACACAACGGGGCAGGTTGCCAATGAAAAAGAAATCCTTGGAGCTGTGAAGCTGGACGTCAAATCTATCAGTCTAGGGAGCACAGGTGTGAAAGTATCGCAATCACAGTCAGAAGGCAGAAGGCTTGGAGAGCAGAATTACAGAGGCTGTGCTGCAGGATACCAAAGGCTGGATTAGAAGACCAGCCAGAAGCTTCTGAGGTAGTGCTTTCTGGACAGATGTACCTCGCTCCTCAAAAATGCTCAAACATGGAGATCTTGTCACATCCTGGGCACGTATGGCTGCTCATGGAACCACTTCCCTCATTTTTAGCTGCAGGATGAATTCAGGTGTGCACATGCACATTATGTCTGTATATGATAGATAGCTAGATAGATAGATAGATAGACGACTTTATTGATCCCTTTGGGAGGTTCCCGCAGGGAAATTGACAATATGTGTATGTGCAAAACAATCCATCCAGCGTCATCCTGCAACGAGGCAATAGAGCAAACTGTCCATCAACCAAAGCTTTTATGTGGGACAGAAACTGAAAGGTCTCACGCTGACCAAGCCAGTCACCAGATTTAAACCACACTGAGGGACTGAAGACAGAGAGCCCACAAAACAATCATAAACTGGAGACAGCTGGAAAAACATTTCCAAAAAAGATACTACATGGTCCTGTCAGTGGATCATAGACTGGATGCTGCCACAGCACATAAGGGACTAAAGTATTTATACTTTAGAGTTTTTATATCTCCTTTGGCCTTCATCTGTTGTCTTCCCCGAAAACCTAAAATTGGGGATTCAACATTAAAATGGCTGTAAAATGACAAAATGTATATAGAAATAGAAATGAAAGCTAAAGAACGTCTCTCCTTTGTTCTCACTGGTCTGTGATCTACAACATCACATTTCACTTTACAAATCAAATCGGTTTTATTTGCCATCTACATGCATGTATCTCAAGATTTAACACGTCCAGGTGAGCACACTTGGAGCAGTGGAGAACAGTTTAGGGAGGGGTTGTTAAAGGCACCCCAGCCAATGAATGGAAATAGAGTGTATCAAACCAGTGGCCTGATGACCCCATAGCTGTTTATCTGACTGCCATGAAACAGCTCCCCCCTTTGGAGGGCACTGCATATACATATTTGATGAGAGTGATGGGATATCCTTGACATTTGCATGCTGGTGTTGACTACATGAATACATTAGACTCTGCATTCATCCATTATGGGTAATATTTGACCCTAGAGACAATTACAGTAGAGCATTGTTTAAAATCCACTTGGACCACATAGAACTGCTGATTTCTTCTAAAACTGCTGTGGATGATTAGTGCTTGATTTCACAGCTCATAGTGCATTGCCACACAGTTTTCTCTGAGTTAAGTAGCTCTGAGAATACTGAAGTGGAAGTTCAGATTTCTAGTGCATGGTAATTCGTCTCATTTTTATTGCGGCATTGACTGACAGCAGCTCACTGGTTTCATTAGAAGGCGTGATTTTTTTTTTTTCCCTTGTGTGAGAAATTTCATCCAGATTCAAAACCCAGACGTGTCCGACAGAGGTCACATGAAGACGGTGATGAAGCCTAGATTCAGGCAACGCTGCATTTTTACTCCTGAACAAAGCACCTGGGTTGACTCCTGCTCCTGAAACCCTCAACCCTACCAGATGGGGAGGTTGTGGAGGTTTGGATGATTCCAGCTGAGTTTGAGGGTACACAGCCTTCCTGGGAGGTTCCACCTCAGGCACTGAAGTGCTTCCGGCGATGTTTTCAGTTTTCTCCATCCCTGGATATCCCTGCTGCTCAACATGAGGCATCTCCTGCTGCAGCCTGTCTGCCTCAGTTCCCCTCCCTCATTACTCTACCTGCACGTGGGTGGTATGGACTACATCACTAACAGCTGATCAGCAGGATCATGCTTCCATTTATCAACCTTTGAAAAAATGCACGTTTGTGTCAGAGTATTGCCTCGGTGGTATTGCCTCGGTGGTGAAGAAGGGTTACTGTAGATGGACGTGGGAGTCACGCGCTAACGGCGGAGAGAAAAAAGACAGATGTCTGATTAAATATTCATACAGTCGATTTGTTTAACATGCTCTGTTCACTGCTGCCCAATCAGTTTCACGTGCTGCAGAAGGAGGAGGGGGAGGAGCTAGAGTAGAGCAAAGAAGAGGAAGAAGGCGAGATAACAAAGCCGGAGGAAAGGGAGGAGGGATGGATGGGGGGATTGAGGGTTGTGAGCATCCGCTTGCATACATCCTAGCAGTGAGGAGTTCTTGGCTGCTTTGCAGATTTCGTCCTCCTGGTTGTGTGGGGCTGCTCTGGTCTCATTAGGATGAATAATGCTGATCATTCACTCATGCATTCAGTATTCACGTTGAACCAAGTCAGCACTGCCAATGCTACGCAGGAAGAAAATGTAGTAATCTGCCCACAAATAGGTGCTTACCTTGTGCACATCACTCAGAATTATTGATAGAGGTGCAGAAACTCTCTCGCCAGTTGACTTTGTGGGTTTGGGGTCTGAATCTATATCTTGTTTGCAATCTGGCAGCAGCGGTGCTGGTGAATTAGGTAGCTGCATGCACTGTCTTCAACTGTAAGCGGCAATCTGATGAAGAAAGTTCCTCCCTACAGCATGCACTTTAGCGAACTGTTACATTAATAAAACATGGCAGGTGCATTTGTATGAAGCAGCTTTTATAGTGGTGCAGACTCTAGACATGAATACAATGTATTCTTAACAGGAGTGTAGCCTTGTTTCTTCCTCTTTTTTTCTTTTCTTTTTTCTTTTTTTAAACTTAAAGGTCTAGCAGCAGCATTCAGCACTGGAGACGGTTTTCTGGTTTGCACCTAAAAGACCATCACAGGAGTCTAGTGGAGATGAGTCAAAGGTATGTAGATTTGAAGCCAGAATCAAAAAATACACAGGTCTGATGTTTGGAGCAATGAAGTTACTTAATCAACATGTTAGTTATGGGTATGTAGACTGCAACATTTAGATTGGCATATAATTTGCCAATAATACTGCCATGGTCTGTATGAACAGGGCAGGGATGGAGATTTTCATGTGTTTCACAAATACAGTAGTCATGTCTTATAATACACTGAGACTGAGAAGAAATCTCTCTCTTAACCACCTAAATGACCTAAAACATCAAATACTTCCTTTAAAGTAGAACATACATTCCAGTGTTGTAGTATGTCCGTTAGTCAGGAACTTTTCCAAGAAACGTTTTCACTGAAAGCTATCAACTCCGTCATATGAACTTGTAACAGTCACAATAAAGCCATCAGAACACCATAACAGAACACATATAAGGCTTAAAAAGAAAGCCTTACTTTGCATGCACACAACTGCACCATACTAGAGAAAGGGAATTTAAGGGGGCAAGAAAAATGTGTATCAGCTACATGTTAAATTATCATTTGTTTATCTGTCACTTTAATGCACCCCTGCTATGGAAATATAGAACAGAAAGAAAAAAGATACACGCTTTGCTGTTGTAAATTGCGCTCCAGACAACATTACAATAGAGTGCTGTACACATTATGTCACTAGATAAGGTTAGAGACCGGCAAAGTGCTCTTTTAATTCACTGTGCGTTCCCCACTGTGACAGGTAAAAATGTCCCAACTTTGTATTGACCTTTCAGGAGACTGAGTCACCACGTTTCTCTTGGTGGAAATAACCGAAGATGAGAATAGCAGTGATATACACTGAGCCTTTATGGGCACTGGCATGGAGCAAATAACATTGATGTTTTTTGTAACAAAGGCACTTGTCAATGTCTATGATTAGTAAGGGAAGAGTTTGGTATCATCGTCAACATATTGGATGTGGGAGAAGTGGGCAGGTGTAAAGACTTGAGAGACTCTGACCAAGCAACAGAGTTGGAACATCTCTTAAACCACAAGGCTTGTGGTCCAGCACTGAGCAGCGCTGCTCTGTCTGGTCTGGTTGTTAAATCTAGTTTCTTGGCCACACAGAAATGATTCTGTTTGTCCTGTTTTGCTGTTACTTCTTTATTCTGTGCTGCTTGTTTTATGTGGGGACAATACAAGACTGTATTAATAAATTATCTCTCCTGCAAACACTGCCTACTTCTGTGTTTCTGCTTTGGACCCACAGGACACTCTGCCTGCAAAGACCTGTGGCCTCCAACCTGACACAAACTGTACAAATAAACATCCATTTAAACCATGAAAACCAGCCTGCTGTGTTCCCAGTATGTTCACCTGCTATCTCTTGACACTCTGTCTGTCGTCTTTTCCCTTTTGCATACTGATATATCCCTTAGAGCAGTACATCACTCATAAAGCCCACCTCCAGGCTTCGTGATCGGCTCTGTGCAGTGATTGTGTCAGGTCCATGTCCAACATGGACTCCAGCTGAACCAAACCAACTCATTTTCACCTGACCCAAGGCTGTGTGGCCAATATATGTCAGGTTTCTTTCGTGTTGTTCCATCTTGCAGTTTTTTGCCAGTTTGTGAGCCAAATGTTTTTGTTTTTTTTCTTGGACACTGTCCACAGAGGCTGCATTCACGCAATGCCCTTCATACTGGCTGAGCATTGCTGAAACACTGTAACAGTAATCCCTGTGCCAAGTCAGAAGCACTTACCAGTCTGTTGTTTAATGGAAGGCTGAATTGTTCTCTGTGTCATTTTTCTTCCTTATAGTTGTCTTGTTCATTCATTTGGCCTGAGTTGGAAATTACATGAGTAGACACTTTAGCTGCATCAAGGTTATACTACATGCAAGATCAAATACCCTTCACTTCTGCTTAAAACTGTAAGTTTGTACCGTCAGAATCATTAAAAAAAAAAAAAAAAAAAACATGACCACACAGTGAATTATTCAGTTTTGGTTTGGTCAGTGTGTACGTAATATACACTCAGTATATGCCTGGCCTGAGCTAAGATATGACTATGCAGGTAAATGTTGTCACAGAGTGAATTTTCCACAGTCTGCTGTACACTCGTTTGATTAGCAGTGACATTCGGTTTGTTTTTTCCAAGTCAGGCACTCTGTGTCTCAGCCGTGGACCCAGGGTGACGGTGACAGGCCAAGAGTCAGAGTGGGGCACCACAGAGTCTGTCACTGTCCATCTGCTTGCTACCACACTGACAGGTGAGATGCTCCTGAAATCTAAAATGTGGTGAGTGTGCTGTATCTGTTGCAGCCAGCCTTACATATCTTATATACACTTTCATTATCACAATGAGGCAATGGGTTCCCTCCCTTGTCTTATTTTTTTTTACCCTTATTGAATATTGAAATGGAATTGATTTTGCTTCCCCAGAGTGCAAAAAATAAAAATCTGCATGGCACTCAGGTCACTTTGATGAGGTTGGAAATGAAAGTCAAATGAGCCGCTTTTGTTTACTGCACTCTGCATTTTCTAATCCACAGTGTCCCCAGGCAACCTATTATTGCTGATTTGTATAAACCACACTGTGGGATACGTCCTAGGAGATGTGTCTTACCTGTTAATATAATGAGCAAAAAGTAAAAGGCATAACTTCATGAAGTAGGAGTAGTTTGATGATGTTGGTTAGATTTACTTGTCATGTTTCCTCAGATAGATTTATCATATCTAGGTCTAAAAAGCCTTAGAGTTCATTAAGTGATTATCCAGTGTGGCTGCTTGGGACCTATAGAAGATGACTGAATTTCATGTTGTATCTTCGCCACTGCTACACATGGTATAACACTGGCTTTGGTTCATTACTGCTCAGGCATCCAGGTCACACTCCTGGCATTCTCTCAGTCAGCTTAATGAGATAGTCATCTGGATTGGTTTTTCAACAGCCCTGAAGGAGTTCCCAGAGGTGTGGAGCTCTTGGACCGCAGATTGAAGGCAAAGCAGCCAACAAGTCATCCCAAACCATCTCAGTTGGCTTTAGGACAGATGGAGGCCGGGTCATCAGACACAGCACCCTGTTTATCTCCTTCTTGGTCAAAGAGCTCTTGGCCTGGAGGTGTGTTTCAGGTCATTGTCCTGTGAAAAACAAATGATGGTTCCACTAAGCTCAATTTTGCATAAATCTCCAGCAAAGAACACCCACACCATCACAACAACCCCTTGTGTTGAAACTACATATAAAGAGCTCTGCAAATCAGTCAGAAAAACACATGGCTGTTGGACCAAAGTTGAGATTTCCACTAGACTAATATCCATTCCTTGTGTTTTTTGAGCCAAACAATGTAGGCTTTAATCAGAGGTGCTGGTAATATGCGGTTCCTGATGCTGGTGGCTCTAATGAACCGGTCTTCTGCAGGAGAGGTGACTCTTGGTCTACCTTTCCTGGGGCGGTCCTCATGAGAGCCAGTTTCATCAAAGCGTTTGATAGTTTTCGCCACTGCACTTGAGGATACATTCAGAGTTCTTGAAATTTCCCGGATTGACTGACCTTCCTGTCTTAAACTAATGATGGACTGACGTTTCTCTTTACTTAGCTGAGTGCTTCTCGCCATAATATGGATTAGAAGAGCAGTCGAGTAGGGCTATTTACTGTAAAGCACTGTTTACTAATCCTACGCCTGCAACAACTGATGGCCCCCAGTCCTCACTGGACTTTATTCACTGTGTTGTATTGAGAGTCTCGAAAAAAGCAAAAAATGTTTTTTATGACAACTTACCAAAATATATTCACTAGTCATGACTGAGCTAACCAAACATGCTGCAACTTAACCTATTCTAAGGAATTTTGTCGGGTGGGGGCATATTTCTTGTCACAAAAGGACACCGCCGGTCAGATTGCTGGGATTAGCTTGACCTAAAAATAATTTTAAAAAATGCTTATGAAAAAAGTGTCTTACTTTGTGGAAGAGTTATGATTGTGTTCATAAAATGTTCAGCTGATATTTGGATGATGAATGAAAGACTGGGGATCATGATGTGATGATATGTCTAGATTCCACTTAACAATTCAAACACTGATTGGCTGAGACTGAGGCTGGGTTGGGACTGAGTCTGCTAACCTCACATACTTGCAGACTGACGTCTTCACCCCTCACACACTCACGCAGACTTTGCCCATGCCGACTGTCCCCAACTAGTGCAGACTGGTGCAGCCTTTGCCCACTGTGGGTAAAATTTGTTTAAAAAACTCGTATTGTGTCCTCAGTTTTAATTGTATTGCAGTATGTTAAGCAATAATACATGCGTGTAGCATGCCAAACTGTTAGCCTCTGTGGTTTCTAGATGCTCGCAGGAGCCTAGCAGCATTGTTCCCACAGCTTACAGCTGACGCTAACCACTTTGAACTTGAAATGAGCAGTACAATCAGTTAATGCATCTCTGCTATGCTGCACCAGGTGTGACAAGTTCGCGATGACACTGAAATAAGTGAGAACTAAATAGAACGGCTCATTTGTAAATATGCCGGAAATCATTGTAGAGAGATTAACAGAATCTTCTGTCAGAATGTTTTAAGTGGGTAGGCTACTGGAAAAAGTCGACCACATGAACAAAGTTAAATGTCCCTAACTCCAATGCAAATTCTTTTCTGCACTATCAAACATTTTGCACTAGTGTTTCTCAGTTGCCTTTTTTTCAAAGCAACCGAGAATAAACTGCAAGATTACTTGTGGACTCAAGTGTCCACACCTCTTCCGCATCTCATATACACCCATATAATGAACCTGAACGCTTCCCTCCCCCCGCACCTGTCCGGGCCGTGCAGCAGGCAGGCAGGCGGGCTGCTCTTCCTTTTATGGTCTCGCTTCCTTCTTGGAGGCTTCAGTTGGAAGAGGAGAGGAGAACAGAGCGCAGCGCTCCGGACTCCCCTCATTTATCCTCCAGTTGTGCTGCTGCGCTCCACGGCGAGCACGCAGCATTCTGGAACATCCACCTTTCACTTTTTTTTGTTTTGTTTTTTTTAACCCATGAGACACGATCAAGACAGATATGAAATAATTAAAGTCGCGGCTCGCTGCGTACGGATGCTTTTCATTCCCCCGTCACCTGGTGGGTTTCTCTCTTGTCTGTTTCCCTCGCTGATCAGTCTGTGGAATGGTCTGCGTTTTCTCCCCTGGGTCGTGTCCACTTCAGCATGGGAACTGCGGTGTCCAAAAGGAAGAATCTGAGGAGTGACGCGATATCTTCCGTGGCCGCAAAAGTTCGGTGAGTGTGCCCCCGTGGATGCGCAGCGCTCTGCATCCACACGAAGAGAGGCGGCGGAGCGCATGAGGAGCAGAGCCTGCTGCTTTATACTATCAAGACATTCTTAAGATTAAGTTTTAACAGGAATGTAAAATTAAACAATTGAGTCATTAAGCCACAAGCTCCCCTTCTGCCCCCTTTGCACTGTTTTGTTTGGCTCCTTTTAAAGTTTCACTGTGGATTCTGGCTTTATTTGTTTTTAACTTATTTGTTTTATTAGAGACCTACCTTTTAAATAAATCCATAAAATAGACGGAGTTCTACAGTTGTGCAGGAATGGTTTCTGGCTATTTAATCTAACTTTAATCCAATCAAATTTTGATTAGTTTAACTTATTTCTTTTTAATTTTGACCCCAGCATAATACTTTCCCTTTATGCCGTCTATTGAGGGAACTTGAAAGTGTTTTACAAATAAATGATTAATATTATTTTTACATTTACATTTTTGTAGCATACATTATGACCGGCAAAAATATTTGATTTAGATTTGTAAGGATTGGCTGTTTAACATATTTTACAGACTTCAGAGTTGTTTCCTGGGAAAACCATGATGGACATATTAAATTATATAGTGAAAATAATAATGAAAACTTTCAGTGAAGTTTCCATTTTGACCTATAATATTTAGATTTTTTTAATGGTGCACATTGTTATATAATGGAGCTCTACACATTTAAATGCTGTGAACTGCATCATAAATACTTATGACATATAAATAAGCCTTTTGCGGTTTGTCCTTGTGTTGCATGCTGTAGACATATACTCTTTACTGGTCCACAAACTTCCAACTGGACTCACTGGACCTGTGACTAATTCTAATGACATTAAACTTTGAGTGCATGAGTCATGCCAGGAAAGGTCTTCATGTCATGTGTGTTCGCTGTCTGAAGCCTGCGGGATGACTAATGTTCAGCGGTTTGGGATTCAGTCTGTGTCGCCCACTTGCTGACCTCAGAAGCCAGTATGCAGACAAATGAAGCTGCCCTGCTCCTGCGTGTGCATATATCTACGTTGTTCCTTAAGTGTATGATCATTTGCCTGAGTGCAGGGAAGCAGGCTACCGCGTGACCTTTCCATTTACTACCACAGTCGCCACCATGCTCCTCTTCTGCGCTCATTCTCCAACTCCATTTGTCTCTGTCTTCGTTTTGCTGTTTATCTGTTTATCGCCTCCCTCTCCGCCTCGCTCGCTTTTTCGCACCTCACGCTTAACTCTCCATAAATCACACCGATCACGGCCAGCATCTCAGCCACGCATGTGGACCGCGGCCAAGGCCCATACAGTGCGTACTTCCCTCTCTTGTCAGCGATCGTGAGCTGCACTCCGGTTGACGAGGAGTTTAATGGCTCTCAGCGAACAATAGCTCTTTGCCCTGAATCCCAGCCGAGCCGGGATTAGTGGTGTCTCGAGTCTGCCGGGTGATCGGAGTTGATCTGTTGTGCAGTGTATGAGCGGGGCAAATCCATTTTTTACTTTCTCCCTGACAAATCCAATCCAGCGTATTTGTCTTTGGGTGAGTGTGAATGACGACGCGGTGGAGGGATTATACTGGAGGTTTAGTGGGATCCTCTTGTTCCACAACGCTCCTTTCGACCTCATTCATATGTCCCTTGAAGTGTCACTCCATTCACTCTGACACTACAGTATCTCAGTATTTCAAAGATCTGTGCCTAAACCACATGGTTGACTAGGGCTGTGTTGTTCAGACCTTGTGCATTAATGGAACAGTTATGTTAATCACTACACTTAAAATTAAAATCATCTTTTTGCTAAAACCGAGAATATGGTTTGCGGGTTGATTGTTTAAAAGCTGTTTCCGCCACGCAAGACAGCATCGCAAATGGCGCTTGTCACGTAGTACGATGAAATATGAAATGTGATAATCAGTTGGGACTGCCGGTTCACACTTTCTGACAGTCTTTCCTAGCAGGTATTTATTACGTTTTTGAGAGCGTCTCACCTCTGAACACCTGGCCAGTGGAAATCCTTTGGGTAAGGAGGTTTTTACTGTAGATGCTGTTCAACAATCACCTTGGATTGTCTTTGATTTTCAAAGTATACAGAATATATCTATACCCAAACTGCTTTTCTAAGAAAATATTCATGTCCACCTGAAGATGGAGAAATACTTGTTATTGTTCAATACAAACAAGAGTGTTTTTTATAAGCTTGGATGTTATTTCTTTTTTCTAATGTTGCTCAGCTGAAATGGTTTTGATCTGAGAAGAGAAAAGCGCAAGTTCAACATAAATTATTGAAGCTTGGTGTGGCAGTTGTTAAAGATTTGGCTGAAGAAGCTTAAAGAACAGGGCTATAAAGGGTAAACTAAGTTGGATGATTTACTTGTGTAAACTGGCCCTATTAGGTCAAATTTTGATTCTGTCTATTTTATATTCTAGTATATTATGTAGGACAAGAAAACCTGATCATCCGGGTGTTTTGCCAAGAAGGCAAGGAAAATTGACCTCATCCAGCTTTAGGTGAGAGCGTAGCTCTGTGTGGAGATTTGTGCAACTTACACAAACCCAGCAATTCACCCTGTGGCAATGTGTTTTGTTCTGGAAATTGTTCAAAACAGATGCGGTTTTTCTGGATTTCTGCCACTGCACTGGTTAATGTTTAAAGAATAAAAACTTGGAAGCATTTTGCTCATTGGCCCATGGGCCCCTTCCGTTTTGTCGTGAACACAGTCCTGTTATAAATTAATGGGTTATTGTTGCTGTGGTATTTGTGTCTAAAAACGGTTTACAGGGATTTAAATCTGCTTCAACCCCATTAAAATTACAGCAGCAGAGTTTTAACTCTGCCAGTAATTGCAGCAGGGCAGGTTGATCATAAAATCATACATTAATGTTTTAAATATGAAATATGGAATTTTAGTTTGTCCATATAGAAGTTGGGAGTCAGCCTTGTCCCCTTTTACAGCCGTGGGCTCTGGAGGGAGTTGGGTTTATGCCTTGTTTGATTGCTCTCATCTCTCTGTTGTTCTTTGGTAGACTCAATCAAATGCCAGCCAGGTTGGCAAACACTGGTCTTCTGTGAAGAGTTTACTGACAACACTTTGCTGGATTTTGGAGATAATCAGGACGATATGTGGGTTTGGAATTTTCGAATAATTACCTCAAGTTGTGGACAACCCGTGATGTTGGGTTATGTGGAAACTGGATCATATAATCAAAAAATCAGGCCCGTCTGGCTGCTGTGCGTCCTACACTGTTCCTCTCTGGCAGCATGTTGTCATTAACCTGAAATTAAACATGGAATGAATTATCAGTACAGCCTGCTATCTTCCAATGGGCTTGATATTTGTTTTGGCTGCCTGGGTGGCATTTTGCTGGCAGAGCCAGGCTCATCAGGAGGGTGGTGAGGAAAGAATATGCATAGAAATAGGATGCCAAAGCAAATCTGCATTTGAAAATTGTCTGATTTGAAATTGATAGTCTCTTTTGCATCTTGGGTCATTGTATGCTAATGTGCCAGCCTGCGTGATTTCTTTTTAAGAAATATGTTGATGCTTTATGTGGCTTGAAGGGCTTTTCTGTCTCATTATGTGTTTAATGTAATGTACTTTTTGAAAGTTGGGTGAAAATGAGTTATCTGCTTTGTACTCCACCTGAAGCACTAGACTTGCCTCCCTGTCCTTTTTATGACAAATCTTTACACAGCCCGCCAAAACCAGGGGTTCTGCTTTGATCACCCACTAGATAGGAAAGATTACGCACGCTTTAAAGCCAGTGTCACCTTTAATATTTCAAGAATGTTTGAGTCACTCCTTAAAATGAATTGCACAGCCCAACAGTTTTTAGAACTTAATAGTTTCCACTTTAGTGAAAATGTGATTTCATGGCCTCTTTCCCACGGGGCTGTGCGACCAGCAGCGACCCTGTCCTTGTCGCTGCACAGATTAGCTCCAGCCACGGTCTCAGTGTGGCTGTTAGCTGTAAAACATCTGGGCTCCTTCTATAAAACATAAGCCATAAATCACAGGTGGAAAGACATATATGAGGCTTGGAAGGCCAGATATGACCAGATTTTTAAACCAGCATCTGTGACATCTAATCTTGAGTGTCCTGGGGATGAGAGCACCAGAATGTTTCTAGTTTATAATGTACCCTTGAATGCAAGTACTGTAGATGTGTCAGATGGTGTTGCCTTCTTGCATGGGAATGAGTTCAGAGTTTTAGGGAGACTGTTCCAAAAGTTTCACTTTAACTAAATTTAGCCTGTCTTCCATTGTGTATTCACTTCCTGCAATGCACCACTGGCAGCGAAAAGACACAGCTCATGATGCTTCTTAGTTACTATTGCGGGGAGATTTTTATTCCTTTGTTGTTACATAGCTGACAGTAGAGGCAGAGTATATGACAGGAAATTAAGGGAAAGCAACGGGGAACGATTTGGAACAAAGATGGATACAAAAAGACTGATCATGGTATGAACATATAAGATTACTGGGTACTTCTAATGGAACATAGTACATATCTGATTTTACTGTCGGATGAAGATGGCTCCTGGTGGCACAGTGGTGTGGTGGTCATCAGTGATGCCTCACAGCAACAAAGTTCTGGGTTCTAATTCACAGGCTGACTGGGCCCTTTTGGTGTGGAGTTCTCCCTGTGTGTGGGTTCTTTCCGGATACTGATGCTTCCGGTTAATGATTCTAAACTGAATTGAATGGTGGTCTGTCTCTTTGTGTTAGCCCTGGGAAAGACTGATGACCTGTCCGTTTACAGAAAATGAGTCTTATTTTGGATTTGCACCTCCTCAGGAGCTGAGTTGTTGACAGAATAGTTGATGATGCTGCAGTTGGTTGACATTCCATTACATACTACTGATGTTTTGCATCTGATCTAAATTTCTAGTGGGAATAATCTTAGAGGTTGGGGTGGTGGATCCATGCACAGATGTGTTATAGCAATGCAAAAAAAGCTACAACTTTGCATTGCCAGCAACACTGACACTGAGTTGGTGTTGAGTGTATCTCCAGCGCAATGTCATCAGCTCTAGGTTTGGAATGGGCTTTGACGTAGCAACAAGCATTGAATGCCATCTTGTCGCTCTGTAACTGCTAGTATGAACATGCTGTAAAAAAAGAACATTTACAGTATGTCAGTGAACATTAAAGGACATAATTGTTGAACTTATTGCAGATTTGTAGAATTGTTCCTGTCAGGAAAAGTACACAAGCCACTCAAACAACATTTAAACCATTATATCACACTAAAGACTGGAGTGGATGGAGACCCCTAAGGCAGCGAGTTTTCATTCAGGTTTTCCAGTCTGATTTATAAATCTGCCTGTGATGTTTCTACTTCTGTTGGTCATGTGTCATGGGTCATTATGCTGCATACAATTTTTTAAGACTGCAGAAATAGGTGATAGATGACTTTCACTCTCCATCTGCATTGTGAATGGTCATTAAGTCATTGTTCATCCTTGCTGACCTTAAGCAACCAGAGGGAACTGAAGTCTCAGTGAATATGCTCATGGTTCCTAGTAGTACTTAAATTCACACTTTCATAAATATCTAATTAAAGAGCAGCAGCCAAACGGAAATGTATAGTGAGCAGATAAAGCAGGTTTCTACTATTTTCTTTCAAACCAAGAATTGGAAGTACTCGTATTTTGTGTGCATGTGTGAATGTTCCGTCTAGAGGGTGTGGGAGAGTATTAAAGATTGAGTTGTGACGCAGTTGGGGAGAATGGGATGGAGAGTGAATTTTGATAGCCACAAAACTCATAACCCACCAATCCTCCAGAGAAATATATTATGGTCATTTAGTGCTAAAGGGGTGCTAAACCTCTTACCTGGTGGCCCTTTAATAAAAGCCAATATGAACCCAGTATGTCAACAGACCAACAGAACGGTCTCACTCTAACTGAACTCGAGGCTGCTCCTGTTTTGGCTGTTGTCCTGCCTCGTGTCTCTTTACATGAGATGCTTTACACTTGCTCTTTCTCCCCCTCCAGCATGTATTGATGAACCCACACTGGCCTCTTGGGAGTTATGGGTAATTGCCTGACTCATGGCCTTTGTTGTCAGTGGAGTGTAGCAAAGCAGGTGTCTCTTAATGAAGTCATCAGCTCTTTACCAGCCAGCCTTCCCAGTGTGCGTTGTACAGAGAGATACGCAGCCACTGTGTGAACAATGGCACCAAGAAAGAACGATGAACACAGGCCAGACTTGGGTTGCATGAATCTAAAGTAGGACATGGAATCTGTGCCACTGCTGCCTTTGTTCTTTTCCTCTGCTTTCCTTTTGAGTAATCGGTTAATCAACAGATTATGAGCAGATTAATCAGATGCTATTGTAGATTCAGAGATGGGTGCAGCAGAATCTGAAATAAATATTTAAATAGGAAAAGACAATTCATACATAAGATGTAGATCTGCTTGTAGTTAACAAAGGTATTTGTGGAAAAAGGTATGTTCAGTTAATAAAGTTGAACTGTCAGTTTGAGTACAAGTCCTGGGCTGGAGTTGCAGCAAAGGAGCTAGTATTTGAGATAGAAAAAGTGTGGTGTGGCAGCTGGAGTGTGATAACTGGAAGCAGGTGAACTCTTAAAAAATGCAAATTAAAAGGAGTAGCAGCATCAGGTGAAGAGTTAAATGAAAGTTAGAATATAAATCAACATGCAACTATTGCAAGAATTGCACGCTTAACAGTGAGACTTGAAGACTGTAATTGTAAGTGGAGTTATATAAGAAGTGACAAAAGCTAAAGTAGCAGCTCTTTCTTCTTTCGCAGGCTGGTGAGACAAAGTCAGCAAAATTGAACGCATCAGAATTCCAATCTTTTCCGTCTTAATGATTTGGCTGAGCTATTTCGTGAGAAATTAACACTGTAAAATTATAATTCACTTCACCCATAATCACAGTTCTTTCACTTTATTTCCTACTTTATTTAATATCTCTGAGCTTGACGCCATCACTGACTCAGACTTTTTAAAACGTTTTCCTGAATGATCAAATGAAGACCTATAGGTAAGCGAGATGTAATGTATGAACACATAGTATATACAGATGAGCCAGCATTATGATGACTCAGAATGATTCATGTCAAGGTCTGGGCTATATTAGGTGAGATGTAAAAAGATTCTCTTGGCTAAACGGTAAAGACCTGAGTGACTTTGACGAAAAACCAGATGGTTCCCAAACATTAAAGCGTGATGTATGCCTCTGTGGGACATAGACGGCGTAACCTACGTGCGCGGCCTATGGTGGTGTGAGCCACTTGTGCGCTTGTCAGTCTGGCTCGCTCTGTAACAGCGCCAACCAAACGCTAGTCAGCACTGTGTCTTTTTTGCCAGTTGGGTTCATTTTTGTTTCTACTTCCAGCTTCACTTTCAACAATGGCAACTGAAACCTCTGGCAAAATTTCACTGAAGACTAGTCCTACACATGTTTGTATCTCCGAACCTCCTCAGTTCACCTTTCCTCGATGTGTTTCATCTTTGTGGAGATGAATAAGTAATTGCAAATACTAAAGAGGAATCATGCCATTTCCAGGTGGACCAATCACATCTCTATGAAGAAAAGTAACTATGCGTAATGGCATTTTTGGAGAGGTGCATATTGTTCATACATACACTCTGGTCCCTGTTTTAATCCTTTACTCAACCCTTTGTCTTTTCTTTTCCTCTTTTCTCCTAATCTCGCATGCTGCATTAATAAGTTCCTCTTTCCTTTTTACACTCCTGCTCATCACCAGTCCAGAGGGTAAGATCAGCTTCATTCAGTAACAGGGCTATAATGATGGCCTGTTAATGACTGAAGCAGGTATGTGAGGGGTGAGATGGCCAGCAGTCCTCTCATTGATCTGACTAATTATGGTCTGTATTGCTGATCACCTCCCAGCGAGCGGATGGAACATGGAGGGCACAGCAGGGTCAACACTTTGACAAACCCCCTCAGACGGCTGGAGCTGGTTGCGGAGGCTGAACTCATCATAGAGCCCGTCACACTGAAACAAAGTCACAGAGTATGTGATAATACAGGCTCACTTTAAAGAATAGCTGCTGCACTGGCCACTACAATATTGCTTTGAGGATGCGTTTTGGCTGATATTGTCTTTTTATTGAATATCAGACCATCAGTGTCAACAGCTTATGGAAGGACTGATGGTTCTGCCTGAACACAGCCACAAAGCAGTCAAGAAAAACATCATCTTCAAGTTTAGTTGTCTTCACACATTTCAGTTGCACATTCATTATTCTGCTGAATAATGATTTTCTTTTTTCCTGATTCTTTAAAATGTAAGTGCGTGAACCTGAACACATCACAGTATACTGTACAGACGTCACGTCATCGATGACGTGATTGCAGCCTCAATAGTGACACTACTAAACATTTTTACAAGAGGTCACAGGAATATATGCAACACAAAAAAGGTTGCTTGTGTGACAAACACACACAAAAATTGTAGCTCCACTCACCATTAAAGAAGATCCACTCCAGATGCTCCTTCCTGATGATCGTCTCTCTGTCCCCTGAGGACGCCATGACACCACCTATTATTAAATTTGCATGGTGGTCAAAATATTAATTTACTGAAAAAAAAACAAAAAAAAAAAACAGTCAGTTTATTTTAAACACGCTTTCAGCAGTTTTGACTTCTGTGAAGTATCTTGACACAATTTCTATTGATGCTGTATAACTAAAATTTTATTGAAATGAACAGTGTGTTGGAAAACCTGCATTCCCAAATGCAGCCTTTGCTGACATTGCTACGTGTCATCAACCAGAGGTATCTGAGTTAATCCTCAAGAGAAAACCTTAGATCATAGTAAAACAAGCAACATTTTGCCAACTATACATAGGAAAATTTTTGTGTGAGTTCATAGTTGAGAGATGTTAGTTGTCTGTAAAGTGAAGCAAAGTAAACTAAGTGAAGCAGGTGCAGTGGACTGAGCAGGAAGAGGCTTTGTAATTGTATGTTTATGTGTATTAGCATTAATATTATTATTATCGGCAGTTACGCTAGCTGGAGATCTCCAGAGCTTCTAAATGCTACTTTCAAAAATGTGACTGTCATATTTTCAGTTGGTTAATCCACCCATAATTTTTGTTATGTACGACTGGAGGTTCAAACAATAACTAGATGTAGATGTCAGTGAATTCCTGCATCATCCTTTTACAAGTCAAACTGTGTGGGTTTTTTTTCTGTCTCATAATTTGGCCATCCATTCTGTAACCAGGCAAAGCAGAACTGACCACCTTTCCTTTATAGACAGAGCTAGTTTGGTGGTATACTCTCAGGGCTAGCTGGTGAGCTGACAACCAACACATTATCCATGCTAGAGCTAGAGTCTCGTTCACTGGTATGCACAAAAAATAAACCTACTCACAGAAAACACACTCCGTCACACAAAGACAAAGCAAAAGCACTCTGACTAGCAGACTCGTATATGGGCCACTGAAGCTCCTCTCTGCAGCTTTCATCACCGTGCCATTTCATGTAAATATTTCCCCAGGCGTCTATAAGCTCTGCCATTCCTCAAATAAGGTATGCCGTTTTCTCATTTCCTCACGCATGGCGAGAAGGGAGGAAGGAGTAGCCTTGCATATGACCAGCTCCTGAGAGCATAATATCGTCTCATTTCTGGATCATCTGTCTCTTGTCTGTCACCCGCCTCCACTCCCCACCCGATACTCTTTCCTTACCTATTACGGCTCCCTTCTTGACACTACCCACTCCCTCCTTACATTGTATTTCAGACTTATAAACACATCTCTCTCTTGTCACTGTGTGTCTACTTCTCCCTCCTCCTCCTTCTCTGCCTCATGTCACATGGCTAAAAACATGCAGTAAGTGCAGCGGCTGCGTTGGGACACAACAAGACTGACTGTCATGTTTAATTCATGGGATAAAACTCTCCGACACGCAAGTGTTATATGTTTTGTGTTTCAGACTGCAAGGGTGAAAATATATATATATACATGAATGCATTTAAAATCTAAGGTGACTGCTGCGATAACGCTCATCAGATAAGCACTTTGGCCTGAGGAACATGTCTAGCCTTTGCTGTGTCTGTGAAGAGACTTAAGAGCTGGAGGGGAAAAATAGATACGGATGTGCGCGTGTGCTATCATTGGGGTTTTTAATCACACGAAGAGACCGATAAATAAGGGATGTTCTCACTGAAGATACATTGCGCTGGTTGTCTGAAAATGGTGCCTTATATTTTATCCGAGTGTAACGGCAATAGTTTGGAATAACGCATGGTTCATTATGTGTCTCACGAGACAGCAGGAGAGCAGCGCACATCGCGGTGACGTGCCCAAGCTCCGCACGGCTTTCCAAAGACAGGATTTTTTTCAAGTGAAAGATCTAACTGTGTGGTAGCACTTATAAACATACCGCCTCATGCAATAACGTGCAACCATTTCTCCAGCATACAGCGCTAGTCAGATTATACAGTAGTTGTCAGTTACATGTGCACCATTAGTACTTAGTTAAACAGAGTTGTACCATACTGTTTCATTAGAGCAACTGAATTGCTTCAAATGTGCTAACATAGTAAAGTTCTTTCTGTATAAGTCATTCTGCATAGAAAGAAAGTTCAAGAAGGGTGCAGTCAGCGTGGACGCAAAGACGTTTCAGTAGATACAGTACTGCTCGTGTCTTGCTTTCATGTGGAAGCTCAGAGGCCTGGGGAGACGAGCATTTAAAACAGCATAATTTTATGGGAATCGCTGCAATGAATGATCTGTGAACTGTGGATCTGCTGACCAGTAGCACACAGCTTTAACTGTTCTGAACTTTGAAGGAACTTTGAAGGGAATTACGGCATCTTCTGATGGACTGTTAAGTACATCATGAGATGTTGAAAATGTAGCTACCTGGCTAGGACTGTAAGGTTTAGCTAAACAAGCCAATAAAATAGTCACTACGTCACTATTTTTAAGGTCACTTTACCAGCCTTAGAAGTTACAAATTAAATAAATACATTTACCACAAAATACTACATGTGAAGGTAGATTTCAGCTGTACACATAAACATGTTTAGTAAGCCAATTTTTCAACCAGCGCGATAAAGATGATAAATGAGGTGTACACAGAGTCAAGAGCATACATCAGAGATGCATTTTCTTCCTCGTGTCCTCCCTTCTCTTCTTTCTCCTCCTCCCCCATCATCCAGGCAGGGAGGGGAGTTTTCATGGGGAGCAGCGCTGCTGCTGCACGTGCCGCTTCATATTTAATTACTTAGTGTGTCGTAGCAGGAAGGCATATAGGCTACAGCACCAACACAGCAATTCCATTTCACCACAACCCCCATGAGATGTTAGCTCAGTGTGTGTGTGTGTGTGTGGGTGTGTGTGTATGTGAGTGTGTGTTTGTGCGTTGTGTCTATTTATTTTTCTGCATGCTGCTCCACATGCGCAGTCTGAGGATGTGGGAGTGTGTGTGTATATCTGTGTGTGCAGATGGCAGGAATGCCAGGTCGGTGTGAGTGGGAGGAGAGTGATTAGAGGCTGCACTGCTTCCCCATAGGTGTGCTTGTGTGTGGCCTATATCTTACAACGTGTATTGTTGGTATGTGGGTGTTTCAGAAAGAGGAATGTGTATCTGACTGTTGTACAAACTGTTTCACACCATAGTACAACTGCTGATTTTACTTGTGCCAGTTACACTGAACAATGAAGAGCCTTGTAGGAGGATACTTTTAATGCAAATGTGAATTAAGTTGCAGTGAATGCTGATCTTGCACTGCACTGAATAAAGCAGACCAGTTTCATGGTTCCAGTTCTGGTGACAGCAGATGAGCAGGCCATAAAAGAGTCAAAGCAATGCCTCTGCTTTGCCAACACCCAAGTTGGATTCTTTTTTTCTTTTTTTTAAAAATTGTATTTTAGTTTCATCAATAAATGATTGTCCTCACTACTCTTCTCTATTCGTCTTGAAAGGTCCTAAAGACAAACAACATTCTTATACCATATTAAAGGTTACAGAAATGTCAATTGACACCTTTTTGGAGGGCCTTGTGCATTCACAATCACAGGTGTTGAACTAATCTTTGGGATCCAATCACAGCCCAAAAAGGGGTCCAAAAGAGGACATTGTGTTTTATGTGTGAGAGACAGTCTGCCACATAGAAGATGTGCATACCATGCCAGTTCCTTGCTGTTCCTGCCAGTACATTTATAACATGTGTACACGTCTGAATTTGTTTCCTGGCACATGCAGTGACACAACACTTGTCCTACCCTACACTGTGCAGAGGAGGCAAGCTGTAGCTTCCAAGCTGTTTTCTTGTCCTCCGTATAACTGAAGACTGTAACCCTGGCGTGAGACGGCTGTTTATATATATGGATTAGACTGAATAAAATCAATACAATCCTCAACAGACTGTTTGCAATGGTGTGTCTTTAGAGAAAAAAAAATGCTCCAACAGGCTGTTTATGTGGAGAGAAAACGTTGACACCACTGTGTTTGACAGCAGCAGTTGTACTGTAGAGCTCAAGGCTAACTCTTGCACTTGTTGTGTGTCTACAGAGCAGCCCGAGCATTCGGGGAATACCTGTCCAATACCAATCCAGAGAACCGCAACGGAGCAGGTAAGCAGCACACACAGTCTTAAGTATTTAGCCACGTGGAAGTGACAAATTCTGCTGTTCACCCCAAAATATCTGGCTTAAAATACATAACCTCTCAACTGACAGAAAAAATAACAACCTCCTCATCACTGCAGCTATGGCTGTATCAGTGGGATGCTGAGTAAATTTGCAAAATGACAAGCTGCTCTATGTTTAATCTGAAAATTAACTGAGAAGTGCTTCTACTTGGTTGACTCAAAGTGCTGAACAGTTGGCTACACGTCCATAACTGTGTCCAAAAGCACTTCTTGTTTACAATATAGTGGAACATTTGTACTGTCCAAATTCTAAGTGTGTAACTTTATCCATGATGCATTGCACTCCCAGATTCTATTTTCTATTCTATGATACGCCTCTTTTTATGAATGCTAAAATGACTGTTGTACAATTCAGCAGTTGATGATTCATTAGAGTTCAATGTCTGAACTTACTGAGTGCTCAGTTTACAGTTTGCACTGGAATATTGAGCTGGTATAAAGAGTGGTGAGAATACAAGGGAGTTAATTTACCCTAAGCTTTACATGAGAAGTAGTAACACTGACCAGCTTGGGACATTTCAACATTCTGCTGGGAAACCTTTGGACTGATGTTACTTAGATATGTACTACTCACCTAGACCAGACCAGGCACCCCCACCTCATAGCAATGACACTCCTTGTTGGCAGCAGCCATCCCCAGCAGGATTCAGCCTGACACAGACACACACACAAAAAAGCAGGAAAAACATCACATGGTGTTAACCGGATCTCCTAAACTTGTTCCAAACTGATCAAGCATGTTTCAGTCCAGTGATCTAAACAGCAAAGAAATGTCTCAGTATCTTTATTCCACAAAACAAACTATGCTAACAAATAGTTACTTTGGTTACTTTTTGTTCCTTTATTGACTGAGCTAAAACACATCTAAAATCATAAAGAATGAAACCCAGAGGTACAGGTTTGCCTTCTGTCCTGTCAGTATCTCTGCAACCAACATGTTCCATACAGTATTTGTTAATCCACAGCACTGACAGCACGGAAATCTCATTCCCCTGAGCTAACACTTATTTACAAGCCTTCAGCATTGCAGCTGCTTACTCTGTGAGAAGGTGCTTCCGTCCTCCATGACACTGCAGGACGACTGGGCTTTTGTTTCTGCTGAAGGTGTCATGTACTGTACCGGCTCATCCATTTCCACATCTTTCATCATTTCTCCCCATGCTCTTTTCCATCACTCAGACAATCTCTTTTTGTCATCCTCCCAAAAGCTTTTCTGGCTTGTAAATGTTTACTATTCAGCTGCCAGAGCTACAAATCCCAGAGAGAGACGAACAATCTTCCTTTTTGTTTTTTACAGATTTATCTGAAATGTACCAGCAAAAACTGTATAAATGACAGACAACATGATTTATTTGTAACCCGCTTTGACTTTTTTTGTTTTTACATTTCTCCTTTCTCGCTCCTCTCTTCAGATCATCTATTGTCTGATACTTTTCCTGGCCAGGACTGTGACTCTCCAGACGTCAGCCGCTTGCATAACAACAATCTGCCACCACAGAGCCGCTGTTTGCCTGTAGCTAAACCCAACCAATCCAACCAGTCCAATCCCAACCCTCACCCACAGTCTCAGACTCAGGTCAACACCCTCCAAGCTCAAGCACCCCTGGGCCCCTCCAAACGCCGACTCTCTGTTGAGCGCAGCCTCTCCACGGAGGACCCACCGGGTGTTAAGGGCCCTGAAGGGAGCGTTGTTGTGAAGCCGGCCAGGGTGTACACAATCACCAGGGAAGGAGGGATGACCCTGGGGGGACGTGGAAGCGAGGAGAGCCTGGAGCTCGAGGTGCTGAAAGGCTCCAGGGAGCAGCCTCTTTCCCAGGCCCCCGCTGCTGCCAACCACAACCTGTCCTACACCAGCCAGCCGTCTGCCACAGCTGTCCGCGGTAGCCACCACCGCAGTAGCCATCACCGCAGCAACCATCACCATGCCCACCAGCATCACGGAGGCCCACCCTCATCGTCTCAGCCTCTGCAGAGCTCTGAGAGCGCCAGCAACATCCGGGACTGGGGGATGAGGAGAGGGGGGTCACGGGAAGACAACACCCCAGACTGCGTTGCCTGCATTCGGGCTCCGTGTCAAAGCCAGCGCTCTCTGGACCTGGATACCTCGCCGCGGGATGGAGGGAAGCAACGCAAGAAACTGGAGAGGATGTACAGCGAGGACAGAGCATCTACTGATGACAGGGGTAAAGATGGACAAATGGATCATAAGTATATACGGGACGTGTTCACCTGCTATTTGAATATGCAAACTAACAGGGATGAAAACTAGATATATCCAAATTTTTAAATGAATGAAACAAGGCGCATCTCACCCCATTCACCCTCAGATGGTTCACTTCACACTCGCTAGCCTCCTCCGCTAACTGTAAGGCATGTGTTTGAATGTTCTGCTCGCTGACACCACGCCTTCCTTTTTGTTTTCTGTGTTTGCAGAGGACAATCCTAATAGCTGGTTCCCCAAAGAGAATATGTTCAGCTTTCAGACAGCCACCACCACCATGCAGGCGTGAGTATGGCATGGAAATCCGCCTCCACTCCCACTCTGTGCATCACAGTGTCTTACTACACCGCTACTGTGTTGGCAGGATACGGCCCAGCCTTTTCCTTCCAAGACTTACAAATGGACCATTCTGCTACAGAGTCATAATGAGCTTCACACATTTCTCACTGGATGGTTTCACCTTGATATGAAGTCACTTATAGCTTTTTATAAATAAAGTGGCAATAGGTGCCAGCTGTCAAGTTCTATTATTTAACTTATGGTTCCTTTCTGGAAATCAGTGATTACAGATATTCAAATCATTATTCATATTATTTTGAATTGAAGCCAAGGTTTACTTTTGATTAAATATAATCCATATTATAATTAGGGCTGTCAAAATATTTAACTGCAATTAACTGCATGATTTTCATAGTTAATATATAATAATGCAAATAAACTGGATTTTTTAAAATTTCTTCTAAATGTACCTTGATATGTGAAACAAAACCTGTCCAGATTATTCCTCTGAACAACCTCAAAGGTGAAGCATGCTTAGAGTATATGCTGCATCTGCATTTCTGGATCTGCATCTGTTGTTGAACTTGAGTGCTCCAGTGGTGGTTCAGTTCACGGTCATGTTGGCCCAGCAGTATAATCAGTTTCCAAGAGAGAGCTTCAAGACCCATCACAAAAAATGTGTGGGCGGAGACGCTTGGTCTGGTTTAGGCCTAAACCATAGAACATGCATGTGCGCTGATCACCATTTCAGCCTTGATTATATTACAAAATGAATATATCAATAAAACATAAATAATAAGATATATGCAGTTATAGATAATAGTCAGTGTTGTGAGCATAACAATAATAATAATGTAATGTCAGTGAAATCATATATGCTTCAAATATATTCTACCACATGGGACTTCATCAGTATGAAGACCTGGACTTCAATAAAAACCTCAAGATTTCACTTTTGGACAGTGAAATGAATTAACAAAACCTGAGTTCCTTCACTTTTCCCAGTTATCCATACAGTGAGTCAAACTGATCCATAACAGGACCTTTTAACCAGCTAAATACATCTGTACTGAATGGTGCGAATTACACCTGTGATGTTCTAAACTAAACAGTGAAGACTCTTAGGACCGAACCCTTTTAGAGAATGTGTGTTGGTCTAGACAGCTCATATGCATTCACTAACACACACACACAAGTGCTTTCCAGTCTTTGTGACGGGTTAATTATCACCTATCACCCTGATCTCATAATTATGACTCTTAAATAGACAATGCTCACCCCCTGCTTTCCCTTCTCCTCTCCCACGCTCCCTCGTCTCCATCCATATGTCAGCATCTCCACTCCTTTTTTCCATCTGTCTCCATCTGCTATGGTCCCTATTAGGGTCAGACTGATATATGGGTCTGACTCTGGCCTGTGATTAAAATGGCGAGCTAATCAGCGTCTTTCACCTCTAACATGATGGCCGTGTTGCAGTTTGATGGATGACACATTCGCTGTTGAACTGACCAAACCATTTGTCTCTGGGTTGTCCGTGATATGATCTGATTCTAATGAGAAGTTATGATCAGATTTTAACATACATACTGTACGTGCATTATCATCATGTGTCCTCTGGTTTTCCTCGCTTCTTTTAATGTACATACATGTTCATACACGTACATGTTCTAATAAGATCTTTGTCCTTGCACGTTAGTGACTTTCATTGAGGTGAGTATTTTGTTAATATTTTTATTTATTTATGTTGCTCCTTGTCTCCTCTTCTGACCCGACCCTGGGAACTGTAACAGAAAGCTGTTTCTGTTTTATGTCTTTGTGTAGTATTCTTCTAGCCATGTTGCTAACGTCTCTCTCATTTTTGTCTTCTCTCCTTCCTCTACATGTATGCCGGCTTTCCAAACCACGGGTGTAGAATATCGTGAGTAGCTTTTTCAAACGCCCCCACTGTTCTTTCCTGTTGCTCCTCCTTTTTTTCCTCGCTCTGTCAGTTAGGTAACATTTCTTCAACCCTTCTCCTCATGTGGCTTTGTGCTATGCAGTCTGGTGTGTCCTTAACCCCTCCGCCTCAGTGTCCACTGGACTGGGTCTTTGAACGTATGGCAGTAAATAGCGAGATGTACAAGTAGTGCAAGGAAGGAAGGAATGAATAGAGCAAGGAAGTCACTGTATAGCAGAATATAAAGGAGAGACAACAATAGTGAAATGCCAAGTTGGCAAATAATATTATGAACACTGAGACGTGAGGTGAATTACACTGATTATCTTGTCATCTTGGCTCCTGTCAGTAGGTGGGCTATATCAGGCAGAAAGGGAACATTTTGTCCTCAAAAATGTTAGAAGCTGGACAAATTGGTAAGTGGACGGATTTGAGTGACTTTGACAAGGGCCAAAATGGCTGCTCAAAATGGCTGGGCCAAATGGCTGCTCAAGTGGACCACTTTCGCGGTGGTCTAAGTGAGCAGGACAATATACCCTACCACAAATAATAATTGTTCAGGAGTTCCACGGCAAGTTCAAATAAGTCCGATCCACCGAGGGCCCACCGTGCAACGTGCAGGACTTTAAGGATCTGCAGCCACACCTTCGGAAGTCGATGCCTCGATGGGTCAGGACTGACCATATCATGGTCAATATGGGGAGCAACTCAGGTTTAGCCAGGTAGTTATAATGTTATGGCTGATTTGTGTACATAAGAGTATGTTTGCCTAAAGCCATTAGCTTATGTAACCGTACTGAAGTGCATTGCATTGCATTACAGTGCATTGCTGGAAGCAAAGTGTGTTTTTTTTTTTTTTAAATATCCAAAAATAGACATGACAATGTCGAGCTGATGAATAGGACATCTAAGAATATGTATTCATGTTCAGTATCTAGCATTTAAAAGCTAAAGTGCAATGTGAACTGCAAGTTTTTAAAAGCACTTGCACTGTAATGTACATACCTATTGTATTAGTATTCTAGAGTTGGAGGTGAATATTTTAGATGGTGAATGGGAATGTTTAGCTTTGCTGATACATCTGTTAACTTGTAGGGAATTTAAGCTAATTGTCTGCATGATGGTGTCTCATAGTTACACTCAGATCTGCTCTCTTTGGGACAGAAGAAGCCTTACTGTGTCTTTTAGATTGTTGCAGGTGGAGAGATTGTAGTGATTTTGTTGATCAGAAAGATTTCATGAGTGGCCCACTTCAGTATGCTCAGAAAGCTAGTACCGCGTTCAGATGATGGCAACTGTTTAATTCCTACGAAAGTTACTCAGTGGCGCACTCTGCATTGGTTTGGTCTACCATACAGTATAGGAAAAGATAAAATGTGGTGCCATTGTTCACCTAACTGCCATTTATTAGACCTATTATCAAAAGTCTTACCAGCCTACACCTGTAACCCTTCCTTTAAATTTGGTAGAATTTGGTGTAAATGTGAGGAAGGAAGAGGAAGAGGGCTGTCATCTTTCAGAGTTACTGGTGAAGGCAGATGGTGGAAGGAGAGACGCTGAAGGAAAAAGTCACTTCCAACATGTTAGTTTTTTGAATAAAAGAGAACAGAAAGCGACACAAGGGGAAGGAGGGAATGTAACAACCATGCACAGGTAGAGCTATGAAGGCTTTTGCACTGTACAGACTGTAGTGACTGCAGCCCATTGTTTTGTCATCCCAGAGCTCATCGGCTGTCTGTCTGTCCGTCATTCAAAAACCAGACCGAAGGACGTGACTCCATTTTCTGACATACGCTGTCACAGATGATTCTCATTATGTGTGGCATCCTGTCAGAGCCATTACTGTCCCCTCTGGGAAAGGCACAGCCACGTCGACCAACATACTCTACAGGACAGGGAATACTCATCAAACATCAAGACAGGCACACACAAAAAACATCACTTTAAAATGCCATGTATTAAAAACTCTGTGTCATAATAACCAGGCTGTAGATGGTTAGTTAGCTGCTTATTTTACTGTATAACTCAAGCTGGGTTGGTAGGCAGGATGTGCAGTTTCTTGATTACTCCCTCAATGTCTCTTCTTGTAGACCCCTCTCTTGCATCGTGGTCCTAGTGTGTGTGTGTTTGTGAGAATATCCACAGTGTCTTCTGCCGCTGGTAGATAAAACACCTCTGTGCTGTTAACCCTAACCAGTCAACCAAACTAACCAAACCCTAACTAACATTAAAGACTAAACCAAAAACCTTTACTACTGCCCCATCCCGCCCTGACTACACATTATGCCCGAACCCAACTAGACCCAAAGGGCCTTAGTCTGATCAGTTTCTCTCAACTGCGTGGCATTTCAGTCCCACCTAGGTCAAACAAACTGTCCTTTAAAATACTGTCACGGTTTCTGAGTTAAATCAGACAAGTTCTGTAGAGGTTATTTACCCTTTGGGTCAGACTGGGTTCAGACAGAAATCCTTTGGTGTTAGGCCCGGCGCCACTAAAAGCTGTTTCAAAACAAGACCGCTTAACGCTTTGACGTCTCGGCAGGGCTTTCCGAGGCATTGCTGAGAGAAAGAGACGGAAAAGAGAGCAGGAAGCAGCCACCATGATGGAGAGGTACCGTGTCCTGGCTGTCCTGTCCTGTCCTGTGTGGTGGTGCTAAACCGTCCCTGTTACAGTTCCTCTAGAAATGACAAGACACATCATCAGTCTCTCATCAGAGCTAAAAATAAAAACCTAATTTCTCTATATACTCACAAAACTTTTTAAGCTTTACAAACTATTTTTATCTGTAAACAGCCATTTACCCACTTCCCCATTAATCCTCGAAGACTGAATAATATGAAGAGCTACTAGTAAACATACCACCAAAATGTGAAATCACACTAGCAGAATGGAGACTGTGTGATGGCACATTTAATAATGCCGTTCATTTGTATTAACAATCAGAAGAAGGGTCTTATAACCCACCAAAAAGATGCTTTCATATCACTGCACCTTCTGACAGTCCCACACTTGCATAAATTCTGTATGTTGTTCTTTGTCTCCATGCTCTGCTCCTACTGCATATGGTTGAGCATTTTCTTTTATTTGTAACCTTTCCACAACCGTCTGTTATGGGGTGATCGCAAAAATCGTGTAAAAGTATCCCGCGGTGCACATGTATGTTTGTATGTCCTCAATCCGGGAGGCTGTGGGGTTCAAGTTCAATCAGTTTTCAGCATTGAAGACTGAAGTGTAAGAAAAGGGTTTATCAATACAATGCTGTAACTTTGCAATGTGTGGCTGGCTCAGAGCGAACGTTTAAATCGATATTTGGCTAGAGACCTCACATCCACCAAGTCTCTTTGGTCCTATGTGTGCTGCAAGGTATTTTATTGTGTGTGCATGTGTGTGTGTGTGTGTGTAGACGTGTCATATACTTTCATAATGAAATACTTTTAAGAGAAGGTTACATCTCAGTTAGTTCCACAAATCGCATTGTGCATGTTTGAATAAGCACAACTTTTTTTGCAGTGTTTCGAAAGGTCACAGCTGGATAGAGGGGGTTGGGAGTGAGACATTTGCAGACACACAAATATTCATGCACACACGCAGCGATAGGAATTCGACTTGGTAGTCTCGGTGTGAGGGTGGTAGGGATTTTAAAAGCTGTTGTCACTCAGTATGAAAATACAAAACTGGCAGACTGATGGATTTCCTCTGAGTCATCCCTCTATTTTAGGCTCTGCCTTCACGACTCCTGCAATCAACACTGACATGTCTACTGCTTTTTTCCCCTCTAAATAAATGCCTAAAAATGTAGCCTGGATGCAAAATGTCTTAAGATCTTAACAATGTACATAGGAGAGGCTGTATTTTGCATTGAACCTCCTGTTTAGCTGGGGCGTGACAAGAATACCTTCTTGATACTCTTTCAAAATAGGAGAGCCACGTGAAACCAAAGGTCTTGGTCTTATTACGCTATGGGAAGGGCTAGCGATAATCAGTCACAGAGGTGGGGCTCATTAAAAATAATGAGCTCTGGGGATGTGGACCAACCACATCAGTTGTCACATTATCCAGTTGTCCAGTTTAATAATCAGCTTCAGTAGAACAATTTTGTGCCGCAAAATCAGCACACTGGTGCATCTGTTCTTGCTGGTTTTCTTCCACCGATTTGATTTTTAGCAGACATTCCACTAGCTAATGACATTTACCTGACTGCATGGGAGAGACAGAGTGAACATTTTATGAGATTGTTGTAACTAATAAATTCAACTGCTTATAAAAGTGCAAAAATAAGACGAAAATGTCGCTAAAGACTAATCTGTGTTTTGCTGACTTAAATTAGCAAAAACTCAAGACATTTTGTCGTAGATTAAAACTAAATCAATATCAAGTGCCAGAATTGCTGATGACTTGACCTTTCCCCTGATTTAGACAGTTTCCAGAGCCTTAAAATCATTATGCAATGATGATGGTTTCCCCCAGTTGTTCCTCAAGTATTCATTTAGACAACATTTCAGCCAAAGGAGTGTGTTTACAGAAGCTTCATAGCTTGACTTTTAAGAGCAACAAATGTGAAAGTAAGTGATAAAAATTTAAGTTTGAGACCTACTTTCACTGCACTCACCAGTCAAAATCAAGCTAGGGTGAACCAGAAAAGGAGTTTTTGTTCCACATGCTCCAACTTAGTTTACACTTTTCTTTCTTATTCTCTCTGTCCCATTTCCCCTCAGTGGAACAAACTGTTAATCATAAAAATGTCTTTTAAAAAAAGAAAGTTCTTTTAGAAAGTTCTTTTACGGGCAGCTTAAACATGAAATAACACAGAGAAGGATATCTGTAGCAATGTACAGACAAGCTACATAGCTACATAGCTAGTAGCATATGGACCACTCAGGTGTAGCTGGTAAGCTAATGCACTGCAGGAACACGCTAAAGCTGGCTACTTTTCTTTGTTGCCTGTTTCTAAACATATTGTCAAGGAGGCAACAGTTAATTTAAAACATGTACATCAATTTAAAAAAAAAATAATAATAAAAAACTCTCAGTGTTTTAGCATTGAGGTTGCTCCTCTTATGAATTTAGTCGTGAAAACACCGTTGCTTGGCAACAATTGGCAAAGAAGCCACAGACAGAGGCTAACTGTTCAGCAAGCTAAGGACTGACACTTAATGTCAGAAATACAAAAGAATAATAAAAAGAGATCTTATACAATTGTGAAGAAAACTCTATATGACTATTTTTGAAAACATTAGCAAACTCTTATCTCTTTCCACAGAAATTGTGGTCGTGAATAGCATGACAGGACACCATTCATATGGAATTTACTCGTAAACCCGATGCACACGACATCATTTGAATAGAGCAATAAATATATTTTTGTAACCTCATTAATACTTCTGTTCTGACCATCTGGATGAAACAAACAAAAAAAAATATATCAACCATTTTCCAAGTAGACTGGCCGGCTAAAAATGTAGATTTTCGATGCTATCGGGCTGCCCTTCCATTCAATGAAATTCAGTTTAGACCGTGTTAATGAGTTACTTCTACTGTCACTGTTAATGATGACATGAACATCAAATTAACCTTTGGGGCTAATTAATGAGTCACATGTGAGACAAAGAATTACTGATTTAGACAAATGCAACTGATAACAAACCTTTATAATAATTTCTAGCTACGACCTTTGTTGTGAACATTAGAATAACTGATGTTTAACAGATCTCCTGGTGTCCTGGGCATCTACTGGTGAAGGCAGTATCATTGTCATATGTTGTATGATAGCTTTGACAGTAGCCCAAATGATAAATAATGATGTAATAATAAAGTAGGGCTTCTCTGACATCTCTGACTTGGATTCTACTGGGTTTTTTTTCTTTACATTTGTGTCTGTGCCTTTGAAACATTCTTATTTTCTGTTTCTGTTTCACATTCCTGATGTGTCTTTGTCTCTTTCTTCTTTTTCTCTAACATGGTAGAAACTTTCGCAAACATCTTAGGATGGTGGGCAGCCGCAGGATGAAGGTCCAGAGTAAGTCCTTCATTGTATCTGTTTGCACGTGTATGTGTGTCGATGTCAGTACGTTTCTTATCATTCATGCTCCGCAGTGTGTATCATAACATCACAACTGATGTACATCAGATTTGAATTGTGCTTTATGCATGGAGCAATAGCTATGTGCATGTTTGTGGGAACAGGATAATGGAACACACTTTTGAATCAAACCCTTATTCCCTAAAATCGTCATTAATCTGCAGACTGGTGTATGTTTGTTGCTGTGAGGATTGTTTCATTTTTATCATATTGACTGTCTACTGTACTGTGAGGTCAAACAAGATAAAGCCGTGTGCAGTTACCTTCTAAACTCGATACTGCTGTGCATCAATTTGCCTTGTGTTTTGTGACTTTTAGTGAATTTAAGGAATTATTATTATTATATATGTTCCACCTTTCATTGCTTCAAGTTTTGCCAACAGTCTTTCTCCATTCAAAAGAACGATTTTATCTCGCGCAATCAAAGGACAAGGCCAGCGATGTTGATGTTAACCATTCCTGCCAACACTCATGAGTTCCTCCAGTATTTCAAATACTCCCTGTGTTGTTTATCGATGATTAAGTCCCTCCCCAGTTGTGTTTGTTTGCCAGATTATCTGTGAAGCAAAATCTGCTCAGACAATCCACACATTACTTACCATTTCAGCCCATCAGTCACCGCAGCCTGATTCAAGGGGTGTGTGTGCAGCAGCTCTTTGTGGAGGTAGGCATGCCTGTTGAAAGCTGAATGAATTAGTAGGGCACTGGCAATATCACCACCTCCCTCCTCTCCTTTAAAACCTGAACATTGGCAGGTATGACGTTAACACAAAGCACCGAGGCTAGTTAGTTACCTAACAGGGACATTTGGATCACCTGAGTGCACATGTTCTCTGCACACAATGGGTCAACAGGACAAAGCCCTTGATTACTGAGGTTGATTATCCTTTGTAGAGTATGCATGTGTGCGAGTGACTTTCTTCCCCGCCTAACTCCATCAGCCTTCGCCGACCGCCGAGCCAAGAGCTTCAGCCGCTCGTGGAGTGACCCCACCCCTGTGAAGCCTGAGTCACTACATGACTCCAGAGACAGTGAGTCCATGCACTCTCAGTCACTCACATGAACAAAAGTGTAGACACTTCCTCTGCAATGTGCACAAAAAGCACATATTCTTTCTGTCACATAATCTCAGAGACACATAAGAACACACATATGGATCAATAAACGTACATGTACTGTACAAAGGTACATTCAAGCATGCAGACTAGTGCCCTTGATGATGTCAAAGCTACAGACGCACACAGAACAAACTCACGCTAAATCCAAGACACACAGACTTAACAGATGCGTTCTGACTCACACAAGAAATCTTATTGTCTTTTTTTGACTGTCAGTGTGTGTCTGCGGTTTATCTGTTTACGGGATGTGCTCTCTGTGTACCAGTACTCGGCTGTTGCCATCCATCCCCACAGCCGTCCTCATCTACCAGCCTGTCGTCCATCTGCCTGTTGCTTTGTGTCATGTCTGTCTGTATCTGGCCGGGCGCATAACGAGGCTGTTATTGTGTTGTTTTGTGTTGTCTGCCATTTGATTTTAACTCCTCCGTTCCTCCCCTCCGCACTGGAAACAAAAAAAAAAAAAAATCAGGTGCAAGGCTTTTAAATGGAGCACCCTGCTCTTTAATCTCATTTGTGGGTTATCCTTTCATCTTACCCTTTGTTCCTGTGTGTGAGCCAGGTGGCGAGCTTCAGACCTCCTCAGGGACTCTAGATGAAGGGCTGGACGAGGATGCCGACTGGGAGGAGGAGAGGGAGATGGAGAGAGTGGCCTGTGAAGGAGAGGACTTCATTCCGCCGAAAATCATGGTGAGGATCCAAGCAGCCAACTTTCAGATGTAACAAAAATGTAATACCCAGTTGCTTTTGCATATTTATGTGGAAAATAAATGTTTCTCTGAATGTTTTCCACAGCTGATCTCATCCAAGGTCCCGAAGGCTGAATATGTCCCCAACATCATTCGTAGGGATGACCCCTCCATCATCCCCATTCTCTATGTGAGTAGGAGTCATTGGCAGATTTATATCACTATTAAATGGATAGGTTTTTGTTGACTAATTGATTTTTTTTTTTTTCTGTGGACACGCCATTACAAGACCTGCATCACATTTGATCTACCAGGGCACCATTAGAAAGCAAACCATTTATATAAAACTAGTAGTAGTGCCAGACCGTATTAGTCAAAAGTCTGGACATAAGATTCATTAAAGTTTTTTTTTGTTTTTTTGTTATGTATTGTAACAGTTGCAACTATTTGTCCTAATGACCACTTTCCATACATTGCAGTATTTTAACCAGCTTTTTAAGGTGTCTGGAATCTGGACAGATTTTGTTTTCCAGGTGTATGTAGTCTTAATATATTCTATTTTGCACTATACTGTAGAAGTGAGGGATAATAAAGACAAAACTCATGAATGAGTACAATGATTATACTAGCCTGCATACAATATCAGTCTGAAATAAAGCAGCACATTGCAATATGAGTTTGTATTTCTGGGCAAGGAGTCAGTAGAGCTTCACTGAGAGTGTCCCCAACATGTTGCCGGGAATCTGTGCTTAAAGCGGGGGCTCTGCTTAGTTAGAGCATCCTGTATTGAAGGCGTAGATTTGAATGACAGGCCTGTATTGTTTGAATATACAGTACATGCACATACAAGACAAGATATGCCCTCAATCCACAATAGAGGAAATTCAAAATGATATGGCAGCACAAGGAGTTAAATTCACCAAGTACATCTGTTGGTGACAGTTGTGACTGTCGCAGGCAAAGACCAATGACACCTCAATAAGAGATTAATTCATTCAGTCAAGTACCAAGAGTCATTTATGTCAGAGGGAAGAAACACACTGTCAATCATCCCCTGAAAGTGATGTCTTTCCTCAGCAGTGTACAGGCTCATCACAGCCTGATTTTGAAGTTCTCTTGAGTGCCACCCTGCTGGTTGTCATCTCGGATGAAAATATAAAGGCAATCTTTTGCTGTGTCCCACTTGGTATTTTTTTCCGTTAAAGGAGAAGACACAAAAGTTTGTAGCAAAGCATTCTTTCAAGCACTTGGAAAGCAACAGGCATTTGCGACTAGTCAGCAAGAGAGACACAAATCCACTGGTTCATCTCCAAACACTGTGAAGTTTTGTTTGTTTTGTAAATGATTAATTGTTCTGAGGCTGTGGTACCCAACCTTCATAGCCAACCTAATGATTGCCATGTTATGCTGGATTTCTCTGCAAGACTGTTATGCCATGGAATTCTGTTGCACACGTTTGTGACACTCTCAAGATGACCTTTAGTGATACTCTAGCATTTCATCACCAATATATATTTTTTTGGTAAATTCTTTTGTTTATGACCTTGAAATTCAGTCATCTCAGATGATTTTCCTTGTAACCTCCGTTACAACCTCTAACCTCTATATTTGGAACTGTGTAATATTCAAAGATCTAATGGGCTGTAATTGTGAGCAGTCAGCCCTCTCAGAATAATGCCTTAATGACATTTGTTTGTCCATTAATGGCTCTAAATGAACTAATGTTCTGAGTAGAAATCAGTGGGTAGTTCACTTTGATTCAATTTGTGCTCCACAGGGTATAATACAATAATAATTCTGTTTTATTATTCCGTTTAAAGGACCATGAACACGCCACGTTTGACGACATTCTCGGTGAGTGCAGCACTTCTTGTGAACATTACTCCCTCGATGTACAGTAAATGTGGAAAAGATGAGGGTGGAATAAGTTTAAGCTTGCTGGAGTGCAGAGATGACTCATTGTTTTGCTACCCGTGTGTGTGTCTCTCTCTCTCGAGGGACAGCCAATTTATGTGTCTCACCATTACGGCTGAGTGGGAAAAGTGACACCTCTCTCTCCCTTTCTCTCTTTCTTCGATGGTCTCTCACACAGAGGAGATAGAGAAGAAGCTGACTGCTTACAGGAAAGGCTGTAAAATCTGGAACATGCTTATTTTCTGCCAGGTGAGTGACAGCAGAGATAGACTTGGAAATATTTTGTCATTATTGGGTCACATCTTTTTTAATAGTAAATCTGGTTTAGCGCTCTGAAGGATAACTTTTTATTAGCTCATAAAGTTATAAAAGTTTTTCCTTTCATAGCAAATACTTAAATATTTATATATATATATATTAAAATGATTGCTTGTTGGCTGCTTACATAAAAAGATATATATATATTTGGCCTATTTTCATACAGTTCCCAGACTGAATACCGTAGAATGGAAGGCCAGAGCGTTCAATATTATCAGTCTACATCCAGTTCTCCATAATGACAATTCAAAACTGTTTTCTAGAACTGTTTTCACTTTTATTACTGTAAGAGTGGCTCGTCTTTTATCAAAATAAATGCGCACTCAAGCGAAAGTCCAAGTATATAGCTGACGCGTGCTTCAAAAATGAAAAAATCTTCAGTCCCAGGTTTTCCAATTAAACCGAATGCGCGCTCCCGGATTTCTGCTTCAACTGAACAAATTATGCAACACATAACACATGAGAAATCTGACCAATTGCAGGCCAGGGCTGATAACACGTCACTAACGGCGCATTGCACATAAATCAAACAAAAATAAAGTCAAAATGGCCTTTCACTAAATGGCTCAAACAATTACAAATATTCAACTAAAATCTCTCCTTTCCTAAAAGAGTTCAGACCAGTAATTTGAAACGTTATAGAAGCCTCTTACGCTGCAATAATGGATGTGACACTTCTAATGGATGTGGTCTCTGTAAGCTTTGTGACCTTGGATTTGGGCACTTTGAGCCCTTTTACTCACATTTCTGTCCGTTTCCGTCCATCCATCCTTCTTATTTGAGGCCTGGTCGCAGCACGTTCTACAGCATACATTAAGAAGGAACCTATCATAACCTAAAGTCTTTCCTCCAGGGTGGGCCAGGACATCTGTACCTACTGAAGAATAAAGTGGCCACCTTTGCTAAGGTGGAGAAGGAGGAAGACATGATACAGTAAGTCTTGTCCAGTAAGGCTTCATTCTTTAAGGAATATTCTGCTAGTAAATGTTGCTGACATATGGCCTTCTTGTTACAGTGTAGAGAAAATAAAATAAAAGACAGTATTCACAAAAACAACTCAGCTCAAACTTTCAGCAAACAGTTCAGTCTTAAATGAAGAAACAACTATGTCTTTTTTTGACATTATTCACACGGTCAGTTACTGTACTAAAGTAAAACTTTAAAACTAAACTAAAACTACACTTGAAACAGTGTTGAAAAACAGTTCAGTTATATAAAACCTGTACCAGACGGAGTGGAGGAGCCATTACTCTACTATGAAACCTAAACAAAAAATCAAGCACAATGAACTGATCCAAACGGGCCATCCTGGGTGTGTGGGTCGTGATAACGCCACTTGACGGGGACCGCCATTGGGTTGTTTAAATAAATTGTGTGTTTATTGAAACTGGGGCACACTGAGAAAGTGGTAGACAGGAGTCAGTGGATGGAGATAGAAAGCATCCTGGTAGACAGCTGGCCTCAGGAAGCGGATGGTGTTTCTGTGCCACTGCTCGACTGCCGACTCAGAAGGAAAACCTTTCATACAAAGCGTGAGACCTGTTGATGCTAAACTTTGAGATTCTCTTTGAGATTCATCCCAGCTGTGGAAATACAAGTGCTCCTCTCTAGATAACTGTTATAAAAACTGCCAGCCACTGGCTTCAGTTGTCGAATGATAATATATATTTTCCAATATTAGTATAGTCCTCTATACGTGTCACTAGTATCAAAACAATAAATAAGATGAAAAATAACTATTATTAAAATCAAGAAGTGTGTGTAATTGTGTTGTATGAGGCACAGTTCAACAGAAAGAATGGAGAAAACAGGTTAAGTTGATTTAGATGCAGGCCTGAGTCATTACAGTTATATTGGCTGTGCCATTAGAACCTACAGCAGTTAAAACCTTTTCTTTTCCTATTTGCAGTCTATTGTGAAAGATTAGAGGTGACAAAACAACAACAGAAACCTGCAATCAACATGCTTTTAAAACATTTTCCTCTCTCATCAAACCGTCGTTCTGTTTTGACCTTAATTCTTTCACAACTCTTTCACCATTCGTGGCTGATTGTCCTCTCCTCCGTTACCAGGTTCTGGCGGCGGCTCAGCAGGCTGATGAGTAAGCTGAACCCGGAGCCTAACCTCATCCACATCATGGGCTGCTATGTGCTGGGGAGCGCTAATGGAGAAAAGGTAGCCGCCTTCGTATGTAGCACTAGGAGCAAATAAAACGCCCACGCTACGCTGGTTAGGTTCAATAGTTTGCCTAAAATGTCTGCGTGCATTTTGCAGCGTGCTTAGTCATAATCACAAATATGAGCACACGCTTCCAGAGCCAGATGCTGTCTGTAGCAGCGTGCACATAACTCATATAGACAATCTGTCATCTTTCTGGATATGCAGGGTCTTGCAGGGCCTAGTGAGGTGACCTTTTGCACAAGCCTGGTAAAATAATGAAAGCGCTAGCAGTTTATTTGTGCATGTGAAAAATAAAGTGGAGATCAAGACGCACACACAGCACTTTGACGAATAACAAGAAAATAGACTCCTGCCCTGACCCTACCACCTCCACAGAGACTGACACACGCTTGCTATGTGCAGACATCTACGCATACAGCATGTGCACATGAAACATGCCCACACACTGAAATATTCATATTTGCCTTTGAAGCCCCATTTAAGGCATTCCACTACAGATCCTTTTGAATGCTTCCTCCAGTATTAGTCATCCTTCTTGACTTCGGTAGTAAAAGCTCATGTAGGTTTACCAACACGCATTGTCAGCTTTCCAAACAAATGTAACTCAGATTTAGAAAAAAATGACATAAAATCACATGCACATTAAAACAGGAAAAATGTAATACATCTTAAGCTAGTTTTTGAAATTTTAACCTGAAAAGAAAAAAACAAACAAACCCAGAGTTAACCGGTCACATCTCTACAGCTGAAAGTACAAAACAGTTTAGTGACAGTTATTGAACCTGTTCTAAAATTACAGCGCTGCATCTCTACCAAATATGGTGCGGCAGAACTGAAGCACATCAGTGCTACATTCATTTTAGTCACAGTAGTACACAAAAGGTCTCTTCACTCAGTGCCACAAAAACAATAAAATCCTAGACTGCTCCCAAGCTAACACAGCTGATATTTTTGTACGCGGCTATTTCTAGTCACCTCGGTTTAAGCCTGGGTGACAGATACGTCACTTGACTCTTGTATGTCATAATTTCTTTCCTAAATCTGTTTCCATTGTTCTTTGTTCACCTTTTTTTCCAACTCAGCCAACTGTGCATACTTAATCTGTTTATTTTTCAGTATTTCCTTTTTTTGTTTCCAGCATTTCAGCGATGGATTTTGTTTTTGTGGATGTCAAAACACTCTACAATAGGGGGATGTGACGTCAAAAAAAACTAGAAATCCACACTGAGCAGGGGGCAGCCATGCAAGGCACCTGGGGTGGGTTTTGCGCGCTTGCTCAAGACAGTGACAATGGAAACAGGAGGGATAAAACCAGTGACCTCACACATGCAAAGCTGCTTTTCTAACCACTAGACCACAGTACCACACATAGTGAAGTGGAACCGGATTTGAATAATTTCTCCATTTGATGAATCGTCTGCTCTAGTGGCTGCTTGTAATTAAAGTCTGTAACATACAGCACGATGTGACCATAATATCAAGAAAGAGCCATTGGCTTTGTGGGACATGTAGTTTAAATGAAGAAGGATTTAGAATTCCGTGAGCATCCCTCTCATTAATCTCCACCATGCTCGGGATTTGCAGCAACAACAACCAGGTGTTGGAGTTAATTGGAAAATGATATAGTAATGTTTCAAAATGCTGCTCGTCATTGTTCCCTTGCATTAGGCCTTCTAAGGACACCCAGCGCTACACTGTGATAGTCACTGTGACATTTGGCATCTCCTTCACGTTGATTTGGTACGACTCGTATGTGGAGAGGGAGGAGCAGGGATGGGCGTATGTTCGCTGCATTTAACAATTTTCCTCCTGCTGCTACCTCTGTGTGTTCCTGCAGGCTCAGCTGGAGAATCACTATTAATAGACGGGCTGGCTGAGCTACCTTCAGAAGATGCTCCACTTCGCTCATCAGCCCTTATAGCTCCGCTGTCTGCTGTCAGCCATGTTATTTAAAGGTCTAAATGTTTGTGCTGAGAGGTCATATTCATTCTCCTCAGTACTCTGTCTCAGACTGATTAGACCAAGCTCATAATTTTCCTTGAGGCAATTGGATACAGTTGGATTTGACTTGGGTGAAGTTCGCTGCTTTGCATTTGCTGTGGATAGGACTTGCTTAAGGCACTTCAGCTTGTTGCTGTTTGATTAGTCCTCAGACCGCTGTAAAAAGGTACTCATTACAGATTACCTGGAGCACCCTACAAGTCCTGACAGATCAGAGATGACCCAAGACAGTCACCTAGACATGACCTAGTTTCTCTCCTATTTTAACAACTGCACATTTGTGCCACATCCAAGCAGGTTCACTACAGGAACTAAGTCCACTACATGCACAAGTTTTCAAGGCCAGTTGCATCAGCTGTTATAGTACACTCTGTGGGATTATTCGTCGAATAAACAAAGCGATACTGACTTCTGGTGAATTAAAATACAATAAAATGCAACTTAATTAAATACAGCAGCTAAATCAATTTGGAATCCAGAATAATTTTGGTAACGCATCTCTCTTTTGGAGCAGTACACTGAGATCACATATTGACCCTTTTTTCCAGCTCAAGCCTCACTGTTGCTGTCATTTATCTTGCTGTCACCTTCTGGTTTGGCAAATCTTCTGAGGCCATATGGTGCTCCTGACGTTTGGCTTCAGCCCTGATGGAGTGTTCCTGTTGTGTACTAATCTCATCATATGAAAAATCGATGTGTAGTCGTGCCCTTGCGACTGTTCTACAATTATACAGAGAAATGACATTTAGAGTTCACTTTTGTTAACTCTTTAGTTATGAAAGAACAATAGATCTGCATCTCTGCATTGATTTATGTTCAGCATTTTCAACATCTCATTTTAAACCCAAGGCAGTGCATTATAAGTATAAACCAAGCAAAACAAAACACATAAAGCTAATTTTTTACTGTTGATTAACAACAGAGTGGTTCATTCACTTCGAATCATTACCAGAGTAAAACATTTACTCGCTAAGAGCTTGCCTGCATTAGGTGCAGCTCTGACCCCAATCTTAAAAAGTCTATTGATTCCCTTGCCATTATAAAACCTGCAGGAAATTTCAAGTTTAAGCACCAGAGCAGGGTGCATTAGCTGTGTCTATAGTCTGCAGCAGATTATTTAACCTTTCACCTTCACAGCTCTGCCTAGTGCTGTTTCTGTTCGATCTCATCATTGTTAGTGGCATGCCAATGGACTGCCCCAATTTCAAAAGTCAAATATTAAAAAAATGTTGTTCCGATCATAAAGTAGCCTAACTACGGTCACTACTCTAGAAACACTGGTAGTTAATGTGGAATAACTGTAATGTAACTGTAATTAGCTTTAATATGAATGACGTTTTACTGAGAAGATAGCAGGGCACTAACGAACAGCATTGAAACCTGTAAATGCCATTTGGCTGCTAGACTCCATGTGTGCTAGCACACCAGCTGGCCCTGGACCAGACCCCAGGGAGAAAATGGAGGGACAGGGATGGATGAGGTGGAACGAAAGGGAGTAGCAGGAGGAGGTAAAAGTGTGGACAGGGCCGAAGGCAGGAGTATCATCAGGTGTGACAGGTTTCCAGATGCACGGAAACACATGTGTGCTGTGGAAACACGCAAGAAATAATGGAAGGGTACAGCAGATGTGTTGTTTTTTTTTTAGTGCACAGTACTCGACATGGGAGCACAGACATATGCTGCGTCCTATTTCTGGAGCTGCCATCCATCACATCCCACTGATAAGACATTTCGAAGGTTCCTCAAATGCAGCCAACTGCAGTCCCTTCAGTCTCCCAAACAAGCTCAAAGACCTAAAGGGTTTCCCTTTTTGAGGTTTGTGGGAGCTTGTGATGATGCATGATGAATCCTCCACAGACTGTCTTATTTATGCCAGAGGCACAGGCTCAGTCTGGTGCACCTTTGTAGACCTCGTCCTTTGAAGACTGTCACCACTGGAACAGGACAGAGCTAGCTGTAAATGCTGTGGGTGATTCAGTTCTGGGGCAGTTTATGTAATGTGATTCAGGTCATAGCAGGTAAGACACGGGTATTTTCAGAAAACAAACAGAGAGAGGGGCTTCCTGAGGTCAAACTAAAGCCCTTTCAGTCTCACACTTTGGTACATGTAAGATTGTTTAAACTGTTGTTGTTTTGTTGTATAATGGCTAATTTAACATTTAGCCAAGGGAAAATAGTGGGAAATGTTGAAATGAGCCATGTACAAACATTTACTTAAGTTTGTAATAGATTTTGTTGTTCAGGATGGTACACATTTCCCAGTTTTCTTAACCTGGTGAACCCAGCACCAGAGCATATGGTTAAATTAGAGGCATAAATCTGTGAGCAGATTTGTCTTTCCAGGCTTCTCTATGATCCATCAAAGAAAGAGCATTGAGATTCCCTCGTGCAGCATAAGTTGTGGTGGGAAATTTCTTGTGGAAAAAAGTGGAAAACCCACTGATGTTCTTTCATTCATTCAGCTTCTGTAACCGCTTCTTCCCGTGAAGGGGGGGCTGGAGCCTATTCCTGCTATCATCCAGCTAACACCCTGGACAGGTCTCCAGTCTATCACAGGGCTAACACAGAGACAGACCACCATTCACACTCAAGTCAATTTAGAATCACCAATAACCCTAACCAGCATGTCTTTGGATGGTGGGAGGAAGACAGGGAGAACATACACTTATACTCCACACTCCACATTCGAACCTGAAACCTTCTTGTTGTGAGGCATCAGTGCTAACTACCACTCCACTGTTCCACCCACCTACTGTATGATTGATTTTTTATTTATTTTCTTTTTTTTACATTCCTTCTTCTATAGCTAGTCCATTGAAGTAGATTGTATTAATCTCAGCATTGTTACCTTCATTCAGGAGAGGTCTCCAGTACAAAAGGATCATGGTTTTACGTTCACATGTATAATGTCCAGTGCGGTAAGCATGGCTGCGGTTTAAGCCTACAGTGATTGTTTTTTTGTCTCAAAAGGGTCTTTAAGTAAGGATGCAACTGTGCACAGTTGGGTATACTGTACCTCTGAAGGCTGCAGTACATATTCAGTGCAGTGAATACTCGCCTACCATGTTTCCAAATAATCTTGTCTTGTAGAAGCATCTTTTAATGAATATTCTTAAACCTTTAAGTGAATTTTATGAGATACATGTCATCAGTTTTATACTTGTATGATGAATTATCTCATTAATTTCAAACACAAAGATCTGGGTCAACATTTAAAAGCAGGTACAGTGAGAATAGTTAAGTTTTCCCTCCACTCTGTCCAGGCATGTAATCTGGCTCAGCCAGGCCTTAACCCCTGTATAGATCCACTCACACAGACAGATGTGTCTATAAGGACAGAAAACATTACCATAAGTGCCTTTCACTTTTACCCTGCTGTTGCTGTGTAAGTGGCACATTGACCTTTCTCCTGCTCTCAACTGCACAGATGCATGAACAGAATCAAAGTGCTGCAGGGCTTCTCCAAGCTCTGTGCATACAGACATATCTGTGCTTTGTTTGTTGTCTTTCCACAGTGCCTGATGGCATTCGGAACAAAGTGTTCTATCTCTCTAACGCCTTCTCTCTGTCTCTCTTCTTTTTTTTTTTTGCCTTGCAGCTAATCCAGACTCTGAAGCGGCTGATGAGACCCTCGTCGGTCGAATTCAAGTCCCCTTTAGAGCTGTCGGCGCAGGGTGAGAGCAATACGTGCATGTTTGAAAAACCCAAGCTGTGATCATGGTTTTCCGCTGTCTTTTCACTGAATGAGTAGTACAGTATTTGTATTCCTGTACTACTACTGGCCGCAGTGGTACCCCTGTTGAATGTTAATAGTGGCCATTAATCAGTGTCAGTGAGGCGGCTCGGCGATGAAGCAAGCACATTAGGGAGCGAAAGCAAACATACAGGTGTGAACTCTGCTGAGCTCTCAACGCATCCCTTATCAGTCATTTTCCCGACGTCTATTGATGCTGTGCTAATTATTTTCCTATTAAAGCGTCATTATCGCTGCTGTGTTTTCCCATCCTCTATTGACCCACCTCAGTCATATCATTCATAGCCACCCTCACCTGCTTCTCTGCATAGAAACCGTGCAGCGCTGTGAAGAAGCATTCAGTGCCTTCTGCTGACAGACATGACGAAAAAGAAGAAAAGAAATATATGACGGGTTAGAGATCAGCCCGTAAACTTGATGAAAGCCACACAATGAGACTTTTCACCCTGCCGGATAATATCTGCCACCATACTGAGGTTCTTTCAGTGCTCTTGCAGTGCAGATTGCTTTCTCCATATTGAATAGTTAGCTAGGTGCACATATATTGCCTTGAGCTCAGTGAAGCATTTTCTAGGTCATCGATCAAATCAGTGTTAGATTATAATTAGATACTGTTCAGGTAAATTCGCTCCATATTCACTTTATCTTTACGGCGTGCTTTATCGCAGCTGAGCTTAGTCTTTTGTCCATGAGAGGACATTAGCTCTGCAGCCAGATCATCAAAGCATTCAACCGCAAATCACAAATCTCCCAGCAGTAAATTCTTTTTACAGCAAACAGCAAACAGTACGTGAATTCAATGATAGGATTCCACAGTGGTGTATGACACTGCTTCATGTCATTTGAGTTCTGGATTTAGCAGCAAGTGTAAAAAGCTTCCACCTCCATGCTTCATCTGCGGTCTCTTAAACAACAGCAAATAAAAGCAGTTTCTGGAGGTCACAGCAGTAACCTGAGCTGTTCCTGCATGCTTTGCCCATTAGATACACGCATTCAGCAGCTGCTGGGGACAATAAATTGGAAGTCTTATTAATTCAGTGAATTAGAGATAGTTCAGTTTGACAAAGTCTGACACTGAAATCGTTACCAAGCAGTGATGAGTCAGCAAAACCTCTGCTTGTACTAGAAGTGGCAGTGCGACAAACTTTTTCCAACACAATAGACTAAATCTGCAGTGCGATGGGAGAAATCTGTGTCTCTCTGACATTCAGATGCTAGCTACTGACACAACTCCAAAAGTGCAGAAAAACTAATAACATTAGCTGGTTAACAACACCAAACGAGGAGACCGGACACCGGCTGAAGAAAACGACAGAAGTGACTTTATTACAGAAGAGGTAGCTTTTTGTATATGCCAGATCTGGAATCTCTCCCAGCCTGACAATATAGTGGTAAACCATATAGTGGTGCACCATTAAATTGTAGTTTCTGTGTTAAATGTGGGCCAGCTGGTTAGCACTGACTCCTCACAGCAAGAAGGCTCTGGGTTTGTATCCATCGGCCGACTGGGAGCTCTCCCTGTGTCTGCATGGGTTGCCTCTTCTTCTCTGAACATTTTATTTACACAAAATCAACTCAACAGTTCTCAGATGACTTGGATGACTGTGTCACTTTTACTCTTCTACATTGGCCTGGCTGATGTCTGGCAGGCGTAATCAGTTTCAAATGGATCAACTCCAGACCAAAATTCCCTCCAAAAGTTTGTGTGCTGCAGTACTTGGTGATGGCTTCCAGGCTAGGAGTAGCAGCAGTTATAATCTAATGATTCCGATAGATCAGTGCAACACTATTTCAGTCATGGTCACACCTGGTAGCAGGAGAGGAGGACAGTTTTCAGTGTCTAGAGCTGGTACACTGGATCTGGGAAACCATCTCATTGTCTCAACATGTCAGCTTTACAGCAGCATCTGTAGCTGTAGTTTGAGAACCCACTACCTAGCCAACGTTGGTTACATTATTTACTGTGTTGTTTCAATGATGTTGGTGATTCAATGTGCATCTGTGAATTCGAGGAGCCGAGCCTCTGATGGAGCACTGAAGGGAGGAGTCTGTTTGAATCCTTGAATCCTTCTTTAATTAACTGATTTTTTCAAAGATGTCCTTGACCAATCAAATAATTTGGGCAGGTTTCATGATGGACAGAGGAACAACCAATGCAGATTAAGCGTAGGATTAACCAGTTGCACGTGGAACCTTTGTAGATAGCAGGCTAATGTAAAGACGCAACCCATTTGGGTCAACATGTCTAATAATGCAACATTTCATCAGGCTCCCGTCTGATAAATGCATTTTAATGGACAGTGAACTTTTAGGGAAGATCAACTCAGTATTCCACTATCTTAAAGCTGGAAAGAAAGGATAACAAACACCTTGTAAAAGAGCAGAACTCAATTTTCCCAAACAAGAAGAAAATGTTTTTTTGGTTTTTTTAACTTTCTTTCTCTTCACTTTCACCTGCCGTTTGTCCTGATAATACTGTAGCAATGACTGTTGACACATGACACAAACTCGCTGACAGCTTTGCAACCCCGCTCCTCCACAATCACAGCATTGTCAAAGTTAATGATGTGCCAATTTTCCATCAACTCAATTTAATTTGCATGATACGGCACATAACAAATACTGAAGGTATTTGAGGAAAAAACTATTACAGTGTCCTGAAAGTTTTTGTGAGATAAAACAAATCCGTTCCCTAAGAGAAGGAGAAGAGTTTGGGGAAGGAATTCATGTGAGGGATGAAGATAAGAAGAAAGAATAGGTTGGATAGGAAGTGACGAGTGGGCAAATACAAAGAAGATGGATACAGGGAGACAGATGGTTCTGCTGCAGTCCCAGCTGGACCTTAGGATATGTTTTTATTCTGTTGCTATGAGCCGCCTGCAGAAAGAAGCTTCCACAGTGTGTGACTGTGGTTTAAGTATTCCCACTGACCGTGCGAGGAATACTAATTCTCTCAATGTTGAGGACCAACGTGCAAACACTTGATTTAGATATTGTTCAGTCAGACACAGTCAGTCAGAGTTTCAGGAAGCCCTTACCATCTTTTCAGGAATTGTGTGTCAATATAACGGAACGATAAATACTGAAAAGCTACTTTATTTTGTGGTTGCAATGTTCTTATGTGATACTACATCATGACCTCTTGCAGCCTTATAACACAACCACGTAAAAAAAACTCTATTCTGTATCTTGTCCAACAGTTAGAGACTTACAGGATGAGACTCTCCACAGCCTCTTCCTAAAACTTTTTTATTTGGTTTTATTTATTTATTTTTTTAATTTGTATTTTGCCCTGCCTAATTTCTGCTGGAAAAACATCTAGAGACTCACAAACTGGTTTTAATCTCACGTATTGTTTCTTCCCCATAAATGGAATTCATCATTCTAAATTAATTTCTAAGGGAACTGTTAACACATAATCCTCTTGTGCTCAAATGTAAAACAACCTCAATTTCCTCAAGCCTGGTTTCTCTTAAGAAAATGCCATGTTGGGTATTAAACATTCACTTGCTAATTCATTAGGTACACGAGTGAAAGGGAATGCAATGCAGCAGTCCTGCACAAAACCCCACTTCATGAAGTCAAAAGTTGTTCTATTATTTCATCTAGCCCACTGACTAAATAACAGTCGTCAAAATAACAGAAACATGTCGGTTCAGCACAGCACACTTCAGTAGTTCCACAAACCACAGCCTCCAAAATGTCAGCAGTTGAATCAACAGCACTTTCAGTTATTTTAACTTTAATTGAATAGCATAATCTTCATGAAGCTAAGATTTAGTTCAGGGGTGTTTTACTCGTGTACCTAATGAACTGGATAGTGGAGTGGATAATATATTTGAGCTATTATGTATAACCAAATTTGAACTGAGCTGAATTATCAATCTCTAAACTGAATGAATGTTTACAGCGGAATAAACGGCCAGAATCACAAACTGAAACAACACACATCTCTTAGCAAAGCAATCATGAAATGTAATAAATGACCCATGCATGAACCTTATTGTTGTCTTGAATGTAACACACTAATAACATAGCAGGCAGGGCGTCCTGTAACTAAAAGAGGTGGGCTTGTTCCGGTGCCGTGCATTTTTGTAACCTTCCTTCTTTTTGTTCTGCAGGCAAAGAGATGATCGAGACGTACTTCGACTTCCGCCTGTTCCGCCTGTGGAAGAGCCGCCAGCACTCCAAGCTGCTGGACTACGACGACCTCTTGTGACACCGCCCAGTAGCTATTCTGTCGACTTGTCGGGGCAATTATTGCGAGTCTGAGCCTGCTGTTTAACGGTGGCGGGGCGTTTGGTTCCCTCCTGAGAGGCTCCTGGACCGGCTCTGTGTGGCAGAGCTGAAGCAGCAGCGGATGGGTCTGTTTCTTTAAGCCCTCCTGAAGCGACAGGGCGTGGCCCCGTAGATTCAGCCAGCGGTGTACTTTTCCTTCCTCACCCATTTTCACTTTCTGCCTATCTCTCAGATAAAAGAGAAAGAAAGGGACAAGAAAAAAGGAGGAGAAGCGAGTGACTGATCATCCTAGCCTAAATGTGTCAAAGATGCTAGCTAGAGTTGGATTGCTGATTGCAGAGGGGATGTTACAAGAGTGACAGCAGGAAACAGAAGGAACTCCTTTCTGAGTTTAGAGGTTAACAGATTTTCTTTTTTTTCTTTGGCTTACCTTTAGCCGACCTATCTGCTCTTCTAAGATGAGGCTAATACATATGGTTGTATCTTCATGTCAGGGGTGGACATTATTTACAAGGGAAGTAGAGCTTATATGTAAATAAACAAGTGCTTAATGGAGCATTAGAGAATAGATTTCCAGCCTTTCTCTCATGGTATCACGTGTAAATGTAGACATCTAAGTAGTCTTATTAAAAGTTACAGTAGTCTCTTTAACACAGCTTTTTTAACACCCCAAATAAATGTGTTTCGTACTGACGTATTAACTCAGGTTAAATCCCTTGTTTTCTACTAAGAATTGTACTACAACATACTGTAGATCAGAACTGAAAGCCTTCACAGAGTCATCTTCTTCAGAGTCACCGTCAGGGATGCCGTTATCTTTACTTGTGTGTGGAGGACGGATCTTTTCTGCATTTTCATGGTCAGCTGTAGCCTAACAGACAGACTCATCCATGCATGTCTCATAACATTACAGCGCTTGGACCCGCTGAGCCAGCACTAACTATACTTTATTGAGCTGTTGGATAGCGGGTTCTAAGCCTTTTTCTTTTTTAAAATACCTGTGTGGATTTGTATTGCATGTGTGCCCATAGCTTCCTTGCATAGCTGCTCTGTAATGAGGTCTTTACAGTGACTTTGTTAGACAAAAATCCGTAGTGCATACGTCAACAGCTTACTCACATAGTTGAAGAATCTTTTATTTAACAATGAACTTGAATCACTCAAAGTAGCAATGGAGAGGTGGAGGCAATATTTTCCTTACTTTTGTTCCTCCTCCTCACCACCGAGCTGTCTCTTCTGTTAATATACTCTTAAAACTTGTGCTCTCATTTTAGCGAATATCTCAGTGTCGCTGTCTCCAAATGTTATCTTTGCCATAAACACTTCTGGCATTTGTAGACATTTTAAAATGTGTTAAGACATGTATTGTGGTGACATAAACAAGGCGCACTCCGGCGATTCGTTTGCTTTTCGCTGAAGTTGGAGGACTTGAGAAGGAGGTACTGAAGAAAGGACGGGTTAAATCGAAGCAGCTGAGGCTTTAGTCAATAAATGGCTGCCAAACTTTTGTGACACATGCTTTTTGATAAAAAAGCTGAGTAACCCTGATAACGTCAGACCTTATGTCATTGTGGGGTCAGGTGATATATTTCCAGAGCCTTATTACACATCATACAGCTGTTCATGACATTACCTGATCTTTATGTGTATGACAGATAGTCAGACAGTCTTACAGAGCGCTATCAGACTTGGCCTGGTGTAACCCATTTTGGAGGAAAAGCCTATGCTTACTTGCTTCTGCATTATCGGCTCAACCTGTATTCATTGAAGAGTAATTCTATTTTTTAAAAGCAAGCAGCCACCAGTGTGTATTGTAGAGCCACAGATATTCACACTAATGTCGAATAACTAACTGCAGCATAAATACTTTTAAGCAATGGTAGGTGATTCTGCTGGGTGGGTGGGTTGGTTGGGGGGCTGCTGTTGTAAAACTGCTGGTGTTGGGGCTTAATAAGTGTTGCGTCAGATACGATGAGTGACATTTAGATTGCTTCAGCTCGTGCTTTTGCTGAGGTGGCCATGACCCCACCCCTGCAGATGTGCAGCTTCCTCAGAAACATGACAGAGCGAAGAAAAAGTAAATGCATTGTTTGCTACTTGCATCTCCAGTGTTACTTAGACAGAAGTTTGTGAAGGGATTTCTGTATAGTATAGTAACACACACATCCATATATGCTTCCTCTGTATCCAGGCTTCCCTGAGCATGTTAACGTGTTTTGTGTTGCAACCATGGATGACTGAGTCCTTTCACTGTTATTTCTACGTTTACGCCATGTCGTGTGTTGTTGCTGCTGCTTCCTGATCAATGCAGGTCAAGTGAGCTGAAAGGAGCGTGGAGTGTTTTGAGTAGCTCTTAGCTTGCAGTGCACAGATGAGGATTCAGATGCTGACATTTTTCATCTTAATGTGTCCATGAGGTCATACGTGCTCCAGAAGGAGAGCCATGGCAGAAAGTGGGACATGGAGGCACCTGACATATGTCCTCATTTCTAGTTAGACATGTAAAACATTAAATTAGTGAGATGTATTAGTGAGGTAGTTTTTTTTTTTTTAGAGTGTAACTGCTTTACCCAGGGCAATAATCACTGCTACCACAGGGGGTGTCTCAAAAGAGAGGTTACACTGTTTTACCTGAGCAGGTCTATGGAGTGAAGCCCTTTAAGTGCATGAAAAACAAATGAGCTGTGTTTGCTTTTCCTCATTAGTTACTGTTTGCATTATTTGCTTCTAGTCATCAGAACTGGCTGATTGTTCTTGTTTTTAAATGATTTCTGAACAGAAGTGCACTGCATTCATTCATATAAGAAAATATAGTGGCTCATAATGATGACTTACTGTGTAATCATTACCAGGTTGTGAGAGAAGGTTAACATGTCATCAGTATCTCACTACCACTACCTCAGTTAGTCAGCTTTTATCTCGTCCTTGGTTTGCAAAATGTGCCATTAAACTAGCCTTCACTTGTATGAATAACCAGAAGTAAACTTTAATGTTTAAGAATCTAGACATATATAAACTAATTTACTGTTAGTTCTAGTTTGTTTTATTTTACTTTATTTGCAACTGACAGACATTTTTACACTTACTTCCTGTTTTTAGGACACCTACTTGCACCTAACCCTTTGGATGTATCTAGTATCTTTATCTTTGTTCTTCTGATTCTTCTTACAGTTTGAAAACCTCTGAAAGTAGCATTTTTAAGATAAAAGACTACACTAATGGTACAAAGGGAACTTAAAAAGAAAACAAAGTTGTCCATGACACGTTTTTTTTTGTTTTTTACATGGCACTGTATCTTGTAAGTATGGATCTCTCACGGGATCTCATAATTAGGAAACAATGAGTCATAAGAAAGTGTGGTCACTGATGAAATAAGGTCTCACAGATATATTTTCTTTGCTGGATGCATTCTTCTTCTCCATTTAATGTGACTGTTGTGAATGCTTACATTGTCATCTGTGCTTGATCATACATATTGCTGTGTAGTTATGCCACAAAGTAGCATTGGTCAGTAGGTCAGAGATAATAACACCACTGTAACAAGGCCTTGCCATTGTAATCCTCCCACTAGTTTACAAATCACTAACAGGTCCCAAAATGAGCATACTTTAAATTCTCAAAATGTTTCCGGGTCCTTGAATTACCTCAACTGCAGAGAGAGCCAGGGTTTTACGTGTAACATATTTTTACAACAAACACTATCTTTGGTCCCGTTTTCTCAACTGCTTGTTGCTTGCTTTGCTGTTTGCCGTTAATGTAATCTCAAACCTGCTGTTAATCATATTATATATTTTGATTACCCGTCCTGTTTTTGAAAGGCTTTTAATTTGCAACATCTGCACAAAGTAATAAGTTGAACTGGTAACAACTTGACATTGCAAAAAAAAAAAAAAAATGCTACTGGAGTGAGTTAATAATGAGGAAATGGATGCTGTGCTGGTAGTTAGCTTGCCTTCAGGGCTTTCTGTCAGAAAGACTTTAGGATGTCAGGCGAGAAGAGCAACAAACTGTTTGAGTGTATGGATCAAACACAAACAGGACCTGAACCCAGGAGGATGGGACTTGAGTCCTGCGTGAAACCAAGAGTCAAGAATCCTTTCACAGCGTTAACCATTAAAAAAAAAAAAAAAAAAAGCCCTGAAGACAAACAACTCCCATGTGCCACTATGCTGAATTCACCGTGTGATCTGGAACAGGTACTTCCATTCTTCCACATTTCTTCAGCCAATGTGTAACTGTCTATGTTGCCCATATCCCCTACTATAAGTTTAGATTATTTGAATGTTGAGGTGTTTTATATTAACTGGGTGCAATCTGTTTAGTTTATTAACAGTTTAGTTCATTGACAGTATTCATGCCGACCCCATAGTTAACGTAACATCTGTTCAGACATAGAACTTGTATAAGTTCCTTTTCCTTTTGGTCGTGCTTTCTCTGCAGAGTGCTGTTGGATTTATCATGTGAGCTTGTCACTGTCTTTTGTGCTCTGTGATCTCTTTGCTTGAAGGTAAGACCTGACTTTAATGAGTGTTGTACATTTTTTGACTTTCTTTAAACACCATATACTTTCCAAATACTTATTCTGTAGCAATATACTATGTGAGAAATGTTCTGTATGGTTTGTATGTACACTATAGAGGACTGTCCAAGATATTGTATAAGTCTGTACTACATCTGGATTGTAACGAGTATTGCTTGACAGCGCTGATGGACAGAAGCAACGACAGACACTGCAGAGAGCAGTGTGCTCACTGATTGGCTCCTTTATATTCTGCTGCAGTGTAGTGTAGCACTACTCATGCAAGGCTCTTCTGCTTTCTCCTCTGCTGTGTGTTGAAGTCAAGGCCAGACCACAGAGCCTAATCGCACGCCTGCACAATTCTTGTAAATGCATCTTAAGACAGTATATTTAATCTTGTTGCTGCGTCAGGTTTAATTGCAAGTGGAGTCATGCTCAAAATTGGCTCGAGCTTGATGGATTTCTAATGAGTTTTCTGATCACAACGAAAACAAAGACCTTCCTTACTGTACTGGAGATCCATTATCTACCGTCAAGCAGAGCAGATTCTCCCTGAGGCTGTCTGATGAGTTACTTACCTGTCAAGCAGGAGCACAAAGCATCACTAGCAACATGATGGAAGAGCTCACACAGTGGAAAACTACTTGTAAGCTGTGTAATTAGTAGCTGTGTTTTCCTCTGGAAAAATCAGATTTTTTCGGACAGCACTATTCCACGTTTGCACTCAGTTCAATACAGGTTGTAGTCAGCTCAGATACCATCTTAAGGAAAAAGCGCAGCAAGAGAGAATCACTCCAGGAACAAATCCATTTGACACTTTCTGTTTAGTTTGTAAACCTGATACAGTTTGGGCAGTCGGGCACTTCAATCTCAAGTTTTGCTTTAAAAGCAGATAATCCATTTTAGTTAAAGTATTGGTAGTTTTCTCTCTACCAGCTACGAACAAATGACAACACTGCTTAAAAACAGGGAATGGAATAGATAGCAAGAGGTGTAACAGGAAGTCAGCCCCAGCTGGTATCAAATAGTGGACACTTCACACTGCTTGCACAGTCTTAAAGACATTTTGAAACCATTCTCTCATCCACTGACCTTAAAATGTGACACAGCATTAACCTGCAATCAAACCTGGACTTAATGACAGTAGTGTGTACCAATTATAAGTGTAAAAATGACTTTAGGCCTGCTTAAGTGCTCCGAACGTACTACTTTGTGAATTGGAATTCTGATTTACTGCTGGTCCTTGAAAGCATTCAAACAGCCCATCTGCTGCATTTAACATGAAGGATAGGTAATGTTATAGAAAACTAAAAGAGCAATCAATTTTAGACTTAAATCTTTACATCAATTCAGTGGTTCTCCAAGTTATGACTATAAATCTGTTGGTAGAGCACTGTAAATCATCATGGGGATTCTCCTAAAAAAAACTGTGTCAGACACCCCAGACAGGTGATCTGAAGTGAAAATATATATAAATATATATGCAAGCTAACTCTAGAGTAGATGGTCTAAGATGGTAAAAGCTGCACTGATCAATGTTTTTTTGCAACCCAACAAGACCAATACTCTTCACCCACTGTTGAGGTCTATATTAAACTGGTTAATGTGTAATTTAACGCGCCATACTAGCTGGTTGTTACATTTGTCGTAACATATCTGGAACCCCAAAACTAAAAGCTGAGGGGCGGCTGCAGCATCATGTGATCCTTCTCTGTGGGTTTGTTGTTAAGGTTTAGATTTAGAGCAGTTTCAAGGTTAAAAAAAAATAAGCACTGCTGTTCATATGAGCACTGGAGGAAGCAGGAGATCTCAATCTTAGCTAATGTTTGTTTAAAGGAGTCAAATGGAGAGTCATGCTCTGACAGCTTTGGCAATCTTTTTTTTTTGCATGTGGGCAACTTTGAGACAAAAGACAAATGCTGGCACAAAAAGATAACTCAAATGTCAACAGGCTCTTTAATGAGCTGAATGATGGATTAATATTAATGTAAAACCTTTCCAGTAGAGCTGGTCGAGCAAACGCCACACACACAGTTTGAATTGTGCTGGTTCATTGCTATTCCCATTTCCTGAGAACATAATTACACGAATCAAGAGACTGATCTTTGACTCCCCTCTCCCGTTATTTTCCAAATGAAACAGTGTGTCCCATTGTGACCAGAGACCGTTCAAATTATTAATAAGCATTGTTGTGCCCTCCCTGCTGCTTCTTCGTCTTTCCTTTTTTTGTGTGTTGAAGATTGCCAGGGCTCAGTTGGGAGCGTGATTGAGCTTGATGAGGGTGATGGATTGATGCTGCTTTGATTGCCCTGACACCCTCCAGTCGGGCCGTGATTGTATTTTGGGAAGGGTGGAAAATAATGTGTTTGTGTAATGTCTGTTTCACTTTGCATCACCTTCTAGGTCATCTAACTGAGCATTACATTTTTGAAATAGATTTTATAGGCGGTAGAGACTGTAGGGGTGATAGATGTTAAAATAAGGGTCGAAAACAGATTCATCACGTGTCTTGATAGAGAAAAATGTGTGTATTATGAAAGGTATAATAGCAAATAACATTACTGTATATCTGGTGGTTTTGATACTAGTAAAAGTTAAAACTAGGTCTGGGTAGCTTCCCTAAGCTTTTGGGTTCTTCCTTAGAATAGGCATTGTAGACGGAGCTTTAATCCAAGGTGGCAAATTGTTGTATCTGAACTAATAGCAAAGAAATGTTGTTGCATTGCACAATGTTGGTAATAACCTGTGAAAAAAACAAACATTGTTTATAAAGCTTTTTTTCCCAGTAAACCATAGTTCTACACAAAATGCTTCATCGTCTTGTCTTTGATTGAGTCATGCCATTAATACAATGGAAAAAAAAATAGGGCTCCACTCTGGGTAGATTTATATATAAATAATACCTCTCTGGTCCCAGCGGAGAATGCAGATCATTGCAGCAATATAACTGAAGAACGTATTTAAGTGTTACTTATGATTATGCCATTATTTCATCCACATTTGAGTTCAGAAAAAAAGGTAAGAATATGTAAATCCCAAACTTTCATGATATTTTTGTTCATTCCAATTAAGAGAGGCACCTTAAGCCCGCATTCATTAAGTGACTGTCACTTGAATGTATTTTAATAAGCAGTAACTATAGTGTTAAAAACATATAAGGGTTAAGTATCCAGCCCGACAATAACAACAGAGTTGCTTTGTAGGTGCTCTAAACACAATTTCAGAGTGTGTCATTTCCTGGAACATGATTTTTAAAATGCTAATGACTCATCAGGTACTCTGGGTTGCATATTATATAATTATGAAAATGATACCATTTTCCATTCCATTGAATGTCCCTGCTTCCTATTGTGTATCTCCTTCACTGCAGTGCTGCCAGCTTGTATAAATGTGGATGGCAGAGTTCAGAGCATTACAAATAACAGGTAAATATACGGTAACAAATAACATTACCCCAGCCTTTTTATAGAGACTTTAAACTACGCTGAAATTCTTTCTGGACTGATAGATTTTCAGCTACGGCAGCAACTAGGCGACGGGAAAGGAAGTCGGCTCCTTTGGTCCCACTGAAATGACAGAGTTATTGGATGAACTGGCAGGGAATTATGTCAGACATTATGGTTCACATGTGGATCCTAAATGCCAAACTATGATGATCTTCTAACCCAGGGGTGTCCAAGCTTTTTTCTTTGAGGGCCACATACAGAAAAATATACAAAAGGCTGGGGCACTCTAGAGGTCAGGTACATCACATCATATGTTTAAAGAAAAAAACAGCCTACATCAAAACTTTCCATTAATGGGATTTTTATAACAAAGGGTTGGCAGCTCATTCTCAAAATAACAGTGTCAGATTGCTTCTTAGTCAGGATGATGGTCCCCTATCACAGCCTTGTATAGGGTGAGGGGAATAAGGGGACAAGGGGATTAGTATATTTAAGCTAGTTATGCAAGTATTGGGGTTGTTGTCTTTTTAACTCACCTATAATGGGAACAGCATTGCTCTTAGTGGGAACAGTGATGCTGCGCTTTGGACTGAAGAATGGCAGGAAGGACCAAGTCACCACAGAGATGGCTGCCGGTCAAATTATTGTCAGCTCCGCGCAAAAACATTAACAGCTGTGCGGTGTCTGTGGCATCTGTGCTCTCATCACATGCTATCGACTGAAAATCAAGAGCACAAGCTTTATGTGACACCTGATGTTTCAAGTTATCTGACAAGTCTTACATTTACCACACAACTGTGTTTCTGGACATGCTCACATTGCTGAATTCCTGATTCTATTCCAGGCACATTATTACAGCAACTTAAACGAGGCACTGTTTTATGAAGTCACCGTCTGAGAAAGGTTTCCCATGTAACGCTGTAAGTTGAGCTACCTCGTAGCTGGCTATTGTGGCATTTTCTTGTGTTTTGGTAGTGCAGAAAAAATACAGTTGTTGAGCTAGCTGGCTAGCGGCCATTTGTCTGACTTTCCCCTCTTGCTCAGCACCAGTGTAGGACGTGCAGTATGTCTGATGTGTGTCGTTGTACATTATACTCTTTCATCACTGCAACAGTTTCATTGCAAATCAGACAGACGCGAAGAACTTCTGTGAAGAAACATTCATTTTCTCACCATGTCTAAAAAATTTTGCACTGACTTGCTAATTGCATTTTTTTTGGTTCTTCCAGTTTTGGTCAACCCTGGAAACTTTTTTCTTTGATTAATTTTGTTTTGCGAGAAGCTGCCTTGTTGACAGTAGCTCCACCTTGTGTTAAAACTAAGAAGTACAATACAGTCATGTGCAAGTTTAATGTGTGGGCAATATTCCGTTATATTTTTAGAATTTGCGGGCCAAGTTTGGTCACACCTGCTCTAACCTCCCACATTTTCACATTTTCTCTTAATTGTTTTAATTTCTGACAACGTCCTGATATGTTGTGGATGGATTGCAGCAATATCTAGCCCAGACACTAATGGTCCTAGAGGTCAAAGTTCACTGAGATACTAGAAGAGCTGGAGTAATTTGAGGACTCTACATCCTTTTAAAGGCCAAACTCTCGTCCTGTGCGTAGTAGGTGTTTGGCTGTGTAATAGAACACCTTATAACACCTCACTGAAAATACTCCCCGACAAGATGCGAATCCAATTATTTTAAAAAATCTTTAAAAGTCTATGCCTTTCAATTGTATGATGAATATCCAGTTTTTGCCACAGTTCGTAAGAATCAGTGACAGACAGACATGGCATAAGGCAGACATTTTAGCTCTGCATAATACACACATGCCCTGGAGTGAAAATATGAAGCTCCAGCGTGAGTAACAAATGTAATTATTAGCTCACCAGATGGACATCGCATATGTGCAGACGCTGCAGATGTGCATTGTAAGCTGGAGCTGCAAAGATGTCCAGATGGACGGGTCAGTAGATCACATTGAAACTCAGACTGGCTACATGACGTTCAGGCAATCAGATGCACTTGACAAAGCAAATTCCCTTGTGGATCAATAAACCCTATTTAAGTGTAAGTGTAAGTCTAAATAGAAGCTTATTATGAATTCAGTGCATATATCTTTGCAGCACACATCACATAGACATACAGGGACACTGCGGCCCACACATGCTTGCAGGCTTACAGTAGCTGGCATCTGATGAATATCAAAAGTGAGGATTGAGATAACAGACAGTAGAAGAACAGAGTGAATGCTTCACACTCCTGGGGCCAAACTACAGCCAAAGGGAGACTGAGGGTGTTTTTATGAATTTCTATACTGCAGGAATCTTAGAAAATGGCTGATTTGATAGTCGTATGCTCAGCACACACTGTTGAAAGATAAAATGATATCTAGTTCAGGAGTTATTGTTTTGGGTTGGTGTAGCAAGCACGCTTGTGTGTTAAATGAAAGAAATTGTTGGTATTTGGTTTATTTCAGGTTTATTGCTCTTGATCATGAAAGCTGACAGTTTCTTGGAAGCTCCATATTTCTGGAGTCCTCAGCCTCTGTGTGGGCGCCAGGGTGGTGTGCCTCCTGAAAACTCATCCACTGGAATAAACATAAAGCTGCTTTCACACCTAGGTTGTCAAAAGCTGGAGCGTTTATCCTCAGGTTGGTTCATTTGGGTTGGTGTGAACATTGCCATTGCATTCCTTTCCACGACAAAAGAGAGGGTGGTGATTCCACCCGCTCCCTGGTGTGGATTCATTTGCAATGTGAAGCTGATGTGTCTTTGGAAAAGTATGCACACGACAGAGGTGCAGTGCGCCTTCTCATCATATGTGTTTGTATGTTGTTTTCTTCTCATAGCCTAGATGCATAATCAAACTGAACATGTTGTTCACATACAGAACACTAATACATGAACCTCCAGCCTCCTTGAATGAACCACAGAAGAACATAATGTTAAGGGTATGTCAGAACTTTGTCCCGATTGCATTGTCTCAAATGTCCTGTGAACCGGAACCAAACCAAGGTTAAATACAATTGTAACAATATTATATTAATTGCATGAAATACAATTGCGGCTGCATCCTAAAAGACACCTTAGGCTCACCTGTGGAAAAAAATGTAACTATCTGAGAGGGACAGCTGGTAATTCTCTCTTAACGTTTCTCGCCAACAGCAAGCCGTCTGAACCATCTGGATGCTGAATTTACTGGTAAGTACACAAACTTGATTTCCTTTTTTTTCAGAGTTAGCATTTAAAAAACAAATTTAACCTGCTGACTACTACAGGTTCAGAACCATTTATTTAATAGTTGGAATCATGCAATAGACTGGCAACCTGACCAGTGTGTATTCCAAAAAAATGGACTTGCAGGAATTTTTTATTGCCTCAGATAACTAAAAACTATTGAACAAGCATCACAGGCATAAATGTTTAATATCAAAACAACCATTTTTTTATTCCCATTAAATAACATGGGTAGAGGTAGGTAGATTGATACTGCAGCCAGCTACCAGGGAACAGTTGATTGATTTATGAAGCGCAGTCTATCGTCCAGCTGATGTTGCCCCTTGAACTCCTCATTATGTCCCAGCAGGTCCATTAACCTTTTTAATGTCATATCTTCCACGTGTCCTAGACGTTGACCAATAGGAGTCCAAACTGAAAACGCTACATGATCCATAGACGATTCCACTTCTTTCGTAGGATAACTTGATATTGATATTAAAACTATAGGCTAACCTCCTTCCTCTGGATTGGTAAAGCTGACACCCAGCCACAGATTGGTGTCAAGCGCTGTTGTAAAACACCACAGATTTTACAACAGCAGCTTTTATGGATTCTATAAAGTCCCCTACAATAACACAAGCTTTAAATCTTGCTGCTGTTTGCCCTACAGTGCTCTGCTAATAGGATTTCCACCATCTGGTTGAGGCAGCGGTGCATCGCTAGTTCTTGTGAATGCAGTCTTAAGAATAGCTTCACTGTGTTTGTGAAAGTGTTGGTTGTTTACAATAGACTTTAATGCTGAACACAGATCCTCACATTGTATTCTAATGAGCAATAAGTTGTGTATCAGAAGCCACTACCGTGCCATGAAATCCTGCAGTGCAGTGTGAAAATGAGTCCAAAGCAATCAGTCATCAGCCTGCAAACTTGAGGTTTTCTGCTATAAATCTAGATTTGGAAGGAGAAATAAAAATCAATGAAAGATTTCCATCATGAATCTCATGTCTAGGGGCCAGGCATTGATTTGACTGAAGGACAAACACAAACTGTCAATATCACACTGGACATATTTGGAGTAAAAATGTGAATGCGCTTTAAGCATCCAGGACAGGTTGTTCTTGCTTTGTTGAAGAAAGCATGGGTTTCACAAGAATTTTAAATATGAAATTTTAAACATTATTCAAACCCCGTTTTTACCTGGCGTCTCTTCCATATTCAAGGTTAATGCACAGCACCCATCTAAAATAACAATAAGATTAGTTATATCAGGTAGACTGCTGATTGTTTCACTCTGTCACATACTAGTCGCTCCTCCTTACTTTCAGTTTGAGCCGCTTTAATAAATGAAGGGCTCAACAGATTTAGAAATAAGCCTATTTATTTCCAAGTGTGAAATGAGAAGCTTGATCCCATCATTACCATTATCCAGTGACCAGTTCTTCTGGGCAACACTGCATGGTTGAGAGGTGATCTGTAAATGAATGTTTATGCACAACTTTTTAAAATTAAGCTAGTGGAATTGATATCATGCTATAGTTTCCTAAAGGCACTGAAACACCAGGCTGATTGTTGGCCGTTTCTGATGTTGGTCAGTTCAGCATCGGTGGCCCTAGGCTTTGGGCTGATTCCTGCACCGTTGGAACTAGTGTATGTGAAGAGAAAGTGCAGGGGTGAACATCCAGATACACCACAGCATGATCATCTGGAAGGAGTGAATTGGAGAACAGCTGATTGACATGATTCAGGAGAGGTCAACTCTGTATGACATGATTAGGGTTGCCAACTCCCTGAAAAATAAATAATGGGCACCTGACTGCCTTTGCCGGCATGGTGATTTTTTTTAACCCTTATTTGTGTGCCTGAAACAATTTTCTAACTATTTGTCTTGAACCTCAATTGAATTAGATGCATATTTTTCGGTGATAGATAGATAGATAGATAGATAGATAGATAGATAGATAGATAGATAGATAGATAGACAACTTTATTAATCCTTTTGGGAGGTTCCCGCAGGGAAATTGACATTGGTGATATGAACACGAGGAAAACAAATTATTATCAACAACTTATTTTAAAATAAAATAAGTCTCTCTTAAAGCTTTCTTGCATAGAAACCTGTTGTGCTTAACTTAAAACTATATAAATTAATATAAAACAATAGAAAGCAGAACATTCCTTTTGTAGTAGTGCAATAAGAAAGTGTGAGGAAATGTTGCTTTGTTGTTTATTTATAATCTGGTCAGTTGTTTGAACACAACAAGATTGAATAATTATTCACAATAGACTCAGTTATCTTGTTATTTGTGGCTAGTCTGGAATCTAAACCAACTTAGGAAATTTTGTCTGCAGTCTGTCCATTGGGAAGTGATTATGCTCGGACAAAGCTCTGCTGAGCCAATCAAATTGTTTATGTGCTGATAGACAGTGTAAGACTCTCATCTGTGTGCCATGGAGTAATATTTGTGTGCCATGGAGTAGTATTTGTTTACAGCAGAATGGCTCTGATTGGTTGAACAACTAATCAGAGCCATGACCTCAGCAGAATGTGACATCATGAGGTCATGACCTCAGCAGAATGTGACATCATGACAGGTCGCCAGTCTATCACAGGACTAACATCAAGAGAGCAAAATCCATTCACACGTGCACACCTACTGTCTAATTCTAATGATGATGCATCATTCTAATGATGATGCAGGTTTTTGGACAGTAGGAGGGTGTCGGAGCACCCAGAGAAAACCCAGGCAGGCACAAGAACCTGCCTATTACTATAGTATAACAATACTATAAGGGCCAATAATGGCCTTCCACTGGATTGGCTGAGGGCTACACCGTTAGCATTAGCTTGGTGACTTGAGGAGGCCGAGACCTCCACCTGCAGCCACAGTGGGCTGATCATCTGGCTGTTGGGTTTGACAGGCCAGAGTCAGCAGAGGAGGTTGGACCTTCCAGCCCAACCTCCAAACTATTAGTGAGTGTTAGAAATGACTCCTGTTTAAAAACTCCTACTGGTAATGTGATGATGTCATCATGACATCATCAAGAACAAGTTGCCAATGGCCACGCCTCTTATGGGCCTGTCCAGGTGTAGCAAGTATGTTTGCATTAGACAGAGGTTAATTTTAAACCAGCTAAAGTAATCTGAACTGGACACACGTCGTGGCCCCATTAGAAACCTGGAACCTGGAATATATACATATATTATTATTTATTTATGTTAAATAGCAACTCACTCACTTTTAAGGGTGGGATGAGCCCGGCTCATCCAATGGCCCATATCTTGTCTGCCAGAGTCAAGACAGTACCACCTTTGCCACATCTGGGCCATGTCAGGCCATCAGGGTTCACATGCACTTTGTCTGTTGTTATGGTGTACCTTTGTTTCTAAATACGGGACGATTCGGTTTTTCAAGGGATGGTTGGCAACCCTAAACACTATGGTGTGTAGCTATAGCTTTCTATAGAGGCTTCTAGATTGTTATTGTCACGTGATCAGTGACTAGTCTGTACAACCCCTATAGTACATGAAAGCTGGCCCTTGGCCGCTTTTTTTGTCCAGACACAGGCGACACATGGTAGCATCACAGTCAACCTTTGTTGCTGGTAGTTTACAGTTTGGTGTATCTGTACCTTTTGTTACACACAGCACAATCAAAAGAGTAGTGAAAAATAAGAGGTGATGATCATCTTTCATTTGACCGTAGCTTTCTCACATTAAAACCATATGTGAAATGTAACTAGTCATTTCTCTTCCTGCAGAAACTCTGAGCATAATTTCAGCTGTTTAAATAATTCAATGTTCCAGTCTCAATCTGAGCTGGCCTCCAGCCAGGTCTGACCGTAACAAAAAGAAGTGGAGTTACAAAAGCTGTCAGTGTGATTAACCTTTACCTTGTTTGTTGTCCTCACCCGGTGTGTCTGCTTTTTGGCCCCAGCCCTGTCAGCTGTCCATCTCTCTGTAGCTCTCTGTGAGGTCTCTGTACTCTCCTCATCCCTTTTTCCTCAACACGCACTCACACTCGCACGCTCCTTCTGACACTCCACCCTTTGTTTGAAGGTTAATTGGGATGAACCCTGAGTGTAGATCATGGCTTTAAGATCAATCGGAAGTGTGTGTGATCTTGTTTTTATTAAGTTGTGGGGGCCAGATTTTTGTCGGATACTGTAGTCCTTGTGAGGCCATTCTTGGACCCACAACTTTTACAGGGTTAGAAACTGTTTAGTATTATGCCATGGTTAGAGTTAGGATTAGGCACTTAGTTGAGAAGATGAGGGTAGGGAATGCATTATGTCAATGAAAAGTCCTTTCAGAGATACAAACATGTGTTTTAGTGTGCTTGTGTGTTAAAGAGAGTGAGGAAATGAACAGTGCTCCAGTGTGGTTTTGTGTGCACTGACTCTGCAGCACCAACAGCACTTCGCTCCTCTCAGTCGGTCACATCTGTGCCCGTCGTCAACATCACCATGGAGCTCATTTTCAGCATCAGAGTCATCATCGGCAGCATGGCTTCCTTGTCAGCGCAACCTAAATTTATGGCTGACCTCAGTCCGACCTCCCAAGCTGCATCAGGAACCATCAGCACACCCTTGCTCCCACTGACAGCAAAAGTGTATCTTTAATAATAAACTCACGATGAGATCAACTGGTAAAATCCAGTTAATTCATTTAAATGTTTTGCTTTTGCGTTTAAGTAAATGTAAAACGGTTATTTTCAGGCAACATCCTTGGTAGCCACCTGCAGTGTATAAAAGTGTATAGCCACCCTTTTTTCATTTCATTGGAGCCAGTAGTGACAAAGGAGGGGAACATCTGACTGGGCATTCCAAGGACACTCTGCATGTCCATATGGTAACCATTTGTCTATCTCAAGGTAGCCATGCCTGTAAATATCATCTATTGGACTCTAACTTCAGACAGTGAAAAGTAGGGTCACTTCTCATAGACCAACCAGGGTAGTTAGAAAGAATGCAGGTTAAGAACACTTCAGCACTGAGTTTTAAAAATATAATAAAACCAACGAAATGAAGAGTTAAGTAAACTTCAGCTTATTGTTTGTCTCTCATTGACGGAAACCATTCCGGTCATTTCGTGCTGTTAAACACAACATTTAGCCATAATATTATGACCACTGACAGGTGAAGTGAGTAATATGGACCACACAATACAATGTCCTTCTGGGAAACGTTTGGACCTGGCATTCGTGTTTACTTAGACATGTAGTACCCACTTAGACCAGACCAGACACCCCCACCCCATAGCAATGACACTCCTTGATGGAAGCACCCATCCCCAGCAGGATGCAGCCTGACACAGACACACACACAAAAACGCTTTAGGAACAACTAAAAAAACATGGAGAACAGCAAAAGTTGTTGAACTGGCCTCCAAATTCACTAGATCCCAAACTGATCAAGTATCTGTGCATTGATCCACAGAGCCCCCTCCCTCAACCCATAAGAGGCCCAGGGAGACCTGCCCAATATTAGGAAGATAGTCATAATGTCATGCATGATCAATCTATATTGACTTCTTAGACCTTCGAGTTTTCAATCAGCATTCTTGGACAACAGAACATTTAAGAGCTGGAATCCATGCAGAAGCATTCATTCAATTACTACTGACACTGTAATATAACTGCTCATAGTTCTGCTTATAGTAATGCAATTAAGTGACTTCTAGGGCCAGCCTAACAGCAGCAACAATCCCTGGAGTCAACGGGCAGCCATCAGTAGGATCTGCAGGTGAACACGTTAACAAGTCTTTTGTCTATGCTGCGTACGGTAAATGAATCTGATGAGCCACGTTGACCTGAGTGGCCTCAATTATGTACGTCACTGTAATCTTCCGTCATCACTTTCCGTCTTTTGTTTTTTCTGGAGACTCACAGTGTGTGTTCATCCATCTTCATTAGACTGGACAGGATTGGGTATGGTGATAAATAATCAGGCACACAAGCATCTGCAGTTATTTGTAGAGTAAGGGATGAATATTGCATGTCTTTATGGGATTATAAAGACTGTATTTTTATGAGCCAGCACTAAGGGTGCCATAAAACCACTATAAATGTGAGTGTGCATTATGATGCTTCCATAGCCTCTATATCACAAGTGTCCTACTTTGGAAGAGATTTGTTGCTCTGAGTGATTCTCCTCTTTGAAGTCGTATGGGCCTGCCTCTTAAAATATGCTGGTACTTCAACTTTTTGGACAGGCGTTTTTTCTGGATAATAACGTGCCTCTGTGTGAGTTCTTCAGGCTTTCAGAGTAAGAGTCCCAGTTTTTTCCTGGAAAGGAACTTATAAGTAGCTATAAGAGAGACAAATTCTGGCAAAGGCTTGGTGCCTATTTTGAAAATATCTCATTAATTTTTCAGTCAGTCAGTCATTTTCTATACCCGTTTAGTCCTGTTAGGGGTCACGGGGGTCTGCTGGAGCCTATCCCAGCTGTCATCGGGCAAGAGGCAGGGGTACACCCTGGTCGACAGGTCGCCAGTCCATCGCAGGGCCAACATTCACACCTGCAGGCAATTTAGAATCACCAATTAACCTAATGAGCATGTCTTTGGATGGTGGGAGGAAGCTGGAGTACCTGGAGAGAACCCACGCAGACACAGGGAGAACATGCAAACTCCACACAGAAAGGCCAGCCGGCCCATGGATTCAAACCGGTGACCTTCTTGCTGTGAGGCATCAGTGCTAACCACTTCGCCACTCTCGTAAAAATGACTACTTAAAATTATGTGGAAAGATGATGCATGCTTCAGCCGACAGCCGATTTCACCACATCGTACTTTACACTTTGGCTGTTACTGAGTGAAGAACATACCTCCTGTGCTCTCCCGGTCAACACACACTGCAACATTAAAGTACAAGTGGACTCAGACCAGCCGCGAGCGCCAGCCAGACGCTCAAACAGCGCGAAAAAAGTTTCTGGGTCTTTTTCATTCAATTCTGGAACTAGCTTCAAATCACTCAAATCAGATTTTACTGGGGAGACACCTGAACCGGAACCATCAAAAAGTAGAGTCTCCACGGCAATTTTAACTTATCTAATTAAAGCAATCTTCTGTCTTTCCACATCCAGGCCCACCTGTACTGTTTCCTGCTTCACTTTCTCAACAGCAACTTCTTTCTCTGTCTCCAATTACATCTTCAATATTAACAACTCCTTCTGTTGCTCAAAAGACAACGTGCCCGTTACTAACGGCGGAGGCGCGCCCGCAGTGCCAGTGGAGATGGACACAGCCTCTTCCACACCCAACACCTTCATTTTCAACAACTTGAACTTTCAGCTCTCCACCTGTATCAGTAGCACTCTACTATACCTCACACTGCCCTGGGAACCACCGAAAGAAGACAGACAGAGACATGGTGGAAAGTGAGAATCTAAAATTGTGCACCTGCTGGTCTGGCCTTTGCTGACTATATGGTTATTGTAGTTTGATGAAATGTTTTAGACCTCATCTTCCTTTAACTTTTCCTGATGCAACTCCTGTAAACTGGTCACTTACAGTAGAGCATTTTTATTCATTTGCAGCTTGTCAATTTTGTGTGAGAAGTGATCGAAGCCTTCCATATAGCACATAAGGTCAAGACAATATTATGAAGAGAAAGCCCATGATTCTTCCTTGAGCGAGCAGCTGGTGACTGTATGAGGGGGGAAAAGGAAGGGGCCTCAGACTCAGCCAGAGTCAGGGTGCACAGATCTCTGTCTTGACTGGTTGGTCCACCCTAAGGTAAAAAGAGAGCAAAAGAGAGAAAACTACTAACAAACAGGTAAGAACCATGTTGAAAGGTACAGGGCCAGATAATGGATGAGAACTAAGAGCTGTTGATGATTGAAAATATGCAGTTCTAATATCACAAGGTCTTTTTTTATATTCCAGTAGGATATCTTTCCAGTTTAGTCAAAGTTGTTAAAAATTTTTGGAATTCCATTTTTGCAGCTTTTGCAATGTCTACTTTAAAAGTGTGCATTTAGAAGTTGTACCATGGAGCTTGTCTTCTCCAGTTCATTTAATTTTTTAGTGGAACAGTGTCATGCACAATGAGGCTATGGTGCTAATAATATAATAATAATATTTAGGCACGTGTGTTCAAGTTAATTTAGTTACAGCATTACATTTACTGTAAGAATGGGTTCAAATGCTGTGTAGTCCATTGCTGTAAACAAAAGGTCATTAAGAGGTCTAACAAGAGGAATTTTACACATACAGTTTTTATGCCATGTCAGAACACGATTGAGTGATTGAATGGATTTATTTACGTCTTGAGAGAAGCTGACAGTGTTGAATAATAAATGAAATGTCATGCTGTGGCTGTCACTGTCAACTCTACTTAAGTGTTAAAGCTGGAGTACAGGACTTCTACACATTAATGGATTAGGGTTAACCCTAACCTAACCCTGGTCATTCTTTGTTGCACTTTCAATTAGAAAGATGCATCACCAGTGAATACATTTAGGACTTGAGATGGGCAATGTGGACTAAAAAATGTATCCCGATAATTTCTGCTATTTATCAAGATAATGATAAAAATGCCAATAAATAAACACCATTTTAGCCTAATCTTTTTGACTGTATTGCATTGGCAAGTTTCGTCTGAGTTGTTTTTTTTTTTTTTTTTTTTTTCTTGAATGAAGTCGATGCTGCTTCTTGTGCAATTTCTTCATATTCTGGTTTGAGCTGTGTTTTAGTGTCGTTACTGTCTTTTGTATGCACTATTTGTTTGCTAGCCTCATCTAGGAATGAGCTCCTGGTTCCCTAGCGTATCTGCTCCGCCTTTGGCCATTGTCAATTTGTCAATATTTCACATGTGTGTCGTATATACACATCACATCATCGCACATATATACATCATCAGTGGAAATTTTATCGTGGGATGACATATTCTTACCGTGGGGGATGTTTTTGATGATATATCATAAACAATAAAATATTGCACATCCCTATTTATGGCCAAACAACAATGCAAGCTGGATAGAACAAAAGTATCTTCTACCCAGTGAATGTGGCAACAAAAATGGACAAACTCTCTGCGACGTCACCCATTCGTGAAGAGAGGTTTTGAAGCCACATTAACACATAGACAACACAATACAGATATTTGAAGCCCTTACACAATTTAAATATAGGTACAATAACAAATTCATAAGTATGCAAAGTCCTAATATCCTCAACTACATGTACCACATGTTCACAAGGTGTGTACAAAAATAAAGCCCTCCTTAGGAGGTATAATTGAAGTAACCTCTCCAGCTTCTCTTCCAGCTGAGTCCAGTCACTAATTGGCACTCTTGATTGCACAGCTCATTTGCCTAATCAGGGTGCTTTTAATTTTGGCAGGGCAGGCGGGATGGGGGTGAAGTGTGGGAGGAGGTTGGTGTGGGTGACAGGAAGGCTTCCTGGGGCCCTGCTGATTCAAGTTAACAGCAGAGGATCAGGCGGGGAGCTCTCTCACGCCCATAGTACTGACAATGCCTGTGGAGAGGACTGAAAGCTTTTCATGCCTAGAGGCAAGCTGGCCCTTGATCTGAGCCACAGACTCTTACAAAACAACGATAAACAAAAGTTTCATTCCAAGCAAACAACACATCATGCTGAAAATGTGGCCAGACTCAGTTTTAGGTTTGATTCAGTGTGTCCCTGAACGTTACAAATGCAAGACACAGAGGGAGGACAGAACAGGAACTTTAAACTAAAACATAGCAATAATGCACTGCAGTCATGAGCAGGGAATTCTAAAAAGAACAGCAATCAGACACATGCAAAACACCCAGGGAAGAACGCAGACAAAATGACGAGTGACAAAAGGAGAGACAGGACTTTACATATGCATGGAGAGCTAGGATAAACTAATCAAGGGGGAGCATGTAGTCATAGGACACAGGACATGTTATAAGTGTAATCACAAGGGTGGAGAAAAGACAAGGATGGGAAGTAAAATTAACTTAAATGCAAAGAGTACACTGATTACAAATAAAACAGGAAATCGAACTGAAGCTGACGACCCAAACGCAGGACCCGCACACACAAAAAAACAAGGACTGGACAAAATTATCATTTTTAGTTTAATGAAGATTTATGATTTAAGGTAACTAGAAGAGCTGCAGAGTTATCCCATAGACCAAGAGCAAAACAAAACTCAGAAAACAGGCACTACAAGGAGCTGAACTGAAAGACAAGGAAACACAAGGTAACGTCAGGGTAAGAGAACAGATGAATGAACACAACAAGCAGGAAACTTAACAGCCTACTTGACAAAGGTCAAAGGGAACAGCAAGACTATACACACTGAGACTACTGAAGAGGGAGCACACAAGGAGAAACCAATCACATAGTCACCAAGAAGGGAAAACACAGGAAGTAAAGACACAAAACTTCAAGGAAGACGCTTTTGGAAGTCAATACGATGACACAAAAGGTAGCAAACTCAACACCATGATAGACTAAGACTCAATACCACGACACTGAGCTCCTCTGACTAGTTCTCGTTCTTAGGTCTGTGGCTTCAGTGGCTCCCCTTCCAGGGCCACCCACTGGCTGTGGCTCAGATGCTAGAGTGAGCTGTCTAATTGCAGGGTCGGCAGGTTCATCCTCTGATCTGATGTCGTGTATGTATTGCCAGCAGTCACATTTTGATGTTTTTTTTATTATTATTTTTATTTACAGTAGTATCATGCGATAACAGCAGAACTTGCACTTGTTCCGGTCTTCTGTGTGAGCACATCTGTCACAGAAACGACTCACTACTATCCGAGTTTGGCAGTGGTTTGTTCTGCTAAGTAACAGGCTCCAGGGGTGGGTTTTTTGACAGGTGGAGGGTTGTTTCTTGCAGCGAGCTGACCTGGCAGACCTCAGCTCCGCACGCTGCTACCACAGGTGGTTTACACAGTAGCTTTGGTTTCCTTTATTTACAGGCTTACAGTGGAGGCATAGGCTATATAATGTTATTTTCAGAATGCACTGGGCAAATTGGACATGTTTTTGACTGGCATCTTTGACGTGTTGTACCTTTGAAGTAAGTGACCTTAGAGCTCCTTTTCAGCCCTTTGTCAATTGCATTTTGGCAAATTTGCATCATGCTGAGCTAGCTTTTAGTAGTCTACATTGGCAATATAACCACAAGAATCGCTGATTGCTTTGATGCTGAAGAACTTTTCTAAGGTGAACCTTTTTTTCTATGTATAGCTGGCAGGTCATGCTGAACACAGAAGCAAGTGTACCGGGGCTATGTGTTCAGATTGGGCTGAGTTCTGAGCTCTGAGATGAAGTACCATTTTTAATGCAAATTACTTCCCGCTCTGCGTGCTGACGAATAAAATGACCTCTAACTGCGACAGAGGTGCAGGCTTTGAGACGGTCATGACTGCTGGGAAGCAAGCAACAGGAGGGTAAGGACACTTCACAGCACCCTCATCAGCCAAACATGCATTTTTTTTTGATCGCCGTCTGAGTTCACTGTCTGCCTCGCACGTACTTGACATAGATAGAGTTCTTGTGTTTATGAAATGTCTCATTTTGAGAATTACCAGGAAGCAGCTGAGGCAAGAAAATTCATCTGTAATGGCCTCCTGTGTCTGTCTTATTACTGGAGACTCTGTTATTCTGGTAAGTCATTTTCAAACTCTGTCTTCTTTCTTTGAGTTAAGTGAGGTTATGACACAGAAACAGTGATCAAAGTTTTCATTTGCAGCATTCACAGTCATACGGAGCAGTGTGTACTTCATGTAGAACTGTTTTTATATCAACAAATACAACCACAGTTATATGTGAATGAAGTTTCTTAACCTACAGAGATTTATACAGTCCTCCCTAGCTTTATGTAGTATTTAGTGTCTTTCAACTCATTTTTTTTTTGGGAGTTAAAAAATCCAGCAGCACTGTGAGACAGAGCGAGAAGGCATGTTCTTCCTGTGTCTGCGTGGGTTTTCTCCGGGTACTCCAGCTTCCTCCCACCATCCAAAGACATGCTCATTGTGTTAATTGGTGATTCTAAATTGGCCGTAGGTGTTCATGTGAGTGTGAATGGTTGTCCAGGGTGTACCCTGCATCTCACCTGATGACATCTGGGATAGGCTCCACCCTTAATAGCAATAAGCGGTTACAGAGTGGTTACTGCTTGAATGAAAAAATGCACACTGTACACCTTCTTCCCATTTTCAAACAGAATACACGTGGATTTAGTGACTAGCTGGGCAACATAGATGAGGATTTGGAAGGTAAAGGCAAAGATATTTCATTTGGAGTTAGTAAATATAGAGCGAAATGGAGAGTGAAGACTTAAATTTGTTATTTGGTCAGAATTATGATTGCAAATGAATAATGTTCCTCCATTACTGCTGGACATGTGCTGTGGACAAAACAGACATTTCCAAAGAGACGCTGTAAATGAGCCGGCCTTATCTGAAAGCCTCAGAAACTTAACACATTTCTGGATGGAAGAATATGCAGCACAATAATGTCAAAATTAACAAAAAACACACCACACGCACACACAAAAATGCAGCTACAGAGCTCATTGAAGTAGTTTAATATTTATAGAGGCCAATTAGGACTTGACACACAGTGTACAACTGACAGAAGGATAGGTTCATTTTACAGTATCTGGACCCTCACCCCTAACGTTCTACAAACAAACTATAATTAGTTTAGTTCAAGATAAGAAAAGATAGGACTTTATTTACCCCTGTTTGGAAATTAGTTATTATTAAAAGCAGTCCAGGAAAATGAAACTTGCGTGTGTATTAATAAATATTTAAAAGCTTTCTCTATCTGCCTCCTGTCTTGTATGCTGGCCTTGTGCCATGTTTTAGCCTTACTTTGTCAAAACCTGACATTTATTTGTTAGAAACACTTTTCAGCATCTGACTGACTGAGGCCAGAAAAATATTGAATTTCTAAAATGAAATAGTTGGGGTGAGCCCCAAAGTCATCTTGCTCCTTCTGCTGTATGTTATCCCCTCTCATACGTCTTGTCTGTAAACACTGATAACTATCCCAAGGGCCACCAAAAAGAAAAGGGAAAGAACGGAAGGAAATAAATTGTATGTGTAGTGTCACTAAATGTGAGGGATCACAGACGATTCTTGCTGGATGTATGAGGTCAACCTCTGAATGTCAGTCATATTGACTCGTACTCCTTTCATTTCCTTGAACAGTATCAGGTGTTAAAACCTTTACAGAGTTGCCAGCCTCTTCTACACGTCCATCCTTTGCACTGGCGTACGCAAAAAAGGATGAAAAACATTTAAATAAGTGACAAAATGAATTCAAATTCACTCAGGTAGAGAGAGCACTTGTAAAGACACTTACTTATTTATCTGCTTGTTGGCCTCCAGCGTGCTATTCTTCTGCAACAAAAGAAGAGGCCGTTTGCTCGGCCGAGGACACAATTAATATTTCAAGAGGGTTGCATAACATAATTTTATGAGAAGAGCATCTGACCTTTTAGTCACACCGACAATCAATCCACCACGGAGACTCCTCTGCTCAGTGTGAGGTGCATACGGTAATTATAAGGAACAGGTCAGGCTAAATCAGTGGGGTTGTATTCTGAAATGTTTTGTATCATGCTGTATGTTAGATTCTATTCAGATGCTGCTGCTCAGTATGGAGCACTAGTCTGATGTTAAGTTTCAAACCAAGAACACAGGATCATGAGAGCTGGTTTCCCAGTGTGGAATTTAGCCTGGGGAAGTTCTTCTTTTAGCAACTGGCAGTTTAGGAAACTGCCCACTCATCAGTCCTCATCATCATTAGCACCCTCAGGTACATTTACATTTAACGCCACAATAAAAAAAAGGCTCATGTTGAGTATTACCTTTTGCTTGTGCAGGACAAGTTGCTCTACGGACTATTGTAAATAAACGACGGACCAAGTGGACGCCATCTGTGTTCAATCCATAAAGGTCCTGTTGCTCTTGTGAATGCATACAGGTAAGTTTTATGAGACAGGATGGTTTTGCTTTTTGCATTTTGACAGCATTATACTTTCATTGTCATTCTTCCATTGTACTATGAATATGTGAAAAGTTTTCAGACACCTTTAAAATTCTACACAATCTCAGATATTATCATGAAATATTTGTGGAAAAATCTTTGTTTTTGTGTGTTTCAAAAGTTGGTGGCTGCATTAGACAGTCACAAACAAATACTAATGATATTTTTTGTTTACTGTTTACAAGAAAAACAGTAACAGAGCTAGGTTCTTCACAGTTTCAATATGTCAGTTCTCTGAGCTGTTTGTGTTAGAGCAGTTCAAAAACTCTATCCCACGACATATTACAACTTACGTGAGTGAGCAGAAGCCTGCCACCACCCTTAAAGCAGCTGAGTTAGCTGATGACACATAGTTTTCCACAGATGTGTTCGGGTGGAGACTAGAAAAGTCGGGATGAAAGCTGTAATAATTCCTGTAGCGGTACAACATTTTCAATGCCAGGATTCTCACATAAGCCTGTATTTACAAGGCGACCTGAGGGTGCCAAGGTGTGCAGTTATTGCTGTGGAGATGCACACTGGAAGGACCAGTGTCCATCCATCCAAGGATTAATTATTACTGAATGCTGCAATTTTGCTATGCTCTATGGCTTCAGGAAAAAGACCAGCATGTGTGGAACCAAGTGTTTTTTGATGCTTTTGTGACTTTGGTTGGTAGTGACAAATATGACATTTTATTTATTGCAGAGTCAATACTGCCTTTTTTCGCCCCAAACCAAAACAGATTTTGTGTTAATGCAGGTTATGGAGCTCGGTTTGATTCCTGTGCCACTCAACAATATTGTATTAGATTGTGAGCTGGGACGGGGTACAGTTCCTGTTGGGATCCAGCCTGGCTGGTATGGCTGCGTGGGCCTCTGGACCACCGTCTACTGTGGTTGTTTCCAAGCCACTTGGAGGTAAAGGGAGTGCGAGTGGGCAGGAGGTTTTTCCAGTTTGTGCCGTGACCAGGACATAAAGCCACATTATGTTTGATTCTAACCCTTTTGGAAAAAGGTCAAGCTATGATGCTTGCTGATCATACGGTTTCACTGCCTGATCTGTCTCCATCTGTTAACAGGAAAGAGTGGATGGAAAGCCAAATGGCCAACTCAACTCTGTCTGGTGAGTATATATGTGGGTATAGTGACTGTTCATACTGCATATACAAATATATATATACTATTATTGTAAAATAATTACATACCCGATACAATAGTCATATCTTGTTGGTTAGATGCCAATCTGACTATTGTGTATGTACCTGTATTATATGTATACAATATATACAATGACAACAAAGTTAAATCTAACCTAAGACAAACCTTTCATTTATCCCACAGTTTGATAGACAAACTAAGTAAACCTAATTAAAAACTAAGTGCTTTTTAAGATGATTATAGTGTTTAAGAAGTTACATTTAAAAAAAAAAATGAATTCATATTTTTACATAAGCTTTTTTTATTTCATTTAATATTTATTTTGTTCTTAAGATGTTGTAAATTTCTGAGCCACATCTGGCACAAGAATATGAATATAGTTCTTATCATGTCCGCATATTCACACATTTGTGCACATCCTTATGTGTTTGTGTGCGTCAGTGTGTTTGTATGGGGGGGAAATAAAAGGGTCACGGAGGACAAGATGCATCTGCACACTGTCATGTGTTTACTGGAAGTGTGTTTGTGAGTCACGTGTGCGATAAGCACAACCCAGCCGTGCAAATGCACGTGCATGGGCACTCAGACGTGTTCTACGCTCCCCAGCCAGGAAGAACAGCGGTTTATCCAATATACTAAATATGTAGTATATGTAATTATTGTTGTTTTATTTGATTTCCTGTTTTACGTAGATTTATTTTGTTGATATATCATCATTTGTGACCCTTTTCAGCCTCCAGTAATCCATGTGTGTGTGTGTGTGTGTGTGTGTGTAAGTGCACCCAGGAGACTGATCCACTTTCATGTCCTCTTCCTGACATTCCTTTGAGCCGACCTGACACATTTTCTCAAAGCTGTAGTAATTAATATTTTTTTCTTCTCTTCTGACTACCACTACCAAGATTAGATTTGTCCTCCATTAATTACAGTAAAACATTTTGACAACATATAATAAAACCTAAATAGAACCTACAATAAAGGTGTCAGAGGGGTATTTTATGATCAACTGAGATTAAAGAGATGAGTTTTAGCATCGTAAAAGTGAATATTTCTTTGTTGGGGCATCCCAAACACCATTCTAGGAGATTTTGATGATGCGGGAATATTTCACTGTTATGTAGGGCAAGGTAGGTATTATTCAGGAAACAATGAAGGCTGCATCCAACCAACACTTTCGTTAGCAACACATCTGACAAGTATTTTATTAACCAAAAAATTACTCAGTGTGTAAGGTATTAAAATATATTGAAAGTAACCTTCTAAATTGGCTGTAGGTGTTCATGTGAGTGTGAATGCTTGTCTGTCTCTCTGTGTTAGCCCTGAGGTAGACTGCAGACCGGTCTAGGGTGTACCCCTGCGTCTCTCCTAATGACAGCTGGGATAGGCTCCAGCAGAGTCCTGCGACCCTTAACAGGAATAAGCAGGTACAGCAGATGATGATGAAGATGAAAATAACCTTCATCATTATCCTATGTGTAATGTGTGTCTGGGGATGTACCTCACTGTTCCACAAGCTGCATGCATTAATCATTGCATCAATCAATTTGTTTTGGCCAAAGGTTGTCCACCAACTACAACAGTGTTGTCCTGGTCCCATTAACTGTCTGTGGATTAGAGCCATGATTTAAGTTCCTGCTGCAGTCTTCTTGGCTGTCCAGTTTAAACAGCGACATGTTCAAACCCCCAGGTAAATCTGTGCCGCATCGCATAATGCCCATGAAGAAAAATCCCACTTGAGAGTCAGCCTTTCCTTTTGCTAATACCTAAATGCTTGCATAAACAACCATCAAACTGAATGGACAACCTAAACAAGAACAAGAGTTCAAGAACACTTTCCGTTGATCACACCACCTGTCCATCCACCTGCTGCTGCAGCCACTTTAAACTCCTTCTCACTTGCACTTCATCACTGTTTATTCACATTTCCTACGCTGGAGTCCTCGTGCTGGCATCGAGCCAGCTTTGGCTAGCGGTCAGTGGATAACAAACGGCTCTGTCAGCGAGGCCCAACAACAATCTGCTGCTGCTCTGCCAGCCCTGATCTATCTTCAATCGTCCGCTGTTGGCGCACCAGTAAATCAGCGAGCACACTACAATTACAGAAAACCACCGTAACATACAACCCTGTTAACACCAACTGAAAGTGAAAGGAGCGCTTTCCCAGAATACTGATGAAGCTCTTGTGGTGGGGGAGGTTTAAGAGGCGTGGGAGTCATTGACACGGTATGACCTCGAGGACTGGACAGATTCCCTCTTTGCCCTCCCTCCATCATGGTATTGTGTGCTTTATAGATATCTCCTTCCAACTATCCATTAACGGCACACCTTCGTGGTCAGGCACGTTCGCTCAGCCTTCTAGCACTCTCAGCACTTTAAGGGTCAGTCATTTGGAGACAAATGAATAGAGCTGGCTCTCACTGGGCCCCTGAGCCATTAGTTGAATGGTTGGTGTGCTCAGGGGCTCCATACCAATGATTCTCTGTTGGCTAGCTCCTGGAAAAACCTTAGTTTAAGGCCCTCATACTGTTCATGGACTCATGACTGACCTAAAAAACTACCTGTGGAGGTGATTAGGTAAGTCTGTTATTTTGACACAGAAAGGGAATACCTTGAATTGGCTCTGATGTTTTCCACCCTGGTGAACATTGTTGATTAAAATGCATCCTGTTTACCTTTTTAAAAAAGTGCAAAGCTCTCAAGGTGAAGCATTACTCTTGACATTTGCCAGTCTCACCTCTATTCACTGTGTTTGTAGGGTCTGTGCTCTCACCACATGAAATCACTTGCTTGCTGGAAAACACGTTTCCAGTGGCAGTCCCAGGTTCTGAAGCAATTGCTTGGTTTCCCTGTCTTGCCGATGCACCCCTGCAGATTACTGTTTGGGAGCAGTGCTGAGGTTAAATTCTTGTGTCTAATGTGGGTGCAATGTCACAGCAGCTTCTGTATCAGTCGTCCATCACCATTCTTCTTTCTTTTTCTTGTTTTCTTTCTTCTCTCTTTTATTTAGTTGAAGTAAAATGGCAATGAAATCTTAAAAGCTAAGTATTGCTATTGTCGATTTTCAGTTATTCAGTTAAATATTTGATTCAGAACAATGTATAATAGCTTTAATATCAATAGAGGAAAAGGGAGGTAGTGGGAAAGGGAGATGGAAAGAGAGACACAGCTAATAACATGCTATATGGTAGTAGCACATGGATGTATGGGAGAGAAGAAATTAGAGGATAAGTGCTCAGTGCATCAAGTCCCCAAGCTGCCTAGACCCATAGCAGCATAATAATAGGATGGATAAGGATGACGTGAGCCAGACCTAACTTTAAACTTAATGAAGGGAAGTTCTGAGCATACCTCTAAAGGTAGATAGGGAGTCTGCCTCCTAAACCCAAACAAGCTTTTTCTACAGTTCTACAGCTCTAACTCTCATTCTGCTTTTTCAAACTCCAGACACCATAAGTAAGCCTGCACATTGAGTGAAACAAGCTACCGGTTTAATATGGTTCTATGAGCTCATTGAGACCTTGCAAGCATATTTTGTTTTCTTGCTGGACCACTTATAAACAAGCAACAGTTTGCAACTGGTCTGCAGGCCATAGTTTGGTCATGGAGGATTAATGACAGGACACAATATTTGAAGCCAATGGTGGCATTTTTTGGAGAAATTCCAGTCAGCTCTGGACACGTCTGTGCTTGGCACTACTTTAGATGTACAAGGAGTTTGTCCCCGCATTGGCTTCTCATCGAGCGGGGTCTAGTATTTCTCAAAAAGGCTCACACTGCTGGCTGGTAAGCAGACTCAAATGTCCTTCCAACAATCCCTCCTTCAAAATCAATTTGTTTCTTTATTCTACAATATTAGGTCACCTTTCTTGGTCTCCTCTCTGCAGACCAGCGAGTCTCCTCCTGCCCTACTTTAGTCACACAAACTCACACACACAATCACAATTCATGGCTCTAGACTTTGACCTGAAAATAAAAACCTTCTGGTACAAAACCAACTCTGCTCGCTTCCAAATCTCTCTGGGCTGTTTAGCAGTCAAGAAACGAAACATGAAATTGTCCTGTCCATGCTTTGTTAAAGAACATTAGGAGCATTCATGGGCACACAAGTCGGCATCACAAGACGTCCTAATCAGCCTCACGCATCAATAACCCCCACATAACCCACTTTAGTACCTCAAACTATTGATCTAAAGAGCCACCTTCATGCACTATTTCACTGACACTCCATCTGATTGAATGATGTGAGCCATTCACTGGGATTCTGCAGGGAACGGATCTGATACGGTGCCAAATTCCGCTGTATCCCTGTGGCCAGTTTTTTCCATGCCTGGAGTGTGACATTTCCAGGCTGTTCATCGATCAAAGGCTCTCTGTGTTGGCTGGAGTGTTCAAAGGCTCAGACATACGCTGGTAGAGGTGCAAGGACAATGGAACCAGGTAAGCGGAGGTATTTATTTTTGTCATCAGAGAGTAAAGACTGCAAACTGTGTTAATGTTGAATTTTATCCACTGATGGAAAAGCTGGACTGCTTGTAGTACCCTGCCTTATCGTTGCAGCACTGTTTGTTATATACAAATAAGTCACATTAAAGTTCTTTTATTTCCTGTTTCTGACTCTTCCTAGGGGCGGCACAGTGGCAAGGTGGTTAGCACTGATGCCTCACAGCAAGAAGGTCACCGGTTCGGCTGGCCTTTCTTTCTTTCTGTATTGAGGTGAAACGTTGGAGTCTTAAGGGCTTCATGTTCAATGCACCTTGTGGAGCAGGGGGTTAGTGTACCAAGTCAGTTTTGATGTACAACTAGATGTGGGTCATATCCTGTATGTGGAGCTTCATGACTAGAACAAAGGTGTTGGTGCTCTTGACAAGATACTATGCTCTGTGTTATTGACAGATACACTGACTGAACCCCTTAATCTCTTACCTAGCAAGACTGGTTTGTTTTCAGTCTTGCTGCTTTCATCAAACAACAAACTAACAAGCTAAAATGGGAATTGACTCACCTCAGCTTAAAATTCATGAAGGTTTTAAACCGAACTTACTAGACATACTTGCACAGACAGAGAGAACAAGAGCTATTATAGAATTACAACACAGTGCAAATACCCCAGCCATGGTAAATGTTACTGTAAGGAGAAATCTGATTACAGTTGATGACTGGCCAGCAGTGTGTAAACCAAATCTTGTTTCCAGGTCATTTCAGTACACGTTAAATCATTCCCTGATTTCCTGCCTTAACCTAATTTCTGCCAGTAAACTGGTTTCTTGTGCATCATTGACTCTTTACGGAACTTCTCCACAACCTTAATAGCAGAAAAGACTTTCTCAGAGGTCAGTAGTTAATCAAGAGTGTGGATCTTTGACTGGTTCTTTTTTTTTTTTTTTTTTTTTTTTTTTTACATTCTTGCTACATGCAAACTACCTGCAGCGTGTAAGCTGAAGGTCAGGAGTACCTCTCCTCGTCATCTGCTCCTCCAGCAGACTCCCATTATCACCTCCATTCTGCACACAACATTAAACTGGAAGACGTTCTGTCTGGTCTGCAGTGATTACCGCACAGATAATATCCCAGAGCAGGAGGACTCATAAAAAACTTTAACAGTGCCTTTTATATGGCAATCTAACTTTAGTTCCAGGTTCATGCACACACACACACACATACACTTTCAGACCCTTGTATTGTGAGCACACACTTTTGAATCACTCCTCTGCCTTTATGGCAATTTGCATGCGAGACAAAAGACAGATTAATCTTTATTGTCTCACCCACAAGTCCAGAAACTCATTATCCCACCAGTTGTGGGCTCATAACATTGGAATTCAAGTGTCAGGGAGGTGGTGCATCTTTATTTACACACGACATGCGTATTTGCTATGGAAACTTAACCCACCTTAAAACATCCAGCGAAGAGCAGACTCTCTCATGTAGGTAATAAACTAGGACAGACATGATGGCAGGTACACTGAGCATTACTGATGTACTGCTCAGTGAAAGTAGAGCAAGAGAAGCACACACACAGTAAACATGGACAACAATTCCTCCAGGGAGAGACTGGCTGTCAATATAAGCAAATAAGTAAGAAGGTGGCTGTAAGCCAGTGATGTCAATGTAATCACCGATGCATGAAATATAAACATATACAGTGGACCTAGGAAAGTAAAAGTAATTATTTTTTTTTTTTTAATGTTGTAACAGCAGATTCAGAATAACATTAAGATGTTACCTTGCAGTTGCTTTTGCTGTAGTGTTTGCACAAGTTCGGAGCTTAACCAGCTTTGTACAAACTCTCATACAGATCCTCTAATACGGGATGAATTTGGGAACAAAAGCCAGTAGATTGCCAGCAGATTAGCCAGTAGATGGTGTAACCGTACGTTTAGTGGCACACAATTTAAGTGCATACATCTATTTGCTTGGCGGAAGGTATCAATTATTGCTAAAGTGTCAAGAGTGTCAAGTGTAAAGAGTCAGTCTTTTGACTTTAGAAGTCACGCTCAAATCACTGGTGTTAAAGTCTAAACTCATCACATTGTATGACTCCATACGTCATAGAAGAGAGCAGCAGGAGGAATAAGATAAGCATGGATCTGTGATTCATAGATACATATATACATCTGACTAAAGCCTTCATAGAATCTAATCATTCATTTTCAAATCAATTTTATTTATATAGCGTCAATAACAATACAAATCATCTCAAGATGCTTTACAAAACCAGGCCTGAAACCCCCAGAGCAGCCTGAAGGTGACGGTGGCAAGGAAAATCTCCCTTTTAACAGGAAGGAACCTTGAGCAGAACCCAACTCATATGGAGGGACCCATCTGCCTAAGGCCAGCCAGGTACAGACAGACATGGATCTGTCATAGATACACATATATAACTAAAGTGTACATGTGGAATCTTATGATACAAACTAATGATGTTACATGACAGCTTGAAAACGTAAGAGGAATCATACACAGGTTGGAAAATTGCTATGAAGACTGGGCTAATAGATGAGGAGCTCAGAGTAGGGCCGCTGCTCCTACACATCAAAAGAGGCCAGTGGAGAGGGTTTGGGCATCTGGTGAGGAATTAGCATCTGGTAAAGATGCCTGCAGAATTAACTTGAGGGATAAGAGACTGTTCGACCAAAAAAAAAAAAAAAAAAAGTCACCGCCTGGATTTAACTAAGCAAATAGGTACAAGCCTCCTATTGCATAATTAGTACATGGGTGCTTATCTTTCAGCTGGCTATTTAGTTATTTAACCCCAAATGATGCAGTGGGTAGCTTCTCATTTGTTAACCATGTCTAAAGACACGTCATGTGGTCATAGAAAAGGTGTTAGTCTGTTTGAGAAAGGTCAAATCATTGGCATGAATCAAGCAGAGAAAACATCTAAGGAGATTGAAGAAACTACTAACATTGGGTTAAGAACTGTCCCAATGCATTATTAAAAAGGAAGGATAGTGGAGAACCATCACTTAAAACATTTGGTGAAATCAAAGTGGAAAAAAACAACAGCAGAACTCAGGGCTATGTTTAATAGTGAAAGTAAGAGCATTTCCACAGGTACGTCATGTGCTGGTGAAGGCTTCGTGCAGTGGTCAGACTCTCCCATCAACATACACATTAGTGCAGACTGAACATTCTTTTTTGATTTTTTAGTTTTTATTAGCTTTGTGTTTTGTTTTTTTCTCTCCTTTCTACTTTCTTGCCACATAAACTGCCACTTCATCAACATGTAGGCAAACATATGTCCTATATATTACTGCACTAAATGAGAGACATGTGTTTGATTGGTAAAGACATGTCAGGTTTAGTGGGACACTGCTGGTTTAGGGCCAGAGGAGCAGCTGTTTTATGGCTCAGAACAAATAGCCCTACTAGATACTCTTGGAAGGTTGTCCTTCTACAATGTCTCTCTGCATAAATATCCTCTTCATCAACATGTCATATGTGCCAGGTAGAATGAGGCTGTAAATAAATGTTTCTTCACCTCTCAGAAGCACTGGCATCTTGACCGTGTCTTTATTGGTTCACACTGACCATGCAGCTATGTCACTTTAACAATGACAGCTGTTAAAGTGAGACAGCTGTTGTAAATCATTATTATGAGCTTAATGCAGCTCCTGACTCTGAAGTCCATCTTAGCCTGATCATTTACAGCATGTGTTTTCAGACAAATAATACTGTCACTGACAATGGTGCCTCCTCTGCCTCCGTCCACGTCAATGCATGCCGTGCAATGGAAAACGTTGGTTGAGGAAACACTTCCACTCAGTGGACACTCTGAGCAATGTCTGATAACAGCACACATAGTGTATAGCATGTGTGGTTTACTAGGTTTAGAGTAGTACAGGAGCTGACTCTGTACTAAAGTAGCTATACACTATTTAACCCTAAACAACGATGAATGGTTAAAGGAGCAGCTTTGGGACCATGAGGTCACTTGGTCCTCCATCACCTCTATGTCCATGGCTGAGGTGCTTTGAGTAAGCAGTCAAAGACTTTTTTTTCTTTCTTTTCTTTTTTGTTTTGTTTTTTAGGCTGCCATCAAGGAGTGTCATTGGTGTCTGGTCTGGTCTAGGTGGGTGCTACATGTCTAAGTAACATCCACATGAATGACAGGTCCAGAAGTTTCCCACCAGGACAATGAATTGTCACAAGGTGGTCAGTGTTATTTACTTTTCCTGTCAGTGGTCATAATGTTATGCCTGGTCAGTCAATACTGAGTCTTTCATAGTTTTTTTCTCTTACATTATTCTAATTTTGTATCTCCCTTGTATTTTTGACCTGTCTTTCCCCGCTGCTATAACAACTACTTTTCCTCTCAAGAATAAATAAAGTATCTATGTATTTGTCTGTCTAAGTACTGAATCAATATGTATGTGATAATATTTATACGCTTAAAACCTCAAGTAAGAAAACCACTTCCAGGTCTTAGATGAAGGCAGTTGAACATCAACATAAGAGCCACATTTTATTGTGTCTCAGCAATGTCTGATGCTGCTTTTTTTGTTTTAGTGTCTGTGATCAGATGGATACAGGTGATGCTCTCTGAAGGGTGTGGATGCAGAAGGAACATACAGTCTTTGACCTCACCCCCTCCAGGCCATGGCAGCCGTGTTGCATTGTGTTGCATAATTCTTAGTTGATCCCTGCAATTCTTATTTTAAATTAAAACAACAACTTCTGCGTGTTTCAGATAAACAGTGCTTCATCCTATGGACATCTGTGTGTGAAACAAAGATTTGTCTGGATGTGGAGAGTGAGACATTTTTACTCTTTATAAAGAACACAGTAAAAGCCTTTAGGTCAGTATTGACCAACAAACACAGCACCAGATCAATAATGTGTTATCTTCACCCAAAGCACCCAAGGCAAGGGGTTCATTGATCTAGTATTAGTATGCTAATGTCTCTATTAATGATTATCTTCTAAAATGCGGCTCTTTATTTAATAACGTTTACACTGTTGTACTTTTGGATTTCATATGATAGAAGTTTGGTTTAAGAGAATCAGAAATGATTCTCTTAAAGTGGTCTGACAGACAGTCATTGGAGGGGAAAATAAGACCTTGTGTTTGCCTCTCCACTGCTCCTCTGAGGTTTCTTTACAAGTCAAAGATTCAACATCTCTTTTAATATTCCAGCGTGTTTGGACTCTGGGATTTAGTTGTATCTCTAATTTGCACGCTATAATGAATTTTTTAATTTTCCAAGCTCAAGTTTCTGTTCTGCTCCAATTTGGCTCAAAAACAAGAAGAGCCTACCTACGAAGAATATCGTGTTTGCCAACTCATTTATTTCTATCAATCAGACAAAACAGTGAGCAATGGTAGTGCAGGGTCTGTGTAATGTAAGGCGTGCATAGATAGGGTGGAAGTTTAGTGGTCCAACGAGGTCACTGTCCTGAGACAGAGCTAGTGAACACAGGAAAGCTGGGTTTTATAACTTATAACCACTCCCATCTCTCAGGTATAGCCACACCTGATGACCCGCCGCCATTTACGCTGTTCTGAAACTGGTAGACCTTAAGGTTAGAGCCTTGGAACTCTGGTCAGTACTGGTTAATATTATCTTAGAGAAATGTTTAGATTACATTACAAAGCTCAGTCTTGTGCTTTTATCACCACACAGTTTACTCTTCTTTTTGTCTTGTATGACCTTTCTCAGCCTCCGCATCAGATCAGACACACCCATAAAGAGAGAGCAACAGATCAGCGCTGCATTATTCATCCTAATCATACCTATTATTTTATTCTGATCTTGTTTTTGGGAGGTGCGGGGTGTTGTTTGAACCCTGAAGTGAGCCCTTGAATCTTTCATGATCTTTTGATGTGTTTGCACAACGGTACCTTCGTATCAGGTTAGCATAAAGAACAAGTGGAGGAGTGACTGTGCAGTCTTGAGAGGCAGAAGAAACCTGGATCACCTAGGTGTGTCACAGCGGCTCAAAGAGATGCCACGCTTTGGTCCATTAAGGGGAAATGTTTGCATTATGGATCAGTGCTGATTATGCCAAAAAGCCTTGCTTCAAAGACATGTGATTAACATGATCAGCAGCTCCCAGGGAGGTGGTAAGTGTTCCAGAAACCTCACATGAAAGCAACAGATGTTTGTTAGATCTTTACAGAAGTTAATATACTGGGTTGTTCATTATGTTATTGAAGCTTTAAAAGTGATTATTTATCATTTTGAAAACCAACTCCTAAAAATGGTATTCCATTCTGTGCTTTTTTGCAATTCAAGTCATTAAATCTGAAAATAAGTACAGTGTACAAACCAACATTTCCTTGGTACTGATGCAGATGAGTGAATAATTGTCAATATAGTGCATGCAGTTAATATTCATGACCTATACTGACCAACCACCAGGGGGCGATAAAGATGATTTGGCATCAGCGCTCCTCACAGTCGGCTGCTTACAGATGGAGGTCTGTGTGAGCTCATGTAAATAGAAAGCTAGATCTACCAGTAAAACAAGGAAAGTCTCAAAATACATGCGTTTATACAAACTTTATTTTTATTTTTATTCTGCAGAACAAATGAAAAAAAATAAAAATAAAATGTTTGCATTCGTTTTCCATGATGGAATGTGAAAAAATGAAACATGGAGTCCTGAATGCAGATACCCTTGAGTCTCCTGTATGGGGAAAAATAAAGTTATAGATTATTTAACAAAAAAAAAACTGCCAAATGCGTAAATTTATTATAAGGAACACCGAATGCCTTTTGTAGTTTAGCTGCCTGAAAATATTCTGTGATATCACACACAAAACTAGAATGTAGTAAATTCTAGTGGACCCTTTAAATCCCCACGAAACTGTGGCAGTTTAAAAAAAAAAAAAAGAAAAAAGAATGAGCAAAAATAGAAAAGCTTAAATATTTACAGGCACACATTTAGCACAAAGTAGCTCCAGAAAAATAACAACAAATAATATGACAAAGCAAAAACAGATGTGGACTAAACTATCACTATTCTGTGGTTTGACTGTCACGAAATGAGCATAATCCACTTAAGTCTTCATGGCTGCAAAGTCCGTATGCTAAACAAAATGAAATTATCTTATCTTTTAAAGTTTCCAGTATTATTAAATGAAAGAAAAAGATGTAATGAATTGCTTAAACTTATAACGACATAAGAATTAATTCTTGACTATCAACCGTCGCCCTGAATCCAACTCTTCCAAGAAAGCCAAATGTAAAATGGCATGTCTGCGGCTGCTCTGCTATCTGAATTCGTTCACTTCCAATCTTGCAATCACTTTGTGGAAGCCTCAGTGGAGAGCAGAGTGTTCTTGCTGAGTCAAATAAAGCCTTTTCCAGCCGGAGGAGAGTATAGGTCTGACAAATGAAAAAGGGATGTGGGGAGTGGATAGAAGATAACATTAACATCAACAGACCTGATGATCTGTGTCGTCGGTTACGACAAACTGCTCACAAAGAACAGAAAGGGCTGACCGGAGAGGCTGAGACCTTTTTAGTCACAAACAACCCTAAAAATGTAACTACTAATAATCTCCAGGAGACAAGTCGGGAGAGTTTCCACCACCTTCTGAAAATCTAGTACTGTACATCTGCAGCAACTCAGGAAAGACAAGTTTAGCCACGGCCGTGTGTTGTGTGGAGGAGCAGAGGAGATTCCACAGAAATGTCCAGGTGTGTGTTTGTGTTGTCCAGGTTCTCGTCCAGACCTATAACAATCCCAGCGCTTTCGGTCCTGACTAGATACGGAGCTGCCAGAAGCACCGCTCAGCTCGTGGTCAGGTCAGATTTTGCAGGCAGCTCCAGGCTCTCTGCTACCTCTCCCAGATCATCCAGCAGCTCTGTGAACGCTGGCCTTCGGAAGGACTCCAGCTTAGATTTGGAGACAGGAAAGGGAATCAGTCAGGGTGATTGATAATTGCTAAAAAAAATGGTACCTTTTTTTCCATAAAAAAAAAAATTCAGGTCGCTCATAAAATGTAAAATGTTGTAAAGGGATAATTCATTACATTTTCATAATGTGCTTCCTTACACTAAAACAAAGAGGAGGTTGGGGTTGCTGCAGGTGACATGTAGGTGATAATGCTAGTATGTTACTGGTGCAGCCCTCTTGAGATCAACTTGACCTGTATGTGGTAGCTGAACTAAAATGAGTTTGAAATCCCATATCTAAGGGACAGGCGGCAATAAATACTACTGGTTTAATGGATGTGTACCAAATGTGCCATTAAATAATAAAAAAAAGGAATAAATTAAAATAGATTTGCAGATAACTTAACATGCATCATCTTTCAGATCTTGCAGGATAAACTAGATTTAAACTTTATAGAAGATACACTTCTAACTTTGAAAAAGAACAAAATACTGTCTTTAAAATTGTGTTAGAAATCCTGTTCAATAAGATTTTAAAATAAAGTTCCTAGCTTCTGGTGCAACTTGAATATTCACATAACTGCACCTAATCTCTTTTTTAATTTGTGACTGTAAGAAAACTGACAAACCACATTTGTGTTATGAATGTGAATTATATAACTTGACTTAACTTATATAAGTCATCTGAAAAGATGCCTTTTTAGTGAGAACGAGACCTACCATACAGCAGCTGGCTGCTAACTCGAGGAGGTGCTGAGGGCAGTCGTTTACCAGCTCCCTGAATGCACTCACATCCAGCCCGTAGTCCTGAAAAGCATTTACATCACGTCACGTTCAAGCCTTTGTTAAACACGCTGAACAGTGAACATTTGTGTGGTTTGTCACAGCTTGGCATACGAGTGTCATCAGAACACACTGCTGGGATGTCAATGACTGGATCTACCTGGGTTCTGGGGAGGATCTCTGGGTCAGCAGGGATCCTGGCTAGGATTTCACAAAGCACGATACCAAAGGAGAAAACGTCCACCTGGAAACAGTGGGAGACCAGGAAAAGGCCTTAGACATGACCTCAGAAACAACAGATCATTCCTAAAAATTTATTTGCGAGAATAATATATGTCATTTTCATTTATATTTAGTCATATAGAATCAATCTTTGTGACAATATTCTGCTTTACTTTGTCTTAATGACACAGCTCCAGGTCTTCGTTTCAAAAACAACCTCTAACTGATTTTCTATTCTATTTCTATTCTTTGTGATGTATTTGCAACAATATAGAAGTAGAAGTACATTTGACTTACTGCCCGACTGTTACTGTGGACGTGTATGCAACAACAACAGTTGAGACAATACCTTGCGGTCATACGGCTCTCCTCTAAGCATCTCAGGGGCCATCCAGAAGGCAGAGCCCACCAGCGACAGCTTCCTGCCAGGGTCTTTCACTGGCTGCTCCACCACTTCCCTGGCCAGGCCAAAGTCCGTCACCAGGGCCTCCCGACCTCGAGACGTCACCCGGATCAGACAGTTCTGGAGAGACACCATTAGAATAAATTGACTGCAATGTGAGCGTTCGCCAGCAGGGGGCAGTGTAAGGCTGTGAGGCCGACATTTCAAGGAGCATCAACAGTTTGTTTCATGCCCCTTTTTTGTAAAGAAAGGTCTTTGTATGTGCTTCTGTATGCACGTGTTTCATGGAAAACTACCAGACAAACAGTCTCTGTACTCGTCAATAAACTCAATAGGATCTGCTGTCAGCACCTTTCCAGCACAATAAATAATTCACCTGGACCACATGTGAAGTGCCCAGTAGACAACAAAGACTCAGTGTGGCTGGCTGCCTGCCTGTAGGGTATGGAGTAGCCTCTGTCGCAGTGAGCGGCAGGCCCAGAACTTAGCTTTAATAAAGAAGAACCCGGGTTTGACCGAGTTAACAGAGCAAGTGGTGTGATGAGAGGCAGGAACTGGAAGAGCTGCTCAGAGCTGCAGTTGCGTAACAACAGTGGGTAGATCTGAAATGTATAGGTGTGATGTTTATGTATGTGTGTAAATCTATGTGCTTCTGTTTGTGTGTATGAATGCGAGTGTGGCTGTGTGTGGCTGTGTGTGTGTGTGTGGAAGTGACGTCTTAGCCATCTGTCTCTCATTGCACAAGCAGCCTTTTTTCCTTCCAGTAGCCTGTCATTACGAGGCTCTCCTGGGAGAAAAGTCCAGTCCCAAACCCCAGCTCTAAATTTAGCTGCAACCCCTCACCTCTTTGCCAAGAAAAGCAACAGTTTGGAGAACAAAAAAGGAAACAAGGAGGAAAAAAAGAGGCTTTAATAGAAAAAGGGGCCCCAGCCTTTCCATGAGCTGTGGCTTTGATTATCTTCCCGTCTTGTAACTTAACTAACTCCTGTTAAATCCTCTATGACAAAACTGCGTCAGCACTTATATAACATGACAGCTTCTGGTACCAGGAATTCCGAAAACGACATAAAACGCCCAAACCCAGACATTTGGGAACTGTTCATCCGCCTAAAAATAATAAGTAAAACTGCCCAATGTAGCACAGCTGCTAAAAGAGAAGATCTGCCAGCTTTCTGACCTCACAACCTTTGGACCAATCACGATGAACTTTGATCGCCCCCCTCTCCATTAGTTAAAAGTTTACCACAGAGTAAAATTAACTCCACATTAAGGGACATTACACTGTCAGGACAAGCTTGGTGTTATCTGGTGTTATCTGGTGTTATCTGATGTGGCTAGTGTAAGTAAATGAGGGACTATTAAGCCACTGCTATGTTCACTGTTCAATGTGCATGCCTTATATTATATAAATATTATATTATACACTGCTTGGCCAAAAAAACTAAGCAAATACGAGCCTCCTATTGGATAATTACTGCATGGGTGATTATCTTTCATCATTTTCACACATGGATTGGCCACCACAGAGTCCAGACCTTAACCCCATTGAGAATCTTTGGGATTTGCTGGAGAAGGCTTTTAACAGTGGTCAGACTCTCCCATCATCAATACAAGATCTTGATGAAACATTAATGCAATATTGGATGGAAATAAATCTGGTGACGTTGCAGAAGCTTAACGAAACAACGCCACAACGATTGTATGCTGCAATCAAAGCTAAAGGTGGTCCAACAAAATATTTTAGTGGTGACTTTTTTGGCCAGACATTGTATGTTAGCCAAACTAATGGTCACGTGCAATCTTGTGTTATATTAGAGGTCAATGCTAAATTGCAAATGGACCTATATTTATTGTTTAAAGTGAATAGATAGGCCCAGTTAATGGTGCCTTTTGTATTTCTTTTATTGAAGCGCTGCATATTATTTTACTGCTAAGATATTTATGTTCATCCTGAATCCTTTCATCGATACAGAACCGCTGAGCCAATCAAAAATAAGTATATCAAGTCAAACCCTGGTGGTGGAAGATCAGTTTTGTGGACTTAAGACATCACGCTTCTAGTATGTTAAGGTTATGTTTGAAGAAAAGTTAAATAGAGGAAGATCTGTTAATAATTTAGTGGTCGACCACTAAATGGTTGCTGTCCTACTCAACCACTAGCTGAGTAGGATCCACCGACCACTCTGAAAATAGCAGATAGATTAATTGGGGAAAAAAAGGTCAGCTGAATTTCCAACCTCACGACAATAAGACTGCACTCTGCCTCTTTTTATTTTTTTATTTTGGCAGTTGCAGTCCTCCATAGATTATTGACTTGGGTTTTTATCAATAAAGTAATAAAAAAAATCCTGTGGGACATGGAGTGATGATCCTGTAACACAGCCTGCCTATTCATAAACTACACTGACTTCACAATACTGAATGTGACTGTGAAGTATACTGAATAAAAGGCAGCCCTGTCCATTTACTTTTGTCATCCAAGTAGTGTTCAGGGCAAGCTTCCCTGGTTGGGGAATCACTGCTATTATGTTTGACAAGCAAGCTAAAGGAAATATCTAACTGGTTCAGCTGTGTGATCCATTTTTGTGTATTATCTTTTAATAATATTGTAAATAAAACCAGTTATTACGGATCATTATAGATCTACATTATGCACGGATCAATCAGGAGCCAGAGCGTGACGTAAATCAGCCACGGCATGCATGTGTGAACAAAGAGAACTGGGACGGAGCCCAATGAGTAGCTTCAGGGTGACGTGCATCAGTCAGGAACCCCTTTTCTCACACAACTCCAGCGTGCATGTGAGCACCAACAAGTTATGTGTGCAGCAACAGCACTTAGTTACCAGCACTCTATTTGCATGACAATAGTGGCAGTCATGTAGTCCCTTTGCATTACTGAATGTTTCTTCTGGGAAACCTGGCAACCAGAGGAGAGACAGCACCTAAACACACATCCAGACTTTAGTTTATAGATGAGGACCTTCAGGATCGTTACACAGAATAGATCTCTTGGTTGGTAAAATCAATGTGTAAATGATGAGCAGCACGGATCCGGTAGTTTTGATGGAAATAAGTAAACATGTTTCAGCTGGGCTAAAAAGAAGCTCATGCTCTTAAATACGTAGAGAGTAATTACTTTGCTAACTGCATTATGGATCCTCTTGTACATTTTTAATACCTTGCCTATTGTTGCAAACTGGCATTTCAAAACAGTCAATGCTTTCAGCCAGACCCACTTAACTGTAAATCATGTATAGTTGCATATATGCGTGGCACATTTTCAGTGATGATGCTGTGTCCCAGGCCAAAGTCCAGTCCAGGAACTATTAAACTCAAACATGCATACGTATGGTTGTATGCATACACTACCAGTCTAACCAGTCTAAACTGGCTAACATGAGGACCACCCCAGGAAAGGAAGCCCAAGAGTCATCTCGGCTGCTGAGGATAACTTCATCTGAATCACAAACCTCAGAAATCCCACTTAACAGCACCTCAATCAGTGGCACACACAGTTCGAGTAGCAGACACATCTCTACATCAACTGTAAGCCACTACTAAGGAAAGGAAAAAGCAGAAGAGAATTGTTTGGGCCAAGAAACACAAGGAGTGGACATTAGACCAGTAGAATTCTGTGCTTTGGTCTGATGAGTCCATATTTGAGATCTTTGGTTCCAACCGTGGTGATGCAGAAAAGGTGAACGGATGGTCTCTACATGCATGGTTCCAACCATGAAGCATGGAGGAGGAGGAGCTGTGATGGTGTGGGGGTGCTTTGCTGGTGACACTGTTGGGGATTTATTCAAAATTGAAGGCATAGCATGGCTACCACAGCATCCTGCAGCGGCATGCTATCCCTTCCGGTTTGCGTTTAGTTGGACCATCATTTATTTTTCAACAGGACAATGACCCCAAACACACCTCCAGGCTGTGTGAGGGCTTTATGACCAAGAGGGAGAGTGATGAAGTGCTGCGCCAGATGACCTGGCCTCCACAGTCACCAGACCTAAATCCAAATTTGAGATGGTCTGGAATGACATGGACCGCAGAGTGAAGGCAAAAGGGCCAACAAGCGCTCTGCACATCTGGGAACTCCTTCAAGACTGTTGGAAAACCTTTCAGGTGAAGACCTCATGAAGCTCATTAAGAAAATGCAGAGAATGTGCAAAGCAGTAATCCAAGCAAAGTGTGGCTATTTTAAAAAATCTAAAATATGAATCATATTTAGTGTTATTTCACACTTCTTTGTTTACTACATAATTCATATGTGTTGATTCATAGTTTTGATGCCTTCAGTGAGACTCTATAATGTAAATAGTCATGAAAATAAAGAAAATCTCTTTTACACACTGTGCTGCTAAACTGCTGCCAATTCACTTTGCCACCCATACTTAGTCTGTTTATTAGTCGGCTTATTGCTCTCTGTTGACATGTAGAGTTTTTGTAAGTGCATTTGTCTTCCAAATAGTTTTGCCCTGTCTGTATTGTACTGTTTGTACTGTCTGTGGAAGCTTGCACACGCACTTCAGGCTTAGTCTATTGTCTTGTACTTAATCCTGCGTCTTCATGTAGCTCCACGCTATTGGGGGAATGTCCTCCCCACTCACTATGTACTGTACCTGCTGTATATGGTTGAATTGACAATAAAAAAAAACTTGTGTCCCTAAATTAAATGAACTTTTAACGGTGGTGTGCTTTCAAAAGATATTAGCTAGATTCATTGAAAAAGGTTCAGGTTCCTTTTACATCCAATAATGATTACAAAATCCTTAAAAACTTGGCAGATGTTTTTTGTTTGCTTTCTTATGCTAAACATTTTATCCTTTTCTTAACTGCTTTTGAAATGTTTGTGGGCTGATGTCCTACAAAAGACAAATACACACCATGATTTTCCATTCCTAAACTGTCCAGTTGTCCCTGCAACAGCAGACGAATATCATCTACAGTGCATCTAGACAGCTGCTGATGAAGGATGACATGGAAATTGAATGTAGCCAAATATCGAGCCAGACCCATGGCCTCACCTTAGAGTTGAGGTCTCTGTGGTAAATGTTCTTGTAGTGCAGGTAGATCATTCCTCTGCTAATGTCGCAGGCCAGGTCCACCTTCTCTCTCCAGCACAGGGGAATGTCTTTTCTGGCCAGAAGTTCCTCCAGACAGCCACCATTTACGTACTGAAACATCCAGAATATACCAGTTTAAACACAGTAATAAAATAAAGCACTAATACTAACATGAATAATTCAGTTGTTATACAATGTTATATATTAAGATGAGACTAGTCTCTTATGATAGCACAAAGAACAGTCAGTTCACAAGAAACTTTAGTTACAGTCAACAGAATCCTTCTTACTTATTCTAGACCGGTGTCTCTCGGTGCCTGTGCACGAAGGAAGTGTTGGTGAAACATCTCACCTCAAGAACCAGGGATTACGTAATGTAGCCCAAACTACTTTTTCTAACTTTGCTCTGTGTTTCACTATAGATGATAGAGCCCTCTCCTGTATTGCATCAACTCCCCACAACTGAGAACTGAACCAACCTGCAGTGAGACTATTTGACATAGGCACAAGCTCCTGCCTCCAAGACTGCATGAGACAACATGCAGCATCCAGCCTGTAGAAGTGCACAGAAGTGTGGGGTGTGGCCCAACTCGCCTCAAATGCCCTGAACTGACATTCCTTTGAACAAGGCCCACAATGAAGCAATACCCCTTCTGGAATGGGCTCTTATTCTCAGAGGATGTTGAGAACCTTTACACCTATAAGCCAAAGATATGGCTTCCCCAATCCAGTGCGACAGTCTCTGGCCCCTATGAGGAGAAGACCAGGAAACAACTGACTCATCCTTCTGAATTAATCCGTTCTCTCCATGTAATTCTTTAGCCCCCGTCCACACTGTATTAGGTTGCAGCATATTTTAGTGAGCCTGGGGGCCAGTTGCAAACATGAAGGATGAGCCTGTAAGTCACTCACCCGATTGGTTCTGGTTAAAGTCAAACGCTAAAGCTATGTAGTCTTAATACAGAGAAAGCTCATGTCCACTGCCTCAAGAGGCTCAGTATGGTGTTGAGAAATAGAATCCAACACCAATGACATACAGTATGCCACAAGGGGACCAAGGCCTGGAAACTGGGAGCTAATAGTGAGCACCCCTCATGAAATGACAAACGAGAAGGTGCTGGCCAACCGCTGGGTAGACCTTAATTGTGCAAAAGGGACCAATAAACACTGAAAAGCAACACTGTGTCTATCATTACACCACTCTTCAAAAATCTACCACTTACTGCTGTAAACACAGCAGGTGGAAGAGGGTCTGGCATTCTGAATGGTCTCAGTGACCTCTGGTAGCAGACCTGCAGCGTTCAAATTCCACTTTTCATAGGCCCAGGGAGCCATGTTGTCAGGGTGTGGGTCCTTTCGGGACAGAAGGTCTGAATGTGCACTCTGACCTTAGCGAAATGTCTGGCTGCAGAAATGCAATTTTTAATTTTGTGTACCTTGTATATCTCTCTCACTTTCTCCAAAGCTGGGCCAAAGAGACCCTTGCTGGGGTCATAGGGTGAATCCATGGCTTTGGCCTTCTAAGAGTCACATAAGCCTGACAGCAGTAACGCTCTTTCACCTGAGACTGCAAACCCCTTCGCACGAACACAGCCCTGGAGAATCTGATAGGGCCGAGAAACTGCATTTGGCGACATTCTCCTTTGCTGAACCGTTAAGTAGATGACCAAGCTAGCTTGGACACTCTGAGAGAGGTGATTGTAGTTTCTCGTGGGAAGCGAGAATTAATAAGGAGGGGTCTAGACTAGGGTACGTGGGGGTGGGGCCCCTATCACAGATCTTGGTCACACCCAAGGCAATTTCCCATAGTGAAACATCTTTAGAAAAAGAACGGTGTTTTTGATGTTGTTATACCATACACTCCCTTGCCAGTTGTGACTTGCATTGTGAAAACTAATGCATTCTGATATAATAATCCTACACAAAATCCCAGCTTTAAGAAGGTTTCAGCATGACTGTTTTCATTTAAGAGGCTGTGGTTTTTCGAACTGTACTGTGTTGTACTGACAAGAAAGGGTCCTCTTTATTAACTTATAAGTTAAATAACTTTTTGTTCTTCTTATGAGACACCAAAGTGTTCAGTTTACCACCTTATCTCCTTTGTCATGGTGAGACAGCACGGGGGATTAGTATGTTTATAAAAAAGACTCTTCCATATGGTGTTTAAACACATCACTGTCTAAAGAGACACTGTAGCCAAGATCACTCATAAAATTAAATAGCACATGATGTCTAGACATGTGGCAGGCTGTTTAATTGAGGCTGTGTTGATGGGATCTGATATCAGTGCGACTTGTCTTAAAGTGAGACTAGTGTGAAAAGGACAATATATATATATAACATAGTGATCTAGTTACATAATACACACCTGACTCAACTCACTCACCTTTCATTACCTCTATCAATATATATGATTGTAATCTATTGTGGTTTCCACCCGCAGAACAGAGCCAGCGTGTGAGCATACATGGTATGACTCACAGGTGGCAAACAAAGCAAAAATCAAAGGGTAGCACTCACCTCCAAGATGGGATAGAGTTTGTCTTCTTTCACACAGATTCCCAGATATCTAGAACAAGAGGAGTCTGTGTTTGTCACTTGTTCATCTCTATTATAACCGAAGTAGGTGAAGCATTAAGTTATTTTTGGAAATCCCTCTGCGCCCTCTTTGGCGTCTTGGCGTCTTGGAGGGCGGTTTGTGGGCTTAACTGTCCTAATCAGCCACAATGAGGAGGTGTGGATAAAAGGGCATGGCTAAAAAGTCCTGAGAAAACATATTAAATAAACCCTTTATTTCTGGAACTCTCTCGTCTGTCTCCAGACGACGTCTCTCAAGTAGTGTTGTAACAATCCCCATGGGGTTTTGGGCGGGGTTTGGTCATTCTTTCAGAAATGTGTTTGTACCTGTACCTTGTACCTATCATCCTTTTTGATTTTGTGACATGTTATGGATGAGTTATGGCCATCAATAAATACACTTAATGTTAAAATGCTAATGAATTTATCCCAATTAAGTACAATTTAATGTAAAGTTTTTACTTATTTAATGTAGCTGTACTATGTATAAATGTAGTCTCACAACTTAGAGGTGATTCAATCAACTGAGGACCTAAATCTTCACTTCTAACAAATATAAACTTTTCATATAAAAAACTGGCTCAGAGGCTCAGTAATTTCCTAACGCAGCTGGTTAACATAGTTTTTACCAGAAGTTACTCAGGCAGGAAGAAATCATGTCTTTACAAGACTCTCAAAAGAGAGCTACACAAAGAGATGTTTGGAGAACCTTTTTTTGGAGATAGTGGGTGATTCTTGCCTGTTGCTCTTATTTATTAAAGGACAATACCAATTTTCATGTTTTCCTCTGTGCCATAGTTTTGAAATGCCCTTCAAAACTGAGCTACAAGGTGGCAGGTGTTGAAATCTTTACCTAAGAAATCAAACACAACTCATATTACATCATGGTTAAGAGACTTATCAGACATTTATACCTGTACACTGCGAGCTATTAGAACAGTTCTGCTATTTGCTGTGATATTAATGGCCTGGTTTGCTTGTTTGCTCATGGGTTCCTGGAGTGTTACATAATTGTAACTCACTGTGTTTACTTGAGTCAAAGGACTTGAACTTCAGACTTGAGTCACACATCTGATGTCTTAGACTTGACAAAATCACAAAAGATTAGTCTTTTCAGACTTCAGCATCAGTGACTCATGATTGTTGGGGGAACCTGCTCTCCTAGTCTTTCTGAGCCATAGGCTCTGTCTAAGCCATTATGATCTATTTGAAAAGGCAACTCCTCCTCCACTCATACTTGATATTCTCCTAAAATAAGACCAAATTAGCGTAAAATCAAAAGGTAACATAACGGTACCAATAAGACCAATAAGAGAATTTGCATTTTGGGATCCTGAAGGTCTCCGGGACACCTGTGTCCAAGTGAGGAGTTAAATATTTCTGCACTGTAAATCAAACATTGTGTAGGCATTGTCAAAGCTGCCATCAGCAACACTATCAAACAAAAACAGCCCACTCTGAAATTTATTGGCATGAGAGAGCAATTACCGTATCCTCTTCAGAAGCTAATGGAGCTACAGCCTTGACCTGTTGGCTTGATTTCGTTCTGCTCGCTTCGTTACATCAAATGACACTCTGGCTATTTATTCGAGAAATACACTGTAAAAAAAGTGTCCTCATCTATAGCATCCCATGCACTCAAAATAAAATGCCAGTTTGGTGTAGGAAACATAGTTAATGCAAGCAAGCAGTAGCTTTCAAGGCTGGAACAGATATTAGTGATACAACCAGTAAATCAAAACTGCCAAAATCCCAAAAGAAGAAAAAGTTGCACACTTATTGAAATTTTTTTACCACTCCCAACTGTAGCTGAGCTGGTTAGTTGGTGGTTAGATTCTGGGCGTAGTCCGGGACTCAATAGAGACTCGAGAGCAGATGCTAATGATGTAGATTTTCATTAACGTTATGCTCTACTATAAAACTGATTCTGAAGATTCTGAACTTATGTGAGGAATATTATCATTGGGTTAGCGTCAAAATATATCACAATAATGTTTGAATAAAAGTTTATATGGGGAAGTTCTGTTTATTATATATTGGTTAATTGAAGGATTAAGTAACAGTCGGCAGAATAATCAATTGCTAAGTAACTAAGAATAATTCAGTGAGGTCTGATCATTACGAATGCTATAAAAGTTAAAGATTCTGTGGAAAATGACTGCAACAAATATCTTTGTATTCGGTATCAGCCTACACAGTGTGAGCAGGCTGGAGGCTGTTGTGTACCTGGTACTAACAGTATGAACTCCCACTGCTTTCGTCACCCCTGGCTGTACTGTAAGCAGATAAGCTGCACTCTGATAACCTCAACGCTGCGACCTTGCTAAATGGCTAAAATGAGATTGCTTAGACAAACATTATGTAGGCCTGGCTTCACACATTATGTAACTGCTGTAAGTGAAAGCGCCAATATTAAACGGCATTAAGGTCTGATTTCTTTTGCGTTGTCTGCAGCAGCTCTGACCCTCAACTCTATCCTCCACTCACGCGACCAGACAACTAACTCCGCTAAATGCACTCAGTGACATTGCACCTGCAAGTAAAATTAGTTTTCTGTAGCATTTTCGTTAGAATGTTATGTTTGTGTTTCTGTTTTAATATAAACAGTGAATCAGATGACTACATGTCACTTTTTGTCTCCTGATAGACCAGATCAGATACGACCATGATATTAGGTTATGCTTATGATACCCAGTTTCTTTGTCCAGAAATTGCTACAGGTTTCATTCTGCTATTGTTAAATTTTCAAATACATAACAACAAATCAGAGGTTAATATTATTTCTGTATGACCAGCAAACTCTGCCTTTAACAACAAGTAACGGATGCTGTTCATTTATTTACAGCACAGGAACATTGACAAAATTAAAATCATCTATTCTCCAGTAGAACACTATGCATGCTTTAATGCATGTTTCTTACCTATTTTGTTCTTATTTCTACAACTCCACACTCTGTCTTACGTCTATCACTTGTCTCCAGTGCAAATGCGACTGCCGTATTACAAAACTACAGCTAAAGAGACCACTCACTATAATAGCCCTACTAGCTAGGTCAGAATAGATTTTCAGGTGTTTTTAAAACTTTACAGGTTTCACTTATTACATTAGTACAATACTTGGTGATGATGGGGATAGGAGTGCAGCAATGCTTTGGTGTTTTAGAGGCAGTGGCCATCTAAAGTAGCCTTTATTTTCAATATGTGGCCATTTTTGGAGAGTCAGTCAGCGCCATCCTTATCTGAAGGAGAACAGTTTTATCTCAACAAACCCTTCATTGCTGACTCTGATGTCAATAAACCTAACCCATAAATGGTGCTACCAAATTACAGACTGTTAAGCTGTGATGTGGAGAGAAAAGAGCGATGTGTGGGAGGGTGCAGAGTCTGTTGAGACAGAGAGGAGAGACTGCATGTGCTGGGAGGGGAATCCTAAAGCAGTATTTAGGTAGTGTTTTAGCCACAAGGCTAAAGTAAAAAGACAGACAAACCACAAGGCTTAAGTAAAAAGAGGGACATTACCTGACAATGTTGGGGTGGGAGAGTTTCTGTAGCAGGCTGATCTCTCGTACGATGCTGTCTTGGTCCACGTCGTTTTTGTAGATCTTCACAACCATCACTTTCCGACTGGTGCTGTGAATCACCTGAAGGACAGAGGTGTCTATTAGTGTACTGTAAGTATGGTAGTATAGAGTGTTACAGCTAACACAAAACAGAACAGAGTCATTATGATGAATTTAAAACCATAATATAACAGCGTCGAGGGCCAAAGTGTTCAGAAAACTGACTATATTTAGACAGCAATTAGCCACCATTTGGTCAAGCCAGATAAAGACTGTATAGCAGGTAAATATTTGAGTGTAATAAACTGAGGAAGCGTTAGATTGTGAAGTAGATTGTACTCTGTTGTTTTAAACCCAATTCTGTGATTGTACACAGGAACCCACAAGTTGATTAAACCAGAACAAAGGTCCAAAATCAGCAATCCCACTTAGCCCGGGCACAAAGCTCTGACTTCCCCAATCACTCACCCATCCTGTGGCCTCTTTCTAGCTCATTTCATCAGGGACAAAGCCTAAATGTATGAACATTTGCTCTTCCTAGCTCTGCTCCAGCACATTAGGAATTATGTAAGGTCTCAGCTGGGGGTGAGTATTGAGCCCCCACAGTCTCCAGAGCTGGTGGGCCAATCACGGAATTGTAAGAATGTTCCAATTAGTGGCTGTAACAAAGCAAGCTTTGACGGCAACTCACACGTAGGCCGGCAATGAGGCAAACTGTGGGGTGGAAACCATGAAATACCTTATAGACTTTGGAGAAGAAGCCGCTCCCGATTAGCTCAGCGCTGAAGTTTTCCCAGAACTCCAGTTTGCGGACAGCAGTGCGGAGCTTCTGCCAGCGGTCCACATGGTAGTATTTGTCTGAAGACTCACCATAAAGGGTGGGACTGGTGGGCTCTGAGGACACATCCATGTTACACATCTTGGAGATTTCCGCTGGAAAAATAAAGACACATAGACAAAGATTAGGGCAAAGCTGCCATGGCTTAATTCTTGGCAATTATATAATTACTAGTAAGCCAAACATGCATGTCTTTGGACTGTGGGAGGAAGTGAGAGCACCCGGAGAAAACCCACAGAGGTGCAGGGAGAACAAGAAGACTCTAACCACAACACCAGTGTGCTGCGTCCAACAAAAGAAAACATGCGAAGAAAAATCACTCAAGAAACCACAAGCAGAACTGAATGGCACAAGACCAAGCAGAGTCCTGTTGTACTGCTGGGTTTCCGGTCTGCTTTTCTTCAAATGGAACTTGAAGTGAACCGCAACCTAGAACTTCTTAGAACTCTCTAATGTTTTTTTTACAAACAGGATCAAATGCAAGCCGCTGTAGAGAAGACCTACTTCAAACATACGTCATTAAAAAAGCAAGAGCAAGAAAGCCGTTCAATTGCATTCTGTGTTGTCTCTATACTGCTAGCTGCTGGCCTACTACTGTAAACAATGGTCCCCTTCTCCTTGAACTCTAAAGCAGGTAGAGGACAGTGAATAGCAGGAATAAACTAAATAGCATAGTTCAGCACAATAATAATGATTAATAAAATGTTGTCCTTTTTGACCAACTAGATAACACATAGTGCTGGAGAGCTTTCTTCTTATATCGTTTTAGTTCCAGCATAGGACTGGATCAGATCCAGGTCTGCCTTTTGTGACTTTAGGTTTGGGATGTTCCTGTTGTGATGGGGTTGCAAAATGAAGAGAGCTAGCTTAATTTTACTTTATAACATACATTGTGATTTGTAATCCAATTAATTTGGAAAAAAGTAGTTTTTCGACCAACATTTTAAATTTAAATGATAATGTAGTGTAGTCATCAGATTTAATTCTGATAAAAATGTATCTGGACCAGAACAAAACGTATTAATGTGACTGACTTTTATTCACTCCAGTTTAAGCTCTTGTTTCACATAATCCAATGAATAAACTAAAGGCATTATAGTTTTGTCTAAATAATAAAGGCACTGGATCAGTGACAAGATGCACCACAATTTGTTTATATATTTAGTAATATGTATGTATACACTGGCCTAAAACATTTTAAAACACTTCCATTGTACACTGCTACTAAACTGATCACGCCAACACAAAGGACTGTTTGACAACCAAAAGGCCAATTTATGCATTTAACTGTATGAAAGCGACCCTGGATGAAAGAGAAGCCCACAAAAGGTCCAATTTCACTCTCCCACTTATTAGCTGCACGGATGAGGCAAAGTGTCTCCACTTTACACGGTGGAACAAAGACGATGAATAAGGCGAAGCTTAAAATAGAGGCAGGGCCGATAACAGAGCTGGTCACTCAACACGAACACCGCCCAGAGCTGTCAAGGGAAATGTTTGTCTTCAAGAGATGTAGGTGTACTTTAATTTTTTGACGGGAAACTACATGCTGTGAGTAGGCGTAACTAAATAAAGTTTTAAACGGGCTGAAAGATGAAGCCAACGCATATGTGTCAAAAAACACAGTTCCTTGAATGACCACTTGAGCCTAGCTTCAAAAGATCCTCATGTTAAAAACTTGAGTAGTCTAAGTGGAATTTCTGATAAGGTCAGGATTCACTTCACATTTTCGGAAACATTGGAAGTGAATGGTTAATGCACTGCAATCTGGTTGTATAGAGGATTCATTGTTGTTTTATAACGTGTACAAGGACAAAACCAATATCTCCAGTGGCCTCATCTTCATCTTCAGCCTTTTCATTTGCTATGTTAAGTTAGCTGGTCATTAGCATCTAGATGCCACTGAGGTTAATAGTTAGCAAGCTAACTGTTGCCTAGCAGCAGCCTATTCTGGACTTACGGTCAGTATTACCATTTGAACATTAAGCATTCTGTGTTCACGACTTCCTATGTCCGCATGTGGCATGGGAAGTTTCATTTGAAGACTGCAATAGTCCCTTATCAGGCTTCATCGGAACAGAACTTTTATATCTGCAGGATATTTAAATGAGCAAAAAACTGAACTGAGACTGAATGGTTCACAATCTGCTGTGCACATTGGCTTAAATATAGATACTCAAAAACAGGCAAACATCTCCTCAGTCATATTTAATATTAAGGGCTTAAATGATGCTGGTTCTTTGCCGTTCACCAAAACAGCTTTAACAAGACCTGTGGAGATTATATTTATGGCACCAAGATCTTAGCCTTAGATTCATTTAGTACCATGAGCTGCAAGTTGAAACTGTAAAAGATCTCTCAGACTCATTCTAAATGAATCCACCAAGACTTTGTCCTTGATTGATGATCTATTCCTCCCTGGACCTCTATCGGTAGGCATCACCAAAGCTGACCCAGCTGTCAAGCCTCAATGATCCCTTGGCAAAATCAATGGGACCTGCCCACTTCTTTCAGATTTAACACACTGTGACACTACAGACTGATCTGTTATTGTCTGATGTCTAGGGAAATCACCAGCCTTTCACTTCCGATACATGTTGGTCTTTAGTTGATCCTACAAAGCGTGGGGTTTATAAACTTAATGAAAACCACAGGATCCCAGTGAGGAGCAGCCCCCTCAAAAGACCTTCATTGATCCTACTAAAAACTGCAGTAATAGCTTGTTTGTTTTTTTGTTTGTTTTTTTGGGCCATTTGGGCCATTAGAAAAACACATATCATCCTCCTTCAGTTTAATATGGTGAGCCACACTAATTGACAGTCCAGAGTGAGTATAATAATCGCTCAAATATGTGCACCGCCCACTTGCTTAATGTGTCTGCACTATTTGGTGAGAGCAGGTACAATGACCCCGTCTCACAGCTTTTTCACAGTTTCAGCTGGAACCGATGTAATATGAGGCGTGAGAGTGAAACCAAACCATAAATTATGGGCTAAAAAGACGAAAGTCATTAGAAAGATCTATGATGCAGGCAGGAGCTGCAGATTTAGGTGAAGTAAAGTATTTGTGAATACTTTCACTTTAGTTAGGTATAGTGTTTTACCTTTGAAATGTTGCCAAACACAATACACTTCCCGCAGAGACAGCATACTTTGTTCACAACTGGGGTACTCCTGACCTAATTTCAGCCACACAGGGCTGCTGTGGAAACAGTCAAAGTCAGGTTTAGTTTTTTCCTACGACAGCAGCCCTACTCGCCATCACAATGACGCCGGTGGAAAGCGCGCACTGACACGCTAACACAATTGGCAGGGTTCTGTCAATCAAGTCGGGGGAATCAACCCCAGCCATTCATGCTGCCTTTGTTCATTCGGCTTTGGACTAAACAATCACTGCACTTTTCGCTCTGACGCTGTCAGACAGAAACGCTTACAGTGCTGTGCTTTCATCTAGCTGTCACTTTCTTTGTCTTCTTTTCTACTGCCTCCATCGGTCACATCTCTTTCTTTTCTGTCTTGCTTGATTGTGTCTCAAACTTTCTTTATACCCAAATTTAGAAAGTAAACAAAATCAGGCCATCAAACTTTACAGCAAGTTTCTGTCTTTCAAGTTAAATGGAATATGTAACATTTAACTTTTTTATCATCATTGGGCAAACTAACTGAAATCTGGCTGACAGACCATAATGCTTATGTTAATCTTCTTTTTAATACTGTAAACTGTGTTACACATGGGCCAGTTCTGGCAGCAACACTTAATAAGAGGCAAAATTAGTACTTTTACATCTAGAACAGGACCAGTACAGGTTAGATTTTTCTGCTGGGATAATTGTGATCCCAACTAGTGGACTCAGTTTAGGCAAACAGATCAGCGTACTTGGGCAAAAATCCCAGTACAGTACCTTGTGGGACACAGCATGAATGCAAGTAACCTTCATTCAGATTTGCTCAAATTAGATTTACTTTCAGCTAACTTTAGCATGGCAGTATGTGCAGACACACAAATGCTAAAAAAAATAAATAAACTTCTCTAAAAAAGACTTTTTACTGAAAGAGATTGACCCATTCTGCAGTGCACTCTCTTCCTGTTTGTTTCTCTGTTCTTCATGCTGTTTCCCCCTTTGTCAGCTTTCTGTCTCTCCCTCTGTAGTTACCATCAAAATCTAAACCAGCACATTTGTTACATCATTCCTAGGTTTTGGAATACGTTCAAGCCTACACTTTGGGTTCACCACTAGTCATGGTCATTCATGTGCCAGAAAATCCACATTTAGACACTGGAATAACAACTGCTCAAATATAACAGTGCTCTAAACTATTCTCAAAACTGTATGGACCATCAGCAGCTATTTTGGCTGGTCTCTCTACTGCATGTGACTCAAGACGTGTTCTTCAACAGCTTAATTTTGTGTTTTTTTAACACATGGGATAGGAAGGTTAGACAAGCAAAATCCAGGAAACGTGTTGTTTTTACATCCCTCTGTGAGTTTGACATACATCTGACCACTCACACTGTCAACGGGAATATCAAGGCCGGCCATGACCAGACTGACGCCCTCCCAGCTGATAAGGAATGCAGCTCATAAAAGTTTCACAGTGAAAACTGGTTCACACTGAGGCGAGATGTTTTTTTCCCCACGACGCTGTCTCTCCACACAAGGATGCCCCTTGATGGGTGTCCAGTAGATCGGGAAAGCGGAGTTTCGGTGTGTTTATACAGTTAGGTACAACGACTTCCGGACAGCCGTGAAGGACCGTGTCACCTCCTAAATACGATTTGAAGATTTGACCCCTTTGGTGATGTCAGGGCAGTGACTCAGTGAGGCGTTCACACTTAAAGCCAAAACGTCGCTGGTCACACCATGTCAAAAAGATAGCTCGATCTGCTCTATTGTACACCAAACCGGTGTTGATGAACTTGATAACACATTAACTTCACAGGGAACATGTACCGCCTGAGGGCCTGTTGTAACTTGCAAGCACACAAGTGAATGACAATAAAGTAGCACCGTAAATTCATTATTAACAGTATGGGGGGAGGGTGGCAAATAAACACAGTGGTAGCAGCTAATTGAACTTACATACGAGAGTCCACTTGATGAGCTTTCAGCTTTGAGTTCTTTCTGCTGTTGTACAGTTTGAACACACTACACACCATCCAGACTTATTATTACTTATGTTATTATTAAGTCAGATCAAATAGTAGGTAATGTGACAACCAAGCAGCAGAAACTGCAACTTGATACACCACAGTAAATAGTCCTCTTTGGCTAATACAAATGGGTGACACTGACTGCTTGTGCTAAGTTAAACGTGATGAAGAAAATTTGTTTTACATTTTTGTTAAAGTGATATTTCAGTTACCTACTGCCTTTATTTTCAGTTGAACAAACTAAAACGTTGGTTGCACTGTAACTTTGCACGGTACTTAGCTATGACGGCCACGCTGACGTATTGCTGCCTGATATTCATTGAATAGCTTAAATTGGCACAAAGCTGATAAAATGCTAAAAAGATCCTCTTGTGGATCCTGTTTTCGCGTTAAAATACGAAGACATGGCTTCACATTGGAAGTTGCAGATTCCACAAGCAAGAACGGGTCAAGTAATATTAAGCATAACATATTAAAATAACATTAACTGAACTGCCTCTCCTCTAGAGAAATAAATCCATGCCTAATGGGGCATCAGTGTAGAACTCAGATTCTAGCCAGGTTTTGGGTGGAGAACAGCTTCCTCATAGCCACAGTGACTTCAGGCCTAAAGAATGTTAGGCGATGCAGCCAACTGCACCGCAGCGTAGCATCAATCTGCCCTTTCCAGCCCTCTAGTCATGACGCTTTTGGCTGCAGCATAATGCATTTAGGCCGATCACTTAAACTGGCCTGAGCCAAGCCACAGTAGCTGTTAATTGCTTCATGGATTTTCCAAAGCGAGGTGATGTTCGCCTCGGAGCCACAGCAGCCTCGAGCTGTGCTTTCGTCTGCAGGTTTTCAAAAGCAGAGACGGCAGACTGGGGGGCTAACTGATAGGTTTGATGGGCTGACATCAAATCAATGGTTGCAGCTAGACCACACATAGCTGTGGCTCCCCACTGGCGTCAACCACATGTGGTGGTGGACAAAGCAGTGATGCACAATTATACTTAATATGGCAGATCATAAACACTAAACAGTTAAGGCCTAAAGAATACAATGCATGTTTTTATACTGATATGTCCCACTGAGGCATGTATAAAAAGGAAAATACAAATGCAAAACATATGTAATCAACAAAGATAAGGGAACTCAATACAGGTTTAGCAATGATTACTTGACTTGAGCACAATCAGTGCAAACTCAATGCCACAGTGTAACCCCATCGTGAAAAAGGATACAAGTTGCTACAAGTGGACACGTTTTTAATTACGTTATGTTTACATGCTTTTTGGTGCTGGGCTGGTAGTACAGTGGTGTACAGTTTAAAGTTGCAGCCAACAAAAACATGTTCTGAATAAGGAAAACCTCTGTACAGCTGAGTCCAGTCATAATGTTTTGTGAGGTTTTTGATCAGAGCAACACCTTTCATGTTAAACATAAGTCTGTAAAGGTTCTCACTCATCCAGGTAATGGTACGCCCCCAAAAAACAAAGCAAGCTACAGCAAGGACAACTGTTGGGTTTCTTGAAGACATTTCACCACTCACCCATACAGCTTTTTCAGCTCTTCAGTGTTTGGATTTTAAACATACGCTTTTGATCCAGGCAAAATGTAACTATATTGATATTTATAGCGCACTAGTATTAATGCTGAAAAGTATTGGAATATGCCATCATCAAGGATTTTTTTCCCACTGCAACATATTGTTTAGTACCATAGAAAATTTGTTTTAGAAATAGATTTTGAGAAAGCACATTTACATGAAGATGTTGCAAAAATGTTAATTAAGAAGATGCAAGGATTTTGATCATAGATTCAATGCTTATGGTTGTTCTATTGTCAAATCAAAAGGCTTTAAAATCACAATTTGATGAAATGTATTGAAGTGACGATTCATTACATTGCTTTTTAACCTTTTTTACATAAATGTAAATACCGTATAAATAATTATCACTGCTTGATGTTGACAGCAGTGATTTAACCAGTGCACGAAAGAATCTCACCAAGTATTTCCTTGGAACAATGCCTTGTCACTCAGGAAACGATACATTATACATTTCTTCTTATGTGTCTCTCCGCTCCGCTGACCTCACTGGCGGTCTTCAGTTACAGTGCTAAAGATCGGGTTACTCTGTTTTGTTTCTTTTTTACCTGGAAAGTATTTCTGTGGTCAGCTCATTAGCCACACAAGTTAACTCACGCCATCTGTTTTTCTTTCTAATGGAACACAATAGTGTTCAAATCATTTAGAGTGGGAATATTCCACAATGTTTTTAATTGCACAAGGGCTTTTTACCATCATGAGGTCGCGAGCACTCTCAGATACATTATGGTGGTCACGGCTGCAATGTGCTCTGCCCTGCGGTACACCTCCTAATACCATGGTGAAGTGGTAATGTGGTTATTGTTGCAACCAGAGCTCCATGGAAGAAGACGTCACAGTTGTTGACACTGGCTTCAGAGTGCTCTCCTGGACTGTACAACATTTATTAGATGGTAGAGGTGGTCATGTATTCATCCCTCTTGCTGGAAAAGGTCATTAGATATTAAGGATCAAGAAAGAGCATGCTATAAATTGTCAGCGTCTTAATGTAATGCTTCAAACATAAAACCCAGCCAACTTCCCCACCCTAGTCATGTTTTTACAGCCCCCAAAACGAAAGGTGAGATGATCTATTCAAGGTATATGACCATTACTGGGGGAAACATAGACATGGTATGCTGTTAACTTTTTGCTGAGCTACCAGACCAGTGCTGGAAATAACAACTTCATGAGGCCCACTGTATATTAATATAACAGTGCTTGACACGTGGTCAAAGACATAGTCTACCAACCACTGTCAACTTAAATGGCTGACAATCACACCAACTGAGAAATCAAATTAGTTTATGAGGTAAAAAGTATTTAAAAATCAGTGAATAATTCAAACAGGATCAGTTGCCCAAGCGGCCTCAAGCTTCTTCACTGATACATCTACTGAGCCCTTTCACAAGCACATGCAACACAAGAGGCCAGCTATGTAGTTTATGGTTACCATGCATGGAGAGGTGTAAAAGGATAGCACACATCCATACGCATTATCTAGTGTAAAAACTTCACTTTAAGTTCATGGTTACAAACAACTTAAATAATTAAAACTTTCAGTCCTCTGGGAAAGACCACATCAGCCAGTGTCTTCCTCTGTGGTTGTCAACAACAGAGTGACGCCCTGACCCCTTACTGGCAAATGGAGATGCTTTGCTCTTTATATATATATATTATTTTTTTTCTGCAAAGAAAAATCCTGCTCGAGAACAACATGCCACTTGTCCAAGACGGGTAAGTGGGTTGGAAGCAGTGTCGGAGGTCACGGAAAACATAGAAACAGCACAATGTATCTCTGTCCTCTTCGGCTTCCTCCCACTGCCACCACCACAACACTACACTCATCTAGCGTTCGAGCCAAACGTCAATGTTTGTCAAGTGTAGCAGAAATGTGGACAAGGCTACTAAAATAAACCTAAATTCAGAATGGCAGTCAGTCACAAGCAGTCTGACAGCAGGAAACTACATTCCTGGTATCATGTTGAAAGTTCTTTTCACTTAAAATACAATGAACAGCATCTAGGATGGCCACAAATTCATCCTGAAACACATTCATAGTGAATATATATATATATTTATGTACAATTTGTTTGGGAACTAATGGGAGCCTTGTGCCATTTGCACTGATCCCATGTTTTGCATGTTGGAGTCCTGACCTGGACAAGGACTGACATCTTGTTGGGGAAAGACAATTACATCTGCCAGCTAAAACCATTGACTGGTTCAAAATGTTGAGTCAACAGATATGTAAGAGCAAAACTGCTCAATTTAAGGCAACAGTGGAGCCAAGAGTAACAACTTGCACACTCAGCCACTGGCCCACTGATGTTATGTCTGTGGTGACTTACATTCACATGCCTAATGGAAAAAAACAAGAAGAAGACAACACAGACGGTGCACAGTGAGAAATCACAAATACACCGAGACGTGAGGTTCACAGGATTCATCTGTGTCTGATGGTGAGATTTTTCCTCATCTGTAAGGTGGGGGCTTTAGAACAGGAAGTTGTTGATCATCAGTTGATGATCCTTGGCCAGAGGGAATCCCTGCATCCGAAGTGCTGAGAGGATTCATAAGGATTCCCTCTCCATCCCTCCCTCCTTCCAGCCAATGCACAGACTCCCACCACAAGTCTGCTAATAAATCCAAAGCCCTGCTCTCGCTGATGCATGGAGACAGCCTACACAGATGGCTTGCAAATAACTTTTTTCAAAGCCCTGCAAAAACATTCACAGACAGTGCAAATGTGGACCTTGTAGCTAAGCAGCCAGGCATCCCAGGCATGCAGCAGCATACAGTAAGTGTGAATGTAAATAAAAAGGGTGGGAAATGGTGACCTTGAGCCAGTGTATCCATTACAGTGGAAACATGATATGCAGCATCTCCATCCTTTGCATGCACAAGCAGTAAAAATACATTTTGTTTTAATTTATTGGCTTTACATGTGGTTGTTTGCACGCAGGTTTTTGTTTTGATCTGAGATCAGCACAATCCGACACCTTTGGTAGCACTGCACTGTCTGTGCTTCTAAATTAAGCTGCAACAGAAACCGATCCCTGGGGCTTAGGAACACAAGAGGGGAAAAAATAAAATATCTATGCAGCGTTCAACATTAAATACATAAACATGTGGTGAAAATGATAGAATTCATATTCATATGAATAGACTGAGTGTATTATAGGTGTAATTAGGTTCATTTTTCATTGTTTGTGACTTCTAATGATAGCTTGATTTTTCTTTTTTAGCCCATCACATGCCTTCTGCCTCTTAAAATAGCAAATTACACATTTAGTCAGTTAGTATAAGTAATCCAGAGCAACAGCAACGCTTCACTGCAACACTTATTTGTAGCACGGGTTGGGCATCCATTTGTAGCTTCATGTGATTTTTGGCTTCTATTGAGAAATATAAATAGTTAAAAAGGTAAAACCTAGAAGCCTAGAAGCCTAGAAGCCAACCCAACATCCCTATCCAGCAAAACTTTTGCTGGTCTGGAGTCACTCTGTTGCGAACTGATTAGGTCCCAGCAAAGTTCTGCCGGGCTGATTTGCTCTGATTGATTATAGGACGGTCTATAAATGCGGCAAAAAAAAAAATATATATAATGATTTTAACTTCCATGAGAGGCTGGATGGAGCCCAGCAAGAGACCACCCATCTTGTGCATGTCTGAAGACCTTTGTGTTTTGTGCTGATCCCAGACGTTCTATGTCCAAATGTCCAAACCAAGTAACTGGAAACAATAGTGAAAATTTATCTTAGAATATTTTACAGTATGTTTAATTTGTTAATTTAGAGGGACTGTCAATACTTATGGTATATCTTCAAATTTTTTTATTTATGCAAAATAACAGTAAAGGCTGTGGAATAATGATAGTTATCAATCAGCTAACTGGAATGTGTTAGGAGATCTTGAATCTACGCAGAGTTCAGTTTCTCCAGAGTTGAGTGAATATTTGGAATTTGTATCTCCAGTGATGCCAACCACAACAGAAAAAAAAGCATTTTATACACTTGTAATTAGGGGTCAAAATATATTTATCTGTAGCAGTTGTTGAGCTTAATATTAAACACTTACACCTTATATTTTTGTTCTACAAAAAAACATTTGTAACGGGTTGAAAAAAAAGACAAAAAACACACAGCCCTTCTCTCTGGGATGTGTTGAACATGGAGGCCAGGTAATAAGACACTTCTCTGACACATCGTCCCTGGACACGTTTAGACAAGCTAACTGCTGAGCAGAAGTCTTTCTATTTCAGAACAATGCCGAGCTAAACACATTTAGTTTATCCAAGACACAATGATTTAACACATACAGCAACTGCAGCACTGGATGTGACAAACTGCCACCGAGCAATGCAGCACCGCACACACAGATCACAGCACACATCACAGCTCAAGATGAGTGACAAAGTTGTGGTTTCTCAATTCAGTGTCAAATGTGGAGTTGTTACATTCAAAATCAATCAAAGCAAGTCATACTGTAGCAATTCAAACTCTATTAAGAAGGGTAGAAAAGTATTTGAACATTTTAGTACTTACTCCATTGATTTATTACGCTATTCATATGCATCTTGCGGGTGGTGGAACACACCCAGAGGGTCTCTGTGCGGAAACTGAGGAGGAACCACATGCATGCAACAACAAATCAACATAAAGACAGGCACGGGACTTTCCACAAAAGCAGCACATACAGGCCGACGAGAAAGCAACACAGAAGACTAACATGAAGGCTGACTGGCACACATGAATCTCACATTTCAACATTTTTGTTTGAGGCAACACACACAGAGATGTGCTTCATTTAACATTGTTTTTTTTCCCCTGTGGCAGTGGTACCCAATCCTCCTGACGTCAGTCCTCATCACACATTTTGTCCTTTACAAAAGATGCGTGAAGTGCAACTGAAGAGTCATTTTTGGAAATGTACCAAAGCCTGAAGACATAAAGTTTCCAATGAGTTATCGACAAAGTTTGATACTGTTGATTTAACAAAAAATCTTATATATATATATATATATATACACACACACATATATATATACACACATATATATATATGTGTGTGTGTGTATATATATATATATATATATATATATATACTTAAATTGTCATGTTTTTCATTAAGTTAGAACAGAAAGTGGTGTGAAGAACTTGATAAAAGAGTTTCCCAGGTTTCCCGTCTACATGTCAAACAGACCATACCACCATTCATCCATGCTAGTTTAGAGTTGACAAAACAAAGAATTTAAAGAGGCCACAGATAAAAGGATACACTGAGACAAGAGTGAGACTCATTTCGGCTTTATCGCTTCAGGCAACAACATTTTAATTAACTACTGTTACATTGCTGATATTAAAATATATTTACAAGTGCAGCTTTAATCCTGCGCACATGTCACAGAATACAAATAAATCAGTAATTTGTCTGCCATTTTATTCTTTCAGTCAGTGGGGGACCACTCGGATTTGTTTTAGGACTCCTTTAAATGTCCTCATCCCCAGGTTGGGAACCACTGCACACTATAAATATCATAATTTTTATATTGTCTGCCACAGTCAATAGTAAGTTTACACAGACTCTATTCGGTTCACTGTTGCAACTTGTAACACAAACGATATCAAACAGTCTACTTACATAGATTGAGTCTCAGCGTGGTGTGCAGTTAAAAAAAATAATAATAATAAAAAGAAGAAGCTCGGGTTTAAACTGTCGATGGGGCACTTTGCATCATAAATCCGTTGTAGTTTGTGGCCTGTGCAGGAAGTCCCGTTTGTTTTCACACTTCGCAGCGTCTCTTGCAGCGCGCAGGCGGTGCATTCAGGAGCCCGCAGTTCACCTCGGCGCGCACGGTACTCGCTAATGCAAATGCATGTTGTACGGGTTGTCTTAGGAACCAGCCTCACCAGCTCGTCGGTGGATGTAACTCCGCCCACGGGGAGAGGAGGAGGCCGGCCTGAGCTGAGCTGAGCTGAGCTGAGCAGCAGGCAGGCTGGAAAAGACTGTGATGATGTCTAAGAGGACGGTGTGAAGCTGATACAGACTTTCACACACATTTGTGATTTTTAACACAAGAATTATGGCATTGGTTACAAATCACCCTCTATTTAAACCGTATACCCTCAGTCTGCACTGAATCAATTCCTTGTTGTATAACACTCAACAAGGAGTACATTAAGTACAGTCACAGCTGTTTGTGTTGATCAGAAGCATCTAGATACAGCATTGCACAGAGGTGGGAGTGATCTGAACAATGCTGAGCGCTGGCCCAGAGCATAAACTCCCACTCAGTCAGTGTGGGAAATGAATAGACTGGAACAGAAAGCACACAAAAGACACACGGACACTCTGTGGATAATGGGGGAGAGCTTCGTGTGGTGAAATGACAAGAGGAACACAACAATGTTGGCTATTTCAGCGTGCTGTCAATTTGAGTAAAACAATGTAACAGAAAAGTAACCAACTAAGCCTATTATAGATATTCTGTTTGCCTATTTATACAAAGAATATACCTTTAGCTACGCAGCAGAACCTGTGGTTAGCACAGTTGTACTCTCCTACAATTCAAATGGAAACAGACAAATGTTTACTACATATATGTGACAGGGCTAGTTACACAGCCTATGATCTTTTTCACATTTACGATTGATAGGGGCTATGAAAATGACTAATAATCAACATAAGAGGCATAAAAGTAAGGTTTTACACAATAAATATATTTTCTATTACGAGCATATCATTTTTAATCTTGTTTCTCTCCATTATTCTAAGCAAAGACAGAGTTGGTGAAGACAAAAACAGATCAAAACATAATGAATACTGAACTTCCATCCAGGTTATGGAAATATGTGACTAACTTATTTCCATAACTACTTAATGTTAATGTGTCAAATTGAGTTTCAAAGTAAAAGAACCATCTTCTCAAAACTCCAGTTTTTTGGCAGTCTCTATTGTCAGTGTACTCACATTGAAGTTACAAACTGAACTTGAGACCACAAAGACTGGGCAGCTGTGTGTCTTCGGAAGATCTGATCAGACTTTTGATGCGAGTCCAACACTGACACAACAAACTCGTACAGTATCAGTGTTCTTCTCCTTGTGAGTAAGACACAGTGAGCTGTTTGGGTCACTGCCAGCTCGGGAACAAGAAAGAAAGACACCTGAGCATCTCAGTCGTGCTTTGCTTCCTGCAGCCTGGTATAAAGATTCGAGACTACTGTAGGCGCTGTAGATTTGCTGTGAGGTTACCGTCTCCCAACGCTCAGACATACTGGTGAATCATAAAGCCCTTTCGTCTGTCTATTTCTGAGCCAACTCGCCAGCTCTGCTGCAGTTATCACCCAATGGGTCAGTCATTACACAGCATCTATCGCTGTTTATCTTTTTAACTCTATTTAAACACTAGCCTCTCTGGTATTTTAACATAAAATAGATTTGACAGGAGGATATTAATCAATACAGCTCTATCAGTTTAGGTTCTGAAAAGCGTGGTTTCAGTAGTGGAAGGTATATAAGTATCCAAGTACTATTTTGTATTCTGAGATACTTTAATACACAAGTTTATTATGTTGCTGATAGCACTGCAGCCTTGTTGAGTACAACATAGTTGCCTGCTTAGCCTGGAAAGATAGTTTGACAATGTAAAAAAACAAACAAAAAAAAAAACAGCATCATTCATCATTAATAGATTAAAACCAGAACAACATGGCACATCTTTACAGGACCGCGGCCAGGCTGACAAAGAGTCATAGCTCGGTTGAGCCATCGCTTCCTTTAGCTCTCAGTGTAACGTCTGCATAAGATTCTTTACTAAACATTTGTAATGAGTAGAGGAAGAATTCAAGAGTTCCTTCCCACAGCTGTCAAAAAACAAAACAAAAAAAAGTACAGTGGCATCAGAAAAATGTCCTCTACATTTGCAAAGCTTCTCTGCAACAGATCTCTCTGTGCTAACTTCAACATTTACTGAAAAGACATGTCCTTAAGGCCCCGAATGATGTTTTCTTAATTAACACCAACAGATTAAACCAGATTCATTTAGTAACAGTACCAAAAAGCTGGCGAAAATCAGCTACGTGAGCAGAAATGGATTATTTGTTGATTTGCCATCTGGTATTGGTGCACATCACGGTACACGGACAGCTCTGGTTAAGGATTTCCTCATTGTTGTACTCGTCCTGCTAGATTTTAGTTCTGCGTTCTAAATATTTCACTAGAAGAGACTGGAACGCGTCATTTAGCTTAAAGGAACCGCATCCGACTGGTTTGATTCATATTCATCAAACAGATTCCAAGCTGTCAACGATGTTTTTTCTACCCATACAAAGGTACGTCATGGAGTTGGTCTCAACAGCTATGCTGGGATTAACCTTTCATTATCTCAATACAGTCTCCAAACTTGAGTCTTACTTTATATAGTAACATTGTTCTTTTTTTCTTATCTCACTGCATATTATAGTATCTCGTGTTCTGTATCCATATTTTAATTTCTTAGTATACTGAACGGTGTACTGCTTTTGGACCTTGCTTTTCTGTTTCTCTGTGTCACGCATGTTGACTCAGTTGACTGTTTTGAGCGGCTTTTAAAGACTCATTTAAATGGATAAGCCTTACATTAATATGTTCGTGTTGTTCCTGGTTCATTATGTTGACCTGCCAATATATTTGTTCACGTTGTGGATTTATGGTATGTTTTATTGTCCAACACCGTTCTGCACACTTTACGAGAAGCCCTTTGTAACTTGAAGGCGCTATATAAATAAAGTAAAAGCAAAGTTCATTTTTTTCCCCCAAGGCTTTTATTTAATCCAGCATTTATTCCAGCATAGTAATGCTCTATATTTATACCAAGTGACAGAGAATCATTCCATTATAACACCAATGGCAAATAGCAAAAAGAAGCTTATTATAGTGAAACCAGCATTTTAATTGAGGTATAAATATTCAAGGCCTTTAAGTGTAGAGTATGCTACAGAAAAAAGGCACATACTGCCACCAGCAGGTTGTCATCTATAACTACAATATATATATATATAAATAGGCACAGTGTCGGGAAATTCCTTCTGTAAATAAAAAGGCACAGTGACCTGACAGGAAACAAACATAAAGTCTCGATTAGTATGCATGGTAGCAGTGCAAACAGTTTTAACAAGTGGGCCCCATGCTAGAACCACTCATTTGATTAAAACGTGTACACGAAAGCTGCAGTAATTAGAAAAAGAATCTGAATATGGATATGGTGCCAATTTACTGAAACGGAATATGTTTGTTGTGTCTTCATATCCATTATTCTATTTTAACTTCTGAAACAGCACAGCGCTGCTCTCTTGACATCACTGGCAGCTGTGTTAATATTTCCAAATGCTTTCGGCACCTCAAAGAGCAGAAAGGCCTCGCTGAAGTGTTTCTCCTGCTGATACTGAAACACAACTCCTCCACAAACAGAGGGGAAAGGTAATTATTTTAGGTTTGCTGATAATGCTAATGAACATTCTCATTATTCAACATCAAGCAACTTACAACAATGATCAGCTTGGTCAATGTGATTTGGAACGCATGTCGTTCATAGAAAAATGGAAGAGAGGTACAAGATAAGAATTTAAAGATGTTCTTGCATGGGGCCCTTAGAGTTATTGGGTAATGCTTCATCACATAGTAACCAAAGAACACTTTCAAAGAGTATTTGGTGTAAAATAAAATGTACATTTCTCGGATACAGCTACAACATACAAGAAGCTGAAGCTCCCTGACTGGCTTACAGGAAGTAAAGAGTACTGAAGGTCTGTTGTTTCCTCTGCAGTCAGACTGGATCCAGTTGGACCAGTTCGCACCTAGCATAGCCTGCAGTCTTTCATTGCCAAAAAACAGAAAAACTGGTTTGACTAAGGCTTCAAAAACAATAGATACTTTTGTTTTTATTCTTCTAGACACACAACAAGGCATGAAGAAAAGCAAATCAGTGTCCTACAACTCAAAAGATCCCTGGATGTCTTGGTTTGAGTGGCAAACAGTCCCAAACTAAACATAAAGTTTTTTCACATGCTCTCTGATCCTGTAACCTGAATAATCTGAACACTCTTTGGATTCAAGCTGCTTTTTAGGCAGACATCAAACTGATGGTAATTTTTTCACTCACTTATTTACATTTAGATATGATACAATTTTGATAATTAATTAACAGCTTATCAAAAATAAAAACAGGCCACTAAATAATTAGTGCATATCATTTTAAATATAATGGCTTGCTCCTTATTCCGTCAAAACTTTTTTTTAATTATTCACTAAAAAAAGAATATAATGCCTATTTGCAGGCCAAATTTGAGAGACTTACTTTGAAAAAAAAGTTCAGTAAGACATGTGTCCCTCTGGCACTGAGGGAAGTTTTTACTTTAAAAATGTCTGAATTATCCTGAAAATCCATTAATCAGTTAATGGACTAATAATTGCACCTCTGATTTTCAATAAACTAACTCGGTCCAGTCCTAGAGTTTCTTTTCTTGGCATCTTAAAGCTATGTGTATAATGGCTTTTTTTCCTCCACTGCACCACACTTATTTAATTTTATTTCACTGAAAAAGCACTTAGTAAATGCTGTCAGCAGCTTGCATGACCTTTGGAAAAGTCCTGCCAAGCATGCAGCAGCTCAGATGGCTTAAACCTGTTGACAATGACCAGTCTGGCAAAGGTGCACCGGTCATATGCCAGCTTTCGGACTTCGAACAGGTTCCTTAGGGGCAGCAGGCTGTAGGAGTACACAGGTCCAACGTCCAGCACACGCAGACACAAACCAACGTAGATGTCCTCCAGAGGAATCACTCGGACAAACCTGGACGCCCAGGAGATCCTGCCAGCAAGGTCAACGGAGAAGACATACCCAGCTCCGGACACGTAGGGGGGGAAGCTGTTCTCAGGGTACAGCTCCTCTGATAGATACCATTTGCTTTTGGGGTCCCTCCTTGGCCTGCCGTCTCGGATCACCGACCCAGTGATGAAGCCGAGTCTGGGGGAAGTTTTCAGCCTTTTAATGAGGTAGAAGACATTGACAAAAATGTCTGAGTCTACCTTCATGCCGTATGCGGCCTTAGGACAGTGGGTTGCCAGCCACTTCATCATCATCATGGTTTTGACTGTCAGGTTCTGATAACTATCTATAAAGTTCATCTGGATGATATCACCATGCTGTCTGCTCTCCTCCTCAAGCTCCTGTTGGAGCTCCTGCCCTGCCCCTGCAAAGAACAGAGTGAGGGTGTCCGGACTTGATGTGCCCCATGTTTTTCTGATGGCCTCCCTTGCTGCAAACTGTTGCGGGGAGACCGGGACCATAAACACCAGGAAGGGGCTTCTGTCCCTGCACACATCAGGCTGGTTGAGGAGGTACTGGTACGTGAGAGGGGATATGAGCCGGTACTCCTCCGCTGGAAGAGGCGTGGGCTTGGCCTTGTGTTTACTCGGCGTTACCGTGATCACTAAAAGCTTAGCAGACAGGACCAGGAAAGCTAAAACGCCGAGTAACTTTACTAACCTCCAGGAAAAAGTTGTCCGCATAGCCTCAGGTGAAGAGCTCATTCCTCAATCCCTCCTGTGCGTCTCCGTGTAGTAGAGACTCCGCCATGTCTATCCCCCTGATCTGTTATGTATCGAGACAATTCCAGGAAGTCCACTCCCAGCAGGGTAAGGCAGGAGAGAGACCAGGAAGGCGAGCGGAGAAGCGTTCGTCTGGATCTCCGAGTGCTGTATCAAGCGGCAAATCATCGAACTGCACCGCTTCAGGCTGGCTCCAAGCTTTACAGCCAGAATAAACACGTTTGTTTACAGCTTGGTACAGAAACGATTTTCGTCTGCATGGTTTATTTTGCTTTTGTCTGTATTTTTTGTTTCTATATAACTCAACTATTTACATTTTGTGAGGGCTTGACGGTCTGCATAATTAGGAGGCGTGGTCACGTCACGGATGGGTGCTGTCAATAGACTCTCACTCGATGCACTGGCGGTGTCTGTTTGGCTAGTCGTCCCCTGAGCTAATGACAACCTCTGGTTTTGGTTCCTTTGGATAATTATTGACTTTTTTTAAAAATAAATAAATAAATTCTTGCCGCAGTCATGAATGTTACATCCCAGGGATATGTGAATATTTTAGGTGTTTGTGCCCAGCATAGCTGGCCAAGTAGCTGAAGTGGTTAACTAGCTAATTAGCCTGCTAACGAATTAGCTGAATTAGGTTAGCCATCTTATACTTCAGGCTGTAAAGTGGAGGTCTGCCAGCTACAGGGTATGGGACGCTAATGTCAGAATTGGTCCGGTATGATGGTTGTCTTACTTAATATTTTTATCTAAGCACAATACATTTGAATTAATGATAGTATCCTGCTCTACGCAGGAGAGCCAGTTCTCCAAGTCAGGACACAGCAGTTCAGTCATTTAGAACAGGAGGAACAACTTGGGTTGTGATATTAACATACTTGAAATAAAGGTTAAAGAATGTAGAAATTTAAGTCAAGATAAAAACCTTTGAAAATAATCCTTTTAAACAAACTGTTTTATTGTAATACAGTTTACAGAGACACACCTGTTGTTCACCCAGTTATAAACAAACAAAACAATAGAAACTTAATTTACACAGGCATTCTTAGAGGGTCAGTGGTTTAGTATCCTGCTGCTGCAGGGGGAGGGTATGGGGGTAGAAACGGTAACTAGTTCTCTAGTTTTGGCCTGTTCAAACACTATTTTCATCAACATAAGCATAGAGACCTCACTATGACAACTGGAATTCAATTAGAGTTGGCCTTTTTTTTACGTTTCGCATCACATAACATTCTCTTGTTCCACATATATGTACTGTATTCACATTTTGCAAAAAGATGGTTCACAAAATAAAATCACCGCATGTCATTATATACTGAATAATAGGTCCTGCCTCGGATTCATAAGAGAAACTAAACAAAAGAAGGATTTATTTTTTCTGTTCTTTAACTTTTTAAAACACAATACTGTGGCTGCAGCATGACGCCTTCAAGGGCTCACATGATGAATGGAAACATTGCCATCCAGGTGAGTATACGAAGTGAAGGGTAAAATACTTTTTCATAGATTTTTCCTTTCCTATTTTCATTTTCATCTCTGTCCCTTCAGATGTTGTTGTGTGTGTGTGTTTATGTGTGTGTGTTGAGGGCGCTGGGGAGGATAAAGTGACACTGATACAAGTTAAATCGCACAAAGACAAACAAATGGCAAGTTAGATGGAAATATCTGACATCTGAGCAGTGCCATCTGAGGAGTATCTCTTTTCAAAGATTTAAATCAGATGTATACACGTACAGTGCTGTACAACAAATAGAATTTTCTCTGATAATCCAGCTCAATTATCGCTTTTAGCAAAGAGGGCCTGGCTCTAAACAAGACCACACTGTACTATAAACAGCCTGTCTTTTCTGTAAAACCCCAAACATGGTGTGGATGTGAAATAGAGAGCTGTATTAATGACTGTACACAACATAATGCCCGAGCTGCGCTCACGCCTCCCCACGGATGCTGCAAGATGGAGTTGCTCTCTTTGGTGTGCGGGTAGAATCTGTGTGGGCTTTGATACAAGTCCAGTTTATAACATGCATGTCAATTTCTGCACTGGCAGCATTTGCTCAGCTGTATCACAAGTGTGTGTGTATATGTCTGTCGGAGAGGGATGGTTGCATGGAGTCAATCTTTGCACGAAATGGAGAAGGGGAGGTGCGTTGGTTTTGCGTGGAGGCAGCCGGGCTCTTGGCAGTGGCTTTGGTCGCTGCAGGGTGGGTGTGGGAATTGTTTGTGGGGAGTCCAGACAGAACAGTAGCAGAGTTGTTGTTATTGTTGGTGGCGGTAGCAGAGCTCTCTGAATGTTTTATGATCGTTTCCTCCTTCCCTCCAGATTTCTGAAGTTGGAGGGCCGGATCTTCATCTCGGCGAACTCGATCGAGTGCTCGTGGCCTTTCCAGTGGAACCAGTTCACACCCTGGAGAGGTAGAACAACACGTGGTGAAGAAGAAGTAAACTGGAGGTGCATAGTCAAACAGTTACAAATTTCAGTTGTGAAAACCTGTGATTATCTGACAATCTGTAGGCTATGTACACTACCGTTCAAAAGTTTGGGGTCACCCAAACAATTTTGTGTTTTCCATGAAAAGTCACACTTATTCACCACCATACGTTGTGAAATGAATAGAAAATAGAGTCAAGACATTGACAAGGTTAGAAATAATGATGATTTGTATTTGAAATAAGATTTTACATCAAACTTCGCTTTCGTCAAAGAATCCTCCATTTGCAGCAATTACAGCATTGCAGATCTTTGGCATTCTAGCTGTTAATTTGTTGAGGTAATCTGGAGAAATTGCACCCCACGCTTCCAGAAGCAGCTCCCACAAGTTGGATTGGTTGGATGGGCACTTCTTGCGTACCATACGGTCAAGCTGCTCCCACAACAGCTCAATGGGGTTCAGATCTGGTGACTGCGCTGGCCACTCCATCACCGATAGAATATGAGCTTCCTGCTTCTGCTCTAAATAGTTCTTGCACAATTTGGAGGTGTGTTTAGGGTCATTGTCCTGTTGTAGGATGAAATTGGCTCCAATCAAGCGCTGTCCACTGGGTATGGCATGGCGTTGCAAAATGGAGTGATAGCCTTCCTTATTCAGAATCCCTTTTACCCTGTACAAATCTCCCACCTTACCAGCACCAAAGCAACCCCAGACCATCACATTACCTCCACCATGCTTAACAGATGGCGTCAGGCATTCTTCCAGCATCTTTTCATTTGTTCTGCGTCTCACAAACATTCTTCTTTGTGATCCAAACACCTCAAACTTAGATTCGTCCGTCCACAACACTTTTTTCCAGTCTTCCTCTGTCCAATGTCTGTGTTCTTTTGCCCATCTTAATCTTTTTCTTTTATTGGCCAGTCTCAGATATGGCTTTTTCTTTGCCACTCTGCCCTGAAGCCCAGAATCCCGCAGCCGCCTCTTCACTGTAGATGTTGACACTGGTGTTTTGCGGGTACTATTTAATGAAGATGCCAGTTGGGGACCTGCGAGGCGTCTGTTTCTCAAACTAGAGACTCTAATGAACTTATCTTCTTGCACAGTTGTGCTACGCGGCCTCCCACTTCTTTTTCTACTCTGGTTAGAGCCTGTTTGTGCTGTCCTCTGAAGGGAGTAGTACACACCGTTGTAGGAAATCTTCAATTTCTTAGCAATTTCTCGCATGGAATAGCCTTCATTTCGAAGAACAAGAATAGACTGTCGAGTTTCAGATGAAAGTTCTCTTTTTCTGGCCATTTTGAGCGTTTAATTGACCCCACAAATGCAATGCTCCAGAAACTCAATCTGCTCAAAGGAAGATCAGTTTTGTAGCTTCTGTAAAGAGCTAAACTGTTTTCAGATGTGTGAACATGATTGCACAAGGGTTTTCTAATCATCAATTAGCCTTCTGAGCCAATGAGCAAACACATTTCACCATTAGAACACTGGAGTGATAGTGGCTGGAACTAGGCCTCTATACACCTATGTAGATATTGCACCAAAAACCAGACATTTGCAGCTAGAATAGTCATTTACCACATTAGCAATGTATAGAGTGTATTTCTTTAAAGTTAAGACTAGTTTAAAGTTATCTTCATTGAAAAGTACAGTGCTTTTCCTTCAAAAATAAGGACATTTCAATGTGACCCCAAACTTTTGAACGGTAGTGTATATGTTACAATATGGGTAAAGTTAAGGGGTTAAGATCAGACCCACTAGTGGATTAGTGTTGGATTTCTGCTATTTCCATGACACAAGATGAACATATTTTACATAATAAAATCATGTCATGCTTTAAGTAACTAATTGTGATCAGTCGGTGACGTGACTAATGTCAATTCACATTGTTGGATGAGAGAGAAATGTGTAGCATTCACTAGGGCCAGATTGACCAGACAAAAACACATGTGGTATCTCTTCCACACAGTAGGACACAGTTTATGTTCTATTGCTGCTCTGTGAACTTTGATATCCAGCATAAAAGCCCCAACATTGCTGTTTCATCATCCCCTTTCAGGATGACTTTGAGCAACTTTGTGCACTGATTTCCTCAGTGAAATAATAAATTCAAATAACAGTGAAATTAAAATGTTTTGTAGGGACACCAGTGGAACTCTTACAGAGACTACCAGAACCCAGCGAAGGATCTTGGGGATGTAATCCTCAAGGACTAACGGATGAAACGCCACAGAAAAATCCCTGACGGGCTCATAGGGCCTAATTAAGGGCCAATGAATTATGTTAGGCACCCGGGGAACCTCTTCAAACACAGCTGATCCCTCTTCAAGAATCCTGGAGTAGCTTCATCTCAAAGATTAATAGAAGTCTACTGAGGGTCTCCAGTTGCCCATAAAATCCCTATTTTGTCGCTGTTCATGTTAAGACATACAGTAAGTACCCTGTGGGCTGTGCAGGATTGAAACACACTGTACCTTGCTGTGACTGTTATCTCCATATCGTCCCATCAGGTTGACTCGGTGGCAGTTTTTATACCAAAACGCTCCCTTGTAGGACAGAGCACAGTTGGTGACAGCGATGTCGTTGTCGTGGTCATAAGTGGAGAATGGACGCCCGTGGTGGTAAGTCATAGAGTCACCTACAAAGACATACAGCAGAGAGTTTCCACAGTGAGCAGGTGAGCCTTTACATTAATGTTGTGGATGGACCGAGCTGCAAGGGTGGCTGGCCTCTAGAGGAAATAAAATCTTCTGTGTTTCTAAATCCAACAAGAGGCAAACCAGTTGAGGAAATATCCAGTTCCCCAGATATCATCTCAGAAAGATAAATAAAAGTACTTGGATTAATATGATATTCTATACATATCCCTCCTGGTTCCTGTGGTCAAAGTCTGTTATATAATTTCCTTCTGTTAAACTGGACTCCATTGTCTTCCAAAAGTTGTTAAAGTACATCAGTGAGTCCCACTGTAACACTGGCTGATGTTTCATTGTCATTAACAGACACATTGTCCTGCAGCAATCACCAACAAAAGCATAAAAAAAAAAAAAATGGACCAATCCCCAGCTGAAAATAACCTATCTAATGCATTGAGGCCAACAGTAATGTTCGAGAACTGATTTCAGAATTTTCATGCACTATACAGTCTATTATTAATGGCAACCAGTGGGCTTGTCGCTGAGTTAGTGAAACCACACAGGTACAGTCTAAAGCATCACACACAGTACATCCTGCAGAATACATCCACTCTACCTGCTGTCCCGCTGTATCCTCCTACGTGGACCTTGTAGCGGGTGCGGGGTTCAGAGACAGAGAATTTGTCGTACTGAGCATATGCCGTCTCTCCTTTATCTCTCAGGTCCACTCGCAGCTCATATTGACCTCCTGCTGTGATCTTATGCAGGTTGGACAGACCTGAACAAAGGACAAGATAACTTAGCTGGATCAAAAGTATTGTCATTTTAAGTAGAATACTTAAAATTTTCCATGGTGCACAAGATTTTACACAGCGCCGTTGACATGAAGGAGAAGTTATTCCTAGCTGAACAAGTTGATATATGACATGCCTAATGTGTTATGTATGTAATATTGTGTTGCACTCACCCAGCCAGAATTCATCGTTCATATCTCCAAAGCCGCCTGTGTAATTCTTCCAGTTGCGGAAAAACTCCAGTTTGCCACTCTGGCGTCTGAGGAAAACCTGCAAAGAAAAAAAAACATGAATAATATAAAACCTTACCTGTATGGCTCAGTACATGGCTTTTCCGAACAAAACCATAAGGGTTTATAGATGCACAGTCCAGTACAGAGAGAAATGTATCATCATCTCAATATTCTCTGAATTCATATATTCATATATTTCTATATTACAGTTGCACATTTTTTTTTGTTCACATTTATGCAATCGAACAAGCTGCCAAGTTTTAAAGTTGAAAAATAAATGTTAGACAGGCACTTACGATCCAGCCGCCTCCGTCAGTGCTCATGTCGCAGTAGACCTGCAGTGGCTGGCTCTCGTCTCCACTCAGGTAGATGGTGTATTGACCTGAAGAGGTGTCGCCATTCAGCAGGGCCTGAGAGCAGTCCCTGGGATGTTTGTACAGCACGCCAGCTATGCACACACAAAATTATTAGAATAGTATCATATCTGTTCCAAGGACTGCACACTTACGACCTACCTTGTACCTGTACATTAAGGATTTTATCTAATTTTTCACAGATTGATCATCATAGGTGAAACCTGTCTTGTGTGCGGGTCAATCTACTCACTGGTGGTGAAGATAGTTGAGATGATTCTGCTCCTCTTGGGCCCGGCGATGGCCTGCAGCTTGACTAAATACTCTGTGGAAGCACTGAGCTGAGCCATGTTGTAAGACACAGCAGTAGGACTCAGGACGACCTCCTAGAAAACATGTTGACACATTTTATTCCTGAACAAACTCCACAACACTGAAATAACTTCAGCATCGGCCTTCGGAGGGCAGCATCAGTGCAGCGCTGGTGTCTACTGACCCGGATGGTGCTGTCTGCAGACTCATAGCTGAGGAGGTAGCCCGTGATGTCAGCACGTGGAGGCTTCCAGGTGAGCATGCTGTTTTCTGTCTGGATGTTGCTGGCTGCCAGGTCCTCAGGGGCGTCCACATCTAAAAACACAACAGCTCTTTAATCATTTCAACTGATACAATTTTAGGTTTAGCCAGGGCCACTTCCAAACAGTCTGTGGAAGTGCAAGCCCCAAAATGATAGCTACAGTGAACGATGGAGCTGACTTCTCTCATTTGTACTTTGGCTATACTTGGCCAATTCTGATTTAGCTTTACTCGATCAAGCGAACAGTTCAGAACAGACCTGTGGTGAACTCAGTTGTAGTGGCTGCACTCTTGGCCAAGTCCCTCACGGCATAGACCTTCACAGTGTAGTGTGTCGCTGGTGTCAGAGAGCTCATCTCAAACTCCACCACGTTTCCTGACACACGCTCCATCACTGGAGCCACTGGGAGACAGAGACAGAGACAGAGAGGTTTAAATTCAGCAAACAAGATAACCATGGTGGAGGAAGGCTTCAGAGACATACGTAAGCAACTCTTACTACATCGTGCAAACATATTATCAGCTCACTGTACTTGTCAGACAAGATGTCCATATTACTGATTATAATCACAAACTAAATCCCAATTTTCTTTAGTGGAGAGGTTTCCAACTTGGTGGGGGACCAAGAAATGGGCACATGATCAATCTGAGGGGGTTGCAAGATGATTCATTAACAACAAATGGTTAGTAAAGGGTTGGCTCATGGATGTTTACAATACTTCCTGAACAGTACTGTATTTAACTATAGAACCATGTGTACAATGTGCCAGCTTGTGTACGTCACGTGTGTACATACCTAAGTCTGCGCTGTAGGTGATGACGTAGCCGTCTACGGTGGCAATGGCGGGCTGCCACAGCAGCAAAGCCTCTGTGTCAGTGATGTTGACTGCAGTCAGACCACGGGGCTTATCCAGAGCTGTAACACATACACAAATGCTCAAGTCACTACATTGTTAAGTAAGGCCATTGCACGGCTACAAACCTGTCTTTGCACAGCTAAAACATTTGTTCTACTCATAATCTCATACTTAGAGTTATCACATACAGCTGGTGTTACATAGTTTTATATATCAATAGCAAGATAAATTCATTATATAGTTAGGTAACCGTGTATATTAGGGTATTTTGTGTCATAAAATGTGTTAGTAGTTAGAGTAATAAAAGTAGTGTGGTAGTAGTTGCAGTAGTAGTAGTTATTGTGCCGTATATGTAGGAAAGTGGGACAAGGAGAAACAGTATTTAACATATATGTACGTTTGCATTACTATATCGTATGAGAATAATAATAAAGAGGGAGACAATAAAGAGGACTTGAATGTTGAATCATAACAATGTGAGCTGACTACATGGCCTCACAAAGACATGGTGAATCAGATGTCAGAGCTGTCAGATATACAGATCTAATATTTCGAGCCTTAATTGGTGTCATGGTAAAATCTTAACCATTAACCATCCTTTATACAAAAATGTAACGATGAAAATACAGAATAAATTCATTTGCATTTATAATCACTATATATACACACTATATGTAGTGATTTAAATGTGTTGAACTACAGCGAATCAAAGAATCATCATCAAAATCAGAGGTTTCTACTTAAACCAGACTAGTTAGGGTACTCTATGTAGTGTTACTATCTTCGGTCATACTACCACTTTAGATATAAATGACTTTATGTGTGTGTTTGATGACTCTGAACACTTGAACATTTTTAGAGATTAATTTTAATCGTTTGTCTCTGGGTTACAGACAGCTGTGTGTGTGAACAGTAGCATATTCTCATACTACAACAAAAACAAACTATTCTGATTGAATATGACTTACCTATTTTAAGACAATGAATGTGGCATTAAAGTGTGAGTTACCTGTGGTGACGCTGTCAGATCCTGGCTCGCTTTCCCTCTGACCCTTGACGGCAACGACCGTGACCTCATAGGTGACCCCGGGTGTCAGGTTGGGCAGCACAGTCTGAGACTCAGAGCCGTCCACTGCTAGCGTCTTAGCGTTACCTGGGAGTGGGTGCATTTTTGTTAATGTAAGAAAGTCACTAGAAGCTTGGCTGGAGGAGTGAGGTGCTGTGTAGTGTCTTGGTTCATGTGGAAAGAAGGCCAAACCTAAATTAATGTACTCTTTTGCACATTCATTACCACAGACTGAAACCGTATCAAGTGTTCGATACATAATGTGTTTTTCCACAAATGTTGTTGTAAATAGTTAAAACTACCAGCCGATTCTGTTAGTGAGTTTCCTGAAACCTGCAAAACAAATAGCTGTAAATGGCTTACTGACGTCTTTTCTTCCTCCTTTGGGGCTACATTTGAGATTTTGCATATTTTGTATGGTTCTTGACTTCATATTTTTTGCATAGTTTAAACATCAAATTATTGGTGAATGGGAGTGAGGCTTTTTAGGGCAGACTGATCTATTTGTGGGAATCTTGCTCAATTAGCTTTGTAACATATTGTAAATGCATTGGTATCAGCACACTGTAATACATTTGGTCCCAATTTGAATGCTAAATGTTGGATTTTAACAGATAAATCAAAATGGGTCGCACAGGATTATGACTTTAGTACGCTCTGACCTGTTCAGATATATGAGATAATATCTGCAAAAATACAACTCATTTTAATGGATGCAGGGTGTGTACAGGGTGTGTACAATCTAAACAAAAAAAATGTGCTATCCTGTGAGTAAACAGTAGGGGGCAGCATCTGTCTATCACTGGAGGAAATTAAATGCTTTGCAGTGGAGAATTGAACAGACTGAACAGCAACGATACTGTGATGACGATATCCATTCAGGCAATAAAGTCATTGATAAATTGGAATGCAATGTTCAAAATGAGAAATTTTGAAGAGCCGAAGATTTCCAAGCATTTCATTTTCATCTTTTTTTCTTAAAGCAGATGTTGATGAAGCGTAAAACAATCTGCTCATTTTCTTTCTGTTCAACATTGGATGATTCACTTGAGTCTCGTGGCTCTGCAACAAGCAAAAGATACTAACCTCCGTGAGCAGGTATGTAGGTGACCCTATAGCTGTCCACCCGAGCTCTTGGAGTCACCCAGTGAACAGTGGCAGAGGTGTCGGTGACATCAGAGAAGCGGATACCCTTGGGCGAGCCCAGGTCTGGCACAGACAAGGCAGAAACAGAAGATACTGTCAATATGTGTGTGGCAGAACAAACAGAATGTGCTTCGGTGAGTAAGTGCTCAGTATCGACAGCTCGGTATCATTCTAGTGATTATTTCCTGCTATAGCGTGAAGCAGCAGACAAGAGAAGACAGATTCTGTTATAGTGGCCAGAGCAGATCCACTGCTGAAAGGCAAGAAAGAAAGAGTGCGTAGAAGAGAGTGAGGTAGACAAAGGGGGCCTGGGGAGGCCAGAGACCCTTCCCAGTTAACAGCGAGGCCACAGTATCTTGCGTGACAGACCTGAGGAGATTAACTTGCCCCCATTTCATGGCAACACAAAAGTGAAACATGCGCCACGCAACCGAGGAGTAAAGCCTTACCCCCAGGGAGGACAAGGAACCCAGGCATAGACACCAGTTTTGTGTGACACGGACAAAAAAAACCCCAAGCATCACCACCACCTCCTTTACAAAGAGAGACACTGACACATGGGGCCAGGCAGTCAAAGACAACATTTTGGAGGACGACCGGACAGAGACGACAAAACTGAGTAAAGAGCCAAGTAAATGTCCTGAGTGGGGCTGAGTATGTGGGGTTTCACAGGCATTTTGTTCTGATACTTACGGTCATTCTAATATTAGGCCAATGTCTGTAGGTGATTGGTTGTAAGGTGGCATCGGGACTGAGCTTTTATTTATTTATTTATTTATTTTCCAGATAAAGCTGTAAATCAACTGTGATGAAATGAAAGGCCTTCTGCTGTTTGCTGGAACCACTCAGGAGCACTGATAGACACAAAACACCCAAACACAGACACTTTTTTTTCACCAGGTTAGTAGACAAAAATATCTGCAATATCAAGGACCAACACTATGACACCACGTTTTCATGCTGTTACCACAAAAGACAAAACTGACACCAGGGTCTGACACCATTCCACATTGACTACACTAAGACACATCCAGTTCTCAACCTGGAGGACCTGTTTTCATCCCGTCACCATGTACCTGTTCTCACCACCTCGGTCACAGACTTGGAGCGTCTTCCCAAAATGAGCCCAAAGACCTCAATTCTGTACTCAGTGTCCTCTGTGAGATCTGTCATTGCTACGCTTCTCTCGTCACCCCCCAGAACCAGCTCTCTTGGCTGGCCAGGGCCTTCAACCTGGCTGACCATTATAACAAAGGTGTCGAAGGCGTCCTCTTCAGCCGTCCAGGCCAACGTAAAGCTGTCTGGGCTGATGTCGGAGACTAGGAGAGCCTGCACCACCGGTTCATCCTCTGAATGACAGTTAGGAGAGTAAAGTGAGTTTTCCTCGTCTGTAGAACTTAAGAGTGCTTTGACATTTGAGGCACTTTGCAGCAAAAGAGAGTGTATCAGAGTGAGTTTTAGTCCAGAAACACAGAAGGAAGAAATGTTCAGGGAATAGAGCTTTGGTTGTTCAGCCACGCAGGCGCACCTAACTATACTGTTCTTGACTTGGCTGACTGATTTAACAGTGTGGTGTGAAAAAGTCTGTCATTATGACCAGGATTCTGTTTTAGCAAAATGACACATTATCTAGGGCTGTTATGTCGCATTTGACATTTAAACTACTGTTTAAATGTGTGGAAAATTGAAATTCCTAATGTGTTGAATAAAATGCTTTGTCTTCCAGCAAGTGTCTGTTTTTGTCCAAGCAGCTGCATACTCAGATGTTGTTCTCTTAGCTAATGCAAACCTTATATAGCTAGAGGACACAACACAAAACCACCTTTGAATGCTGGATATGGGTAAAGTTGTTTCCTGAGCCACTGTTTAAATGAATGATTGTTCATCACTTTAATGAGGCAGCAGAGCTGGGAAAGGAAACTTGCAAGTCCTCAGGCATCATTGCCATGCCACAAGTTTATGTAGCTAAAAGATCATCGATGTATTAACTGTGTGAAAGAACGCCAGGCATGATTCTATTTATAAATCAAAGTCCCCTTGAAAACAGGAGCTCAAACTATAAATGGACAATGGAAAACACTTTATGAATGGTGACGCATAGAAATTAGCTCACAGAGCTGGTTGGTGAATAATTGTAGTAGCTGAGGTAGCCACTAACCATCCAGACTAGCATTAGTCATTGACAATAGTTCGCCAAGCTTCTCTGTTTTCTCAGACCTGGTTGAATTTTGTTTAAAAAAACAAATATATATATATATAATTTCAAAGTTAATCAAACTGAGAAATCCTACTCTCTGCTAATCATTTGCAATCTTTTTATGTTGTGTTGTGACTTAAAGGTAAACATATCCAAACATTGCTATTGGTCAATGGAGCAAATTCAAACTAGTTTGACTGTGGATTTACTTTGCAAACATATTCACAATTCAGTGGAACTGTGTTATCTTGCCATTTTAAATTCAAAAACCAATTCAATTTATGTATTAAATATTAACAAATTTTAGGACAGGCCCTACGGATTGATCTTGGGTCAGTAACAAATTCTTAATTTGCTTAAACTTCGATTTGTTGAAAATAAATCTTGGGCAGGTAAACAAAATGACATCTGATTCACTAAGTGCACGCAGTACTCAAATACCATACAGTAAGACATCCAGATATGTGCATACAGATGGGAGTGTGTGCATGTGTTGCTGTTAAAGGCTGGTGGTTAAGCAGTCATTAGCAGCAGCTAATAATGGCAGTGATAGGAAGAGAGGCTGAGAGACAGCAGGAGTCTACAGCTGCTGGAGAAAAAGCTCTGTTCCTTCAGAGGATGAGTCCATTGCAGCTAATTAGCCAGAGAAACTTCCGGTAGCGGCACAGATGGAAACATGGGCCGGACAGAGCTTTTAAAGCAGTCTGGATAGAAGCAGATATAAGTGGGCTCAGGAAAGGCTCAATAAAGCCCAGCGCTGCTGCTCATTAAAACACTACACCAAATGTGAGGGTCTCAGGGGCCCTTGAACCAGCCTGAAACCCCCTTTTTCATTGTGAGGGAAAAGGCGTGAGGCATTTGTTGTGAGAAGAAGCAGTGGAAATGAGAAGCAGAGCAGACAAATCCCAGGGAGCTGTCACTCTTCATTAGCCGCCGGGCGGCTTTAGCTGGTCAGTGGAGGAGAGGGAGGGCCACATCCATCAGCTAACATGTGCTAGCTTGCTACTGATTTCACCCTCCCACCACCATCACCTCCTCTTCTACACTTCTACCCCCCTTAAGACCTGAGGGAAAACAAACCCCACACAAAAAGGAGCCTGTTATGGAGGAGGTATGCGCCGGCGCCAGCTAACCTGCTGAAAAGAAGGTCTGCGAGTAGAACCCCCGGGCTGGTTCCAGTCTCGCCTGATAACTTTACGAGAGCAGCGATTCGAATCTTAACTGAGCCGTGCTTGTTCTGGGCGCTGTCCACACCTCTTATTGGTTCCATCTATCATTTGTGGTATAAACCCCCCTCTCTGTTAATCAAAGTTTCCTCGCTCCCCTTTCAGTGGAGGACTTTATTTTCCATTCTCTGTGTTCCTCCTGCAGACTGACGATGGCCACCGTGCATAACATAATCAAATTAGTCAGTGCCTGCATTCACAAGCTGGAATGTTTTATGGATTAAGTGATGCTAATGAAAAATGTAAAGATGGTTTCACCGTACCATTAGCATGCAGACAATGGCCTGTGTTGAGCGCATGCCACATTCTGCATGGCCCCAGAAGCCCCTGGCACCCTAGCACCAGAGCCCAGGGGCAATGGCAGCATGAGAATGAAGAGCGGTCCAGGCTTGAGGGAACTGGGGTTGCATACAGAAGAGAGGCCTCACACAAAGTGACAAAAGCGCCTCAGGGTTTTTTTCCCCCTCTGTCAGTCCTCCCATCTTTCTTCCCCTTGACTGATCCCCATCAGTGAAATACTGAGCGATAATGCTGGAACAGACGCAGACATAAAAATGGTCAACGATCCCAAAACTGGATATTTTTGACCTTCGTCCGGACGTAAAGTTTCTGTAGGGTCACAGTGACGATGTTTAATGTCATGTTGTTAGGCTCTATTGGCAGTTGTTGGTTCCACTGTTTACAGCCCCCTTATTAGGCACACACTGTGCTTTACAGCATTTTAATCACTGATAATGACTGAGATTGGTGTAGAAGGAGGGGAAACCAATGCACCTGTTGTCTCCCAGTTAAAGAGCACACAGATTTAATGTTTCTGAGTGTTCACGTAGCAAACCAGGTGCTGTTTCAGGCCAGACTCGCACCAACATGCAGACTAACAGCTTCGAAGTGGATCAAACACAGATCTGTGGCAGGGCTAATATGAACTGAATGAGATTTGTGTTTGTGCAGCATCTGAGCATTAGCCCATGATAGACAACGACTATTGAGATCATGGTTGTTTGCGGATTTCAATTGCGCATGTTGTCGGACAGGCGAGGAGATTATGTTTACCCTGAGAGGAATAACCTCCACCACAGAGGCTGATAGGTCTTTACAATGGCTGTCTGAAATGAAACCAAATTAGAGCTGAGCTGACTAAACATGGGACGAACAAAACAAGCTTCACCCCGACAGGTAAAGTTTGAGTGACCTGTCAAATTAAAGTCCTCGTAATCACACCAACTGCCAGGCACAGTTATTTATTCTTCAAACCCTGTTTGTGACATTTGAAGAATCACATGAACAAGTGTTTCTGTAAGGCCTATCAGAGTCAATTTACACTGAAGAGAGTGCTAAACAACCACACCTGAGCTCTGTAAATAGCCACTTGACAGCTGCAAGTGTCTGTTGAACAAAGTCCACAGGGAGAAGCACTGGTTAATTTGCCGTGTGAAACAGAAGAAGGAGGAAGCAAAGGAGAGAGCGAGGCCCAGCATTGACGGAGTTGATACCTGTGATGGTGTCTGCAAAAACAGGGTCTAAAAGGACCCCCCTGTGCACCCCATACAGATTGGCCCTGTACCAGGTGGTTGGGGAGAGGCCAGTGATGGAGAGGCTGCGAGCATCGGCGGACACCGTGTGGTTTTGCCACTCAGCGCCTGTCTCTGCGTCTGTAACCTCGATCAAAAAGCCCTCGAACGCCCCGTCCTCAGCAGACCAGGACAGGAGGAAGCTATCCCATGACACATCGCTGACAGTGACGTTGGTCACCACGGGCTTCTCCTCTTCTGGGTAATGACAAACACATCAATAACATACAGAGTGAACACAAAATGTCTGAAAGCTGATGCAGGACTTTGGATTGAAACTTGAGTGAGTAGATGTGGAATGGAGGGAAGAAAGTTTTTTTAACGTCCGGATCTGGCTCACATGACAGTCTTACCTTGAAACACATAAACATACTCGAAGATTCTTGCAGACAACATGTGTTTTATAAAAGTGAATGAGTACTCTGGAGAAAAAAAAAAAATGGCTCAACAACTCATTTGTATCTCAATCATTTTACTCTGCTGTCAGGATAAAAGAGAAAGGGCCTTCACTTTGCCTGGAGTTGAAATATTCTTGCATTTCCACTACAAAAGGCTGGAGGGAACAAACATCCTCATTAACAATGGCAGCCTATAGCCATCTCCTCTGTATTACCATATAAGTGGGAAGACGAAAAGATAGAAAGTGGCAGCCAGACATGCTGATGCAGCTTGAGTGCGTTAATGGCTGTGAATGAACCATTAACATTTGAAGGTGCAGCGTAGCCTGGCCAGTGCGGCAGAAGTACGCTGTCCACTTCAGACATATGGGGAGGCCTCGAAGAGCCACGTGCAGCAGCCCGTAATTGGAGTCCATTGTGTGCGCAAGCATTCAGAGAGCAGATTAGAAAGAGACAGAGATAGATGGCACAGGTAAACATCAAGGCTCCCATTATCCTCTTTTCACTGTGCGGCAGAGTGGAGACTAAATGGGATGGTAGACAATAGCAGTGTGATGGGATGGTGGGGCGGTTGCCGGAATCAGCTGATCACAGCTTATGAGAACTCACATGGAATGGAAAAATGTGTTTACTGCATGATGTGTCTGATGAGCTTCTATCACCACTGTGGTGTGGGTAGGACTTGAGTCAGCGCTGTAAACATAGCTACAAAATGTTGAATTTTTGGAAATAAGCCACAGCAACAATTGACTACTGCCACAGGAAAGGTAGTTCTACGCAAATATGATATCATTCACTCTTTCTAATATTTACTAGGTTAAAGTATACATTGTAAATTTACAAACCTTTAATATTTTTACAGCTGCACACACATAATAGTGCTTTATAAGCTCCCTGACTAAAAACTAAATAGAATGACTTGAATTATGAACACAAATCAAAATAAAGTATCTGAGGAAAGTAAAGGGAAACTGGAGCTTCTTGTTAAGGAAGCTAGCAAAACTGCTTTTAGCTAATTAAGGATGTCATATTCCTATTAGCTTGCATCCAGTTTAAGTATGAAATAGTAAGCCTAATTACGCAAAAGTTGCGCACATCCTCTTTCCTCACATGTAGTCAACGATTTATTTTACTCATGAAGCTGTCCAGAGGACTGTACTTGCGTAACGGGCGTCAACTTGTGCCACGTATTCTTTTCAAATGCCTGTAACTTATGGGAAAACTGACTGAACGTCTTTGTATTTATGCGTGAGCTCCATTGTTGATATTTCCTAACTAACTCAGGCCCAAAAGTCTTTTTCATTTTTTGTTCTCTAGTCATGCTGACAGGTTAAAGATTTATTAGAGAGCAGTAAAATCCACTACTGAGATTTCCACTCCATTATTAATGGAGCTGATGGAATTTCATTTGTGGTTTCCGACATTAAATAAAGACTTTTGAGCCTCTCTTTCCAGAAACATTTTGCCAAAACAAACTGAAACTCACAAATCTGGAAACATATCCACATGACAAGATATACCCCAGTATAGCGGCCTCTTTTTAGTTCAACTGAACCACTCCATGCAGCTGAAGACATGCGACTTGATCAAATGGTCCCCAGAGATATCGCCTTCTCATTCTGATATCTTCCATTTGATGCAGGCTCACTAATGTTGTACCAGCAACAACATTACAAGTGCGTTTGTCTTGAATGACACTAAATCTCAGGCAGCATCTGCACATTTGTGCACTGCAGCACAGATCATGTCGGTGCATGATCAATGGTCTCGCTTTATTCATGCGTTCCGTTCTCCCGGTTTCTGTGTGGAGAATTGACCGTTCATGCACTGCTGTTCATGCACATGCACATCATCAAATGAAGACAGATGACCCCATGTGGGGCTCAAAATGATGGGAATAAATGGCTAAAATGACTGCAGTGTTTCATGTTGACATGGCCCTTTAAGATGATACTGGAGTTGTGAGCAGTATTTTGGATAATGGGACAAAGTCGTCACTTAAGAACGGTTATAAACTTATATAAACTCCCATCCAGTGAGTTTAGTGTGCAGATTTGAAGGTTGAATTTTGGTCGTCTTCAGTGTCAGTTGCAGAATCCCAATATGACAGCTTTGGTGATCAAACATACAACATTCAATTGTACAAATATGGGTGCTGGGACCATGGCTCAAGTCTGTGTCATGGTTACCTGGGCCAAAGCCTTCCAGTCAGCTGATTACTTATAATCATCCTGGCCAGCATTTCCCAATTCTCTTGTTGTATTTATGTTGTTTTTTTCACATCTTTCTAAAAATACCTTGATTTTTTGTGATACGTTTTGGCTCAGCATTGCTTCTCAGCAGGTCATCCCAGCAGCTCTTCTAAAACACTTTATGTCAAGTTTTTAATCTTAATCCTTTTCAATGATTGTCAGGTACAAGCAGAAACCCCAGCCTCTTGACCCCACCCCTCCTCTTTTCCTCAGCCCCCTCCCCTCCAATGCGAGTGCGATGCGTGTTTGCGCTGCGCGTCTGAGCCGATAAAGGCTGTGGATCGGCCGGGCTGTGGATTAGAGGGCTGCTGATTTTGGAGACAATGTTTTAACAGGAGTCCCAGCATGTGGCCTTTTATCTGACAGACCCACAGTTCATCGTGGTCAAATCACACAAAACCAAGGGGAGCGTGGCTCACGCCAACAATTACCACATGAATGAACATTGTGCAGGGAGCACACATGTCCATGCAATCCCCCACCCTCATGCACTCACCAACACATGCACGCACCCAAAGGTTCACTCTATCTCAGTCTTTTTAGTCACTCAGTCTCTCAATCATATGTGTCTCAATCACATGACCACACGTTGAAGTGGATATAACAATAGACGCATGCACACTCATCCGCCCTCATGCACACAGAGAAGTCTATTTTTTTTACTTGACAGTGTGCAACCACAAAAAAAATAAGTCAACAAAGGACTGTTTTTCCGAACTCACCAACATTTCCCTCTTGACATCAATTTTAGCCTGTAGCCGTGCATTTAATTTGCTTTGCTTTCATAACTGGAAGATTCTACTTGTGAACTATTGTGGCTTGGAACCACTCGGACCACAGCACTGAAAATATCCCACAATCACCTCGTTTGTCCTTTCTTGTTTTAGTTAGAAAAATTGGGGGAAAAAGTAAAATAATCCCACATGATATATATGAGCCTTGATGGGACAGGGTGAGGGGGGTAGAGACAGAGTGACTTCCACTGAGACACTAACAATGAATTCGCTTCATTGCTTGGCTTGGCTGCAGGACTGAAGGATAAAAAGCATGGACGTATGGTTAATGAGGACTTCTCTTATTCTGTAACCCTGCACTACCAGCTGGAACCCGTATGGAGGTATTTAGCTACAGGCATGCCAAGCTAAAATCTCACATAGTCGTATATGAATGTCTGTAGTGTTGTTTTTAAATGCTCAGATTTATATATATTTATACAATATGCGGCATAAAGACCTGCAGTTAATTCTGGAAAAGCCTTAGCCAAAGTAATCAACTCAGGGAATATAAGGGTGGTTAACAGCTTTTGGCTAAAGTCTAAAGTTTATGGAGGAAGGATGCTGCATACACTTCAGATGTTGTCGCTGTATAAAAGTACGGTTTTCAGGTTATTCAGATTATTTCTAAATGAAGGGGGAGGGTCTATAATTGCTATTTGATTGGAGGCTTTTTACTTGTCAAAAACTATTAAAACATTTTTTGTGACTTTACCCTAGGTTTAACTATACTTTTTTAGTCTTCTGTTATGCACATGCCAGGTTTCAACACTCTAGCTACGAGTTGACCAACAACTCTGTCTCTTCCTCCCAGAGTACTTTAATAAACTGAACAAGTGCACGGCTAATTGACCTTATGGACATCATAAGCCCTGGCATGGTAAGTACAAATACACAGAGTCCACCACACAGCTGACCTGTTGTTAACCAGAACTGTGTGCTTGGTATGTGTCGTGATGACTGGCTTGCTTTATAAAGCATTCTGTAGTACTGTAGTCAACTAAAACTTCTCTATACAGGCTTATCCAAAGCATCCAGGATTTTGTTTCCGTAACTACTCTCTGAGCAGTTATGTAAGTGACAAGTTGTTGTAGCTGTACAGGCTGCTCTAGAAACACTGATTTAGACAGATAATCCGATTAATAGTACCAAATAGTAACTATAAACCTTCCTCTTTTAGACCTTTCAGACACTTCAGCACTGACCTGTGGGTGCTGAGATGGTGGCAGGTACGCTGGTTCTGCGTCCCCTCTCTGCGGTGATGCTGATGGTGTACAGCATGCCAGGCGTCAGGCCCCTAAGGGTGTGAGATTCAAAGCTGCCCGGCACCTCGTCTTCGACCCTGTGGCCATCGGCGGAAACATAGACCAGCCTGTAGGAGTCCAGTTTAGCCAGAGGCCGCTTCCACTCCAACACCATCGTGGTCTCTGTCACCTCCACTACAGTCAGGTCCTTGGGAGCATCTAGGGCTGATAAGTTAAAGCATGACAGGGGGTTTGCATTAAAATATAGCAAACTATAAATCTCATACTGTAACGTCTATGAAGGTTCTCAGCCAGGTTATAGTATGTAGCCAAAAACAAAAAATCAAATCAAAGGCAAATAGACTTGTTAGGTCTCTCAAAGATGTTTCACCACTCATTGATGCAGCTTGTTACGTTCTAAATGACTGATGTAGAGTTAAAGTTTTTATTGACAACACCCTTTTCTGTTTTCCCCCCAGTTGAATGGTAATCTATACCATTATCATACTTATATTTTAATCCAGACGAGTTCAGTGGTGGGGAAACAGGTTTGGTTTGAAGTAGTTTTCATACATGGAAAGACCACTGAAGTCATGTACATCCTATGATCACCAAAACAGATCCACTATCTACTGTAATTCGTTTAGATTCACACTGCATTTGTAGGAAATACTTGCTGAGAGCTATTTTACAACAATTCGGCAGTGAAATACTCACACTGAATTAAATAATTACACAATCCATAAAAGTTTTCAAAAAGGCAACTGGACTTGTAGATTTTGGAGAAGACGTTTCACCACTCATCCGAGTAGCTTCTTCAGTTCTGAGGGACTGGTGGGAAGTCTGAGGTTTTTTTGAAAACTTTTTTGGATTACCATGACCTGGATGACTGAGAACCTTCACAGACCTAATTACACAATATTAAAAGAGTCTATAAAGTTATTGTGTATGTGTCAATGTACACTACTAGTCAACAGCTCAGATAACCCATTGAAGGGTTATACTGAGGGCATCTAAGGTATATAGTTAAAAAAAGTGTGAACAAATCGTGATATAATTTGGATTCATAAAGTCTCACCAGTCACTGCATTGGTGGTTGTGGGCAGACTCTCCCTTTCATTTTTCACTGCTGTCACACCCATCCCGTACTCGGTGCCAGGTCTCAAGCCTATAGAAAATGGAGACACAGTGAAACAGTGATTTAAAAAAAAAAAAAAAAAAAGCTACGTCATGTTTTGTTTGCATAAATCCACTGAGGTGTGAACAAATGAACGGTGGAGAGCCTCTGTAGTCAAGTAGCCAGCTGTTTCAGCTAATGGCTCCAGCGCCTATGGCAAACACAAAAATGCCTTCTTGTGGCTTGATTGCACAATACGTAGATTGCAGCCTAATTGCGTTTCATGGTAAGCATGTGTTGGGTGTGGGACGTCAACGTTGTATTTGCATTGATGTAGCTATAGGGCTCTTGTCGCGGAGCAGAAACACTACTTGCTATGATACAGCAGCCTCCGGAGGCCCTTTGGTCTCTACAATTAAGCCCTCTCTCGGCCTGATCGCCTCTAATTCCTTTATTAACTCCCACAGAGGTCATTGCACACTGAGTCTTGCAGCATGAAATTACACCTAAAGCCCAGGAAACTCATTATCAATAAAATCACGAGCGTGAAGGCAATTACAGATAATAAGTGTGTGAAAGAAGTGCTGAGGTGTGTGTGGAGCAGAGCTGAATGGACACAGTGCTTTATTTTCATGGGATGGGCCTCCCAAGGACAAAGAATTGGACCAGACAAAGACACTACTTGCCTGTTTTTGGGAGCTTTTTTGTTTCTCATGGCGTCTAATCCTGCCATGCTGAAGCACACACCGCAGAAACACACAGAAAAAAAAAACACACACACACACACATCCGTCTCAAAGCATGGCTTTATAATGTCAGTGGCCTGGAAAGATGAAAACACACCCACTTTTCTTGTTAGAGTAAAAATCTTGAAGTGAAACAAGCAGCAGTGTTACTCAGTTTAATGTCTGAATGCCAAACCCCTCCTGGGTGGTTTTCTGACAAAGTGGGGCTTTTATAGTCGGGCAAACATTTCACAAAATAAAACAACGACAACCCATTTCGGAAAATGAGCGGGGCAGAAATTACAATGGCCTTTTAAGAGGGAGCACCACAAACACTTGCCCCAAGAATTAGCAAAATGAGCAGTTCACACTGTATTTTCTTTTCAAAGTGGTAGTGAGCTGATGTGATCACATAAGAATGAAAACAATTGAGTATGCGTGCACCGAAACAAGTGTTTCTCTTTGCTGAGCTGCTGAAATCAATATTATCTGACCTATCTGATGAGGTCGCAAATTATTTAAACTGCAAACAAGTTAATAAATAAATCTGTCAACTTGAGCCTGGAAACACATTAGCATCACTTTTGTACAATATGTGCAAGCTCTATTACTTAGCATCTGCAATAATAAGGAAGCAGTAATTGTTTTATTTATTTCTTCTGTTAATAAGTTTGCCAAGCTGTAAACTATCCCAAATGCCACATTATAACAAATCAACTTTTAAGCCAAAGGCAGTTTTAAGCCAAATTAAGAGTAAGAGAGTAAACTGTGGCTAATGCTATTATAAAAGTGACAGCTGACATTTGTTCAGTGACTTTTTTGGATGGATATTTGTGTATGTGTGTGTTTATGGCTCTGGTGTGTAGTACCAGTGATCTTAGCCTGGGTGGAGTCCTTGACTCCAGGGGGGAACAGCAGCTCTCCGTGCTCTCCTCCAGACAGAGGTCCATACTTGATGCGGTAGTTGTCCACCTTGGCCCGGCTGTTCTTCCACTCAAGAGTGATGCTCTCGTCTGTCAGCTCCACCGTCTGCAGGTCTTTGGGGGCATCCAAGTCTGCAACACAAAAATTGTCTTTTTCTTACAGAAGTCACGTTATCCTAACCTGAATTAACATGACATGTGGCCAAAAATGTAAGTATTTCTTTCATTGTGACTTTTCAGCAGTGGTGGGATGCCCATAAATAACAGCCTAATAATGTGTAATAAGACAACGGTCACGTGGAGGGCTTTTCTGCTTTGAGTATGAACACATTTAGTAATTATTATTATACTTTTAACCTTTTCAGTGCAGGACGTTAACAGCGTAATATTACAACTTTTACATAACCATCTCAATACTTTCTCATCCACTGTTCATGCACAATACTGAAAGAAAATAAAAAAAGTTGTAGATGCCTCTGAGTCTAGAAATGGATTTAAAAAGATTTTAAAATTGTTTAATTATTTAGATTGTCAATGGTTGTGGTTTGTAGAGGGCTGGCTGCCCCAAATTCAGCCCAAGATATTTTGATGCAGAAATAAGTCTCAGATTCTGCGGGTAACTTGGGCAACTGTTGGTTTCGAGGTGCATACATTCAAATTTAGGAAAACATTTGCAAAAGCAGCGTACCAGGAAAATGCATTTGCTGTCCAAATAGACTATTTGCAAAACTACAGTTTGCCAGTTAAAATATAGGAAAGGAATAATGATGGAATAATGGGCCCTGGGCAGACAAATCAAAGACAGAATAGTTTGGCCACAGTAACAGTAGAATTAGTTTGGTTCTTCAGGAGAAGAACTTCATATCAGCAGGGAAGCATGGTGGTGAAAGTGTTGTGGTTTGGGGTTGCTTTGCTGAGGCTGGCCAGCACTGTGAATTCTGAATTGTATCACAGAGTGGCTGAAAAAATGTGAGGCCATCTCCCCGAAAGCTGACACTGAAACAGAAGTGGGCCTTTCAGTAGGATAATGATACTAAGGAAGCACTATCAAATCCACCAAGTCTCAAAGAAAAGAAATGGAGAGCTGTGGAAAGGACTAGACATGAAAGAAAATGCCCAGATTTATAACTAAATACAAAGTTACATATTGAAAAGAGATGCTAAAGAGACGGGCAGGGCCACCAAAAGGAAAGCCAGCGTTAGACATTATGCTGAGCCAGCGTTAAAACATCAAACCACATCATCACTGTATACTTGAGAGGACATTTACTCCTCTGAAGAACATACACATCCACGTCCACACATTAGCAGGATGCCCAGCACCCTTGTAAACATCTAGCCTTAAGCAAAGCATGTGTGGTCCAACCCCATCCTCCCACCCCGCTGACACAAAGAACACAGCAGCGTGTTCCACCTGGCTGTAATCACCAGTTAATGGCTGACTGCTTTTCATTTAGGAAGAAGGGCTACGTCACGGCAGTACACGTGGTCACAGTCTTACCTGTGACGAAGGATTCGTAGATGGGAATGCTGGCCCGTTCTCCCTTCCGAGCCGTCAGAGACACCTCGTACTGGGTGTCGGGGGTGAGGCCTCCCAGGTGGTACTGGGTGTCACTGGAGGACAGATCCACCACGTTGCGTTCAGCTGGGTTTGAGCTGGGCCCATAGGAGACGCTGACCCCGTCCACCTCGGCCACTGGCTGGAACCAGGTCACTAGAGCGGTGGTGTCGGTTACGTCACGCACGTCCACCTGGCTTGGGGCATCGATCACTGCAGGGGTAGAGGGGAGGAGAATGTAATTTAAAGCTGTATTATTTGATTCGACAAATGCTTTGTTTCAGTTCCACTGCAGCTCTTGAGAAAAATCCGTGCCTCGCAGCTAACTGTCTATGTACAGTATTTGGATGCCAGACTGGTAGTGTTATGTGGAGTTTTATTGTTTTGTCATTTTTCCCCTCCAAAAAACAGCCTGCAGGGAACAAGGAAACAAAAAAAATTAAGTTGTGGGAAAAAAAACAATAGTCTTACAGACGCCAAAAACCTCCACGGAGCTGTTAGTTTGTTTGTGACTTAGAGAAACATGTTTTCTATTACACTTTCTCAACTGTCCCATTGCTAATCTAAAAATATTGAATGGTGCAGCTTTGAAGTAATTTTTTTTTTTTTTTTTTTTTTACAGCAAATTCAGCACATATTTAGAGGTTGCGGGTTGTAACCATTTATTTGATCCTTGTGGGAGTCTTCTAAGTCGACCAGCTTTACCATTCATGTCATTACTAATCATGATGAGATATGACTGACGCACATTTAAAATTTTACATACAGTGGCGATCACTGAAAATGTCTTAACCAGAGGAGGTAACATGAGCCTTGGTATTAAGTCTCTGGGACTCTACTGGGGGTATGGAAGACTGATTTACAAATATTTATTGAACTGAACATGACATTAACCATGGACCATGAAGATAGGGAATATATGATTGAGTCAGGAATGTTGGTGTGGGGCGGTGTGGCCATAGATATCAGCGTTATACAGTCTGCAACGGTGTTGAAATATGTGACAGCCCTCTTGCATTTATGAGGTTATTCAAACTATTTACAGATCAAATCCCAGCCCCATGAAGGACGCCTTTTAACTAACGCTCAAATTGATTTGTCACAGGCAAGCAACTTTAGGAAAGTCAGCCTCTGTGCAGAGCTGATAAAAAGAAGAATCTGCATTGGAGCTTAACACAGATTTGTCTTCAGCGGAGGCTGCGTGAGTGTCTTTTGGGTGTCATGATACTATTCTCCTGGGAGGCCAGCGTCCCTCTGTGGCTGACTGCTTGACTGACTGATGCCTCCCACACATGGTGGGTTGGGTTGGAAGGGGGAGCAGAGACTCGCTTTACACAATTAACCTCTCGGTGTGGAAATCTCACAGTATGTGAGCCGCAAGCCGGTGTAACAGGAGATATTATGAGAGCCATAAGTGACACAAAGAACTCTGAACCTCGTAATCCAAGAAGTGCTGACACGAGTGTGAAAGCACAATATAAAAAAACATGATTTCACTGAGTTGTGATTGTGTTGTAAGGTTGTTCCATATTCTTTAGGAACCTTTGGTGTTGGGAAATTGTAGTCAGTAAAGAAGCTCTTTCCATTTTTTAAGTTAACCTAAGATCCTAAGATCATGGGAGTGGCTCATCTGACTCTCAGGCAAGAACTATATTTCCCAAACCATTTCATGACACAGTTTTCTCCGGGCATTTATGGTTGCTGGGAGAAACCTGGTTATGGCCAAAATCTGATCATTTCAGGAGTTTTGGTAAACTGAAAGGAGTTGATACTGAATAAATGTGCCTACAGTTGGAAGACCTGATCTAATTTCCAGATGGTGGTGGAGAAAGACAGGAAGTAATGGGGTGAAAGAGAATGGATGACACTGAGCACATGGTGCAGGCTGTAACAAAACCTGCCTCGGTTTATAGTGAGCCTTACCTCTGATGTATTCTTTGTACATACACACATTCAAAAGCCAATTAAAAAACATTCAGTCTCTTAGCCTGATTATGGTCACACGGTTGACTGTTAACATTTCAGAAATCAGTGTACTTGTGAAACAAGGTTATATCATGCAATTCAAAGTACCACAGACTGCTAAAGTTTGTGATAATATGGGACAGGCTACATTAGACTGAGGCTATGTCCTTGTTTAAAAGAGAAACTGCGTATTGCTGTACTGCTGCCCTAGAGTGACTTTTTTTCTTCTCAAAAAGTCCTTCCACTTTTATGTGTGTCCTTTGGGTTATCTAATTGTTATAATGGTAATGTACCGGCGGTACAATTTCTCTTGAGAATGTAGAACACCATAAGAATGAGAGATCCATCCATCAAAGCACAGTTCAACTACAGAACAGCTGCTATATCACTGCACTTCATTTTCTCTGGCTGAGCCGTAGAAATCTCTGACACATTTAAACAATAATCCGTAATGTGCTCTAAGCTTGCCATACAGAAAGAACACCAGTAATTTACCACCCGTGCTCTCACTCCTGTGAGTAGAAGATAAGGTTATGGTAGGTCTCTAATGATACATCCTTGCAGAGAACTGTCACACCATAAATAAGCAGAGAAGTGCCCTGACCCGCCTGGTGCAGGACGGAGCTGCCATTTATTAAACTTTGCACTAAATGTAGGCTTATCGCCGAAGGATAACAGCTAGCATAGTTCATGCACAGAGCCTTACTTTTAAAGAAAATAAACATTAAACAGCTTCTACGGGAGTTGGAGCCAAGTTTTAAAGGACACATACAACGTTGTAAAAGTCCAGCAGTTGACAGGCAGGTGATGTTATAAATCCAACCCAGTTTGCCTTCATTATATAGATCCCCAGCTCCTTTGGGTCTAACAAGCCTTGGGGCTTCACAGTTTGATATGATGATACTGTATCTCATAACTTCCCTATAGGGATGAAAATCCATATCTCTTTTTATTACCCTTGCTAAATCATAACAATGCAGTGACATCTAATAAGCTAATCACTCAGGGGTGACAAGTCAGACTGTTTTCAATACCCGCAGGCTGCGTGATGGATAACCCAGATAGAGAAAGCAGTGAACCTATGCAAGGTATAAAGATGACAACCAGTTTCTTCATTTTATTTTGACAGGTCTAAGTTACCTTTTTTTTTCTTTTTCACAGTAAACTGTATTTCTGTAAAAACCACACTCTCAGTCTGCAGCACTGGGTCCAGGGTAATGGTGCAATGCAGAGTTTAAGCCTATTAGGATTAATGGCAAGAGGTTGAGATTACCATTATTGATATGTATCTTTTATTTTAGCATACGTGTTAAGCTTTTCCAAGCAAGGGCTAAAACTTTAGTTGCAACAATACATTTTTCTGAAAATCCCGTGTTTATAAATGTCATATAAGGCAAAATATGTCCAAGTGTTAAAGCACCTGATCTTACCTCTTTTTCCTATAATGCCAACCTTAAGATTTCCAATACAAAATATTTTAGAAAACAGAAATGACCTACTGCAAATCATGCTCACAGACAACAAAACGTATTTTAGATCCCTGTTGTGCAAGTTTTTATATCTGATAACCTGTTTCTGATGGAGCAAATCAGATGTTTGAGTGCCTCTGCTTTTTGAGATGTAAACAACAATACAGGAAGCAGAATGGTAGAACTTATAAAAAGAGCTTGTGAATGGATCTCTGATGAAGCAAAATTAGTGGCTTGAAAAGTTCCATATTACAGCCTTTAAAAAAAAAAGAAAAGAAAAAAAAAGTTGTCCAGAATGTGTCATTCAAGTGTAAGCTCAAAATACCACACAAATTGTTCATTCTACCATGTCTGTATATTTCTGGTTTTAGTTCCAAATTGCTCGTTTCAGTGTCTGCAGCTGTCAATGCAAACGCCTCTTTCTGCATCTACTCTATTTCTGTATGTGCAGCACATTCGGGTGACTGCCCTGCCGACTACATGAAGTTATTAAAACCTAATCTAACCTAAAGGTGTGTCTTAATCTTAACCTTCCCCATCTTCCTCTTTTCTTCCACTTTCATCTTTCATTACAGTAACCAGGGGGTGACGGGCTCTCACCCTGAGTCTCACTCCCGGGCTTCCTCTACCATCATCTACCCTCTAATCCCTTCCCATCAACCCCTCTCATGCCTCATCCCTCGTGTCTTGTCTTCCAATAAACTTCCTTGCATTAATTAAGGCATTTTACATATTCCCATCCCTAGCTTAAACTGTGATGATAGTTTACTTCTTTCTATTGCTCCCCAGAGGCCCGCAAATTAGTTATTGGAGGTTTAAACTGAAAATGATCCACATGAGCCGTTTATGGTAACACAAACTAAAATTTTGAGAACAGCGTGGGAACCATGTCAACTTTTGAAGACCCTTTAACTAGTTATGTGACTACTGGGAGAAAACACCACCTTGTGGTACTTGGGTACTCCAACAGGATGATGTTATTGAAAATGCAACAGTCCTTAATCATGAAAATGAAAAGTTTGAGGACAGTTTCCTCATCACTCCATGCACAGCTCATGGTTTTGTCTTTTACCATTTTTAGTGTCTTCCGCAGGTCACTAATACATACATGTGTGACGGGATTTGTCCTCTAATGCTTGCATTTTATTCTAAGCTTCTTTTTTCAGTTGAGTAGAGAACGAGTAGAGCAGCTGGATAGAGACAAAGTGCTGCACCCAGTGTAATTTGTTGCGAGGTTTCCGCCTTTTCAGCTCAGAAAATCCAAAAATAACAATCAGTCATTTGGGTGGGACTTTTTCTTAGTATTAAAAACAGCAATGCTTGCCTGACTTTTTGAGGAAGAAAACTGTCCCAAATCTCCATTAATCTTTGTTTGTCCCTGTTTTTTATTTTGATATTTTTGATGCATTTCCAATCCACTTCGTTCAGATTGGTTTGCATCATTTATTTATTATATAGTTTTAGAAGATCCTAATTGTCCTAAAATTCTGCAGTACAGTTTTAACTTACTGATCTGAAAACTGAGCACATGGTCCCTGATATGGCATAAACCCTTTCCAATGAGTCTAAGCGAAAAGAGTAATCAGTCAATTAGCACAGTAAATGTGCACACTCACTTGTGATGACGTTCTTGGAGGCTGGCGGTCCGCGCTTGTTGTTCTTCACCACCTCCAGTTTGACCTCATACTCCTGGCCTGGACCCAGGCCAGACTGCTCAAAGGTGGTCTCTGGCTGGCCAAGGGAGTTCAGAATCTCACCATCCTCCTCTTTCTGCCATCACCAAAAAAAAAAAAAAAAAAAAAAAACCACACCAGTCAGCCACTACATGAAGTGAAGGGGGGAAACAACTTCAAAATCATACATAATAGCATTCTGGGTGGTGTTTGTATTTAAGTGCTGACAGGGAATTTGAGTTTAGCTAATGTGCTTTGCAATAGCACTGATTTCTATGACCACTCAAAAAGAAAAATAAAGTGCTAACACAGACGGTGTGTGCTGTACCGTCCTTGGAGCTGTCAGGACTTGCTAAACGATTTTCCAGAGGATACTCTCCCTGATCCTCATGTATGCATGTTAAACCATTACAGAATTTGAAGTAGGAGGTCTGCAGTGGGTTGTATATAGTTTCCACGAGAGGAAAAATCTGGATAATGACCAAGGCTGGGGTAAGCTCTAGAGTTCATCCACTTCTTGGAACACAGAAGCTACATTAACATAATGGGTAGCAGAACTCACCGTGTTTCTGAAGATGAGGTTCCAGCCATCGAAGGGAATGTCCAGCGGGTCCCACTCCACTTCTACTGACGTCTCCCGCACTGCCTTGAACTTGAGACCCTCAGGCTCGGGAAGATCTGAAAAATGGAACAACTCTGACTACATCTCATCTTGATTTATGCGCTGTGTTTTTAAAACTTCCACAGGGAGGAGTCACTTACGTGTCGCTACTCTAGCACTGACGGGAACACTCTTCTTGTTGTTGAGCACAGCATAGACGCTGATGAGGTACTCAATACCAGGCTCAAGTTCCCGAATAGTGGCCGTCTTCTGGTCGCCAGGCACCCGCATGTCCAACTCCAGACCTCCAAGGGCGGTGGGCATATAGGTGATCAGGTACTCTGTTACACGCATCTCATTCTCCCAGGACACATCCACCGTCTCTGGGGTGACTTCCAACACTGTTAGGTCCTTGGGTGGGGAGACTGTGAAGAAACACTTAAAATAATTGATCCATACCAACATTGCAAGTGATTTTATCTCCATGAAGGTTTACAATATTCATTGGGGATAATAGTGTGAGCTGAAATAGATCCATGAAAAATCTATCAAAACCTAATAAGCAAAGAGAGACCTGATTCAAGGGGCATAGGGAGGCCGAGGCTAATTAGACCCAATCAAATATAGTCCACCCAAGAAGACTCTAATAGAGAGAGATCACAGCACTAGATAGCTGATGCACCTTCCTTGCACTCCTTTTCCTTTAACTTGTTCTGCATGTACATCTCAAATTTCCCCTTTACTTCTAAAGAAACCAACTGTACAGATTGTGACATACCATGTAATCACAGATTACATCCAGATCCATTAATGGATCCAAAATAATGAGTGTGGTCTACATTTATTTTCCTGCACTGCTCAATCTGAATCCCAAATCCCTGTGTTATACACAAATTGTTCCATACAAGCTATGGAGTAACCCAACCTCTTTGGAATTTTCTGACTATGACTTTTGCCCTGATGTACATTCACCCTTCCATCAAGGACTCTTTTCCAATTAGTGGTTTCCAAAACTTCATTTTATGATTTTTTCCATGTAATCTTTGTAGAAAGATGTGTAATAATAAGTGAAAAGCCCAGAGGAAAGGCTCCAACTTAATGCTGATGTGGTGCTTATGGTGCCTGTTTATGGTAAGCAAGTTTATTCCACCCATCCAATACCAATTTTTAGTATTCAATATCGGCCAATCTCTGTCCCAATCCGATCTTAAACATACAAAATATCCTCCCTTGCAGATTCATAAAGACATTTCTTATCTTCCTTGTATTCTCCTATATCACATATAAAAGGTACCTCCTCTTGGCTCCAGCAGCTCCAACAGATGGTAAAAACCTGTGTTCTCTACTCCAGAAATGAGCTGGTTATCTAACACCATAGACTCCGCGACCTTCTCTGTAATACTTTTCACCTTGACACTGTCTCTAGACAGTCTAGATAGTTAATTGTTACCTCTGTGCCACCTTTGCCTGAGTGTTTTTTATGTTTTGGTTGTGTCGAGTGACAATCTCCTTCTTGCAAAACAGCCACAATGCATTTCCTATTTCTGACTGACTTCATTTTCCACAGTAAAGTATTTCCACACAGCAAACAGGTTTAGTCATGTGATTTTGGGTCTTCTTTGATTTTTGGCAGCATTGATGCTAGCCAACTACTACAAAAACAGAAGAAGAAGCCTGATCTGATCATTTTACAAAATGCCTGGATTGTCCCTGATTCGATGAGGAAATCCCTACTATTTTCAAAATCCTGTAGACTTTGGGATCTAAAAATCACACATATAAGTTTTGATTATCTAGTACCCTAGCTTACCATCAGAACAGTCCTCTCCAATGAAGCCCTCCTCGCAGATACACAGTCCATTTTCACAGCGCCCCTGGTTCTGGCAATCTCCTGGACAGGTCAGTATGGAGCAGTCAGGCCCGGTGAAACCCTCATAACACACGCAGTTCCCATCAACGCAGTAACCTCTGTCCAAGCAGTTACTGGGACACGTCTTCTCGCTGCAGTCCTCTCCAGTGAAACCTTTATGACAGACACATTGACCGTTGACACACTGACCACGGTCCAGGCAGTCGTTGGGGCAGGTCAGCTCGGCACAGTCTTTCCCGGTAAAGCCGACAAAGCATACGCACTTGCCATCCACACACTCTCCGCGTCCCATGCAGTCTTTGGGACAGGTCTTGATGCTGCAGTCCTCCCCTGTGTAGCCTTTGTCGCATATACACTGTCCATCAACACAGCGGCCCCTGTCTTGGCAATTGTTGGGGCAGGAGAGCTCACTGCAGTCTTCACCTTGGTATCCTATGTCACATACACATTCTCCATTGATGCACTGGCCCCTGTTGCTGCAGTTGTCCGGGCACGAGAGGATGGAGCAGTCTTCACCTTCAAATCCTGGATCACAGATGCACTTCCCATTAAAGCAGTGGCCTCTCTCATTGCAGTTCTTTGGGCAGGTGAGCTTTGAGCAGTCCTCTCCACTATAGCCATTATGACACACGCACTGGCCATTCACACACATGCCACGGTCGTTGCAGTTGCCAGGACAAGTGAGCTCACCGCAGTCCTCCCCAGTGAAGCCGTCATCACAATAGCAGGTTCCATTGATGCAGCGTCCGCGATCGTAGCAGTCATTTGGACAGATGAGCTCGGAGCAGTCAAAGCCCGTCCATGGATGGTCGCAAACACACTCATCCTCCACACATCGTCCACGGCCTAAGCAATTGTTGAGGCAGTTGGTCTGGGAACAGTCCATACCAATGAAGCCTTCCTCGCAAAGACAGGACCCTTCGACACAGTGGCCGTAGTCACCACAATCCAGCAGGCAGAGCTCAATACTGCAGTCGTCCCCACCAAAGCCCTCAAAGCATTCACATTTGCCATCCACACAGCGGCCCTGGTCCTGGCAATCGTTGGGGCACTCAGGTTCGGTGCAGTTGGGGCCCTTCCATCCTTGTTCACATACACAGCTGCAGGTGTCAGCACTCCAGTTCCCACGTCCATTACAATAGGGTTTTGTGGTCACTTCACCTGGGGGAAGGCAAGGAAAACACAGTGTGTTTAAAACTATACCACTGTGACTACAAGTGTTTGGAAAAGTAATGTGTGCCCATCTAAGTCCAGCCTTATACCTCCATTAGAAAAAATTATCATAACATTTGAAGAATAATGATTACAAATGGCGAGACTGAAATTAGAATGAGAACTTGTTTGTGGAAATATACCAAATATATACCAATACCAAAATCAGTCACTAGTCAATATCATAACTGGTCAACACCTTATGAACTAGTGTTTTCTTTGGAAAACTGTATACATGTGTGTATACAATAAAAGCTGTAGACTTACCTGCAACCTGAGCTCCACAGCAGCCTGCTCCAGTGCTGCACTGCTCCCTCAGACTAGACAGCTCTGACTCCAGCATCTCCAGCCTATTCAGGATGTCTTTGATGTCTGGCAGCTGATTATCACAGCCGCAAGCCTGCTTGGGGATATTGATGCGATGGGTGAAAACGATCTGGTTGTCGCCATCCACCGTGTGCTCCATGTGCTCGGTGTTCTGCATGTCCATCGGAGTGCTCTTGTGTTTGAGATCAGCTCCTCCGGGCGAGTCGAGGTCCACGGAGCAGAGGGACGTGGAGGGGACATTGATGTTATAGACATGGTTAAACACCACTGGCTGGTCAGGGTTGGGCAGGGTAAGGTTCTCTTGTGTTTTCTTTGGCATCAGGGCCTCTCTGCGGTGGCGGATGACCTTCTTGACGAGGCCAGAGTTGGAGAACTGTAGGAGTAGAACCAGAACCAAGGAGCTCAAGAGGAAGCCTTTGATTTCCATGATGACACCCTGGTATTGCAGCTTCTGAGAAGGTAGCAGTCCACTGCAGATGACTCAGGTATCAAATAAGTGTCCTTGCCTTGAGTGCTAGAGTAAATGAAAGTAAAAACAGAAATAATGATTCAGTTTGACAAAGTTGCCACATAGGTTTTTGTTATGTAAAAAATACCCTCATGCAACCCAGCAATCGACTCAGAACTGTTTGGATGAATATTCTCTTGTTTTCTTGCTATTCTGGACGGGTTTAAGTACGTACTCTCACACACAAACATGCATCCACAATGGGAGCGTAGCTGGAGTGAAATATGACAGTATCCCATATAAGACAATTAACCATCTTCAGTTTTTCTGAACAAAAAACACCTCCAATGGTGTTGTTGCCTCTGACACATCTTAGCCCTCTTAACCCCCTGCTCTCAGCAGAGGACACACACTCATACTGGATGTCACTGAGGTATTCTTTTCACAATTCCTCGGAGGAACAAGAGCAGCAATTACTGCAAGGGCGGTGCGTGACCTTGGGGATCTGTGTGATGCGGTCTTTCTCTGACCACGTTCAGACAGGTTGCCTCAACAGGAACAGCCATGGTAACACCTGCACGGTGGGAAGCCTCCTCTTTTCTCCACAGCTCAGACCACAACCCGAGCTGACAGATTAATATTGGTGTATAGCAAAACCATCTGTGAGCTTCCTGTAAAAGAACAGAGGGTCTGTACTGACTTCCCTCCTATAACTGCAAATCGGCAGGTCAGCATTCCCGGACTGTTCTCCTGGCAACCGCCAGCTTTTCTTTTAGTCCTGTAACATGATCTTATTGCTTTCACCTTCTGAGACATGAGTCTTTTAAAAGGTCTGCTGAAAAAAAATGTGCTGAGGTTGTGGCATCGAAGCCAACTATAAAACCTGAAGGCTTTTTTTGCTGTTTGATTTGACGTTATACAAGCATGCTGTTACATTTGAAGCTATGAGGACTGATTTTTAAAGCATCCTGTTTTGTTTAATGCTACACATTTAGTGTGTATACAGATGCAGAAATGTGATGAAAGACACACTGCACAAATCTGTCAGCGCTCAAAGAGGGGGAGCAAAATTATGAATGCAGATTCAGTGCAGAGCCACGTACTTGCTGTTTTTTCAAAGTGTCTGGCACAGGCAGAGTTTATATAAATGCACTCTTTACCCCACCTTGTCAGAGATGCTGACACTGATCATTTCCTACTTCTAATAAAACTGGTGTGTAGCTTGGCTGCTCTAAAGGTTAAGTGCAGCTGTTAGCAGCCAGCATGAAAATGTCTGTATAAGCAGACGTGAAATGCATGATTGCAGATGTATGTAGCATATTCCTAACCTTTGGATGGAATATGTATGAAGGGTTTAATTTTTGCACTGATGAGGGATTTAGTGGAAACATCTTTGCTGGACATTTTCACATGCACAGGCTGACAGTCAGCAGGTAATGTTGTGAGGAGATGTGCTTGGTCTCTTCATCACGGCCTGACGTGTGATTAGGCAAGCTGACAGATAAGCTCAGCTTGGTGGTATCCCACGGCTTCACCCCCGACTTGCCCCCACCTCCACGTCACCCTTCCAGTTCCCTGATTAGACAGGAAGGGATGAGTGCCTCTATGATGGGTAGACTGCAAAAGTGCTAATGTGGCTTGCTGAAGGGAATGCTTAGGATCTTGGCCCTCAGGGGTCCAAAAGACCCCCCCGTCTCACACTCACATATACATGCACATCCACACGCACACACACCAATGTAGTCACACTGCTGTGCCCAAGCATCACAAACTAGGGATTAAATCAACAAAATAGCCAGAAAATTGCTTTGAGTTGCTGCTAAGGTTTTAGTTCTGGGCGGTTGGTTGGCTTTCTCACTTTGAAGGCTGGCTGCTCTCCACATGGACCTCTGAGTGAAACCTACCCTGAGAGACCAAAGCGGGCTTTGTGTAAGAATCTGTGGCTCTGGCAAAACTCTACTTTACTCAGAAATAGATGAAGACAAGAAACTTCCACAAAGTCTGAGAAATATTTTGATTAAAGCCTTTCTCCTCTTAGCTGCCACCTACTACTTTTTAATATGACGCAGGACAGTAATAATGAGAGACTCTGAGTGTGACCCTGAGAAACACAGATCTGGTTTGCTCTCTTTGGGCTTTCCTTCATGGGCACCCTGTGGCCCTGGCACTATGCTAATGCAGCTGGTTGTTGGCACTGTAGACATGGACTTGATACAATCTGACTGCTGCTGCTTTGTTATTCTCTCACTTGGTTTTGCTCCATAGTTTGCTTCTTAAACAGCAACAAAGCTTGTTGCCCGCCTCGTGGTTGCATGTGAGGAGAATTTTACCAAGGGAAAACCTGCTAGCAAAGACACATATGGCGCAACTGATCTAAATTGCCCTGTTGTGAATGAATGCTAGGGAAACACTCAACGTTTTATACCTCACAGGGGAGCAGTGAAGGCTTTAGTCTGTGTCCATTTGAAAGGTGATTAGGTCTGCTGCTGTCAAAAAATGTTAATTCCCTGGTATTATTGTTTCAGGGTTAAAGTAAATTGGCAGAGCTATTTTCTAACCGAACACCTACCAGTACCTCTGAAAAAACACACACAACGGCCTCCGTATCAGACTAGCACAATAATCATACGTAAAAGTCCAAGTCAGAGTTATAAGAAAAACAACCATGATTGCTGTTAGGAAAAGTAAGTCTGCTGTGATATGTTGTATAACCGACCACTGGTAAAACGCTGGAGAACTGACTTCTGGAGACAGGAAATGGAAACAAATAGCATAGCTGCCTCTAAAGATGTGCGGACTGACCATGCTGGAAATTTTTCCCAGAGGATGGACTGTAAAAGTCAGCCATGATAGAGAAGTCAAAGGACGCAAGGAGAATGGATAGTATTAAGAATGTGCAACAACTCCAGGTAGATATGTTTGTTGTTGGTTCTTTGGTCCATAGTTATGTGAAGCAGGGTTAGACTGACACTCAAAAGTAAGAAAGAGTTTACATTTCCAACCCACAGAAGCTTCTGTGTAATGCAGAAACCATTGCGCCTCCAACCAGATGAAGATCAGATCAGTAGCTCTCAACATGTTTTCCAGCATGTCCCTCTATGTTGCATCTATTCCCTGCTGCCCTGCTGTCTAAATCTAGAATCATAATCCTTGTGTAAACCAGGAGAACGTATTTATTTCACACAAAGGAGGACCAGAAGGACCATAAATAACTCCTTGTTGGATGATGACATTGTCCTCCTACAGCGTTCTTCCACCCATCACAAGTTCTACTTTGTGTAGGTTTAAAGCTTGATGTGCAGACTTTCTGTCTTCTTCCTGCAGACACCACACGCAGAAGTCAGAGGGTTCAAACTCAGCCAGGCGCCCATGCTAAATCGGACGAGAAAATGTGCGCTCTGCAAGCATTAAGCACTGGCGTTATCAGTGCAATCCTTCTGAGGAGAAAATGTAATTTGCTCTGGCACAAAATAAAAGCAGGTGTTATCAGCCCATGTCATGTGTGTTAGGTTTTTCTAAAAGCAGCCCAATGTGGTAGCTCAGTCAATACTTTTTAGAAAAGGGAACTCACTGAGTGGATAAGGCAGGCGCATGAGCTGACAACGCAGCCTCCGTCTGATAGCTCGACAACAAACAAAGTGAATAATGAGGCAGTGTGCCCCACTTGGTGTGTAAAAAAACTGTAAATATTCAATGACTACAACTACAACTCAAGTCCCAGGACTGTATGTTAAACAGGTCTGATAGGATGCACATGCTCTCTTTTCATTTCTGAGGAATTTATCAAGCCTGTCTAGCTTTGTAGGTCACCCATGACAAAAACTCAGCTTGCCTTTTCTGGTACAATTTTAAATCTGGGTCGCTGCTATAATGACTTAATGGGTGTTTTTTTTGTCTGGGGCTCTTTTCACCTTGACATGGTGTGACACTATAAGAGGGGAAATGACCAGGAAATGGACCAAAGTCACAGACGCCAAATCCCATGTCAGGCATGATCAAATAATTATTTTTTTCCTAATCCCACCTATTAAGTGTGAAAATGCCATTTCAAATCCAGAAGAGCCACAAATCCACCATAATTGAAATCTGCTGATGAACATATTTTTTTTACAATAAACTTGCCTTCGGCGCAAAAAAAAAGTCTCCCACTGAGCCAGAGCAGGTGAATATTGATTTGACTCCTGTATATCCACCAAGGTCGTGGGCAGAGAGATAACAAGTTGCTGAGGACAGCACTACAGCCGTGAGTTATAATCATCAAACACAGAAATGAATTTCCGGGAAGAAGCATGCTGTGGCTTGAGTCGACTGCTCGATGGACGATCAATGGCTGTTGCTGCTTCTCAGAAAAGGTTTTTCAAATTTTATCACCTCACGCTCTGGAAGACACACGCTGTCTTTCTCTTTACGTCTTTTCATGACTGATGGTGCCAATGCTGTTGTGCTGAACTACACAAAACCCCAGAGGACAGAATAAAGAAATAAACTGCTCGCATAATGGCTGAAGAGATGTAGCGGCAGAAGACAAGAGCGAAAAGCAATCAGTTTTGGCTCATTTCATTGTGCGTGTCTGGGATGGGGAGTTGGGGAGGGCAGGGCTGACATGAGGACACAGCTAATTGGCTAAAGACAGGCTTTCTCTCAGCCTGCTCCTTTGGAAAGACTTCCAGTTTCTGTCTTTGTCTGACAGATACATATTTCAGAGGGAAGTTAGGTTCAGAAGGTCAGCACATGCGTCACAGACCAACATGAATGTCTATAGAAAATCTCAGCTTCCAAGTCTTTCCTGAACAAATGGTACCAACTTCACAGATTATTTGACTGTCATGTTTTTATTTATAGAACTCCTGCAGTGAAGCTATGTCTGCAAATATGATATTTTTAGATTAACAATGGATATGTGTAATGTGAAGGATATTGTCTGCACCCATGAAGAATTATCACTCAACTGCTGGGATCTACAGAGTTTTAGCATCTTTCTAGTTGTTTCTACTTTACTGACAGACTTTACAGACAAAATACAGAAATAGAATTTAGCAGCTGAAGGGAAGGATAGCTTGCTGATTCACTTGCTCAAAAACACGTTGGTCTGTCTCTGTTGCTACATCAAGTCAGTATTTTGAAAGGAACATTTGCTCCAGGTGTGTACAGTCGGTGCTTTTCTTTATTTTTTGCAACAGAAATCTGAATATGTTTGGACTGTTAGTTTGACAAAACAGAAGAAGGAGTTATTCACTATTTTGTGATATGTCATGAAGTAACACGTATGAAGTAATCAAGCATGTTCTCCAAGTGTCATTTCCTCAGAACCAGTGAGGGAATGGGTTAAACCAGAATGACATTAACTGGATTTGAAAAGCCCTATTTTAAGAAAGTGACTTGATTTTGAATTTTTCAAAGTGCCTGCTCATACTTTTCTCTGCTTACTTATGAGTAGAATTATTCTGAGAGAGATCTTGATGACAGTCAATATACATCAGCCTCTGCCCAGCTCTTTTCCTTTGGGGAATAAAATCTTTCTGTTCCTTCTCTCAGCAAACAAATCTGACTGAAGATTCTGGCATGAAATCAATGAAGCATATCAATAATTCTATTCCAAATCCAAACCATTACTTCCATATGGTAAAAAAATAATAATAATATTAATTGACATGCTAAACAGGAACGGAATGGGGAATTATGCTGTTTTTGATGGATGAAACGAGGACTCGTTTCATGAAACTGAGGCTGCTCTCATTGGCTCTCCGCTGTGACCCCATTGGATCTGATGACACAGATAGCGGGGGAGTGGTGGGGGTTAGTGTGTTCCTAGCTGATAAGGTGGATGGGGGGAGGCTGGATCTGAGATACCAGCAGAAACACTTATCTGTGTACTCGGAGAGAGTGCTCCTCCAGCGCTGAACACTATCACGCTAGCACGAACCGCAAGAGTGAATTGGAACCATGGTGGACACATCCGACAGACACCACCTCAAAAAAGTGTATTTCAACCAAAACCAATTTCGTTCAGAGGGTCCAGAGTAAAGAATACTGTCAAATCTCAATCTCTCAAATCTTTTCTTTGTGACTTGACTCGTGGCTCGCCTCAAGGCCCATCAATATTCTTTATGGCTCTTCCCCCGCAGTGCCTTCGTCTTGCGCTGCTGTTCTCGCTGGGTCCAGATGGAGAGGTTGGATGCTAGTAATTGTTCATGAGCTTTTTAACATGCTGGTTGCTGCTGACCTACTGTTTATTAGCCTAACCCCTGTGCGGTGCGGAGGGTTGGCAGGCTCATGTGCAGCCTTTACGGCACATCCACCTGCTGTTTTCTCCAGACACATGTAATTGCGTAGCGCTCCATTCTACCTACTTCCTCTCCTCAGCTTTCACGCTGCACTGCAATTACTATAAAAATCTGACTTGTACCTGGCTGCAGCGTGTGTTGTAATGTTACACAGAGGTATTCATGTCAACTTCTGGGACTTGTCTAAACTTACCATGTAACTAACACCTTCCCTCTCAGATAATCAGCTGCAAGACGAGAGCTTGAGCTCCTGGCGACCTCTTCAGTGGGCTTATTTTGCATGATTGTCCCTGCTTGTCAGTCTTTGAACATAGTCTCTGGTCAGCAAATTATTGCAATTACGGGTCAGTTCTTACCATATTTCTTTAGAGGGGCAATGTTGCAATGTTACATTGGAAAGACTGGTTTTATTTTACATTTATGTTGATTATTTTAAGAATAAAACTGATGCATAGGCTGATTGTCTAAGGACTGTATCTGATAGCAGCATTTATCACAGTTAAAGTCAATACATCTTTGAAGAATATGCTACCATAGTGTCATGCTAGGATTTTGTGTAATCATGAAAGTGAAACTTCAGCTATTAAAAGAGAAAATGTTGTTGTTGTTGCTTTTTTTCTATTTCCCTACCAGTGGTGTAGTCACTACCAGACAGTGCATTTGCTTGAGATGAGCTGCAGACATAACATAGAGGAGTATGGAAATTCATCACGAATGAAACAGCGACCTAGAGACTGCCTGACGCTACAGACAAACTTACTTAGTGACCCACATCTTGTTTTTTATGCACCGAAATGAATCATTTTTAATTTAGAGAACAGAAATCTTCTCTTTCTGTGTGAAATATTGTGGATGATTCAGTTGCAGAGTGACTAGAATGTTAAATTTAGACATTGCTGAGGAAAGGCGTTTTCAGGGCCTTTCAGAGGCTGCATGTTTTAGCACTTTGCACTGGAGGTTTATTGGTTACTTCCATTCAAACGAGATGGAAAGGATTTTTTTTCTCCTCTAGAAATGGAAGCAAGCATGTTGGCTGTGATACCCGGACATCTGTTTGTCCTTGTCTGTGATGAAAGCCTTAAGCGTGTTGCGTGTCCAAATTGGGAGTGCCTTCCATTCATACACTTGTATGAGCCTAATGACCCTGGTCCCCGGGGTCGACTCTTCATTGGCTTCCCCATTTTTTACCGTTTTCCCCAATTTAAATTGTCTGCCCCTCTCAAACGGGCCTCTATCTTGTTCCAAGAACATTATGGCTCATGCATTCCAATGTGCGAGGTCACTGGTGGAGGCAAAGTGTCAGAGCGCAGTGTCTACCACATGTGAGTGTCTATTGGCTGCTTCAAATGGAGGGCCAGGCAATACAAAGGCATCCCGGATCCCACAGCTCCAAGACTTCCACTCCTTTCCCGTTGCACATTAGCATCGGAGGAACATTAAAAACCATCTGCGATGGTTAAAACACTGGATAGCTTTGAGGGGGGTCCTTGGTTCTTTGGTAATGACTAATCAGACTGGGCTAAAGAGGGAGACAGGAAAAGACTGTGATGACTTTTGTGGGGACTTACTATAAATTCAAAACCTTACAAAATTTATTTGAACCCCAAACCAGTGGAATAGAAGGCAAATTGCTATTAAAGCTGTGTTTCCACCAAGCAGTACAGTACAGTTCGGTTCAGTTCGGTTCGTAATTATTTATGTCTCCATGGTGAGAATTTTTGAAGAGTACCCAAATAAGTGTACCGAACCGTACCATTTTATGGCACCCTTATGTTGGGGTACCAGTTTGTGGTACGGTTTAGAGACACGCCCATTGCTGTTCAGTGATTGGATGAGGGAGAAGTCGTCATCGTGCGTGTGCGGTAAAGTCCTCAAACTATAAACACTGGCGCCATTTTGAGCGGGTCTCTAGAGCGGTACCTTTTTCAGTGGAGACACAATCTGTACCGGACCGCACAAAACCATTCCGTACCAAATGGTTAAGTCCCGAACCGAACTGTACTGTACTGCTTGATAGAAACACAGCTTAAGTGAACCAACTCAGTCAAGGATATTGGATTTGAAAATAGAATTCATCCTTTGGTCTTTGATAGGTTTGTCCTGAGATGATTTCTTAGTTCATAAGTTAAGTATATGTTACAAAAAATGCATCAAAGGTAGATAACCCAAGTACGTAGATAGATAGATAGATAGATAGATAGATAGATAGATAGATAGATAGATAGATAGATAGATAGATAGATAGATAGATAGATAGATAGATAGATGCATTCACATATTGAGAACCATCTGGACCACAGGTGGTCAGTGCTGTATATGGGCTGCACAGTCCAGGTGAACCTATTCAAAGATGCCAAACACACTTTCAAGCGCTAGCGAGACATTTCACTAGAAACCAGCAACACTTCTGAAGAACAGAGACAAAGGGACGAGCAGGAGAAGAGGCAGCAAAGAAAGCCTGGACCAGCCTGAATTAATGATGATGTTAGTCTAACCAAAACATCTCTCCTGAGTCCTACCCAGTGTGGGTCATCATGAATACCCACAATTATTGTTTGCTCTCAATCACCAGTGGAGGAGCTAAGTGGGGTTAAAGACAGTCACCCTCTCATAGAGGTCTGTATGGCTTGGAGCGTTGGGAGCTAACAGCTGTCTAAACAAAGGCCTGTTTCCCACTCATCTTTATGCCAAGTGTCACCATCAGCGGCTGCTTATATGCACAGCCAAATCATCATGAAACATTAATGCACGAACCCATGCTGCCACCTACGAACACATAGACTCTTGTTAGTCAGAGATGGTCAGTATGTGAGCAGACTACATCCAAATTAAACCAAAACAGAGATGATTCCAAGGGATGTGGAAGACTGCAGTGAAACTGGAGTCACAGCAAGTGAAATGCAGCTGGGCTCCTTCACTGCGTCTGCATCTCCTCATCATACACAATTACCATCCAGCAGGCGCTGCCCTGGTATCCTGTGGGTCTCCTCCATCACAGCCCACCCCACTTTACACACACCCACTTCCCTCTCCCGTTACCCCCCTCTCTCTAAGACACACATAGGAGTTCTAAGCCACCATAAGAACATAATTTTCCTCAAACTGCTTCAGGGGTATACAGTGTAAATCTGTGAAACCTGCAAAAAACCTTTACTTGCCTAAAAATCAGCTTTCAGTGCAGACAGTCAGTAGTCTAAATACAGTTTTGGGTGCATTCCTTGATGGAATGCAAATATTCCACATTTATTCTCTTAAAAAATAAATATGCACACAGTTTTGCAGCCACAGCCTTACTTGGTTTGGTATGCCCATTGATTAAAGTCACTTATATTGACATTGCTTTGCAACTGATTCTCTTGCTGACTCAGTGATTAGTGACTTGTCTCTACTTATGCTACTGTTATACTATGTTTTAGCATTTGCGGCTGACAGCTGTGACCACAGAGCCCAGTGTTTAGCAAAAATTACACAAGGCTAGAATTAGGTCTTACATTTCTTTCTAGCAAGACTCAGCAAACAATAAAAATCCTGATTGGCATCAATCCAGAAATGGCATATCTGCTGTCAACACCCGTATCAATGAATGGTAGTTTATTTAAAGACTCTAACCCTGTTTCTGTTTCTGCACTCAGCCCATGGGACACACATGACAAATAAATGAAGCAGACCTGGAGATAGGAGACGGGGAAGCACATGGAGATGAACAGTCAAAGATTGTGTGTGTGTGTATGTGTGTCAGTGAGGCTGCCACTTTACAGCCAGCAGTGTGTATGCTGGAGATCTGGGAGAAGAACCAACCAGCAGCATCTAATGCAGAGCAGCTGTCTGTCTCCTGGGTTACACAAGCCTACTGTCTGCTGGCAGCCGTAAAACGTACAGCTGGACCTACTCTGGCAAGCAGGGCGCGCACACACACACACACGTATGCACGCATTCGGACACATATTAACCCTACCCATCTCTACTCTGCTGTGCCATCAGACCACATCTCAGCCTTATGCAAGCAGAATAATTTAGCAGATCATCAAAGCCTTCCCTCTCTGAAGACATCACTCTTTTTACCTGTTCTGTGCTAATAAACAGAAAATCACCAGCGAGAGGGAAAAAACTTTTTTTCACAATAAAACCTAATTGGCACCCAGGTGCTTGCAGTAAAGAGCAAAATTACGCCAGCCTCCGCAGTCTGGGGTTATAAAACATGTGTATAAAATATGCGGCTGCTTGATGAATGGAAATTACCTTTTTATGGTTAACATCACCCACATTTTTCACACAAGGTGAGAATATAACAATTAGCCTGGCGAGTAATCACCATAAAAAAAAAAAAAAAACTGTCAGAGAAAATTAACTGAGTGCAAGTGAAATTATTTGAGATTTGAGATGGAATTTATCAAGCAAAAATGTGATACGTGGGTTAATTTGAGCATTTCAGATATGAGGAGCATAGTTCATTGTTCACATCAATACTCATCAATAATCAACACAAAAGCTCCCAATTGAAATACTCATTAGTTACAGCGCTAAGGTGCTATTCATAAAATGACTAAAACAGAAATAATTCCTCCTGAAAGTTTTAATATCGACTCATAAAGTGGGGACAAGCTGTCAGAAGGTGGCTGAAGTTATAAAGTTGCCGAGTTCTCCACTTTCATTTCCTAAATTGCCTTAATTAGATAAAGCAATCAGCCCATTCAAACACACCGGCTCCACGCGGGTAAGGAAGCTGACTTACCTTGCACACAATGCTCACAGCCTCCACTGATGAGAAAATCTAAGTAGAAGTGTTGAAGGGAGCCTTATCAGGCAGCCCTGACAAATGTTCTCGCCGGTCTGTTCTCTCAGAGCACTGACAGCTCTGTCATCTTCCCTCTTCTCTCTGCTCTCTTTGAGTGTTTACTCGAGTCTACCTAGAGAGCTGGCTGATGTTGTGCAGCCAGTGAGGAGAGGGAGAGAGAGAGAGAGAGAGAGAGAGAGAGAGGGTTGTGAGACACAGAGAGAGGGAGCGAGTGAGTGAAAGAGAGAATTCCCTTTCTCTTAAACAGTAGACCCTCTGCGGTCAGACTCCACTCCCACCTACTGCTCTCTTAAATGCCCCCACCACCACCACCACCCCACCCATTCACCCTCTCCACAGCATTGTGACTGAAAGCGGAGGAGCTGAAACGGGACGCCTCAAGGCTGGAAGGAGAGAGAGAGAGGAGTGTAAGAGAGGGAAATCGGGGGGTTGGGGGGGTGGATGAAGGGGGTGGGATGGTGGTGGTTGGACCATTAGCAGCAAATTGCAGCGGGCAAGCCAATGAAAAGCAAGATATGAGAGAACGCAGGGCCTGCATTAACATAGTGTTTAAGAACTTGAAAGCAGGGTGTGAACAAGGGGCGCCGAAGGCTCCATCTGTGAGACCGATGGGGACCCAGACCCCAGCAAACACTGGATACACTAAAATGAAGTACTGATTGACAATATGGAAACAATATAAAAAGTTCAGAAATCTTTGCTCAGTGGTGTAACTGTCAGGTTGTTTATGAGGTTCAAGATTTATTTGCTCACTCCCAACTGTGCAAATAAGTAATAATTTGAAAGTTGAACAACAGAAAAATAAAGATATAGATAGTATGAAAAACAACGTAAATGTTTTGAGAGAACAAAAGTCTGATTATGAGATGCACTGACTCAAAGTGGAGATGTAAAGTAACGCAGTTATAATAAGTGATTCAAAAATGGTTTAACTACCAGTGGCTATGCGACACAGGTTTGCTATTTACAGGGATTGACATATAAGGTTAAGAATGGCATCATCAATGCAGCAAGCATCACAGAACCAGGCGTGCACAAATGTAATTATCCTTGTAATGTCGTGAGAATCATTTAAAAGCTTGAATACAGCAGAAAATTACACAGTAAACTCATCTAACTTCAGGAAATATGTGGTTCTTGAAGCAGTGACTGCATGCAGGGTTTAAGCGGTGGATGGGAAGTTTAGGAAACTCGCGCCAGTATTATGCACTAACATGAGACACTGTCTAAAATGAAGTTATGTTGATGTTCCAAATACTGATATGCCGCCTGATAATTGAAATGTAGCATCACACTTTCCCTGCAGTGGATTATTTGGTGGAAGTGACCTTTTGGGTTGGACCAAAATAATATGGTAGTAATAGTTACCCTCCACTACAAGATGATGTGCAGGAAGATTATGGGGTGCTAAAGATGAGGCACAGCAAAATGATGCTGTAAAATGAGGCGCTACCAGATTACACGCTAAAAGATGAGGCACTTTAAATCTGGCATCTGGCAAGTTGTGGAACGCTTTAGGTTTGGCATGGAAAGTTTTTTGATTTGCATCATACTTTCCTTGCCACAGGTAATTAGAACAAAGCACCATGATGATAGTTCCCTCCATTACAAGATGATTGAGATTTGAGTGATAAAATGACACCATAAATGGCCGAAATACAATAAAAAATTGAATTTCAAAATTGTACCGGAGTATCTTTGAGTTTGAGTTATATGCTAGACATCTTATGCTTGTTGGGTTGTCACTGACTTCTTTGTCATTGACTCATCCATTTTGTTCCTCGGGTGATGGATGGAAACCCGACACGTTGGATCAAACAGTCTTCTAGGTAACCATCTCTTGATTTGAGTTTGCTGGCTGCAATTACCAGCCGTTCTGCACTCGGGAATTTCATGTAAACAGGCAGAACTCCCTCAAATAAACACAGGAACAAAGAGCTCGGGGTGATCGTGCTCCACGCAGCTCCGATCCAGCCCTTCTCTGCACTGAGGGCTGGAACGGAGCTTCAAACCGGAGAGAAAGGCACATCAAACGATCTTCCATGAGCGTCAGCGTGGAGGATGGTGTGGCATTCATTAAGTCAGAATATGACCCCTCAGACAGATCGTACGTGCCTTTGCTGGTGGTGATGGGTTAGGGTTAGGGCTTCTCTTTTTGCTTGATGTATCATAGAACAGCTTCTCAGTAAAAGTGGAATCTTTTGAAAAAACTCCGAAAGGCATTAATGATGCGAGTCCAGGGACACGAGTCATTTTGAAGCTGAATAAATATATCCTTCTCTAAGTTATGTGAAGCAGCCTTTGGGGAAATATGTTTTTTAAACCTCAAATGCCCCACATGTTGATAAAGATTGGTGATATGCGAGTGAAGATCCATACCAAACATCGGTGGGGAGTGTGTACTGAGTGAAGCTTTTCTCAGCAGGGGAAATGATCCTCGTCTTGTTGCTGAGAGCCGGTAGCCAGTCAGGCAGAAAAGATCCTCTCTAATCCTATATACAGCACAATGGCACATGTGTAGCACAGCTATCGGGTGATAAAAAGCAAATTCAATGACTTGAGGGGCCCTAAATTCATTTTCATCTCTGCTCCCCAGGGAGAGGAAGGAAATCTATACAGTCCAGGGGAAAAGATCTTTTTTTAATGACTTCTGGCTGTAATGATATCATTTAGATGAGATGATAGGTTGAAAGCTTGGCTATGTATAGCACCTGTTTTAAATGACTGTAAATGTAGAATCCCTGCGTCTCTCCATCTGTTCCTGTTCTCACCTTCCTGTCGCACTCTCTCTTTCTCTCTCCTTCCTCTGCGTAGCCTCGCCAGGCTTCGCAGAGAATTGCTGTGGGAGTTCTCCACCTCCCTGTTTGCGAAGGCGTACCTGTTCACCGACTTTCGGAGCAAGTGAACTGAGCGGGTTTGATTTCCCAGATGACACCCCGTACGTGCATCCTCGCCTGTCATCCAATTTCTGCCGCTCTGGAACCAGACGTCTGCTTGAGGGAGCCCATTTTATTTCCATTAGAGCACAACGATGTTCAGTTTTATCGACTGTCATTTAACATATACGCAGATGAAAAAAATATGCTACAATAACATGCCAAGGAAAAGAGAGAAAACAGCAAACTGTGCTGATTGTTACAGCGCTGGTTCTGCACAAAGCTGGAGACATCAGCAGGGACTGAAAAGAGACAGGCTATTTACAAAAACTGGTTCCTCACAAATGAAATTTGTGAGCTTCAAAGTGCAACAAAATCAATTATGAAACCAAACACAGCAAATTAGTTGTGGAGGTGATATCCAGTGAATCTCACTGCTAGAAAAGTGAGGCAAAGGTTGCCTAGAGCACTTATAATAAGGTCTTCTTGCCACTGCATAATTGGTGGTGTCTAAGTTGAAGGAATGGAAAGGGACTCTGTGGGAAGTGAGACACATTCTGTCAATGACAGTGAGACCTAATTATATTATGCAGCCCCTGCAGCCATGGTGGATGTCAAAGCGGGCAGCAATAAGGTAGTCGATGGGGAAGACACACCACTCGCCATGGGTGTGTGAGAGCTTTCCAGGTGACCTGGAAAGACCTGTTTACCTCATTAAAAATAAATCACAAGGTAATAAGGACCCCGCTCCCAGTCCTCCCTCCCAATGTCTGTCCTTCATCCATTATGCAGCAGGGAGGTGGGACGGTGTGGGTTAAGTCCTCAGGGAGGGTCACTTGGACAGAGACCCAGTCTTCCTCCTCCTCCTCTAGCTACTAAAACCCCTCTGTAACACAATAATGAGACAATAACACAGTGATGGGGAGTATAATGTTGGTGATGATCACTGAGGTAGGGAGTCCAACTAGAGGCCGCCATCCGCCATAAGCCTGTGGCCACTAGAAGTTAAACAAGGGAGAAACTGCCTATTAGCAGTGATACATAATTCATAACCCGGGGAGTAGATGCGCCCCGCGCTAGCTTTCATGAGACATGGAGACGCAGAGAAACCGAGTGTTTGTGTTTTGCTTTTCTGTCGCTGTTTGTAGAGCCAGCTGCTATATTTGTAATAGAAATTGCCCAGTCTGAGAGGGATTGTAGGTTAGAGGAAAACAGCGGAAAAGTGCATATCTGAAGGTCACTGTGTCTGACTGGAAAAAATGTTATTGGAATGAGATGTTCAATAATTAAGGGAATGCTATTTGATAGCTTTTTTAAGAGCGTGATCAGTGAGATTCCAGGCGGTTCCAAGGGTTAGTGATCCCTGGAACATGCCACATGCTGAACTGTGTTTGAGCAAGACACTGAACCCCCAGCTGCTCCCTATGTGTGGCATCAGAGTGTGAATGTTCTTGTGTGAGCGAATGGGTAGAATGGGTGTCACTGTGTCTGGAAAGTGCTTTGAGTACCAATAGATAGAAAAGCTCCATATAAAACCATCCAATATTTCTAGATTAACATTGGAAAGAATAAATTAGTGTGTGTGAAAATGTAACTTGTACTGAACCCTCATCTTTACAAAGCTTCTAACTATGTTTGTCCCTATCTCACTGCTCCTTGAATTAATACATTTATGTCTTCTTGCTCTGCCATAATTTATTGGAACCTGACAAGAGAATTAGCAGCATCTGTTTATCCTGTTGTTCAAAAAACAAAATTAATCCCATAATGATCGTGTTTGCCTCACAGAGTTTAAAATTAGATGATCTGTCAGTTACAACTGCATCACACTACCTGCAAAAGAATGTCAGAACAATAGTTTAGCTAACAGAAATATACAGAATAAGTGTCCTGAAGTCAACCTACTGTAACTCTACCTACTCTAATTTTCCCTTACAGTTTCTACACAAATACTGTGTAAGTAGGCCTTCAAAGGGTTGGCAGATATTGTATTTATTCAGTTTTAACAAAGCAGTTTTTACCATTCCTTCAGTCCTCATGCTAATCTAGAAATGTTTAGCCTAGATTGCAAATCTGTATTTAACACACAGACATAAGTGCAGTATCATTTTTTCCCCAAACAGCAGGAGAGACTGAATGTGTGAGAAGTTTGACTCAAGTTATTACTCTGCTGAAGGAAACTCTGTGACGCTAAGCTAGAGGCTGTCGTAGACCACACACAGACACAACGGCTGCACCCATCTTTATAAATGACCGGTAAACGTCCTCAACACTGTGTCAGGACCTTGTATCTGTGGTCTTGTGCTGTGGTCTCTGACCTCTGACCCTATAACTATTCCCCACCCAGCTTTTGTGTTGCTACAGTTGGTACCCTGTCGCTTTGGCGTCAGACAACTGCTTCAGTTGCTCATTTGATACTTTAATCTCGGGATCTGTTTCACACATAAGGCCACGGATGGTGCAAGAATATAAGTCACCCTTTCAAACCTCACTCTGTATTACAGGCCATATGCTACTCAAGTGATGTCAACCCTTTAATTATTAAGGGGTTGACCAACTCTTGTACTATTATTAGGGTTCAAGCAGCGAAGCTGCGTAGAAGCCCTATTGTGATTCTATGTTTTCTTATTATTATTATTATTATTATTATTATTATTATTCCTAATTCTTCCGCCATGGGCGTCTATGGCAGCCCATAGAACCGTACGGTAAAAAGTTGTAACAATTGGGCACAATGCTTAAGGCCAGTCTCAATATTACTTTGACTGGGTTGCATGTAAGCGCTAAGTACGGTCTAGCGCCACCAACGGGTCAAAGTTCGAAGTACATTTGTGCATGTAACTTTTGAACCGTGCGTCCGATTTTTGAAAACAAGGTATCGTTGGAATCCTTGGATCATGACGATTGCAACGCACCCTATGACGTCATAATGCATCGGATAGATTTTTCGCAATTCACGATTTTGTTCAAAAACGAAACTAATTTTCAGCAGTCACAAATGTTGTCCGATTCTCACGGGAATTGCCACAGACTGTCTTCTGACCAATGCGCACAAAAGTTACTATCAGGCGTCCGCAGATTCGAAACCGTTTGGCCGCTACAGCCAATCAAACGTGGCGGCGAAGGCGGCGCTCATATCTCTGCAACGATTTGGTGCACTGTAACCAAATGTGGTAGCGTTGACACTATCAGCACTATTGCAAATGAACTGCTTGAACCCTTCATTGCTGCTTGCAGCTATATTTTGTAATGGTTTTTTATCATAAATGTCCAGTTTTAGCCACTAAACACCACCATCCGTCTTCTTTATACAAACCGAAGTCTAACAGAACATGTCAAGAAAAGCAACCCATTTTCTCTTGACTGGCTATCCACCAAAGACTCTGGGTTTTGGAATAAGGGAGAATTATTCTACCAGGGACCTAATGAAGCCACAGAAAGTCAACGTCAAATGCTATGCTATGCTACGCACTTTTAAACCAAGGAGAAATGATGATCTGTGCTGGCAGGTTGTAATAACTGCATTTGAACATGGTTGCACTATCCATTCCCAGACAATGAAAGAGTGGAATGTATCTATTAAGAGCTGGGGGACCCTCCTCTGTGAAATACCCAGGAGTGATGGGGGAGAAAGCAATCCCACAGAGACCCACTGGGACACCCAAGAGATCCCAGGTTACAAAGGTCTCATTTTACAACTCCTCTGTCCTCGTGCAGGGTTACACAAAGCCCAAAATACCACAAAATACAATAGTAAGTGTTTAAATCATTACAATAACAGTTTTATAGCTTTTTAGTGATCAATGGAGCACACTGGTAGTATGGCACCTATTGGGCTTGCCTGTTACCCTTTATGAGAAACTAGACAAGATTACTGCACATGATAAAGTAGTTATGAACTCCACAAATATATATACTTTAAAAGAAATTCATGTTTAAAATACATGAAATACAATAGATCTCAATACAATAAATTAAAGGTGATGGCAATTGAAATTGTCAGGGAGGACAAAAAGGATAAAATATGATAAATATAGATCCACAAGATTAAAATCTTCTGCTGATCCAGCTGCCTGTACCCAAGAGAAAAAAGCTGATAAGTCGCTGGTGACTGAATGAATTAGAATTTTTGAAGTGTCTCTGCAGGTTAAAAGTGTGTAGCTCATCATAAGGGGTCAGTATGCTTGCTACTTTCTAATAATCTGCAACAGGCCATCTATGCAGAGAAGAGAAATTAAAAACACAGACTACAATCAGACAAGTACCTCTCAAGCATCTCCTGGCCTTTAGCAGCATGAATTAAAGCACTTTGATGTTTGTTTCCCAAAGTTGTACCAACCAAGGAGATGGAAAAAGTCCTCATCTCATGTCATATTTACTGTACAGTCTGTCAACTGAGAAGAATTTCCCTCTCCCAGAGGTAAATGCAGTGAAGTGTGAAGATTTTTCTGCTGGCCTAAATATAGTGTCTCCCTGGAATAATCCTGAACGTTGAAGGCAGGTCTTGCACACCGGTGCAGTCAGATCTTGCTGGAGAAATCACGCAATGTGGGAAAATGAACAATTTTACTGTGTAGGATGAGCATTTACCAGCCAGTTAGACTCACCCTTATTATTATTTCAGTCTGACGTTGAGCCACTTGTTATGCCTGACTGCACTAGGATTTATTTCACATTGCTAATAGGTGATTTTCCTTCACAGTACTTTGATATGAACCAGGGCACCATGTACCTTGAAAGGGCTTCATTATGTTCTTATTGTGGCTGCGGCATCATGTTGTTTGGGCATTATCTTTAGAAGACAGTGGATGCTTTAAACCTCTCATTTCCTGCACGCCTCATTTCCATGTGGAACAGCCCACGCCATAGTTTTTTGAAGTAGTACGTAACAGCATGGATGCCTCCCAAGACTTGGTCCTTATCTCTTCTATTTTAAGCCCGGCTGACGAGCCCTTATAGAACAGTATGGCAGATCCCACCCGTTGTCTCCTCGCTGAACCCCAGCTCATATTTAACATCACACAGGTAGAGACAGACACACAGACACTGTCAGACTGCACTGCTTTGTAGATTAACATGTCGGAGAGTTCAGAGCATTTCTGCAAGCCTATAAAGCACTAAGCTACGGTTATATAGCTTATGGTTTAAATATGATGCGATTTGTGCCACAAACCATAACAGAAGCATAAGCTGCAGGATTCCATCTGACAACAAGGATCCAGGGCTGATATTTTACTATCAGGAGCAAGCTGCATCATTGCATGAACAGTTTAAATTGCCAGAGTCTTGCTTCCTCAGCATTCTAACACAGAGCTCACACACACAACAAGTCCCTCTTTTCTGTGGTGTCTCACACCATGAGAAACCAGTCAAAACACAAGAGAAAGAAGGACACACCTTCAACAGTACACAAAACGTAGACAGTGATAACTCAAATTCTGATCTCATTGGAGAAATTTGACCTGGATATATGACATATAATATATGAACATACTATAAATGCGGCACAGCTAATCTTTAACGTACACTGAAGCAGCACGGATGTGATGTAGGCCTTCATAATAAAAGGTTACTCATTTAGAATGTAAGTTCATAAATGTGTATGTTTCAATTTTTACTTTGGAGCAAGATGAATAATTGCACGATGATAGATGTATGTAGCTCCAAGACCACTTCCAATGTGAATAAGAGGGTTGATGACATTGAGCTGGAAAGCTGACATGTTTAGACTATTTCTATTTTCTTTTTTTTTTTTTTTTAAATCATTAATTGTTAGAGCAGATTTATATAGACTGACATACAAGCTTATGGTAAAAATACTTGTTCAACATGACATTGAACAGGAACAGGACATTGTGTCTAAAGATGGCACCGTTCAGTGTTGCTTCCTGGGCTCATATTGCATAAGACCCCCGTGAGCATCCTGCTTTTACAGGTGAACTGATCAAAAGCAAGTGCATCCAAAAATGCTGCTGATCAAGCTGGCTGCTCACATGACGGAGCTCCACTAGATATTAAATTTCTCATATCAACAGCAGTGATGGATGCATTGTCACTGTAAGCCTCACCTGGAGACTATGAAACTGCCCTGTGAGACTATGACCTATGAATGTCTTGAATGGCTAAACAGACCTTTAGGCCAGATTTACACTTCTGTGTCAGATCTGTGCAGAACATCTGCAACTGTGTACGCCGCAGCCTGTTCCGTAATTAAATCACTGTAACACAAGGCAGTGGCGAGAATCCCGAACCACCGTGTCGACTCTTACTTCAAACACTCATGTCTGGAAATGACTGGAACAGCTCCTGATGGAGTTGGAGCTGGTAAATTTTACCGTAATCAACACGACACAGAGAAGACAAACATAAGACAGAGCAGAGGGTTTGTACAGCCACTGAATCGACTGAAGAAGAGGGAGTGATTTTTTTTACAGACGTGGACAAAGGGTAGCATCCAAGGCGAGCCCAGAGTAGTGCCACTGATTCACCTGAAAACTTTTCTCATTTTATACCTAATAGTTTTATTCATATAGAATTTTTGCTTTTGTCGTGGAAATGTTTAAATGCTGCTGTTTCTTTTTATTTCTGCTTTGTGTTTATTTAAATTGTGCACTGCACATGTTCATGGTCCATTTTTCTGTACTTCTTCAGTTACATTCACAGAGCCTTCAGGGCGCTCATGGTTCATGCTACAACAATATTAAGAATCACACAATAAAGTGAAGCTTCCTTCAACATAGACTGTTGACGTGGACATGGGAGGACATCTTCACAGACAGAGGCTATATTTAAGACTAGAGAGCTCCCCGTCCATTCAAGTCCAGCATCTCTTTATGGTCGCTTTACCACAGTCTGTCTGGGCAAAAGGGTTCAGGCCTGTGTCTTTTCCTCTTTTGTCTGCTCTCCTGGGGGACATGAATAGGAGGTTGGGGCCCGAACAAAAGGCAGATCATGGGTCTATTGGGGGGGACAAATGAGCTTAGTTTGGGTAATGGCAGCCAAAAGGAAAGGGAGGTCTGGCGAAGTATTGAGGCTCACCTAGAACCGGAACGGGAGGGGAGATGAGTTCTCCAGGATGAACAGCTGAGATTCTCCTTCCCACACCACACATGCTCCGTCACCATTTGACAACAACAGGACACGTACTGTCTACAGACGGAGGAAGGGAGCGATTCGGTGAAAGACAGAGGAGAGAAAGACCAGCTGATTGCATGTTTCTCCATGGCAACTCTTAGCCCCGATCAGAGATGTAGCCCTCGTTAAAAGGAGGGCGAACTATGACCTGGTGCTGGTGATCATCATGACACTTAAAGCACACATATATCCTTGCACTCGCCTCAGAAATATGTGACCAAAGAGGTTAAATCACTGCAACAAAAAACACAATGGGAAGCTAAACTTGTGCTGCTTCAGTCTTCATTAAGGCCTTTAAGTGTCTTATATGCTATTTTTCTTCTTATGCCAATTAAATGATCCAAATTTTAACCCAGCCCATATGCCACCATATATGTTTTAACTGCAACAACTTGTGAGCAACAGCAAGACTGCCTTTTCCCCCGGGATCAAGATAAGACCTTTTTGTTCAAAGGAGATGCAGTAGAGATTTCTCTAAATGTCACCTTATCACAAATGCCATTTGAATTCGACCCTTCCGTCCGCCTCGCAGCTTCATACTTTCATTTTTCCTTATACCTTTTTTTTTGTTTTTTGTAGAATGTATTTCTTTGTGCACACCCCTGCAACCCCACACGCGCACACTCCTCACCAACCCCGTGTCATTCCCCTCCAACTCCCTCGTGGTTTTTCCCTGCCTGCTGCTGCTGCTCGCTCATAAGCCCTTCTCCCGTGTCACTAATCCTGCAGACAGCAACACTGAGAGCAAGTATCCTGCAGACAGCCCCCTGTAGGAGCAGGATATTGGTTGTTTAAAGCAGAAAAAAAAAGAACTTAATGTGGTCCGTCTGATACAATATGGAGTATGTTACATTACTTTTCTCATAGCACATGATATTTCATATACGCTATGCCATATACCATGCATGTTATTTGGTAAACTTCTGGTGGTTAAGGAAAAAAATAACGTGGCATTAAAAACCAGCACAACCTCTTGCAGCATGCCTACACAGAACACAATCGCCATCTTGAAAGCTTCTGACTTCCAGATAAATCAAAAATCAGCAGTTGTCCAAGCTGTTTCAACGTCACATACTGTATCTGGACAGAGGTGTGCTGGTGTGCTCTGTTGTCAGCTAATATTTTTTAACATTGCCACCATTAGAGAATTACCCTTAAGATGAAAATGTTTGCTAGACGTTTTGTTTACCAGCAGTCCAAAATCCTTCCCTGTGTCATAAGTTTTTGCTGGTCTTAATTGATACTCCTACTCTTCAGACTCCTATTCAAAAGAGCTTGTCTTAAATTGTGATCTCTAATGCCGCTGATGTGACTGATGACCGACAAGGACCTTTGAGTACAAGGCCAGCAGACAGGCTGACGGGTGAAGCGACAGGAGATGAGCTGCTGAATAATGGCCCCCTGTCAAAGCCCTTTCCTTAGCTTTAGAAGAGTTAGCCCAACACATGGCAGAGCGGCCCAGGCTCCCGTGATTGATGCACATCGCGGGGCCGGGCTCTGATAGGCTGTTGGTGGTCCCTGAATGTGAATAAAATGCAGCTCTTGTTTCAGTCATGTCACAGTTCCACAGCAGCCTGCGCTATCTTCATCTGCTATAGTGAAAAGGACGTTTAAGAAATGGCATGTTTTGCAAATCTCTTTAAGCTCTGTGGGGATACGTGTTAGAGAAACTGTGGTGCAATGAATTTTAATGAGGCCTATTCTCTTAATAATACTTTGAAAGAGGTGTTTTTAATGAAAAACTGAGGCAGTTATCTCTGTTTATATTATATACCCAGCAGCGGAGCTAAAGGCAGAAACACTATGAAGAAGGTTCATGTTTTATTCTCCACATGCATTTATTCTTTCTGCCTCCCTCACTTTTTTATTTCATACCTTTCATAATCTTTTCTCTCTATGCAAGAAGTAAAAAAAAAACAGCATGAGCCACTTTCTATAGGATTTCAAAGAGAGACATTATTTTACACTATCTTGAATAAATCACCTACGAGCCACAGAGGGCAGCTTGCGCCTCTGGAGAAAACAGCCGTCCATCATAACAGTGCAGCAGCTGTGATGGATGGAGGTGAGAGGTGAGGGCAGGCAGGTCAGCGCTGAGCAGAAGGTCCACTGGACAATAGAGCGGAGAGTACGGTCTGAAGAGGCAGCTTTGGAAAATAAATAAACAACACGAAGCAGATGTGAAGAGGATCGAGAGCCGCTCTACGTCCATTATATTTTCTCAATCAGCTTCAAGGATGAGTCATTAGGAGGCTATTCTATGTGTCAGTATTGAGCGCCATGGGAAAGACGTCACAGTGGTGCCTGCTAAATGCTGGTAATTATCCTCTCGTGATGCTTCATTCTTGCTCTGAATTGCACATTCTGCAGTCTTTGTCCGCTAAATCTAAGTAAGGCGTAGTAAAACAACACAATGACTTGATCATGACAAAAAAAATGTAAAATCTTCATTTGCTAATATTGCATCAATAACATAATCTTTTGTCTTCCTCCAACAATGCGTTTGTTGTGAAAGTTGTATTTCTCCTATGCTTTTTGAAGATGAAACATTTTCCTGTTGTGTGCAGACAACATGCCTGTTGGAGAAGTACCTGAACTTTGATAAAAACAGATGTTTCCTCCTCACTAAATCAGGTAACACTGTCATTTCCAAACTGGCTGTTTAGACTCTCTATGTTGCGCTAACCTGGCCTTAGCATGCTGAGAGCAGAAACGTCTTCGGGAGGCTATAGATAAGTGAGTTAGTATAATAATACTCATGTTTAAAGTCAGAGACGGCCCTCTCTCCTGACCTCTTCACCTCCTCCATGTCATCACCAGCATACCTTCTGCCTCCAGTCAGTAACAGAAAGCCTCTGACCCTGGAATGGCGTCCGGTGTGTTTGGGGTCACAGTTCAATATCAACAAAAAGTCTAATATCATGATTCAGAAACCAGAATCTGATTTGTTCTGATGGAGCGTCCCTTGATCCCATGATTTGGGCTTGTGCTCGGGATGCTACTGTAATGCTTGTTTGCAGGACAAGGTCAAGGTATCTCCGTCCAGCAGCAGCTGTTATCTGGCATGGTGTCACAACCTTTGCAGATACTGAGGCTTGTGCAGAAACAGACTGTTCTGTATCTCTTAATGATGCTGATTTAAAGCTCACACAACAGATACGCAGTTAAAGTCTGCATATTATCATTATCTCTCTTCAGGACTTCCCCTCAAAAACCCTGGTTCACAATGTTTCTACTCAAAATAAAAGTAGTTGAGCACACATTCCACACCGCCTCTGGCTTTGTCGGAGAAAAGATTACTGCTACTTATGAGCGTCTGACTGGGATAGGACCAGAATGGATTGATGTGTGTCTGCAAACTTAGATACAATTTACCGATTCTTCAGCTGCCTTCAGTACCTTTACAGTTTTTCTTTATTCCTTCTTTTAAAGTAGGAAGTTTTCAGTAGTTTATGTTTTCTCTTTCTCTTTCTTAATGTTTTCAATGCAATATGTAGAGCTCTTTAAATTTTATTTGTGCTCCACAAACTACTTAAACGACTTGTTAAATTGCAACATTTTTGCTAATTACAATCTGTGTCCTAATGTTCAATGTGTTTTTGAAAATGTTGCCCTGGTGATGCACTGTAGGAGTGTAAAACGCTCTCTTTTCCCTCTCAGCTCGTGGGCAAGTTCATCTGTAAAACAGAAACGCTGTTAATGATTCATCAGGGATGGAGTGATGGAGGTGCAGAATCAGCGCGGGAAGGATGGAGGAAAATGGGGACTACTAAGTGTTTATTAATGATAAACTAGCTTCAGAGACTCCGGAGAGCACGGGTGATCTCCTGAGGTGTCGAGTCTGCTCTATTTATTCTCACAACCTGTCAGCCATTTGAAACAAAGAGAAAATATATCTGGAGCCCCGCTGCGCTCGTTTATGGAGCCTCGCAAATGTCTTGCAAACATGAATTACATCCAAATTTACCCCAGAGCTTCTCTTTAATGATGGCAGGTCTGCTTGGATTCTAATGGTTGAAAAATGCGGATGGAAACACAGAATGAAGAAGTGGAAGAGTGCAGGCTTTCAGTTATAATGGTGGGGTTACTGGTAACAGAAATACTCTGTGTGCTCAGAGAACGTGGCTCTGTGGTCAAGGAAATAACAAAATCATCCAAATGTTCCCAGTGGACTCAACAGCAGCATTATGCCCAGCAGTGGTCCCAAGCTCCAGCCAGAAAAGCAAAGTAGCAGTGATTTCCGCTCCCACCAGGTAATTCATAACATTACGAGCATAAATCAGTCCTTGATTGCATGGCTACAATGGAAGGCTGCAGGAGAATGAGTCCTGGGGACAAAGATTGACATTAACTGATGACACTGACTTTTGTGTTTTTATGTTTATATGACCGCATGTGGACACAAGAGTAATTTCTGTTGTCTCTAAAGTGCAAAGCAGAAGTTACACAACTTTGTTATAGCAATGCTAAAAGCTTAAGTGGACTGTTGGGTGGGGGATGGTTGGGTGAACATAGTCATAGTGTGCAGTTTTCTTACAGGAGACACTGTCAAAATAGACACCTTGGCCACTTAGGAGCCAGTTGAACAAGCTACTGACATATAATATGGATATGGATAAAGTTACCTATTTGCGCACGAGAGCCTTGATGATGGAAAGATGGACCGTCTAGTTTCAAGCTCAAAATTCAATTCCTATCCAGTCCTTATTATTTGGAACAAAAACACTGACTGATTAAATTTCATAAATATGGAAAACCTTATTTTACTACTACATCTGAAAACTGACCTGACAACTTTAAACTCCTTTAACAGCCCAAAAAGGCAACTGAAAATGTAGTTCTTATGCAAAAAAAAAAGAAAAAAAAAAAAAAGTAAAAGCTGAAAACAAGGGCAAAAGGACAAAGTGTCACCCACATTCACACCTTGAGACCGGAGACTCTGGCTGATAACGGGCTGTTAGAGTAACATTCATTGGGAAAAAAGACGGGATCAAAGAGTTTTCTCCAACTACAAGTATCTGGTTGTCAACAGACTCTAGTCGTGTGAGTTTCTGATTAGCGACACCCTCAGATGTTCCTAATAAAACCCTAACTGCCCACCAGTCTTTTAGAACTGAGGAATCCACATGGATGGAAACTCTTCAAAATGCTGTAAAGGTCCAGTTGCTCTTTTTTAACTCTGCTCTTTTGACACAGAACAGCCCTCAAACTTTGCATGATGTCTTTTACAGTGCTGTTATCTCATGAGAATGTTCCTCATATTCCTCCACGGGGGCGATTGGGTGACACACCACCGAAGGAAGAACTCCATTGTAAACTACTTCACTGTTAGCACTAGTGCTGCACTTGCTTACCTTCCCTAATATTGTATCCAAAATGTGTGTTGTCTTTTTCCTCACAGCTCGCCCTTCTCTGACCTGCGGCCACACTGCACATCTGTGCGCCATCAGGGCTGCCAGGCTGCAGTGCAGTGAATGCAGCATGGAAGGAACTGAGAGAGGAGCTCAAGGCTTCTGTGCTGCCCATCAAGGTAATAATCACACAGTGCTGAGACGGAGCGAGAAGAGTGGGAATATAATGGCTCTCCACGTGTCTCCGCTCTGAGCGCTGATCAGTCTCAACCATGTCTTCTTTTCTTCTTTACTTGCGGTCAATACTTTTTGACCATTTAGAGTTTTACATATGTTTTGTTTTTTGTTTTTTTTGCGGGTGCTAAGTTTTCTATACATTCCTCAGCTCCTTGTGTGCATGTGTAGACATCTGTGTGAGCACTTCTGTGTTGCTTACACAAGAGGCAAAGCTATAGCCTCAGTACCGGCAGCCTATAATTACACAGGCAGCTTCAGTGTGAGAGCAGAGTGCCTGCTGGGTAATTGCCAGTAAGAGCACCAGACGAAGTATGGCTCCTTTACGTCCAGCACTTATTCAAATGGATCAACTAGAGCCATTTGAAGAAGAAGAAAAAAAAAATCATGTGAGGTTGATTGCAGAAGGAAAAAATGAAAACAAGTCACCTTTATAAATACTTAATAAATGAATACTTTGTAAACTAAAAAGGCTATAATTGACTGCATTGTCATGACAACATCCAATGATGGCGCTGGATTGAGTACTTTAATCGTTATTTCTGTAGCACAGCTTAACAGAACAAAATGTGCATAAAGCAAAGTTAACAAAAACAATAAAACTTAATTATATTAAAATCTTACACCCAAGAAAGAATAAAAAGTACATTTTAAGTATTTTAAAGGAGATTGCAGGGTCAGCTTACCTGATTTCCTCGACCAGATCATCCTACAGCTGTGGGGCCCTGACTTGAAACAAACAGCAATCCTGTCCACAGGTATGTGCTGACCTGTGTGGTGCTAAAAGGTCAGTAAAAGCTCCAGGAGCATGGCCATGAAGAGCTTTAAAAACAATCAATGAGATCTTAAAATCAATTTCGGGGCCATTGAAGGCTTCCTGAAACCCGAGTGATGTGATCCCTTTTCCTGGTTCTCCTTAAAAGCCGGGCAGCTAAAATTTGTATCATCAGAAGTTGTTACTACTATACAAATGACACAAACGTTGAAGATAAATAATCTAACAGCATGTAAAAGTAAGTTTAGATCTGAACAAACTGTCCAACTGTCTTTGTTTCATTTTTTTTATTTTTTTTATTTCCCCCAACCATAATCTGGATGACTAAGAATCCTCACAGACATTTAGAACTGAAGATGCCTAGTTGTCTAGTTGAGTTGACCTTGATGACTAAGAATCCTTTACAGTAAAATGAAGATGAAAAGTGACTTCAAATGAGGTCTGACTTTGTATAACAGATATCCTGACCAAGCAACACAAATCAGTCTACACAGGACGTTTGGTGTGGAATCTTCAAAGTATGCTGGACATTTGATTACAGCACAGGCGGGTACACACAAACACATACACAAGCCATTATAGTCTGACACATCCCTGAAGATCCCCAGCAACTACCGGAGGGTTTCAGCTGACAATTTAGTGCAAGCGGCAAATGCTTTCTCAAACACACAACCAGCTCGCTGTGACAAATGTGAGTGGCTATCAGAGCAGAGCTTGTCGTGGAGCAACAGCGCGGCCATCTGTAACATGTTTCTGAGGCGGGAGTTTATCAAGGAAGATGTCATCTCAGCTGATGTAGAGCACCCAACTGAAATGCGTTTGTGTTGGCTCAGCGTCCTCTGATGCTCATATGTTGTCTCGCAAATACCTCTCTAATCCCCAAAGATGCAATATACAACAGAAGGGAAATGTAAATTTGGGTAATGTATCTCTGCAGCCTATGGGCTACATGCAAGTCATCGCAAACGCATCCTACTAAATAATACAATGTTCCTTCATTCATTTCATTTAATTTCATTTTCAACCTCTCAGTCTCAACTTCCTGCTTGCTGCTTCTTGTAGCTCTCCCTCTCCTTCTTTCACTATCCTTGTTTGGTCCTCACTGAAGCATTTTCATTCATGTTTCATTTAGTTTATTTAGGAATGTCAATGGCTGGGCATTGCATGGTCGCCACCTACGCAAGTCACCTCTAAAGCAGTTCATAAATGTGCCTTTGAACATAATCCATGCAATTAGGTCACACCTTAACATTATTAGGATAACAACTGAGGTGTACAAAGTCCATAATCCAGGACACAAGGACTGCCAGCCCTGTGACTGAGCCACAGCCGCCCACTCATGACCACTTAAAATGTCCAAAACTTTCAGAGTTCCTCATCTGATTCAGATGCATATAAAATAATATACAGCCTGTTCTTCTAAGTAAAATTTCCATTTGCCCTGAAACCTTCTAAAAACTTGAAAATGGAGAAATCTGCAAGCAAATAAAGCACAAACTCAGCTATAAAAAGAATCATGAAAATGAAGTACACCACTGGCTCCTCGCAGTGATGTATGGTCTATATTCCTGTGTGGAAGAATCTACGAGAGCTGTATATAGGGTACGTTCCTCATTTGTGCTAAGACATGACCAGTTTACTGGTTTTTGTTCTGAGTTACAAGCTGAATCCGGAGAGCTTCGAGCGCAATAAAACACCAGGCAGTGACCTCGATACTCTGACCCTGGACCATTTCACCAACCCAGCAAAAAACTGGGTGTACATCAGAAACCTCAGCTTGTGTTGCAGTAAATCGTCCGCCATTGCTGTGCCCCAGAAAGGCAGGGAGGTCAGTGAAAGAACTACACAGGTTTGGGCAAGGCTTTGTGAGGATGAAGGAGATCCGGTTCAGCACTTATATGAGGGATTTATGAGACACACGGCTCGTCTCAGCTTTCACCAGCCCTCGTGTTTGTTCAGCACTAAAGCCCAGCTGCAGAATTCAGTGACCCACCTGGCTCCTCTCACATGCTAAATCCAGAAGGTCCACAGTGATCCATTACTGTATACAGCAGAAACACACACATAGTCCCTTACCTTCGCACATACACTCCACACTCTATAAAACACTCTGGGACAAGCATGTAAACATATGTGCTGTAAATAATTTTGGCTTTGACTAGACTTGCTTCTCCCATAACACACTGTGTCAAACCGTCAATCACTACAGCAAGCACTAAGACTGTGGACACGGCTTGAGAAACAGACTGCAGGAGCAGAACTGGTATAGTGTGAAACCAGTTGGGATTTGTCCAAACATATTTTCAGGGGTTCAGTTTGGCAAACCGAGTCTTCGATGGGCTTTGGAGCCCCAGTGGGCCTCAGCAACAGTTGAAAGCATAAACTCCAGCGAACTTCTGCAAAGTCCCTGCAGAGGGAAAACAGAACTTTCCCCTCAACTTTAGCACATTAAAGATAGCACAGTACTGTGTGCTGATATTTGCTTTCCAAACTGATGCCCTTAGATGACCAAGCCTGTGCTGAAATTATCGTTTAATATTCATGCATTTATATGTGTGTGCTGGGAGGCATGCGCTAGGACAAGTCTGCAAATTTCAAATGTAGAGAAACGTCTTTTGCCTTTTCATTGCCAAGAGCCAAGGAGGGTTGGGTATCACTGCAGTTCCTGTTGGTTGACTGACAAGCGCTGCCACTTCTGTAATCTTGCATGGATGACTGGCACGACCTGAGAAGTCAGATAGAATAAGGCCTTTACTTTGACATGCTAGCAGAGTCCTGTGAATGAAAGGACAGAGACCAGCGGTTTCCTTGCTGTGATTTCCCCTTCTACTTTACACAACTATGCGAGTCCCTGACAGGGAGTAACACAAAGAGCTCAGTGTGTGAACATCTAGGTGGAGAAAAGAGAGACAGGGTTGATCTCTGCGTATGCAGTAGCTCGGCGTCAAACCCAAACACAGAGACTCCACACACGAGGACACATGACTGAACAGATGGTGAAAAGACTTAACACTCCACAATACACTCTCAGCAATTACCTCTTTTTTGGGTGGGGAGGGGGGATTTGGAGATTTTTATCATGTTGCAGCGTTGGATTTCAGTGTTGTTGGATTTAGGGAACACATGTGATGATTAGTTGCATTTGAGGATTACGCAGCTACCAGAGTTCCGACCCTGTACAACCTTCAAATCTCTCCCAAAAAAATGAAAATAAATCTGACGTAAAACAAGTACATGTAGAGATAGCAGCAGGACTTGGGTAAAGCCAACACGTTTGAAATAAGTGCTTCAGTCTCAGTGGAATTAGGAGGGAAGAGATCAGTTAAACCTGTACACATTAAAAGACGACCTGAATGACAAAAGTCAAATATGGATTAAAACTGCAACAGAGTTGCTGCAAACCTGTGCAGTTTTTTATTCCATCTAAAGGGGAAGACTTAAAGGGAATATATTCCTATATCAAATCAAATGACCAAGGAAATGCAGCTCCTCAGAGACTCTATGTAGCATTTCACAAGTCTGATTCAGAGTGCAGGCATATTTATGTCTGAGGGTTCCCATCCCACTATGAGTCACACAGAGCAAACAGATCTATGTAATAATATAAAGTGATGAGAAGTACAGATTTACATTTGAAATCATCTGGGTATAAACGTCTACTCTCAGACGGCAGTGATTCCAGATTGGTCTCTTCTGGTCTGTTTCCCCATCATGTGAGTGGGATCTTCACTGAAATTGCTGAGAGCAGCCAGTCGTAGCGTGATTGAGGGTCTCTTCAACCGAGTGAAGGGCTTTTTTCTGGGGGACTGATCCTCCATGATGACATGTCAACCTAAGCCCAGATGAATCACCCAGCGGCTCCTCAGTGTTCTGTGTCAAATAGACTTGCTCATCTCTTCAGGACTTCCACTATCAAACAATTCTCCTCCGCAGTGGAAACATTTACAATAGGTATCAATCCAGAGAAAATGAAATACCATCTTCCATTGTGAGAATCTTCCACTTTTTCACATGCCTACTCATCCTTTCTTTGCCACACTGAGGAGATGGGAGTGCAATTTCACTCCTTTCTCTCGGACACATTTATACCAGAGGAAGCCTCTCTGGGCTGGCACATGACTGTAATATACCACCTGTCTGGACTCATTTACAGACATAAAAACTTACTGGACCCCTAAAGGCATTATTTTATTAGTGCTGCTCCAATCATTTAGCCAGTTGAAAGCAAATAAACAGCCTGTGACTGCATTTTATATGACAGCTGGGATAGACTCCAGCCCTCCGGCAACCCTTCACAGGACAAGCGCTTATAGAAAATGAATGAATGAATTAATGCATTTTAGATTTGTTTGGGGTTTGGTGTGAATGTAGTGAAGCATGTGGTGTATTACTTCTGAGCATTTTTCAGAGGCAGCGTACACCAGCATACAGTACATGTCAAATGAAGATGTAACTTTCAGCTAATTCAAGGACAAGTGGAAGAAATTAAGGTGTTATTAAGATATAATATATGTAGCTGTTCATAAATTATTCAGATCCCTTCATTTTGTTTTCACTTTTTTCCCCAAAAAAATATTTTATGCGTTTGACTCAGAAGAAGCTGAAGTGCAAACGTGTAAATAATGTACATCACCGTGTACATGAAGTATGTGACTGTCACACAATCCATCTGTGGAGTAGTCAGATCCCACAGATCCCATCTCATTAATGCGTGACACTTGTTTTCCACATTGCTTTCACAGTTTTTAATAATGCTTATTTTTGAATGCACCACAGTGAAATTCTATTTTCTTTCTATTTTATGTTACGTTGAAGGTAGAAATCTCACATATTTCAAAACTTGCATGGCTGCACAGTTACATACTGCAGGTGTTTTCTGAATTTGGAGGGCAGGTCAACACCCTGTGCTGTTCTTCATGTTTTCTGGTTTGTTCTCAGACTCTCTATGTGTGTGTGCCTGTGTCAGGCTGCATCCGAAACTTTATAGTGAAATATGTGACAAAAGTCGGTAAAACCTGCTTTACATCATTCATAACAGGATTTATGTGTAATATTTTGCAACTCCTCATCGTTAGTGCTGGTGGTACTGCACTTCTAAATCATAGGCTTACACTATAACTGTCTTCTTAATTGCTACTCCATCACTGAGTGCAGATGCATTAAGGAGAAATGATCACTAACAGCACATTCTACTGTGTGTCATGTACCAGCAGACTATAAACACCGGATTTAAATTAGGTTTTAAGAGGTCTGTGTGACAGATGCTGTAAATTACAATCACAGCAACGACCTGATGTTACACTGCAGGTATGTAAAGACACAGAGAAAGTCATGCGTTTATTATTTTACACGACCACAAAGATATAAACATGTGGCCGCTTCGCTTTGTGCCGAAGAATGAAGCTGGATTCTAATAGCTTCTCTCCGCACGCCCAAGTTCAACTTAATGATGACATCAGAAGATTTAGAGGCAGACTTACGTTTGCGACTTTCTGAGGAGAGTCATGCAGCTGCAGAACAGACACATCTGCATGTAGTCCAATGAGACCGCAGCATTGTTTTTATGGAAGCCACTCACTGAGTTTAGTCATACTGTTTTAAATTCACAGCGTGTCTGAGCTGGAAGTCTAAATCTTATTCTAAGACCTAACCAATTAAAAGCAGCCCCAAAGGATAATGATCTCATCAGTACGGTTTGCCAGCACCTAGTAGCCGTCATGACTGCTCTGTTCGTAAACCCTATTTGGCCTTTGGAGCAGACCAGACACTGATCTTGGGTTGCAACGCGTCCCCCAACATTAGAGCCGAGGGCAGTACGACAGCGGGTGGAGTGACACCAAGCAGCAGGCAACCAGGTCACTCCAACCCACTGGGCCACTGGCATGGCAGTGTACCGTCTGACCTTCAGCACATCATCACTTGGCCATTAACCAGTCGAGCGGGGAGGAGAAGGGCAGTGTTTTAACAGCCACTTAGTGAGAGTGCTATGTAAACACATTTATCCTTGGATGTATGGAGCGTGGACATGCTTAAATCTTCTCCGCTGGTGGTTTGCTGGTGCTGGTGGTAAAGTGCAACACTTCACAGCAGCACTCGTACAGCACTCAGACTCATCGCTGTCTAATAAATCAGCAGAGGACATACCACGCTGGGGTTTAAGCTCTGAATGTGATCCTCTTGCCTGCTGTCTGGCACATGCCTCTGGATTTGCAGAGGAAAGTAGCGCCCGAAATGGACTCTGCTGAAAAGATATATCTTCTAATGTGAACAGTAAACATATCTGTTGGTAAGTGTGTAGCCCGACTGCCTGGCAGAGCAATAGGAGAGCCATTCTAGAGAGATGGCAGCCTGAATAATGCAGGCGTTTGTTCTGGTTGAATGAAAAGGAGTTGGCAGTGGGGCAGCTCGGCTGGCAGATAATCTGGTGGCACAGTGCCACCCTCTCTCAGAGAGGGGAAGGGGTAAAAAAAAAAAGAGGTCTCAAACTGAATCTGTCTTCACACAACCACTAGACCAGAGGAGGAACTAAGAAATCACACATTCCAGCAGTCTTTAAGTTGCAAAGCTTGCAGTTGATAGGTGAAAAAAACAACTACAAACACATAATTGAGCTCAGAGGAGGTTGCACCTTGGTGTACATACCTGTTACGATCAGACACCAGCCCCCCTGGAGAGGCTGTGCCCATGGAAACAGGAGCCTGAGAAAAGCACTGTGCAAGGTGCTTTTTCCTACCCTTCTTTCCCCTTTTGCTACCATTAATTGGTTGCCAACAGCACTTGACTGTAGCGAGTTGAAGCCTCCCCCTCGGCAGGTCTTTTGCTCAGCCCAGAGAAAAGCCGGAGGCCAGATGAGCGGACGGGTTTTTGCCAGTTCTCAGCGCCAAGCCACCAGGGAACCGCATCGTTTGCATTGATTAGACGGCCGTTATGTGTCATACAAGTCTGGGCTAAGCCTCGGCCTATTCTTTATTTGGAGGAAAGCTCTGCTAGGGGCGTCACGTACAGGAGGAAATTATTTCATCCGTTAGTCTCAGGCCACCGGTGACAAGGTGGGGGAGATCATCAGCTCCCTCCTAACTAGGTCACTGTGTTATTCAAGTCCAGCAGGAGACTGGAAGGAAGAGAAGACTGAATGTTTAAACTCCCCCTCACCCACCGCTGGAGATCTTGTTAAAAGATGCCACAGAATGCTAAGAGGGAAAACAGAACTACCCTAATTTCATTTATAGAATAAATGCAAGACACACAATATTTAGCCCTGCGATAACTCTACAGTTTGTCCTGCAGGTTTATGTATGCAGGCCCGGTATGGCTAGCAGGAATATTCCGCTCTGGCCACCATATAAATCTTTAATCTGCAGAAGTGTTCAAGCTCTTTGTAACTTTATAAGGTTAGTACTCTGTTGACATGCTGTCTGCAAACCGAGGTTCATTTAACAGAAATGGACCCGATGGCGGCCATTATTGAGAGTCTCATCTGGAGACGGGAGCCAAAACGCCAAGTCATCAGTATTAGTGGCCTTACACATGTCAGTCAAGAAGACTTTCCGATTTATTTCTGACTTTTAGATTTATTTCTGTTTATTATGGTCAGGAAATTACACCTCTCCAGAAACAGCGGACTCAACTTTGGACTACCTCAGTCAGCATTTGCAGTTCAAGGTGACGATGGCTCTGAAAAGAAGTGCTGAATTGCCTGAAATAATGTCCCTCTCAAGCTAAACGTTGGGACTCTGTGACTTCGACAGAGATTATCTTACACCACAATGGCTTGAGGTTAAAATAAGAGACTGTGAAAATGTGAGCACCTACACAGCCATTAAACTTTCAGAATGGTTGTGGTAAGAAATGCAGGGGCAGTGTAATGAAAGGTTGTTTGCTACTTTGCCATAGGCCTTCTGTCATTTTTATTTTATTTTTTTACTTCTCAGACACTGTCCATGTTACCTTCAGTGGGATTAAAGACATAGTTTTCCTGACTTAACTTAGTATTCCAAATGTATTCTATGCTGATGGCATTGCTGTGCAACTAAGCGCAAAGGAAAACATCCAAATATAGCACGCATTTTAATAAAAGAACTGCAAAGGAAAACTGAAAATGAACAGTTGCATCCATCCACAGTCTCTAAGTACATTTTAGGAGTTAGTACATCAGGATAACAGCTGGAGTGCTAATCTGTGCTGAAGTGGTGCTTCAGCTTAGGTGCCATCCATTGCTTGCAGATGTGAAGGTGCGACAATGTGGTGTAGCCGTGAAGCACCAGTCAAGTGAAATGTGAAAAATATGTAGATGTAGTAGTGATGAAAAATAATGCAGAAAACATAACAGCTGTTTCATGTGTTACTTTGAGGAGGTTACAGTTTGCGCCACACGGATCTGATGTCTCCAGAGGAGTGGAAGCTTCAGTGACTGTTGAAGCAATCTTGCTTAGATGAGTGCTAAATAAACTAAATTTTTCATTAAAGCTGGAGAGTTGGACTTGCATATGTGTAAATGAACTACATTCAAATCCAAAATCTGACTTTACAGCAGTTTTACTTACGCTATAAACCCAAAAAAAAAACAAGCTCAAACTACTGGACTGGTAAGGTCTCTTGAAGACATTTTAAAGGGAACATCTGCAACGCTCATAGACGTTCCTCTTAAAAACCCAACATCCCATCAGTCTTCTGGAACTTAAGAAGCATCTTGGATGATCTTTAAGAAATGCTACAAGTCCAGTTGCCTTTGTTTCATTTTGTTTTTTTTTGGATAAACCATGACCTGGATGACTGAGAACCTTAACAGGACACACATTAACATTTGCCTAAACTTTTCTTGTTGAAGCTGAAAAAGCTGAGTAACTAAGGGCAGACACAGATGTCTCCTTTCTTCTCTTGTATAGTATTGTAAAAAAAAAAAATGGAGTTAGCTATATAAGTATTACATTTGCCTGGATACATTTGCAGCGTTTCTGGAACATTTTAAACATGATCCTCAGACTTCTACAGCTAGCAGGCATACATTCACTGCCAGAAGGAGAAGCCAAAAGTTCCGCTCGACGCAATATTATTCAAGTTACAGTGTATGATGCATGATGGTACTTAAGTAAATAGCAATTATCTAAAGATGTCTCCTCATGATACATATATTCCACCAGCTGAGCTTCTGGGCTCTCCAATTTACAAGACTCCTGAGTGAGCTCAAAGCTGAACTGATGCATGCCTTTAAGAAGTCATGCGCTATATTCCACAGACTCACTCCAAAAACAATGTAAGCTAATGCTCGTCGCCTCCCAAGGCAGCATCGCAGCCCCCTAGGCCGCCCACCCCCAAAAGCAGAGCCCAGCCTGAAGGCATAGAAAGGTAATGGGGATTGGTAGTGAGGAGGGGGGGGTCTCCAACTGAATAAGCTGTGAGGGGCTATTGCTCTGGGCTTCCTCTGCCTGCAGCATTCTCCCCAGCTTTGTTCTTGCTGTTATCTTTGACGGCAGATAATCCTAAATGTGCTGTGTGGATCACAGCTGCTTCGCCAGGAATCAACCACCGGCTCATCATGCATGTTAAACTCATTACATATTCAAAAGGGAACTAAATCTCCTGCATATCTGTTTGCTGGAGGGCCATGTGCATGTGTGTTTAGATGCGTATGTGTGTGTGTGCATCAGCCTCCTCCTCAAACTAGCTTTGCTCCTGGCATTTTTCACCCCCCATTTAACCTTTCCCTTTCATCCTTCCCCCTTGTTGGTATCCACCGAAAGACTTGAAAACAGCTTGACTCTGAACTTGACTGTGTGGATTCTTTGGTGATGAGCTAAAACAAAGTAGCTGTTGATGCACAGCTACAGGAGAAAATGCGTGAAGGTAGGCAGATGATGTCCGTGTACGTGGGAGTGTAACACAGGGTCAAGGCTCTAACCTCCATGTGTTCCCAAAGGACATGGCAGTACCTTGGAATGAACGGGTCACAGAGTGAGATAACTGATCTTACAGGGGTCAGAGGTCAAATTGACCAGCCTCTGGGGAAACAAACTTTTTTTCCAAAATTTGATAGTGTGCGTTGTTTTAAAGGAATGTCTTTGAGTTACGAATGTAAGTGGAACATTGTCTGGCAAGCAAATGTTTAATTAAAGCTGAGCTAAATTATAAATTCTATCTTATATAATGGAATGACTACAGGTAGAAAACATCATCCATCCACTTATTGTTTTGGTTTTAGTCCCTGTGACACTCAAGTGTATTTTGTGCAGAAATACTTCCACAAATGTTGTCTTATACTCATTGTACATGCCTGTGCAAGATCAAATAATTACTAAATAAACTAGTTGGTGTTGGTAGAGACCGAAACAGAGCAGATGGGAGTTTGAAAATAAAGGACTCAGCTGAGTTGGCAAAAATATATTTTTATGCTTTCATTTCTTTAATGTTGAGAAAATTGATTAAGTTACACATGTTTCCAAGAAAAGAATTAGGTGGTTATTCTAACACATCTTGAATAATGTTTACATAGCTGGATTATGACAAACTGACAAATAGTTTCATGAGAACATGCTAAAGTTTGATTTTGAAGTAATACAATACAGTTATAAAGTGATAACATTTAGAAAAAATATCACAAAGTTGAATGGTCACAAAAAATAATGTGTAAACTATTTTATTAAATCCCTTCAAGATCTATACTGTGTACTGTACGACATGTTATAAGGGTCTCATCTAGTGTTGCAATGAGCATTTGCATAAATATGTCGATATGAAGTGTTGACACATGGAATTGTTTCCATTCATCCTCAATTGCCTCCGACTGAGAGGCATGCTGGGAAATGACACCTGAACTATTACAATGAGTTTGTATGATTGTTAGTTGGTGGTCAGTGCGTGGGTGTCAATTGTGTCCTTGTGTGGTGTTCATACAAAAAGGTGTTTAGGCCTAGTATGGCAGCCCTGCTTTCCAATGCCTTTACACATTTTAGTTTCTTCACATACAGACACATAAAACTAAACCACGTAGCTTTCCAGTAATGCTGCTCTCTAAGTAGGATTAAAAAACCTTTTGTGAGTAAATAATACAGTTGCATTTTCAATTCAGCACAAGTCGTCAAATTTAAATCCTCCTTAACAGTTCATTCTAATTAATGGCAGAATACGGTAGAGGGATCTACCGTAAACTAATAGGATCCCCATTGAATAAATCTTGAAATTTATAATGAATAGTAGCATTAGATAAAAGTTCAAGTTTTAAATAGTTTCTCCTTTCATAGAATTAATGTTAAAAAAGTTATTATTCGGAAATGTTGACAGTTTGATGGTGGGAATATTTAGTGGTAAATTGTCCAAATGATTAATTAACTTTTTGGAAAATAATTCGATAAATAGTCAATATTGGACTTTAAACTAAATAAATTGAAAAATATCTTGATTTGCAACTTGACTGGTTGGAGGAGACTTTCACATGAGTGTGTAAATTCTACGAGTTAGCTGCTTCACAGTGGAGTCAGTGTAGCAAGTGATATACAGAGACCACATTTATTTCTTACAGTTAATTAGTTACTAGCAAACGTTACAGATTTTCTGAGTATTGCCATGGAACGCAATTAACAATGACTAGAAAATCCATCCCTCAGTGGGATAAGGTGTATACATGCCTAGTATCCCATTTAATTACACTATATCCCAACTATCTTATTTGGATTTCTCATAAGAAGGATTTAAGCTAATCTGGACTTTTGTAAACAACAAAATGATAATCACTTGTGGTAACTCTAAACGCAATAAGTGGCTACTCTGAACAACAACAACAATAATGATACAATAAATGGAGAAAATGGATCTGTTGGGTTGAACAGGAGAGAGGCTGAGTGTATTGTGCTGTCAGTATCAGCCACATTGGTTAAAGGGATCAAGAGAATCACTATACAATTCAATCTCCAACAAGAGAGCGCATCTGTTTAGTATAACACATGACTTGTATCATTTACCAATAGCTGCAGTGTTTAAAATGCCTGTAGTAATCACATCATATTCTGAGATGTGGGATCTCTGAGGGGATTTAGCAGCACATCGATCCACAATCTTAGATAAATTAGTCCTGTTGATAATGCGCTTGTTTGCGTGTGTGGCTCAGTCAGAGGCCGTTTATCTATCTGTACATCCTCACCTCCACACTCACCCCCTAATCCTGTCCCCAGACAGGCTGATGCCAGATCAACAGTGCCTTCAGACTGGAGGGACCCCTGAGTCCATAAATACTGCTGGTCCGGGGATCAGCCTCCATAAGTCACCCCTGTTACATTTATTTGCCAAGATGTGGGTGAGACACTTAACCGCTCTTCATCTGACAGCAACCAAACTGCATTTACCTCTTTAAGTGATACTGCCATTTATTTAGCGAGGTAAATATTTATTTATTGCAAACTAACTATTAATGTCGAACATTATCCTGTAGATATTCTTGCACTTTCAGCTGCACTGTTGTGCACTGCCTCCCTATAGGTTACACAAACCATTAACTGGTATTAATTAACTCTCACTTAACTTCATAGTTTGTGGGTTGTTATGAAATCATTATAGAACCCATAAAAACAACTGACCCATAAAATAAAGCATTGACAGAAATAATATTGTGTATAATATTCTATCATTATCCTTATTTCTTATGCATGCAGTGTTCTAAAGTATGTACTGTAAAGTATGTATGTAGACTGGGCATTCTAACATCTGCGCTGTTAAATGAACTTCATTCTCTATGGAAAGAAATAAACTAGTCCATGGAGTTGCACTCATTTTCTGACAAATTCATATCGTACGTTATAAATGCACACAATGATAACTCACCGTTCACCAAGCTAATGATAAAGACAGTAGGTGGTTAGTTCCCCAGCTAGAGCTCAACAAGTCACCCTGTAGTCACCACATTACTTCAGACACACATCTTGTAGAAGTTTCTTCTTCTTTCCTCCTCAAAGTTAAAGTGACTTTTACCCAGTCCCTTCAGGGCTTCACAAATTCAACCGCGCAATCTTCCAAACACAAAACCCAGACAACCTGCTGCTTCCTAGACACCCTGAACTCAACGCTTGAAAGACATCTAAATCTGTCAAAACACCTGAAAGCTGGATCAATTTCACCTCCTGGCATTTTGGCTTTTACAGGCACTCGGCTGCTAAGAGACAGGCAGTGGCACTTTGTTAGCTGGGAAGATGGAGCGTGTGAGCAGAATAAAATGACAAGGGTAAAAGTCAAGCCAATGGAAAGGCAAAAACACAAACTGGCCCACAGACGAGTCAGTATAGTTTCAATCATTAATGTTACCCGTATACATCCAGCGGCGAGATCAAAGATGCTGCATGTTTGTTCTTTGTTATGTGTAGAGTTCTTTAAAATAGGTCAGATCATATTGATGAGGCTTCTTTCATTTACAGGTCGCATATGGACTGGGACTCACTGCCTTCCCAGTGCATGCTCAGAATTTCTATCAGGTACTCCTGTCAGACACCCACACCCCCACCAATCCTCAGTTCAGCATAAATCTGTCTCAGCAGATCATCCTCCTCCTCACTTGCCATCGTATCGTGTCTTATTATAATCCCTTGTTTGAGAAGCACACACGGAGATCAATGTTTCGATCACAGCAAATACACAAAGTGAGGACTTTTGATGTGAAACCCTGCCAGAGCTCTATACGAAGAGCAGAGTTTAAAAAAAAAATACATACAGGCTGCATCTGATATATGCTCAGCTGGGGTCAGAGAGAAGCGAGGGGGTCCACCGAGCTTTTGATTACACTACAAAGTCTTTAAAAATGCACTCAGGTCAGTGGAACGGGAGCTGGGATCAATAGCGCGTCTGAATCAACAGCCTTGTGGGTTTGTCATGTCAGCTTGATTAGATTCAGGAGGAAAGTGGGTTGATGAGTAAACATGACAGCATCAATATTGCATGAGTCTGAACATCCAACGATTTCTTTCTTTAATGTCTGCAAAAGATCTGGGTCGAATACTCTTAATACTCTGACACGGATACGTATCAGTGTATTTTACATTTTTTATCTCCTGGATTAAAGCTGCAGCGTTGAAAAACACCAAACATAAAAGTGTCAAAAGCGAGAAATAACATTAAAAGCACAGCAACCACGAATGCAAAGCCATGTGCAGTCAAACCACAGTCGAATGAATAAGAATAATAAAAGAATAAAAACCATAGACAGCCGACCAAAAACATGAAGAAGAGGGGAACCTGTGTCCTCAGCCTGACAGTTCCATAAGAAGAAATGGAAAAAGTCTACCTTGTTTATACGGAGCCGGGGCACTTCAGTGGCATTGTCAGTGCTGTAGCTGCAGGGTGCTTGTGTTTCCCCAGTGAACTGAGGCAGATGTCAGCAGAGACACCTGCTCTGGCTCAGCCTCCTCCTCCGCTGCCTGCCGGGCCCGGGTGTCGGGGGTCGCCGCCCTGCCCCAAAATACACCCATCGCTCAGCCCCCTGGCATGCTATTGTCTTAAGCACGACCACGGACTTATGAAATCATTAAGACATTTTCACACATTTTCATCTGTTGCATCTTCTTAAAATGCTGTAAATTAAAAGATATGACAGCAGGTAACGCATAAGCAATGACGGACATCACGAGCATCTTCGCTTGTGCAAAAATACAACTATGATTGCTTTAATGAAAAGACCTAAATTAGTGTTAAGCATGGAAAAAAAAAATCTAAGGAGCTTACAGTGTTTTACGAAGGGAGGGTGGGGGAGCACGCGTGTGGTGGTGCCTGGCCATCTGTTTGGGAACATTTCATAGTGGACTTACATCAGCGCCTGTATGATTGATTGACAGTTGCATAATCCAGTCGTTGCCATTCTAAGTGGGAGTGTGAGTGGCGCAGGCCAAGGGTTCTCTGTGACCAATGACATCAAATCACACAGCGTTCACAACTGAAAAGAAAAGTCAAATGTTGTGTAACTCGGTAATGACGGGTGAGGACGGGTGAGCGGGGTTCTTAGGTCGTAGGTTGCTGCTTCAATCAGTCCCTGCTCAGCAAAGACACGAGGAACAGTGACCTACATTCATCCTCATCTGAATGACAGATGTCCCCAGTGTCTTTGCTGCAGACTAGTAGTGTGTGCTCATTCTTTAGTGATTACAGCTGCACGCCACACAACTTCTGGAGCGGCAAAGAAGACTATCTGGGAATATGAGCCTTCAGTTCGTGAGGTGGCACGGTTTCATAGTCCTCTGGCGTGTTTAAATGCACTGTGCAAATGTATTCGCAGATTAGACAGATAGATTAGAGAGTCGATTTCAAAAACTGGACATGTAGAGTTTACTGAAGACATTTCGTCATCTCCTCAGACATAATAATGTGATCGGTTTGAATGTGTGGTTATCCATACCACAGACTGGAGTTGCCAACATTCGGTCCACCGGAAACTATGGCTCAGGTGATTGTACAGTTAACGGTTTAGGAGTATCATTGGGTGAGGCACTAAATCTGACATTGCTCCCAGGTGGGCACCTTGCATGGCAGCCATAGGTGTGTGAGTGTGCATGAACAGATGAATGAGAAATATTGCAAAGATTTCTGAGTACCACTAACATAGAAAAACTGGCCATTTACCACTGACGGTATATAAAAAATGGATGAACCTTCCGTAATGTCCTGCCAAGCAGTTTTAGAGCTTGGTGTGGTCTCTTTGGCTGTTGCCATCTTGGCCTGCTTCAAAGATGTGGACAATCAGTCTAATTTCTACATTCACTTGTTATGAATAAACATTGTAGATAAAGCCCTTCTTAAAAAGCCAACACATGGTCCTGGTGGTTTGGCCAGCTAAAGACCTATTTCCAACCTTCCCTTCATGTATAAATTAGTTTGAAGATTCTCAATCAGGATTTAGATTATCCAACATGACAAACAAGGCGGCTGAAAGTTACCATCATCCTTCTCGTGGTCTCTGACAATGGACTTATCACAGCAGAATTGCATTTGGCACCAGTGAAGATGAGATTTTATTACAAGCAGGGTAGATGTCATGGGATTAGGGGCCACAATAGGTTGGTTTAAGTTGTATTTATCAGACAGACAGATGTAGTTTGTTCACAGTAATGAAGAGCCTACCATGCACACAGCAGTTAGTAATGGATTACCACTAGATTCTCTGGAAAGTGGCTTTAAAGCCACTGTGTATAACAGGGTCACAGGAGGCTGGAGCCTATCCCAGCTGTCATCAGGCATGAAGCGGGGTACACCCTGGACAGGTCTCCAGTCTATCACAGGGCTAACACAGAGAGACAGACAAGGATTCGCACTCACATGCACACCTACGGACAATTTAGAATCACCAATGAACCTAACCAGCTTGTCTTTGGATGGTGGGAGGAAGCCGGAGAACCTGGAGAGAACCCACGCAGACACAGAGAGAACACCACTCAGAAGGGCCCAGTCAGCCTGGATTCAAACAAGGGACCTTCTTGCTGTGAGGCATCAGTGCTAACCACCACACCACCCTAAGCTTTAGCTGAATAAAATAAAAATCAAATCCGTTAATGGATACAGTATACAGGTATACTGTCATGTGTAGCCTATTTTGTAGACTACTGGCATCCTTTTACTTGGAAAACAGGTTCAACGTGTGTCCTATAAACCTTCATAGAAAATAAGTAAACTGAGTAACAAAACCCTAGCTCACATTGTTGTAAGACAATATGTCTGGTACTTTGATATGGTTTTGCTGTTGCTTTCACCCTTCATGACTCAGCCTGTGGATCATAGTAAACCACATAGGGCAATTTTTTCTTTGGATGTGACAAATGACTGAACGGGTTCATTCATCTCCACAGTCATTACAACAGAAATCTGGCTGTCTAAAAGGCCCAGCTAATCTGTAGGCGTACTAGTAAAGGGATCACATCTGTCACGTTACACACCTGTGCTGCTGTTCTTCAGCATCAAGCCAAGGTCAGATTTCACACACACGCACACACACACACACACACACGGAAGTGCACGCACACACAAGCGAACACATGCCAACGGAAGTGTACTTCTTCTTTCTGCACCTAATCGATTGAAACAGAACTAAGCTGTCACGCCTCTTAAAAGTACAAGACCCTTTACATGTAGTTTTATTTTTCTGATATGATTTGACATGATCGTTAAACAGAATAGGCGTGTCCATGGGAAAGTCAAGGTGCCACTGTTAATTCAGACATGTCTGCAAGGAAGTACTGCAGAACCAGCCTACTTAGCACATTCAGCGGGCAAAGGGGTCAAAAGGCTCCTTTTCCAGAGCCTCTGTTTGAAGTAATGGTTCATTTTTCTGGTTGGAAGGTCATATGAGCAACCACAAAGAGACTTGATATACCTAAAAAGAAACCATAAAAGGACTACAAAGACCACAAAAAGAAGGAACGCACTAAATGGTGACAAATTAACACAAATGGATGAAAAACATCACATTACAGAGAAAACTGTTGCAGAAACCACAACAACTCATAGGAGAAACAAAATGATCACCCAAACATGCAAAACGACTTTTAACATACACACCAGTTGTGTCTCTTTCAATCTGGGTGTCGTGTGTCTCGTTATGTGTGTGGAAGCGTTTTAGTAGTCTGAGCCAAGGGGCCCCTAGTCTCATAATCTGTCCAACCATGTCTATCAGAACCGCAGGACAGACAGGAGCTAAGTCTTCGTATTACAAATGGAGTGTTTAAAATGAGACGTCAGAAGAGAGCACTGGTGAGTTAGTTTGATCCAGGTGTCCCTTATGCAAGAACCACCCAACATTTGTCATTCTGTGCATACGCTGTGCATTCTGTATGGACATGTGGCATTGGTGTAATAGATCCATCCAGTGTAAACAATCAACAAACATCTGGATTGTAGTGTGACCCACATGTGACGTGCATGTCAGAGATGCCTATCAATCAAAACAACTGACTTCTGTTTGGATTGGTGCCTGATTAAACTGAGCCATATTTGAATTTTTGAAGTATCTTATGCTGACATATTTGCCACACAAGGACACTTCTCTAATTGTGGCAGGGGCTTTTGTCTCCTCTTTTTATGTCTGCTTTTGTTATTTCAAAGTAGTCTCATCCGTGGGACATTGAGTGCTTCACTTTTAATGGGAGAGAAAAGAGATGATTAGATCATAACACCTAGCAAAAATGTATCCCTCCCATTTTCATCTGCATCCCACATGTACCGTGCACCTCTGGCAGTAAACATAAAAGTCAGACAGCGTGCTCTTGTGCTGAGTGCCTTTGACTGGGATTGAGCCACTCACCATCGGCTCACATAAATAAATCCCTATAAGCCAAGTCCTTTAAAGGTGTGTGCATTTTATAACAAGATTATATTTAGAAAACCAGATTTGGGATCGTCACGGGCAGTCCTAAGATGATGAATCCATCCTGAAATCTCATCCACCATGTGTGAAATGTGCAAATGTTTGCTGCTCTGCCTTTGGATTGCAGGTCATTGGTCTCTTCAGACAAACTGGCCACACAGATGGGCATTTGTTAAAATAAATTACACACCACGCATCTCCCACACTGAGCAGACATAAATGAGAGACTGTGATCTAGGCACGTATGAGGTCTGCTGTTCAATTCATGTTGGTAAAGATGATTTATGCAGCCTCAGGAAACATTTTTTCGCTTTTCAATTAACAGCAAAGATAGGTTTGAAATGTTAATTTTGATTTAATGATCAATGTAAGGCGGTTTGATTGGCCAAGTGCACATGTAAGGCACTTTAGTCATGGATGCAGAGTCCTCTTCTCTAACCACTAGTACTTAACTCTCCAAAAAGCTGCTGTCTCATTTGAAATCAAACCACTGGCCATGGTATCATCAGCCCCACGCTCTGAACAACTGAGCCAACTGGCCAACTTACTACCCCACTCACTTTTCAATACTGCTTAGCAAGTAATACATGCTCATATGACAAATGTTGAGATGGTCTTTAAAGAGTTCTTCCTGTTAGAAAGCGAAAGCATATTTAATCCACAAAGGCAGCTCCATAAAGTAATGGCTTTGAAGAAAAAGAATTATGGTCTAAAAGTAAGAGCAGTAGATACTGTAACATGCAATCTAAAAATAAATAGTCCACCTTCATGCTAGGAGACATGGGTTTTTCTTTTCTTTTCTACCTCAATAACTACTGTACCTTTATACACTTGGCCATCACTTCCAAAGTAACTGGTTAGTATCGTGATTGAGACTAACTAGACCAGGACACACAAGCAATCAGATGATTTCTCACAGCATTTCAGATGGCTGAAATTCTAGCATTAACTTTGAAATCATGTTGATAAGAGTGGGAAGAATAGAATAGTGTAAAACATCATGGCATAAAACTAAAACAACGAGCTGAAAGACTAAAACGCTCTACAGAGACTTTGGAATCCATACAACATTTTCTGTGTGTCTATGGGTCACTATTGCAACCACTTTTACAAAGCTTATAGTTGTTTGTCCAATTATTTTTATATAAAAATGTTCATATGCATGTGATCATACTGTATAAATAATATAATATGAGGGACAATGAAACTATCCAAAGCATAAATCAGCATCCGTATGTTCTTTGAACCTCCTCCTCTACTGGTAAAATAATGTTTCTTTATAACCATCAAAAGATCTAGCAGTGGGTTGCAGACTTCAAATCCAACTTTGTGCTCCACCTCCCAACTAAAGATTAGAGGTTGTGGGCGTGCAATGGAAACATCAGACTCTCACTTGCACCTCCTTGTAATGGTAACAGAAATATTGCAGAACAAACCCACAGTAACTGTGTTTTTATTCTCTTCTATTCCCTTCCAGATGAATTAAATTGTATTGAAAAGAAAGAGGAGCCGTTCTCCATTCAAAGCCAAACAGGGTGGTGGCTTCGGTGAGGAGAAATGAGCGGTGACAGATGCTCACAGAGGAGTATCATTTCAGAAACTCATTAAAATGAATGAGGTGCACCAGATTGGGTCAAATGTTTTTATCTGTAGCCAATGGGAATTTCAAATTGATTGAACATGCTCAGAGAATTGGAGGCTCAAATGAAAATTATTGGCATTTTGCGCCTTTGATAGACACCTCACTGCTGGCTTTGCTGACACCAGAAATTTCATTTTCATTCACAGATATTAAGCCCTTTGTTCCTTATTCTTAAAAAAAGGAAAACAACTAAAGCGCAGAATTGAATCATGGTCCACTGAAAGGCAATGATACACTGAAGTTCTATTACTCAGTAGCCCGTATGATGGGGATGAATAATGAAAAAAAAAAAAAAAATTGTTGGTAAAGTCTTATCCTTTGTCCACACCTGCCAGGTTCTACAATTTGCATTCTGGTTGACCTCTGTCACACCACACAACTCTCGCCCTTGTGAGATTTATAGCTGCTGTCAATCAGTCCCATTAAATATTACTAATGCTCACTGATCCTGAATGAAGGGAAGTAAGGTAATCATTCATCTCTCCATTAGACCACCTTTACTTTGAATAGTCTGTGCTGTCAATCACACTCCATGGTGCATGGCATCGTGTTTATTTCCAGCCATAATGACTATAATGACCTTTATGATTTATATTGAATCAAGATTTTCCGATCCAGTTTTCCTCAGTGGTTTCCGTATTTAGCAGCAAGACATTTTGTAGTAACGTGCTTTACACAGTCCAGACCTCAAACAAAGAAAAATAGATCTGAAAAGCACTGCGTGATGAGGGGGTTGGTCCATTCATTAACATTGCAAAGGAAAGTGAATATAGTCCAAATATAGTAAGGTAGAGTTTTTTGTAACAAATTTAGGTTACTGGGACACAGGAAAGTGTCTTGTCTTTAGCTGTAGTCCCTTAGGGGTTGTATTCTCAACATCAAAGCACTGCTAGTTGAAGCTTCAGAAGAACGAGCACAGTTTTCTTGAACACACTATTTCTTTTTTTGTTGGATTTGTGGTTAAGCTAACTAGCCAGCAGGCATATTTAGCACAGAAAACATGAAAGCTGGCAAGTATTTATTAGCGACTATTGATGGTACATTGAGACAGTTCATGGCGCTCATTTTGCAGCTGGCTGTCAATCAGCAACTGTGAAAAAATGGATGCAAAAAATCAAGAAACATTTATGTTTATTTCATGTATTATTTGAGGAAGGTTACAGACTGTATGTAAAAATGGACTACGGCTGAACTTGAACTTTGTGTAATTAAGTTGATGCAATCATGTCTGCCTTGAGCTGACATTGACACTCTGTATACTTAACCATTGCACCATACTGTTTTCCAAATAAAAATGATTGATAACAGCTCTGTTTGACCTCGAAGCTCACTAGTAATAATAATGGCAGTAACTTATAATTTAATTAATCACTGATAGCTTGAACTTATATAAATGTCCCCCCCAGATTCTGCAGAACAACATTATAAGAAGAATTTAATGTGACAGAAACCACATGTGGGGGGAAACACAATGTAGCCTAGTGTGGTTAATACAAGCCTTTTGGAGACAGAACTTAAGATGTTTTATTGTTCTATGACCATTTGATTTCTCTGTGAGATCCCATTGTGTGAGAACAAATATCAAAGGCACCACAACAGAAAGACAACCCCCTGCTAGGTCCATAAAAACACAGACAACCCAAAGGCCTTGTCATGGACACTGAGGAATTAGGTCAGCTTTCAAAATGATAAACCTATGCAGTCTTCTTTTCTTCAGTCAAGTCTTTCAGCAGGTAATACGACACGCATGCTTTCCATCTGCTTTGTCAGAGCCGTCTGATACACAGACACATATTCAGCTTGTATAGATAGTATGATTCATGTATGATGACTGCATAGTCTGAGTCACACACAGCACACATATCCAACCACCAACCACAGCTCATATTTCAAGACCATTCATGCTTTTTCCGACTAAAGCCATGCACATTGAAATTTTCCTCAGCAAAGACAGATTCACTATGTGCTCCTGCCTAAAAATACATTTGCACGTCTTGAACTTGTAAGGCGTGCGTGACATGGTTCTACTGACAGTTAAACCAATAAAAATGCATATGTTCAGATTTTCCAGCTTCTGATATTCCCATCAAGGCTACACAAACCTCTAATTATCTTAATATATTATAATTATTGCATCACACATAGTGATACATAATTATGCTGGGTTCCTATTAACCATAATAGGCAATCATGTCTTTGTACAAAGATGAGACATGTCAGCTGTAATGGGAGTAGACATCACAGCATATATATATATATATATATATATATATGACCCTTGCAGTCAATCATGTCAAATTACATTTTGTAATTAGTACTGCCACAAAGTTTATTCAGTGAAAGTGACATGAACATATTTTGAATCCAAAAGTGAACAGATGACAATCTATGTCATTGCTCCTAAAACAATACATTGACTGTTAGGTAGGCCCACTGAGAAGTTGCATTGTAGATGAGCTAAATGCTAACATTGGCGTGCTAATATTCGCCCAATGTGCCTAATGTTTGGCGTGTAAGCACACTGCAAGGATTTAATGTTGTAATTGATCATAAACTGTGACCTCATGGTGCCACTAGGTGAAGAGTCAGAGGATCCCTGAAGGGAACATCTTGGTAATCCATCCAGTATGTTGCATCAACTCAGTCCAAACTAACTTAAGGGTGAATCTAAAGGGAAAGTTGAGGGATCACCAGAGTCGGTGGGAGTCGTCTATTTTTGGCACCATGAATGCCTGCACAAAATTGATCACGGAAGTCCATGAAATAACTGAGTTGTTTTTGTATGTAGTCTAGTGACTCAGGTTAAAAACTAATTACAATGTAACTGTGAATCTTTGAAAATGATTCATATCATTCATTCTTCTGGCTGGAGCCTATCCCAGCAGTCATCAGGCGAGAGGTGGGGCACACAGACTATGACAGGGCTAACACAGAGAGACAGACAACCATTCACACTCACATTCACACCTACGGCCAATTTAGAATCACCAGTTAATCTAATGAGCATGTCTTTGGATGGTGGGAGAAGCTGGAGTACCACCACTTGTTGCTACATGTCAGTCGACATGAAAATTGAGCTGAATTCATCTCTTTTTTTTTTTTGTCTATCATCTAATGTGGTTATGTGACAGGCAGCCGTATGCATTTGCTCCACCCGGTCACCAATCATTTGACTGGTACTCCAATGGCGACTTATTGAGAAGGTCGCTGGCAACGCTGACAGAGTTGTAGCTTTTGTTACTTGTATGCTTTGTGTTTTTCATTTAATATCCTTGTGTACTTTTACTATTTCCCAACAGCCTTACAAGTGAGCATCACTTTATGACCTGCTGAAGTAACTGTCTGACCATACACTCAACTATTTACCCAAGAAGCACGGAGACTTTCCTCCCCCTGTGATGTCAGCATTTCCCTGAACACCTAATGTCTGTCTCTTTGTCAAATGGTTTTCTCATTTAGTGCGCCCACCTGCCAGAGAACACACAGAAAAAAAACTCGCCAATCGTGCCAGAGCGGAAAGCCCAAGGATGGAGTACGGAGGCCCCGGGGAGGTCGTCATCCTCAAGTTACCAGGCTGAACATAACTCTCCATCTGGACACTGAGAGGCTGATTAAAGCCAGAGATAGCGGAAGCAGGAGGAGGCTGGATGGGTGACAGGAAGAAAAAAGACTCAGGTGAACTGAGGGCAAACTTTCAAACAGTTTATATAGTAGCAATAGATAAAATGTGTATCATTCTGTCACACACATGCTTGTGAGGCCAATAAAGAAACAAAAGCAAGAGATTTCACTTCCTCCATCAGATTTATGTATTCTATTCAGAAAACAACACTTACAAAAGTGACCTCAGAGCTTTTCTTAGATGGATGGTTAAGTTTTAGCTGTTACTTGGCTATATTTTTTCTTAATACGTGATAATATATCCATGAAATATTTAAGGGTGCCATTTTAAAAGTGAATGGAAAATTTATTATTTGTAGGTCACCAGTTATTTAAATTTATAAATATGGCATGTCTACAGTTTCCAGTAGAACATGGCTTACTAAGTGGTATAGTGATAGTGGGAAACATAGCATCAGAACTAATAATCAGTGTAGAGGATGGGAGTCTTACTTACTGATTAAACCAATTTAGATAGTCATGGTAGAAGGCTGCAGGTAAAGAGAGGGAATGATACCATGGTGTATCAACGTCCAGTATTCAATTCTGGAGGTGTTTTGCTAGTCTGGAGCTGTTCATCTGCAAGAAACCCATTCGACCCCTTACCAAGAAGAAATAAAAATCCATTCTTCAGAAACACGCTCTACCGTTGGGTTCGCATCTTTGTGGAGAAGGACAGCAGCAGTGTGACAGTGAGTCCTAACACACACCAAAACTTTGTAGGACTACTTGAAAACCAAAGAGCAAGGAGAGCTCAACATCACTTTGCTCAAATGACATCAAGACCGCTCAACATTACAAAGAAGTTGAAGACAAATAAAACCAAAAATTCCTAACATCACAAGAAGTTATTTGAAACTTCGACTTAGACTTAAATAGACTTTATTGTTCCACAAGGGAAATTGTCAGTGAACAAACCTTTGGTCTGAGTGCTTTCATTAAAGCAAAACGGGACAAACAAATATCTTAAAAGACATGTGTATTTCTTTCAGTTTCCCTCGTACACTGTGCTTATTGTTATCAATAGTCATGAATACGGTGACGTAACAGAAGCATCCTCAGAGGTGGTCTTACATTTTTGGACAGTTGAAATTAAAACTGTTGTTTGAGGAGATACCCAGCTCTTACGTGAACTGATAAATAACCAGAAAGAGCAAAATGTTATTAAATTTTATTAATCCATCTCTAATTAGGTGTTTTATAGGAGAGATACAGCAAGTCATGACCCACTCCTGCATGATGCCTCGCAGAGAGATGTGTGTCACCTATCTTCAGCTGCGCCTGAGGAGAAACTGCACAGGAGGTTTCCATTCCCGGTCAACAATCCTCGACCCCGTCCCGGGAGACCCGACGTTTTACAACTCATGCCTCACCTGCCCTCATTATTTATCCAGCGTGTGTGACTGTAACTAATTTGCGACCTCAGCCGTTCCGAATTGAGAGAGAATGACGAGGAGTTACTCGTACGTTTGAGAACTTAAGTGTTTCTCCGTTGCATGACAAATGACAGGAGCTGCGTTTAACATCTGGCAGGAGGACAAGAAACAGGAGGAGACCGCGAGGAACTGGGTCAAGTAGCAGCTACAAATCATCGTGTTTGTTTTAATCTGCGTCCACTGCCAGATGGTTGGGCAGCTCAGACAGTGGCAGGTAAGTTTTCAGTGAGAGAAAAGTGTATTTTCCTGTTATTAGATGCTTTTTTGACATTTACACTGTGAGACACATTCCCTCTGCAAGACCTAACTGAATAAAACATCCAACTTTCAGTGAATGTGACTCAAAAACATAACCCACTAGGCCCAGCCACAGATATTCTAGGTGCTGTATCTTGACAACAAATCAAGAGTTCCGAGGGAAATCATTGGTTCTATCTGAATTGGACTATTATTTGGAGCATACAATCCACAGAAATGTCAACTGAATCTCCGCTGATGCCGTGCATGAACTCAAAACGTCACTTTTGTAGCGATATTAGAGAATTACAGGCTCAATAGAAATTAGGATAAATAAAGACATATATATTCTTGTTCCCAAAGTAAGTGATATCAGAATTGAACAGATGAATGTGTCCTTTCGTGTTTAAGACTGGATTAAACCTAAAAACATATATTAACTTGAAAGGCCAGCCACCAGTTAGACAAGCCAACCAGCAAATCACACGCTTCACAGAGAAACAGAAAATGAAAGGATGTTACATTATATGTAACAGAGTGCTGATCCTGACTTTGTCTGGCACTTGGCTGAATGTAAATATAGCACTGAATGTCTGCGCACATATACGGTAGTAGGCGCCTATTTTTATTTCTCCTGGATTTGATTCAGCAGCCTGTAATCAGCCTGTCTCAGTAAAGAAACGCTGGGGGAATGAACAGTTCAAGACAGGCTGCTTGTTCTGCAAAGCTGCGTTATAGGCACATATGGGCACATAGGGGGTCTCCTGGGAGAGCAACATGAGTTTTCATCCTAAAGATAGCAAACTTCAGTGTACAAGCGTCTCTCTGTAGATTCTTTCCTCCTTAAACAGTCTCTGAAACCAACCTAAATGTGCTACTACTCATTAGAGGAATCCATCTCTCGATTCTCCCACATCTCAATGCATTTACGTAACGTCAAAGTCAGCAAAAGTCACTGTGTCTTTTTGTCTTTGCTTAGGTTTCTCTATCAGTTTTCCCCCTGGTGTCAGTCTTTTCATATAATATTCTTTTTGCGGCTGAGATGATGTCCACATCTGCAGATGCCGGATCCCTGCTCTCCAAATGTCTGATTCTTGAAAGTCATCTAATCCTTCAGATTTGTGAATTTCAAAGCTTTGTCATTCAACTAAGCTTTCATTTAGCATTCTGATACACTGGTGAAGGGATGGATTAGCGTAACCCGATTACCGACTAGCCCTGCATCTGTGAGAGGTTTTTCTTTTATGATGTACACAAGGCAAAGTTTCTAATTAGTATTCCTTGCATTCCCTAGAGGTTGTGCTGCTATTAACACCAAAGAAAAGGTTAACTCTCTCTTCTGTGATTATACTCTCACCAAAATGCAGCTAAGCTACACTAATATTAATGAGCCAACAGAGTTATTAGGCTCTTTGACAGATGCAAAGAAACCTTATAATAGTATAATTTACACAATATATAGATATATAGAGAGAGAGACAGAGAGAATATATATACAGCATCATCTAACACAGTCGTGTAGTGGGGTCGGCAGGAGCCTATCCCAGCTGTCATTGGTCGAGAGGAGGGGTACACCCTGGATGGGTTGCCAGTACATCACAGGGCTAGCTCAAAGAGACACCAGTTAACTCAACATCCATGTCTTTGTGTGGCACCTCGAGAAGATGCACACAAATACAAGGATAAGTGTAGTAAGAAACAAACCACGGCACACAAACTTTGTATTCTGAGACAATATCAGTATGCTGTGACTTTCTGTACCTGCAGAATTTGCTCGCCATGCCGGAAGGCTTCGTGAGCTTTCCATGGAAAATCTATTACGGCACAAGGTCAGCCTATAAAGAGAGGGCAGCGCACAGAGTGGTTATTGATGATCAGACGGGACGGAGCAAAGGAAGGAAGTGCTTTGCATGCTACTATCCTCCTCACTCAAACCCCAGAGTCAAGAAAAACACAACGTAGACCAAGTGAAAAGCATGCAGCAAGGCATGTGGCGAATCAATTTGCATGTGTATGTGTTCAATTAAAACGAGCCGCGGCAATGCATAGATGTCATTCCTCATTAAGCTGCACTCTTTGTCTCATGGGAAGAGGAAAATGGTCGACGTGGTCTCCGTTGCTCCGTCAGCTTAGGAAAGCAACACACTCAACTTCCTGGAATGACTGGAAGAAAGACACTGTTGCTATGGTAACGGACATGTGGATGTTTTTTTTTTTTTTCAAAAAGAGTTGAAGCGGTTCAAACTCGGGGGAGAAAAGAGCTAGTTCCAATAAATACAGAGCGAAGGAGTTGCAATTTCCTTTGGGTTCTGACCTGTTAGACAGATGAACATTCTCCCAAAGAAAATTGCTGAGTAAAATATGAGTATCTCTGGTGCGCACTCAGCAGGGATCCTCAAGAGATTTTTTTTTTTATTTGAGGCTTGAGTCTTGTGTGGGTCTCGCAGCAGTGGCATCAGGAAAATGGGGGCCCGGCCCACTTTTTGGCATTTCCTTCAAATCATCTATTGAACTTGCCCCGGGTAATGACCTAATTCTTATTGAGCTTCCCAGCGCGCCGCTGTGCCTCCCGTGTCTCGATCCCTTCACTCACTGGCTCGTTCATTCACTTCCCAAAGATGCGGAGGGACAGACGTGTAAGCAGGCACGGGAAACTATATCGGCTCGATAATGGCAGCATGGGAGGACTCACACGAGAGAGGGGTCGCGTCACGCCTGGCTTCATCTTCATAGCTCTGGCCAGCTGTAAGGGATGTGTTGTGAAAATCAAGTGCAGCAGTACGGGAGGCGCGACCTTCTTCCAGTCTAAGGACATTGTGAGATGGAGTGGGCTCGGAGCGTGTGAGCACCTCTTATACAGTACATACTCTCACACATTGTCATCATATCTAACACCAGCCTGTCAAAAGCTGTAATATGAAGCCATTTAATGAAGAAAGGGACCTCTTTGCCAGTGAGGTGTGTGAGCTTCTTTCACAATTTGAAAGTCTCATCACTCCTCAGTCATATGGCAATGTTTGTGATGAAGCATCCCATTATTCCTGCACTGAAGACTTGATGGGTAATCAAGAAATATATTGTCCAGACTAGAGGCAACCCCCTGCCTCTCCCACACTGGCTGTCATTTGGACTAATCCCCTGTCATCATTGGGAAAGTGTAATGGACGGGAATCCTCTGAAGCATTACACAAAGTAATATTCTCAGTGATGAGACTGTCTTCAAAGAGAACTCTGACATCTCAAATCCTTTTACTTCTCTCACCATTAATCATATTAAGTTCCTTATATCGCGGATGCTTTTTTAGGGGTGCTGGGGAGGCACGTTATCAAATGCTGCTGACAAAGTGTGTGTCAAATTGATAAAGAATGTATGTAAAATGGCAGCGCTGGTGTACAAAGGGAACTAGATCATCATAATCCTCCGATAGCTGGAATCCCATTAGCTACGGGTCCGTGACTTACAATAAGAAGGGTCAGATTATTGCTGCGATCCAGCATCGTAAGCCGCTGACATCACTCTGCCTCAGATCGTGCTGCCCTCAGCTGCACTGCCCACACCGGTGTGGAAAACTCCCACAGACTGCAGCACGTTTTCATTTACATAGCTCGGTCTGATGGACGGGAAACAAGCCATAAGTTCTAGTCAGTGGCTACATGATGGCTGTCAGCATTTGTTAATGTACTATACTGGCAAGGACATAGCACAGCTGGCTGATGAAAGCAGGGCAATGAAGGTAACTCATGTTATACATACATCTGTAGCACACGCCGTCATACATCACAGCACACGTCATTAGAAAAGTCCTTGAGACACTGAAGTTCAAACAGTTGCAATTCAGATGTTTCCACCTCCATATCCTGTAAGACCTACCAGTGATGTGAATGAAATATAATGAAAATATTTTAGCTAGTTAGTTAAAGCATTAACTGCGAAACAAGTGGTTAAAGGGTCAAAGAGTCCACTTTGAGATTCCAGTTTGATCTCCTCCATGTCCTTCTGCTTTCAGAAAGTACCTAAACAAAACAAAAAATAGAAAACTGCATCCTGTGTCTGTTGCATGGTTTGCCACTTAATGTTAATGCATATACGATCAGTTTTTGAGAACATAATGTGGTTACCAACAGAAGGTATGGATAAGCCATATGTTCTAAATAAAAAAATTGAAGGTCAGTAGTCTCTGGTTTTCATGTCACAGGTACAAAAATGTAAATCCCGAATCAAGCTTAGGTTGAGTTGGATTGGTTTTTTTTTTATGTACTTAAGGCGTCATGCTTTCCTTTAAAATGTCTCAGTACTTCATAGGTTATCTCTTCATTTGGAAGGTTCCAACATCCAAAAGTGACTGCTGAGATAGAGTTCTTAAGTCTTCGTATTTCAGATGCTGATCCATGTGTCCCGAACGGTTGAACACGGTTGCACACCTGGGACCTCTAGACCCAGCAGTATTATGTGCTTTTCAGTAAATAATTGAACGCCTAGAGTTTTCTGGGGCATAAAGTTCTTGCTAGTTCAGAGTTCTTACTGCAGTCTTTTCTGATGCTGTTGTTTCTGCCTGTGCGAGGTCTTCCTGTAGGTCTCTTACAGTAATTCCACAGCTGTTGTTCCCAAACATTTGATTCTCCTCAGAGAAATGTTGCCGATTGTCCCACATCCTGGACGGTTTGCTGATGTTTTGTCAACATATCTGTCATCAGTGTACGTCTGAATGTCACAAGTTGTGAAATGTTTCAGTCACAAGCAAAGTTGAGTTGATTCTAAAAATAAAAGTCAGACTGTAGTAACTCTGCTTTTAATTATATCCACAATAACTTCTGAGATACTGGATTTGACTTCTTGTAATCTAATAAAACATAATATCAGCAAAGTAACAACTTACTAATGCTGTTTGTAATTTGTTTCATATGAAATGTTCTCTGACATTGCTAAAGAAGAAGTTCATGTTTCCCATTGAGTATCCATTTGAAGTTTTTTGTCTTGCTATTACACCATTACATAGATAAATAAATAAATAAATAAATAAATAGCACCATTATATTAATTTTAAGCAGTATCAACTGCCCCTATACTATAGATTAGGTGTCAGATATCATCTGCACAGTACAGAGCAGCCTAAACCAAAATGTAGGGCTGAACATCCACAGTACTTTACCATCTGTGTGCTATATCTGCAGGTACAAGGAGTAAAAATGTCTTTTCCATGTGGATTTACTATCGACTCACAGTCAGAATGCTGGGAAGAGGTCTTACATAACAGTGGTGACTCCCTTGATGGCTGTCCCATTCTTTTGCCTCTTCCACAGCCCAGACATGCGTGTATTACTATATATATATATATATATACTGTACATATATGCTACTACGAACTGCTGTCTCAAGGCGAGGCAGGGGGGAGTGATTTACAGCAGGCTGGTTGCTCGACCAGCATAATAACTGGACCAGAAGTCTGGCAGGACACAAACCAGCAATGTCCCACTGAGCTGAGACCAGAGACAGGGGGCTGGAAGCTGAGGTCTGCAAGTATCCACAAAACAAGATCAAGAACTGCTGGTTAGGATATGTGACAAAGATATCATACCAGGCAGAGGTAATTTTGATTGATATGTGAGTAAAAAACACTGACAGCAGTATATTAGACGTTGCAGAGGGTAAAATATAGCATACTGTAACTAGCTGTGGACCTTGCTGACACCACCTGTTGCCTCTGACCTTCACTGTAGACTATGTTGCAGCTAACAGACTGTTTCCACATTCATGTAGAAAGTACACACTAGGATGATTTTATGATGTAAATTTGTGCTGGATTTAGGGAGATACTGTATACAAGAAGTTTGACTGTTGTTGAACTGTTTAGGTACAACATTTGGAGTCAATGTTCATGAAAAGCTTTTGTGAAACAAATGAGTAAAAACCAATTGAAACTGTAAAGTTAAATTTTGCATATAATGTTTTGTATAATATGTTAGCATGATACATGACAAATACCTACATAGTATGTAAAAAGACTGTAAAACAGTAAAAATAAACCATAAAAAATAAATGAACAACAGGTCTTCACTTCCTCCCAATGGGTAAAGTAGAGCTAAAATTTCAGGGATACAGCTGGTGCCATCTGAGCAGTACTGTCTGAGATTGGAGCCGCTCATACTTCATCTAGCTTCACTTGCTTTTGTTGGTTAATACAGCACTTCTCTCTGCCTCGGTCAGTTACAAAGAAATGTTAAATTATACACTGCACATAGCTTATGCTGGAGTGTTGTTATAGCTAGCCGGTTAATTAAATGAATCCACTTACAATCTCACAAAACAAAAGTTCAATTTTTCAAAGATCCCTCAGATCCTTTAACTCATTTAGCACAGTTTACAGAACAAGTCATTTGGTAGTTTTCAAATAGCCAGACGGTTATTTTGGTCTTCCTGTTCTCAATACAAATCCCTAAAAGGAACAACTGTCAGTGGCAACTGTCAATCACAGCTGTCTATCTTTATGCCACATCCTGTTTTTATAGTGTCAAATAACTAACTAAAAAAGTTTACCGGAAAAATTGACACTTAAACATACCATATCATAACTGCCTAAAATGACAAAAAACATCTTTGGAAATTAAAGTATTCAGTATTCAATTTCCATCCACTAACACGGGATAGGATATATGACCTATACTGCAGCCAGCCACCAGGCGGAACTCCACATGCTTTGGCCTCCCTTTTGAGGAGTTGTCATCACATCCACTTTTTTCCTACAGTCTCTAGTGTTTGGTGACAAACCAAAGCACTGGATTCATAAGAACTATGACATGAGGGAGCTGGATGAAAAGACAGGTCACCAAAGTCAGTGGAATTCATCGTTTGAGAAGCACAAAGACTGGTGCTATCCATCCGATTGTTGAGATACAGAAGACTATGGAGTGCTACCTTGGGTAGACTAGAATACATTCTGGTGGCACCGTGAACTGAGAAACACTGGGAGGGTTTGGCAAAGCTTGTTAGAGTTCAAACACATCCAATTTGATTATTTATATCAGCAAATACTAATTCTACCGATGAATGGCAAGGAAAACAATTTACAAACTGAATCGGAATGTGCGTGGGGAGGAGGCAGGAAGGTTGTTTGGTATTTAGCACAGTAATGGTTTAGAATCTCATTTAATCCCAAAGATGTGTGCTATTGGGTAAATCCCTATATACTTTAATCTCATGATAAGTGGTCTTGAAGGAATACAAGTCTAGAACCTATGGCACCAGACAGAATAGATGTGACCAGTCAGCTCCTTCCATTACTGCAGTTGTTTTTCTAAGAACTTTAACAGAATGCGGAGTCTGTGGCCGGAAGCCCAGAGACAGACCAAATTCAGTAATCCTGTTCCTGCTTGGGGAGTTCAGAGCAGGTCTGGGTACAGTGGTACGGAGACAATAGTGGCACTGTGAGGCAGACAGCTGGGTTTCCTCCCCCATCTCTCCTCCCCCCCTGCCAGCCCCCACTGACATGGCTTTGTTCCACCAGCTTAGACTGCAGCAGACCCAGGGCTTCCCCAAACCTCTGTGACATCACTGCCCAGCTGATAGGAGGCACAAAGGATCCTGCACAAAAAGGAAGCCTTCTATTTATAAACGATGAATGAGCACCACGATTCCACTGCCTCAGACTTCTGTGCTGGACCTCCAGGCCAAACATTGCATTGCAAAACATAAAAAAGGGGAAAAAATGCAAATGCAAATGCAAAAAAAGCTTTGCTGACATTAAAAAGGGAACCTGTCATATTAAAAGCACCTCCAGCAAGAAGGGTTTTTGTACAAAAACCACAGTTGCTCATGTACACCTTTATATGATGTCCAAAAACTGCAAGTATTTTAGTCCATTTGTGCACTGTACTTGTTGTGCTCCAGTTTTTAAACAGCATTATATCATCCCAGAGTCAGGAGAGGGAGGAAACAAATGCAACAAAGATTAAAAATGTAATTTCAATTTGGTACAGAGGTTCTTTGTTCCCAGAGGGTGCATCATATTTGCTTTTCGTTTTTCCTTGCTTGTTTGGAGTTCTTCCCACAGTCTTATTTTCAAGTCTGACTTAAAAGGACTTATGTGCCTCAAATAGTAGGGTGGTTCATGGAAAAAAAAAAACCTTATGTAATGGATTAAGAACAAAATGCAGTATCTTTGTAAACTACTGTACTTCAGTTACTTTTTTGGCCTACCCCCAAAAATATTACAAACATAATGGCTATGTTGTCCGTGGATATGGTAAAATGAAGAACTGGCTAGCTGCTCATTCTTCTATTCTCTAGGATGAGGTGAAAAGTTTCATAGCATGTCGAGGAAATATTAAATAGCCTGGATGTTGCAGTTTCACAAGGTAAGACTCAGGCCTTGATGTCATTTACTAAACTGAGCTAGCTGGCAGGCTGAGAGTGTTCCAGTTTTGATATCTCGTAAAAGATTGCGCCTGAAGCTGTTCATCTCTCTGGCACGGTAACAGAAGGTTAAGCACAAGGCTAGTAGTAGAGCAGTCCTGCTCATCTTATATTACCTCCACACAAAGGGAAGTGAGGTGAGGTGAGGTGAGGTGTGATCGATAAATCTCATATCCTACTTCTTCTGTGCTGAGAACCAAGATATGAGCAGATACTCTAATTATCTATCCTGGGACTTCCGCCGACTTCATCCTGCAGAGCCTGATAGATGTATGCAATGAAGATTAGCATTCAGCACACGATCCAAGCATAAGCTATTTCAATCTGAACACTGAAGCAGGACTACTTGGTGCTTCCACTGTGACTAATTACATGAGTTGTTTTCAGGGAATGTATATTTCCAGGTGATCGTGTATAAAATAAAACACCCAGGCAGAGAAGCATAGCCATCGAGCCAACAAATCCAGACCCTGTCTGCTGTTTAATGACTCAGATAAATCGTTCAATATTTTACCACAATCATTGGTCAAGTAAAATGTTTTGCTTGTGTGATGACAACTTAATAAACATTTGTAGTACATTTATGAACATATAGTATATTCTGACATTATTATGCTATGCTAACTGAACCTATGTATAGAAGATATTTAAGAACAAACTTCATTTCCTCATCACAAAAGCAAATGTATAGTCATACTAGTCACTCAGTGAAGGTGCACTTAGACAAAGCTTGCTTTTAGTTGAATGATAATGAGCATGTAATGAAATTAGCAATGTCAGCATGCCACCATTGACCACTACTACGAGGACAGGGATATTTGAAGTGAAGGAGAATTCTATTTTCAAGCTTTAAAGTGAGAGACATTAATTCAGTGTTTAACCTGAAGATAAAATGAAATGTCAGTGGATTCAGGTTTTTACAATTTGTGCTCTGAGGCACATTTTACAACCATCCAACCAATGGCTGATTTGATATTGAATAAAAAACCAACAATGTCACACTTTTTTGTGGAACTACACAAGAAAATATTGCCATCCTCATAAGAACTTTAGATCACTGAGTCAGAGCGTCAAAACAGCAGCTCCCAAACTGCAGTGGTCAGTGTCTATTAAAAGTGGTCCAAGGAAGGAAAGTGGGTGAACCAGCACTAGGCTCATGGATGCTCAAGGCTTACTGAGGCATGTGGAGAGGGAAGGCTGGCCCATGCTGTCCAATCAGCACTTACAGTGGACATAGAAGCGTCAAAACTGTAGCAATGAAAGCGGGTGTCTTGTGTGTAATTTAGCATCATGTATCGTGCAATTAGGGAACACATGGCACCAGGATGCAAGGAACATCCCCTTACCATTGTCACTGTGTGGTCTAACATCTACTGTACATAAATGCTAGGACACAGGTTTACCCAATGAACATCACCTCTCAATGATGTCATTCACATCACTGTTTTAATGTTGTGGCTGATCATTGCATGTAGCACATTTCTTTTCTTTTTTTTACTTGTACACTGATTGCATGCACATTTTCTACATATTCAAGGCCTCTAGTAGGATGGCCCAGTAGTTATTAGATTGGAACAGGAGGCTTGAGGCTCAGACGAGGTGCAGACCGGCCAAGTGTTTATTCACCAATGTAAATCATTACGACAAAACAAAAGGACTTACGAGACATAACAAAAGAAAACCATGACTAATGGACTTTGGTGGCCTGAGGTCTGGGGCTCTCTTTTCTAGTCTGCTACCATATTACGCTTCAAGCCCTACCACTGAACACGTGGGCACCAGACAATATCCTGGTAAATCACATAAGTAAACAAATTCATATTACTACTTTTATCAGCCTAATTTTAAAGGCATTATACTATAACATTCATTCCGTTTGCAGCCTTCCAACAGTTACTATGCCCCTCTCCAGTTATACTAATGGTCTCTCCTAGGACCTTTAATAAGGAGTCCAGGCCTCTGGCAGACGCTTTAAAGCTGAACACCTGAGGATATAGCACAGGTAAGAAACATTATTCAACATAAGATTTCAAAATATACAGATAGATTGCACCACTAAAACAATCTTCATAACCAATGTGTCTCTCTTCACAGGACAGGCTCTCACCAGTAGCAGCTGAGAGGCCCCACCAAGAAAAACAATAAAATACATTTAGTCTTTCAGCTTTCTGAGGTATTTATTTCATCTTATATTGTAGAATTGATCAGTCAATATGGTAAAGAGGACCTTCACCACAGTCCCTAGAGAATTAATCACGGTCCATTTAAAATGGACTAAAAAGTTTTTTAAAAAAAGAGTGGGGAACACACTTGACACTGATCAGAAAACACATGCACATAACATTATTGATGGTCTTCTGAGGGTGTCCTGTGCATCTGACAACAGAATGTTGTTAGTGGGGGCCTTTGGGTCCTATGGGTTGAGGGGAGGGGCCTCTGTGGATCATCCCACAGATACTTGATCAGTTTGGGATCTAGTGAATTTGGAGGCCAGGTCAACACCTTGTGCTGTTCTTCATGTTTTTTGAGTTGTTCCTAAACTGTTTGTGTGTGTGTCTGTGTCAGGCTGCATCGTGTTGGGGATGGCTCATTTTTTGCAATGAGCTATTTCATCTGTCAGGTAAACAGTACCTTTTCCACATCCACATGAATGCCAGGTCCAAAAGTTTCCCAGCAAAACATTGGATTGTCATAAGATGGTGAATGTTATTTACTTCTCCTTACAGGGGTTTTAATGTTGTGGCTGGTCGGTGCAGATAATACCGATGATAAATCACATACAGGTCAGGTCAAGTATGCACTTACAACATATTCCAGGCTGCCGCGTCATTATTACTTTTCAAGAGTTTTTGTGTTCCCAGCAGACTCAAAGAAAACCCACTCACAATTTTACTACAGCATTTTGAACCTCAGTGGCAGACATGGGGAGACAGAAGGGCCGAAAGATTGGATTGCAGACTCCAGACGTTACATCCAACACAACATCCCCACTCTGTCAACCCCACTGACTTGACCTCAGGAGCACATAGAAAACACATGACTTCATCCTCTAAAGACACATTCAAACACTTATCTGATCATTAGCAACTTCGGCAAAATCCAGAGGGAACAATTACAGATACAACTTAAGCAACAGAAGCCTCGGTCACTCTAGGTGTGCTGAGACTGAAGACTCTTACAGAAGGTGTACGAGGAGTCGTAAGTGAGCGCTATTGCTGTCTGGTTCTGCTCAGTGGTGGGGGTTTAATTTTGATTAATGGTGGCAATTAAACAGATGAAAAGAACTGGACGCCTAATGAATCTATCAGCCTTTAGTCCAGAGTGTATAGGGAGGCTTTGAGACTGGTCCCAGTGCCTGGCACTCTTAATTTGATAGTATAAATCACTGCAGAGGCTTAGGTTAGGCTTTAGCCCCGTTAAATCCTATTGAACACTAATGGCCAATGTAGAATACCATCAGACCTCCCCAATTAGCCCAGCCAAAGGGAGATACTAATCGGTAATAACTGCCATATGTTGGTTTAATTGAGCCTGATGAGAACTCAATTTGCATGCAAGGAAAATCTGTTAAATAGCTGGCCACACAAGTAATATTGTAGGAAAAGTACACAACTGATTGTGTGTTGTAACTGAATGTCACTGGCAATAACTCAGCGGCTCTTTCATCTGGAAAGCAGAGGAAGCGTAGAAAACCAGAATCATATCAATCTTCAGAGGATTAGTCCTTTCCCCGGGGGCTCTTGATGCAATGGGAAAATATCCCTGGATTCGGAGGACTGTGTCATAGACAGAAATCATTCATTCCGCTGCTCTGTGCGTTTCTTTTCACTGCATGCAATCTCCTCCCCAGACAGAAACTGGGCCAGCTACAGGTCATCACACACGGCCACGGAGGCCTCAGAGGAAGCAGGATGCCAGAAGTTACTTCAACTCCCTCTCAATCACCCCACCAGGAGCACCCCGTCAGGGTCCTCAGCATAGTTTAACGGTGATGTCAGCTGAATGTCTACCTGCTAAGATTTGAAAGATCAGTTGGTGGAGTGCTTAACAAAGACCTGAGCTCCTTCACTCTTTGATTGCCACTGCTGTCAAAAGCAAAGTATTTGTAAATTAAATAGTATACTGCTAGTATTCTGCCTCTAATGCCCCATGCATTATTCTACAATACCTCTAATCAGTATTACCTGAGAGGGCATGGCTGGAAAAGCCTGAAAGGTCACCACTCTCTTTTAGCTGAAGAGCACCATTTCTCATTTGCGTCCAGTTTTTGCCTCTTTTCTTTAATTTAACAGAATGAACCTTGATTTTTCTAACTCCGATGCTGCAGCCTTTGAGCCAGATCATAACATACCAGTCAACAAAAGTCCCTTTCAGACTTGTATTGTTGGTGAGGTATGGGACTCATAAACAACTAGACAACACATGCCACTTAGAGCTGGTATACCCACACTGTGTGGCCCTTTTAGACGTGTATCAGTGTCTTTCTTTGGTCACCCTGTTTATATTGACAAAATTATTCTGACAAAATCCAGAATTTTATACAGGTTATTTAAACAGTATACTCTGCATGAAGGTTTAGTCTGAAAATATCTTTTGTCCCCAGTAAAACATGTAGGATGTGCCAATAACATTCAAGTGTAAGAAGCATTTCTTTGCTTACAGCTTATTTGGGACATGGTTACCAAATATTTTTTCGTTTTGTTTTTTTTTCTCACCACAGCTTATGATAATCGGCCTCCCGTCCGTTCATGTATAACTTTGTACACCAACCAGTCGACAGTTTGCAAAGCTGGAGTCGGACGCATTGCCAAAAAAAAAAGTCTACATTTCAGGCTGGCAGGAAGTGTGTTTACCTACTTTCAAACATTATGAAAGTCTACAGTTTGTGAAAATGCACAAGTCGGTGGTTGAAGGAATGATGGTTGTCAAACAGTTCTTCTGTTTTAATCACAGACTACACAATGTTGCATGTAGAAATATCACTGGAATATTCCTTTTTGTTAGCTATGTAAGCAGCTAAGAAGGAATACTGTTTGGTCTTGTTTTTCAGAATAAAAAAAGCTGATTACTCTCAAAATTATTTCAGAACAATTAAATTATTTTGAGGGTAATTAGTGCATGTAATTGTAGTGACTCAAGACAGACTGGTCAAACTGTTGCTCTGGAAGCTTTACAACTGCAGGTTAGGTGAGTTTCTGGCAAACTAAAAACTTGCATCCTGGAGAAAGCTCATGCATATTAGTTGGTATGAAATAAAGTTCCCTTTACAGTTTTTTACAAGCGCTAAGAAGCGCTTTTAGGTATTTTTCTAACACACAGATTTAAAAACAAATTGAAATGCCAAAAACACATTTTTAAATATATACTAACAAAAACACATTCTTTCTCTGCACAACCACTTACCTGAGAATATGACTCAAAATGAATATTCTTAGAATAACTGTTTTCACTTCCAAGGTACATGAATCAAAGTACACCAGGTTTCAAAATACTGGCTATTGCTGACATTACAAAAACTGCATAGACTTTTATGCTTCAGTTTTACAGGTATTTGTATGCAAAACATGCAATCCACTGTTTTTACACTAAATTCTTTGGTTGGGAACTCTATCGCCACATGTATTGTTCACATTCAAAAGCATTTCCTTTACTGTTTACTACAGGAGGCACAGTAGAAATACAGTTTACAGTATGATAGAACATAAAAGGTTTTACAGTGTTGCTTACAGTACAGCAACAAAATATCCATGAAACACACAAGAGCATTCTGAACAAAAAATACAACAGCAAAAAGCCCAGATTGGGGGGGGGGGGGGGGGGGGGGGGGGGGGGGGGGGGGGGCTGTATGTAGTCTCTGTGATCTTCAGGGTTAGGCCACATGTTTTCATCAACATCGCATCAGATATTATCTAAGGCGATGCACCTGCAATAAAAGCGCTTGGTATGTCGGATCCACCCTTGGCAATCATGAACTGTGATGTCCCTGCAGCCAGCACCCATGGCTTCAAGGAGGGACATCTGGTCATGTGGCTAATGGTCATCAACCTTCCACCTCCATACAGAAAAGAACTCCTCTATGGGGTTGAGGAAAGATGAATAGGGTGGAAGGGAGAGATGTACCAGTCTTGGGTGGCGAAGAAAACTTTGAAGGGGCATTGAAATTGACATGCCTGGGGCAATTCCAGCCATATACTGACCTCTGATATGACCTCTCCTGCTTCTGCTGCCCTGCTGATCAGAGTTTCCTCCTTTGTCCTTTTTGTCCTTTTGTTCTGACAAAGTCTGGAGCAATCTCTGCCCCTCCACTGAGTTCATCCTCTTGTGTAAAGTTGCCCTTGACTAACCAATATGCAACCACACCTGGGGACAGGGTATATCTGTGCTCTGGCCCTACATTCAGGGTCAGTCTCCAGTCTCTGACCCACTCTGTGTCGGTAGGCTCACCATGACCTGGAACTCCAATAAACTTGCAACACTTCACCAAACTTGGAACTAGACTTGGATTGTTTTTGTCTTCAACACTGGACTTCAAACCATGTTGTTAGTGATTGAAAAAAACTATATCAGCTGAGATATGTTGTTTTTGAACTGATATCATTGCAGAAGAAGAGGTTTTTATACTGTATCTAAGGTTTGGAATATTGCTTTTGCTATTGTGGGATGTTGTGTGTTAACATTTGTAAATAATACAAAAACAATCCATAATTTTGTTGGGAGATACAGCTGGTCTGTTAAGAACATGTAAGCATTGTGGAAATGTGTTCACTGACTGCATATTGTGTGAAAACGACATGAAATGTGTGAATGGTATGGTCACAAAAGACCGATGCTGTGCTAACTGTGTTTAGAGTTTTGAAAATGTGACCACTGATTGGACAAACGCTTGTTAGCGACTGAAAAAAACTGTAATTGAAATGGATTTTTCTTACAGGAAAAGCACATTTTTATAATGGTGGTGGTATAAAAAACATATTTACTCCAAATCTTGACCACTTGGATGAACTGAGAACGTCACAATATCCAACTCATTTACGGCCTTGGTTGCTGACTATTTGGCAAAGCATAGTTGTGTGAAAACTGTACTTTCTTCAAATACATATGCAGTATGCAGTTTAACAGGTCTGGTTTCTACTTCCCAAAGCAACGACATTTCACATCCACTTTGATGGTAACAATGCTCACTCTGACTCACTGACATAGGTAATGAAATTTAAACTTAGTTGCAACCACTCTGCAACCTCTCCAGTTCAGAAAAGGTAAACAAATGGACATGGACCTTTGTAATAAAATGGAAAAGCAAGATGCCACGAGAGCAGTCCTGGTGTAATGGAAAAAATACTGTGCCAATGAGTTCATACACACAAATTTTCAGAGTTCACATATTTATACAACTTTCCACTAGAACCAGACTTCTAGCTGTGGTCAAGGCTCCACCAGAGCAGATCATAGTTCAGTTACTAGATGACTTGTTTAACAGTACTTAACGGAAGCTGCAGAGAATTAGGGAAAATGTTAGTCACGTACCCCCACCCCTCCTTCTCATGAGGTTTGGGGAGTCTAATGACTCGTTTACAGTAAACCTCCAGTCTGCTGGTTCATATCTCCCCACTGAGCTGCATGATACTCTGTGGACAGTTTATTACTATGACTAACTCCCGCACTTCATTTATGCCGGTAACTGTTGAATTTTTCCCTCTAAATCTCAAAACGGCCATTGTGTCAGAGAGGTCCCTGAATGGACATTAGTGTAGAGTCTTGAGTGTCAAATTTGACATCTAAAAGACGGTCTCTGTCAGACTGAGTCCCCAAGCAAGGGCAAGCCAGAGCACCGTTAAGAAGTCAACAGTCAGTCCCAGGACTGAAGATGTCATCTCAGCCAAGAGGATAGAAGACCTCACAGAACAGAGAATCTTTGTGCTCAACCCAAACTGCTGACCTCTTCCCGTCCCGTGGTGTGCCGCAGAAATGTAGCAGAGGTGAGCTGAACCATGTTGCCACTCACTGTATGTTTATAAAGAGCAATGTGCCATGTCACTGCTTTTTACTTCCACCCTAACCACAAATCATTCCTACACCACAAGGTATGTCCAACAATATTATTGGACTGATGCTGTGTATTAGACATTGGTTGCCAGTGGTTTCCATTTAATCCCACACACCTGATGTGTTCAGTTGCATTCTTGGCTGAGTGGAAAAGCTGCTGTAAAGGCATTTATTCACGCAACGAACGGTGAAACAGTTTTTAATTAAAAATCTAATTAAATTCTTTTTGGTGGATCGACGCCTTGGTAAATCTAAACGCCTAAACAAATCAGGCAAGGCAAGGCAATTTGTAGAACAAAATTGCGAAATAGCAGGTTGTGGGACCTCAGTTCAGGTGTCCTATAATCAATATTTTTATATTACGAATGACCACTGACCACTATTGCGAAAAGGGGGTTACTGATATTAATGACCCACAGAGAATTCTGAGAATTATCACACCCCTGCAGGTGCCCTCAGCCCTGTGGAGCCATTATAGCATTTTTCAACTCATTGTTTTGGTTTTATGATAATAATTGCTAATGTTGCCAAGAACCTACTCAGGACATAGAGAAAACCCATTTGCACTTCATATTAACTCAAGCAGTAATAAGTCTGTGTTAACTGTGTTTTTCTTGATATGAGATGCCATAACTCTGTGCCATAAAATATCGTAATGTCCAGTACTTGCTAAACAATGTATTTGGCAGACCTCTGTGCCATGTACCTAGAGTAATGTTAGACAAGTTAATATTCATTTCAATTGCTAATCTTGTAGCTTACATCATACTATATAAGTATATCAGTATAGATCACTAGAGTGACCCTAATTTGGCAGTGTGTCTTGCACTTTTGGCACTAGTGGGAACCCTGTCGGCCTTTTTCTGGTTGGAACGTAAATCTGTCACTGCAGTGTGTGCTGCCTCTTCTTTCCACCACAAGTGTCATAGACCCCCGGGGAATCTCTGGAATGACTGCAATTTACAGGGTCTCACCCCCATAAATAGATCTCACCAAGTGTCAGAGATCTTTTAATTACCGAAATAAACATCTGTAAAAGTGTGCCCTCCTCAGTGATTGAAATATGTGTTTCTGCGAGTAAATGCAATTAGCTGAAGCTTCACAGCACCAATGAAACACATCCGGAGGGGGAACGCTTATAAAATATAACCTGGGTCACTAGTGATGTTTAACTTGGTCGACTCCTTGAATATGTGGCAGGAATCTGTTGCGCCCAGTTTTAGGATTTATCAGTCTGCGATAGGGGCAGCCTGCACTGGGGACGCTCGGCCAAGACACAAGGTTTTACCATTTAAACACAGGAAGAAAAGGCAGGACGCCAAGTTTTGACTGCTGACGTTTTGACTACTGGATTGGCTACCAGCATTTGTTTAGTCAGGTCAGTTGCCATAGGCACTGAGCTACTAAATTACTCATTTTCTGACAAGGTTCAGACACACATGAAAAAAGGAATGTGTTCTGACATTTTGTGGGAACGTAAGTGAGATGAGTGGTAACATATCAAGCCATGTGTATTGCAGATTTGTTTCATTTTTTCATCTGATGCCTCGAAAGAAGTGTAAATAAACAGTTTCAGTTTTATCACATCTCTCTTAGGAATCCTCTCCACCATGTCTGTTTTGCAGCTAATGGCCATGTTCACATGTCCCCATTCCAAGCAAATAATAACCATTATTAACATTACTGCCACACAGTTACATCTCGTAAACCATGAGGAAGATCCAGGTGCTCCCAGGGCACCGGCCTTTGAACGTCAGTGATCAAAGCCTTTTAGGGAGGGTCTGAAAAGCACAAACATAGTCATATACTTAATATAGCGAGCAAAGGCAAAACAAGGCCCATCTACGCTTTGCAATACTGAGAGGTAAAAGTTACCTAAGTAGTGGTCACATTTCTAATGAGTGGCTGCGTAAAACTAGCTGGACAACCATAGGATGGTTATTTAGAGGCAGGCCGTTGAAAGTGAACCAGCCTTTTTTACTCTATAATTTGCCTTCTTCCACTATGTAAACCAGCACACTACCTAAGAGATGCATGTCCCCGTGCATCTATCTTGGGAGCTCAGCAACCTCAATACGTTCACCGGCTTTATGCTTTAAAAGTGCATGGAGCTGTATGGAAATGATTTCCTATACATCTTATTATACTGATTTGTTTTTTCTTTAAAGCTGTGACATTAAAAAGTGAATCCGACTTCTTGATGTCTTTAACAACTGTAATGAGTATGTTATAATTAAAGAACAAACAAAGCCAAAGTAGGAACCCATCCACACAGGCTGTAGTCACGTAGTTGTTAGATTTTGTGTGGCTCTATTTTCCTGAGTACCTTGTCTGAATCTAATCCGTGATTTTTCTGCCCTATACTTAACTGAGCATCATAAATGTAATTGGTTATGTCGCATCAATAATTCAGCAATTAAATTGAGTTACAGAGGAAATTAGTTTCCTTTCTGAGGGCCATCATCATCATCATCGTCCTAAAAAGCCATTCAGTTGTGACTTAACAGCTTACATATTTCATGCTTTATCTAAGCAGACTTCTTTTTGATCCAGATGTGGATAGCTTTGAACGGTATAGTAGTAATTTTTATTTTCCAGTTTATTATTAACCAGTAGCATATGCAGGTAGACCTACATATTTTTCACAGTTCTAAAGAATGCATCAAAAGGAAAATTAGTACATTTAAACGTGTGTTTTAAATTAGGGATATAGTATAATCCAAGGTTGACAAGTTGCCAAAGTGTTTTACTAATCCGTGAGGTTTGGGCCACCACTTTAGAAAAAAGTGTAATCAAGATTTGTACTAAAAAGGGACACAATATTTGGGTATAAAGATTGGAACAGTCTAGCTCTGTTTGGAGGTTCGGTAAAAGTCACTAATAAGATGTAGTTCTGACTCTCCTATGGAAAGGTATGTCATCACAGATATTAGTAGGAGAAATAAAAAGATAAGTTCATCAGTTTTCTTCAGTCCACAGCAATTTAACTGTTCATTCTTCTCCGGTTACCTATTCTTAATACAGCTAGTTGGTTTAATTTTGATAGGCATTGCTTTTGATTCAGTGATTGAGTCCAGACGGAGTGAACACACGACTGAGTTATGCTTGTTAACAATGCTGAATTTTGGTTGAGTTACTGCATCTGAAACTCTAATGTTCCCGTTGAGTTACAGACTATTATGCTTAAATGATGTAAAGAGGATGTCTCGGTCTTATTCTGAGACAAAGACTCCAAACAATCTCCATCATTTTTAATAACAAAAAGGTGTCGTTCTATGAAAAAGGCCTGAATCAGAGTAAAAGAGGTAATGGGGGCAAGGGTGGAAGAGTTTGTGACCCATTTTCCTGCTTCACTAAAGACATGTATCTTAATTTTTAAAATAGGTTACACACATCTGCAGGAAATTAGACACTCCACTGAGCCACTTGAGGCTGAATTAGACGACTTAGGCCGCCGAACATGATTTACATCCCTCTACATCACATGCAACAGGCATTCATTTTCACAAAACAGCAACATCTGTGTAGCAGTCCATTAGGAGCAACGCTGGACTCATAAATTAAAGGTTAAGCCCAGAACAAGTGATAATGAGAACCATGCATTTTCCTCCATGACCAAGGATTTTTATTCTATTTTATTTTTTTTGCTACTGAAATCTCAGTCAGTGAGGGAAACCCCTCGCTTTAAGCTATTGCAGCACTATCAGTGAGAGCGAGAGGTCTCAAAAGAAAACAGTAGCCGCTGACAAGGAAAATACGCCCCCGGTGAGAGGCCCCAACACATCTGAGGATACGGCTTCCAGTAATGAAAATAAAACCTCCTGTAAGTAAGAGACAAACAGACTGAAGCCTCTCAGAAGCCAACCACAAGGCGATCTGGAAAGGATGAAGGCCCTAACGGTTATAAAACCATCCAAAGAATAGAGGCTTTGTGAGAACGTCACTGCCAGTGCACCACCAGCATGAAGAGAATGTACATTAAGGGTTTAAGAAAATATCTGTGGAACAGTTGAGTGGTTAAAATTATATTGTTTGTCTTTAAACTACACAGAGGACCCGGGATGCATTAGTACAATATTACTGATTGTCTTCTTGACAATCTTCTTGACTTTCACACGTTCATATGTGTACGTATATTGAAACAGCAAATAAGCTAGTGATGGTGATGACCAAAACGGAGATACAACAATCAATATTGTCCAAAAAATTGACCAAAAATATAATACAGAAAATAACTTCTGGTTGCTTCAAGGCATTCTAATTTGTCCCTTGTCATCATTCCTCAGGTCACAACCTTGAGTGGGCCTCACTTCACGCATGTGCTTATGATTTTTTTGCAGGATTTAGTAATTTAATACGGAAATTTGGTTTTATTGTCTTTTGTTTTCTTCCTTGTGGAGCAGGACATGAACACTGACTGTGCGGAAAATCCATATTTCCACTTTCTGACTTTACAGTTGCTCAGAATACCAGACTCCAGACTCACTTCCTCAGAGGTCAGGTGCTGAATAGCGTTCCTGCACCACAGTTTCTCAGTGGCCTTTCACAGAAAAGAACTTTTATAAATGCTCCATTCATTTTTTTTTTCAGCTTTGCTAAGTATATGGAACATTTCTTGGACCAGGTAGCTGGCTGCCACCAGCCAAATTCAATCAAGCTCTCAGTGTTAGTACAAGACCATAATCAAATTTAAGCATGTTTTAGTGCGGAGTATGCATTTTTAATAAAGAATATTCTGAGATGTCAATCCTTATGCAGAGTTTCTACCTCTCATCAGAGAATCAGAGATTTCCCTCAGCCACCTGCCAAGTATAAGTTCTGTGGATGTGTGAAGTGAATACTAGATTCCAGCAAAGACTTTATATGCCCCCAAACAATCCCCAGGTTCACTCCATAATGTTTGAGACTTTAAAATGTGATTAGAGAGGAAATTTGTTTAACCGCTGAGGGAGCTGCGATTCCACTAACAAGAATCAGTGCCCGTCTTGTTTATATGCTCAAATTTTAACTCCAAATCAAGAGGTTACAGACCTGAGAAGTCGACTCCAGTTGGAAACCACCATTCTTTTAATATGCAGAAAGATTTTCCGTTCATATAACTATTTTCTTGCTTTATTCAAGACCAAATAACAAAACTTTCTTACCACAAATCAAAACCATTCAATCATCCATTTCTTTTCATGCATCCATCTCAGTTACTGGATTTCAGCTCTGCTCGGAATGAAATCTTTTCTTATACCTATTTTAGGTATTATTATTAGCAGTAATATTAATATTATAAAACCCCTAGGTATATAGGTGTATTATTTCAGGTATATTACATTTCTAACAATCTACAGTAAATTCAGGGCTGTCAGTTGGACACTCTGGAGAATTTTCCTTGTTATAAATGAAAAATTGCCTCCATCGAATGTCCTCAGACAGCTGCTTTATCAGCCCAATTCCCAAAAGACGGAATGCCAATACCCAACGTTACCAAACTTTCATGTCTGAAACTCTTTTTATCACCATCATGATGTTGCCCACACTACCCAGCATTCAGAAACAATGACGTGTAGAACAGCCTCATAGCGCCTGTGGTTGTTTTATTTTAATCATGTACGTGTGCAGCAAAATGATCCATGATGCCATGCTCACCAGGCACCGTTTTCTCCGCGTCCATGGAGGTAAACCCTAATATGACTTTGGCTTAAAACTCCACATTCTGGTTAACTAGGCTGGCCGCATGCTTGCATCTTGAGGTGATCACACGCTGACTTTGCATGCGCATGCCATTGACGTCTGAAGTTTTGGTGGAGACTTTTACCCTAAGTGGTTTATCTTTAGTCTGGGTGGCCCAAATGGGAAATTCTGGTAGTTCTAAAATGATGCTGAGCCCACAGCCAACAGGATAAGAAGATCTGACAGTCAGTCAGGCGAACCTAAATAAATACAGTGCGTTCGCATCTGACAGCCTGCATCCAGATGTTTGAGCAATGCCTGCCTGCTGAGTGTTTATGGAAAAAGTCATTCACAAGGGAACCCAGGAAGCTTTCTTGACGTCCCTGATGGTGTTGCCATGGCACCGGGGCCGACAGTTTAGTCGCTTTTCGATGTGCAGGAGGAGTCTGACCTCCAGTCATCTCCGGTTTGTTCCATCCTTGCTGGTTGCTGACTGCATCTGCTTCAAAGTGCGCGTATTCACAAGAACTAATGAAGGACATTATGAGAATGTGTGTACTCACCACATCAGCAGGGGGAAGCAGACCCATGAGATGAAATATGGAAGTGAGCTCAGGCAACCAGAATGTGGGTTACACTGTTAAAACACCACATGAAAGAGGCTCCTCTGGGTTTTGTGGGAATCTGTGATTCTTTCTTTTTTCTGCAGAAGTTTTCCAGCCGTGGGCCTCATGTTAATCATGAGTTAAAAGACTGTTGCTTAGTGATACATGAACACGGTAAATCAGCTACTGTTCACTGTATGCTGATGCTCAGCACCTCCGTAGACTTTACAGGGACCACATTCAAAAAGAGATGTAGTTCCATAATTAAGGTATGTGTGAAGTGAGGATGATGCTCATTAAGCTGAAAATTATACTTAGATGAACTCTGGCATCCAGGCTGAAACACAAGTTAGAAATTAACTGAAGTTCTCCGGTGAGCTGAAAAGGAGGCGAAGCAACTTTTCCATCTTGACTGGAAAGAAAACCGCTTTAGTTAACAGGCATATCAAGGTTCAGTTCAAAGCAAGGGTACATGGGGCGCATTCAGAAGTAGCCCTGCCGCTCAGTAGGTAACTCTTTACTGTAACGATGAAGGACACAGCAGGTAGAAACTCTGGGAGCCCAGCGGCATCTCCTAAATGCCATTCACTATTTCCACTGAGTAGTAAAACAGCTGCTGGCCTGAAGACGAATGGAGCAAAGAACACACAGTGCGGCGTGTCTTCTCAAGAGCCCCCAAAAGCAATAACAATAAGTGATTGTCTGGCGCAGGGTGATCTAAGACAAACATTAGAACTGTGCAGCGTCTAGTCTGTCCCTGCCAAGATAGATACCAGGGGAATGAGATAGTAAAACTCAATATATATAGCTCCTTAAAAAAAAAAAAAAAAACTTCTTTTCCAAAAAACTTCACAATACAACTTTTCACAAAGGTAATAGCAAAATCTCACTGCAGATAAAATTTACTGATACATTTTTCATAGCAGCTCTGTTCATCGTTCTTGTTGGTATCGGAATAATAAAAAAAGTTGTTCTCTAGTAAGAGCGCCTGTATTTTTTGCTAGACTATTGATTTTTCTTCCTGGGAAGGTCGATGTCAGTGAAGCAGAGACAAACTCTTAAAAAAGTGCATTGCACTTTTACAACATTATCAGAGGTATAATGACTGCAACAAAACCTGAGATATTTCGTTTTATATATCGTGAATTATTCTTCAAAATATGGCCTATGCATTACTCACAATGCAATTTGAGCGCTAAAAGTTTGGGTGGAGATTTCGGGTCAAGCTGGACTGTGCTGTGTTTGTTTAAGTTTATTTAACTGCAAGGGCTTCCCAAAGCTAGAGACACCTAAACTGAAGCTGTTCCTCACTAAACAGAAGTAATTACTATGCCTAATGATAAAAATATTAGTTTTAAAATTCTAACATGGCATTTAATAAAATAAATTTAGTGTCCCTAACTTATTTTTTGTCAGCTTAAGGTTGCAGATGTCTAGGATCAGACAATTGGAAAACTCATTGCTTTGAAGTTCAATCCCCCTACAAAAAGTTTTTGGATAGCAAGCTTTTTTTTCTTAAACATGCACAGATCAGTTCACGTCTACCTGCCACCATTTTACTTTGTTTCATTAAAGCTTTGGGGAGAAAATAACAAATTTATTAAGACAACTGAGTGACTAAAAAGAGCCTTTTTAACACGTTAATTTAATGTCATGGTAAATGACAGAGTAAAGCAAATCCTGGCCTTCAACCGCCCAAAACAACTAAACTGTGTGTTTAAGTCTTTATGTTCTGTAAAATAATGGTATGCCTCACGAAAGCTGATGTCATCTGTGTAATCATAAGGTCCAGCCCATCTTGTCTGCTTCAAGACATGATAACTAAATTAGAGTGACTGCTTTCAAAGCTGCTTAGGCTGCAGCTCTTTGTGTTCACAGATGGTTCGCTCATGGGTTGGTCCAATCACATGACATTTTCCAACAGTTCTGTGTCCATATCCATGCGCTTCAAGGTTCCATGGTAAATGGGCTTTTCTGTCTGTTAGTACTCAAAGCCCTTTACAGTCACAATGACACAGTGTCTTGCTGGAGGACTGTACTGTGGATCAAACTGCTGTCTCTCTTTATTGGATATTATGCATTATAACTGGCTGTACATGTGAACGTAAATGTGAAGCTGTGTCAAATCTACACCTTAGGTATGAAGCAGCATTATCCTTAATGTGTACCTTCCTGGGAAACACACGACGCAGACCACAAGTTCTGTGACTGGTCCGGAATGCGTTTCCATCATCAGGTCGCTCAGTGACCGGACAAGCACAGAACATTCACTCTACCTCTGCCTCCCACACACTATCTACTCAGGCGTCTTCTCACTTTTCTGCATTGCAGTGATTTCAGCAAAAGTTGTTCAACATTTATTAGATCCAACTCCAACGTGAGCGAAATACATAAAGAAACTCAACACAGCCGCACAGAAATCCCACCACCCACCAGTGTTTTAGCGGCGCGATTACAGAATAATGCAGAGACACCGATGCACTAGTACAAATGTTCTCACCGCCATAGGCAACGAAAGAGGCTGTGCGTAGCTCTGATGCAGAAGCATAAATCTAGCCTAACAAGAGAACTCAATTTTTTTCAGCGCTTTTATTTATATTTCATTCGTGATGGATCTATTAGATCGATGTGTTTTTTCTAAATGATGCTGAAAAGCATATAATGATGGGGTGACCTCCTGCAATGTAAATGAACCCAGGATGGAGATTTCATGATGGCCATCTGTATTACTTTTCCTTCAGAGAATAGCAGCTTGTGTTCCTAATGGGGGGAAACTCCTCTTTGTAGGACTCCTTACCATTGCAGCGTTTAGAGAGAAATCTGTGGTTGGAAACTATAGACCTAGAGGAAAGACTGGAAGTGATTAAAATGATATGGGGGCGAAAACGGATGAGTGCTGCTGCCCACGGGGCCGGAGCACGCTTGGCTACAGAGACCATGCCGAGGAGGAGGATACGTGGATGGATGGATTGATGCATGGGAGAAAATGTGTGTCAGAGACCATTAATCATTCTCCTCACCTGTCACTGGTCTACAGGGCTATCTTCTCCCTGCACATCTCTAATACAGCACACAGTGTGGTGAATCACACACTGGGACAGCAATTGTTTCAGATAAAATCCAACATTTCTTTTAGACACTCATGAGCGAGAATGAAGATGAGTATCGCATACATAGCACCAGTATATATACGAATCAAGCCTTTGTATTGTGAATAAACCTAGGACGAGTCTGCCCTCTACTGAGCAACAGTTATAACATTCACACAAGACAGGGATCATGTCTTATTCCATCAGATGTTCAATAAATCAACAGATTGTCTATAATCTAAGCTAAGTGGATAGGTGAACGTTTCTGATTCAGTGCGGTTCAGTTTTATTTATATAGTGTCACTGTGTCTTAAGAAGCGTTATAGAACCCAGAGCCTGAAACCCCCAGAGGAAACACTGAGGCAGCAGTGGCATGGCAAATCTTTTTAACGGGGAGAAACCTTGAGAAAACCCTGCTAACGTGGAAAAAACCATCTGTTTAAGGCTGGCCGGGTAGAGAAAAGAGGATGGTGTGACTGGAACTGGATGAGAATTGAGATGCAGATACAAGCAGATAAATTCATTCATGAATCTGGATAAAGCATACATGCAGCATATTAACATATTAAGCAGTGTTTCTCAGTACTTAGGGCACTAAGTGTGCATTAGAACAACACAGTCTGATTCCCAAAATGCCACATGATGATAACATAAAACAAATACACATAGGCACAGTTATTATGACTAGGTTTTTGGATAAGCCCTTATTCCTGTACTGGGAAACCTACAAACCTTGCTGGACTGCTCTGAAACCTGTTCACCTGTGGCTACAGTGTAAACATCGTATCCAGTTTTCTGACCATTTCACACCATGTTTGCAGAGGAGGTACATCAACACTCACCTGCAGCTTAATAAAACATGAAATGTTGAAACATGCGGAGAAATATACAGAGAGGCTGAGCTGGGTAACATTTTTCATTTCAGTCCATCTCTTGTAAATTGCAGAGCATTTCTTGTCCTTGAGCATTGATTTCACAAGGACACTGATCACTTGATAGCTGGTATTTGTTCTGCCCTTGGACTGGTATGAAGGTTTATAGTTAAGAAGGTCCCACAATGCATCTGGGTATACAGAGGAAATTCTCCCTCTAGGATATCCTTAGTCTCTAATCCCCACATTAGACCACATGCCCCTGCTCAGCTCGCTGACTGCAGAATTATCAAAACCCTAATGCACTGTGCAATTATGCTGGAAACGGCGAGTGACACTTTAACCCACTCTGACCTGACTCTTGATAATGACACTCTTGATGACGTACATCAGACTCTAGGTCTTAACGGAACAGTCCGGACCATGGTGAGCATCATCTGATCCATGTCAAAACCAGTTCCAGTCCCACAATGGAGTATGTGATCTATATTATTAAACCCATTTCCGTTAAGTTTGATTCACATGTTAAAGTCAGTATTGTCAGGTCAACTGTTTTATAGCCTGCTGAGTCTGGTTAAGGGACTTCAATGGCAGCAATATGCAGACTGGACTGATGACAGATGACAACTTTTCCTTTGGTTGAAGCCATTTATAAATTTGCGCCCACTTCCTCTTTCTAAAAGTGACTAAAGCCACTTGTGCTTTTTGACAGAACTGATCAAGCACTTGCATTTTTGTTTCAAATTGTATTAGAGATCTAATTATGAAATATTTCTACTGCCTAGTTCAGTAAATATAATTTCTCACGGTGAGACTGGCAGGGAGGTTTCTGCCCAAGAGGATTCTATTGTACCCACATTAATCCACATTACAGGAACTGGTCTTCTCAACGGTTCTGCACCGTGCTTTTCAATTCTCTCCACAGCTTGAATGATTTAAGGCAGCACATGGTGCACATAGGTCTAGGTGTAATTGGAGGGCACATCTCACAAAGATCTGCCTGTACGGACAACCATAACTTCATTCATAGAAGCGGCAGGTAATGTTTCCTCACCCTTAAGACGATCTCACCATTTTCCTGAGAGCCTGTCAATGGTGATTTCCTTTTTTCCAACCGTCCTGGCTCCTCACATGATCCGTCTTTGAAGCTATGCATTTGAGTTTCCAACCTGCCCATGGACTAAACCAAAAAATTGATCTTTGTAAAGGCTACTTACAGCATTGAGACCACATAAGCACCACGATGATTATATATTCTTTGAGGAGCTTTAGTTTCATGTGTAAGACTTACTTGGTCCTTTGTGTATGAAGAAAGTTCAATGAGCCTGCTGCAATTTAGTTAAGATACGTATATTCGCTTGAAAGAAACAAGTTGCTTTTTAGTTTTACCAAGCATCCAGATTTAAAAGTCATCTTACACATTATTTGGGAGAAGACGTCATCCCCAGTTACGCTGAACGAAACAGATGATTTACTGCCTGATCGTCAATCACACATGCGTGAGGGAGTCTGTCAGAGGAATGCGGTGATATCTTTACCAGATGTGTGGAAGACATTAGCTTAGCATTAAGAGTTTCAGGGGATCAACTAAGAGCCCGCTACCAGCAGGATGGCGTAATGGGGAGCCAGTGAGTCATGTCCATTACTAACTTCCGTCTCAGCCATTTTGGATGAGGTCAAAAGGTGCTTCTTTGTATGTGGTAACGTCTGTCATTTTGACTTTCCCACAGAATCAGCAGCAGGAAAACAAATGGAGATATGCAGGTATTAAATGGCATCATTTGTGAAATATGAATGTATGTAAGCATTTAATAAGTTTTAATTATACTATTTCCATTAACTATTGAGACTGGTAAATTTCCTGTCTTAGACATTTTACCCAAATGTTTAGCATAATATTTCTAAAAGCTTAAAATGTGGATGAACTGCTCCCAGGCATGAGTGGGAAGTGGGAGAAGGAACAATCCATTTCCCGACAGGTATGGGTGATGTACAGGAACAAGTTTAATCTGGACATCCTCAAACTGAAAGACCTGAGAGATCTGCTGCTAACATCTTGGGGCCAGACAGCACAGGGACAGCCTTGACAGATCCCAGCCTACTGGCTGTTTTAGCATTACGTGAAGGACCAACAGCCTATTGTCTCGCCCGTACACAAAAACAACATTTCTCAACATTTCTGGTTTGTTACCACCTGCGAAAATCTGCATAGTCCATGCCGTGTCAAATTCCATGAGTGAATTATTAGTGGTTGTGTTATTGGGATATTTTGCATTTAAACAATGAGTGGACATGGTCCTTCTGAGGGTGTCCTGTGGTGTCTGGCAACAGACTGTTGTTAGTGGAGGCCTTTGGGTTCTATGGGTTGAAGGGAGGGGCCTCTGTGGATCATCCCAGTCAACGTGCTGCTCATGTTTTGTTTTTTTTAGTTGTTCCTAAAGTGTTTTTGTGTGTGTGTCCGTATCAGGCTGCATCCTGCTGGGGATGGATCCTTTTTTGCAGTGAGAGGTTTCATCTGTCAGGTAACAGTACTTTAACCTACATCTTCTGTTAAAAGTTTTGCTTGTGATGCCCTTACAAACACCTGATAGATTCCCAATCAGGTGTTTGTAAGGGTATGGTATGTCATGTATTTAAGAGTCAAATGTGCATTCAAAAGTTAAAACGTAAGAATACTGGCCCAAGAAGTGTCTCTGCATTATTCTGTAATCGCGCCGCAAGATTATCAACCCCCCTAGTAAAGAACCAGAAAAGTGTTGCTCTGGTCTAGACCAAAACAAAGTTAAAACGGTAGACTAATATTTACCAGGCTACCAGGAACAGAGACTTCACGTGTTAAAAGTAATGTTACCCTGCAAATATATAAATAAGTAATAGCCATGTCAACTTGTTCCTACATCTGCCTTGACTGAAAAAGTGGAGCGGATACACTAATATCACTGTTTCTTGCATGTATTGTGTGATTAACTTCATATGAGCAAAGACCTATCAAGGTGTTATCACATATAACTATATGTGTCATATGTGATAACACCTGTATATGTTCTCTACTTAGTAATGTCACTTTGTAATTTGTCCTTCCACTGTGTTATATGCAATACCATGACAATCACCAATCCTGTGAACATACAGGGCCCTGCTGCTTTGTGTGCATGCATTTGCAATGGGCGCCCCCACGTGGTAAAAGGTGATAAAAAAAAAAGCTCCAATGTGCTGTGCATCAAATGAATACATGCCTGCAGAAAGTTACAAAAATTGAGAGACATTTAACTTCTTTGCATAGAGGGCATCTTAAAACCTTTAATAAATTAAATACAAATATGGAACAAATTTCCTGTAGTACAAAGAGTTTACTAACACACGACGACGTGCTATCCACACAATGTAGCGGAGAGAACAACAAGAATGACCGGTGTCATTGCTACAGATGAAAGCTCTTCATCTTAATCTCAACATGGGCTTTAGAGAGCTCCACAAACAGAGAAATAGATATGTTAATCGATCAAACTCATCTGTTTCAGTTTGACGGTTCTGAAGTGCTATTTGAAATACACACATCAAACAACATTTGATTCTGTTGAAATAACAGTGAGGCAGTGTGGCATTTCCTACAAGTCACCATCTGACTCAAATGCAATGTCGTCCCCCGTCTGGAGTCTATTAAACAGGTCAAGCTACAATAGAAGCAGGGCAAAAAAACAACAACATGTACTGTATGCGTGTCTGTGTGTGACATTTAGTAGGTGGAAATGAAATGTGAAGCCCTTTTGTTATGGAGTAATTGTGAAGTCCCGGCACACATCAGGCCACACGTTTGACAAGAAAGAGTAAAGATGAACACCGGAGTAGTGCAGCCACGCTGCGTCTAAGAGCACGAATCTGCGCACACTGTAGGGGTGAGTAAACGGAGCAGCTAATTTATTTGAGGCTGCAGTCACACATGCAAAATGTAGTCCACACGATGTGCAACAATACCAACAAATTCAAGAGAATAAAATGTTTCTGGAAAAAGAAAGCAAAAAGTTGCAACCTACTGAGGTCAGACTTTGGTGGCATCGTGTCACAATCAATCAGACCAACCAACGCATGCTTATAAACCGTCTCAGCATATAATGTTTTTCTTCAATAAATACGATCTATTTATTATTTAGATATGTTTAACTTTCTCAGGCACACTTCAAACTTGAGCACACTTCCAAAAGTTTTTCAAACACTCATGTGCTGTATATTATATTGATCATGGAATAATAAAAAATAAATAAAATGGTCTACAGTATAAACCAGCGCTTCATATATGTTTTCCTACTGAAACGTCTCGTGCACAGAGAGGTGTCAGCGCTCATCGAGAGGTTTAAAAACATGATGGATGTGTCTGGTTGAGGATGCCAAAAAAAGCTGCATGTTCACGATGTTCTGACCTCATCTGCAATAAAATAACACTGCTGACATTCACTAGTTTCATGTATGCAAAACATTCTTAGTCACTTATCACATCTATCTAGTAAAGGGGTTTCATAAACGACGACAGTAAAAAATAATGATTTAAAAAAATACACTGCACAAATCAAGTTTCACATTTTGGTAAGTTTAAAACTCAAAAGTAAGCACATCCACAACTCAACAGGCTCATGGATCGATAAATAAAAAGGTAGAGGCACTTCTTTTTCTGTAAAAAAGAGTAGGTCAGTCAAAGCTGTGAGGAAACGCAAAAGTAGGAGTGAATTACGACAACATCAACCGTCTCCTCTTTTGATGCCTCAGCTCTGCTTCCATCCCAAAGCTCCAGCCTCTGAGCACGACCACTTCCTGCACCCACATGGAAATATAACTTCTGACTAAGTGTACCAGCCTTGATTTTTATCCACATTTAGTGGCATCCAGTTAAATAATATTGACTAATAGCTGCTGTAAGGAACTTAAACGTGTCTAGAGTTGCAGACAGATTATGAGACAATGGCCCCACTGTGACGCTGACACAAGACACCCAGAATCAAAGGAACACAAAGTCACAAAGTGATGTGTCCGTGTCGTACGCACTCAACTTCAGTCTTTTTGTTGTCGCTTTGCTTCAGTCAGCAGTCACAGCATTTATTTGTCTCTCCGTAGTTGTTTCGTCTTGTTGTGATTGCATCTTTATGAGGTTATTTTGCATCCATGTGTGTCTTTGCAGTCATTTTGCGTCACATCACGTCATTTGTCTAAAATCTCATTGTGGTCATTTTGCATCTCTTGGTCTGTTTGTGGTTCTTTACAGTCTTTTGATTGACTTTTGAGGTACTGTTCACACAGAAGACACTAACAAGCCAATGATTATCTTCCTGCTCTGGTAACTGGACACCTCAATGGGCATCTCAGAATCACTAAGAGGTTAGCTTAGCTTACATTTGTTAGTCCTAGTAGTGAAAGCAGGACAGAAAAAGTGTAAGAATATTTTTCCAATGAATCCCAAGTATCACAGATGCAGTAGGCAAAAGAGGTTGTTCTGAAGCCTCAATCTCAAAGGCGTACAATGAACGGAGCCATCATGTTTCATAGCAGATATGAAGTTTCGTTCACGTAAGTGTCTCTCAGCGTATCCAGTGTCACCACTGAACACTTCAATGGAACATTTCAACCAATACTGAAAAAGCCAAAGTTTACAATCAAAAGCCATTTATAGAAATTATTAGTACTTGTATGCAAATATATGTTTATTTCTAATAAAATATGTCATATTTCCATTTGGGCAAATCAGCTCAACTACCATCGGTGTTAATATTTCCCAGGCAAACAACCCGGAAACTGCTGAAAGCTACGGTGCATCTTCCACAGATCCAACATGGAACTAACACTGCAAGTAAGAGCGAACAAATGGAACAGAGCACACACACACGTACACAAAAACAACGGAAATACTGCACTCAGAATTCATGGAATTCAAGCAATGTCCACCACCACAAATGATTACTAATGAACACGGGACTCTGGAGTTGAAGGCATAGATGTTAAGAAACCGTAAACGAGTTTGAAATTCCAACCACACTACAAACCGTGTGCAAAGCTGAGCGATATTCTGAAGGCTATAAGGGCATCACACTGTTATTGGAACCTCACCTTTGTCAATGAAAAGGAAAGAAAAAAAACATTAATAAAAAAACTTTATCAGTCAACAAAATGTCAGGCTTTACATGGCAACGGTGCAAAGCGTCTAGACCTGCTTGATCTATTGCTTTTACTGTAGATTGTTTAAGCTACATAGCTACGGTGTCACTGGTCAAAGGCTCATTATTTTCAGTTCGTAATATGACAGACCTTTTTTTTTTTTTAAAGCTACACTAGCAGTAATTTGGTATTAATAGTGGGCTAAGCAACTATTTCTTCATGTTGATATATGAAGACAGGATTATAACCAGACTCTACAGTTCCCTCAGCTCTGCAGAGCGTTTCAGCCTCTTTTAACTAATAGTTTTGGTTATACAACCCTACTGATAAATCCACTGTACACTGCCTGCAGACACATGAAGTTGACGAGTAACTGGTGAACACAGCTAAGCAGTTTACTAGCTATAAAACGAGACAAAAGATTGTATTTGCTGGTGGAGACCAAAACTGAGTCTCAAGGGGAGAACAGTGGGCTTAGAGCCAGGCTGAAACACTAGCTCAATTATGCAATTTTTGAGGGTCAGAAGTTATGATAGATAAGCTAGCTATGTTAGTGGCTAATGAGTCTCAGTTATTTTATCCCACAATTATAGACTACTACAGCAGGACCTAGTTGCAGTTTTTTTAAATGAAGTCATATTTCTATGTAACCGAACATGATGAGCCTCATCTATGGTACAAGAAGCCATAGCAAGATGACTGGACATTAGAGACGTAGTCATAGTTGTGTAGTTATTTCACAAGCAGTAAGTTCTACATAGGTCTTGGAATGTTTCTTCAAGTTAAAAGCTCTTGGGGGTTGACTGGAGAGTTGGAAAATAATATGTTATCTGCCAAAATCTGGTAAAGATGTTAAATGGGTGTAAAGCGTGTTTTTGACTGGGTGTCATGGCTCAGTGCATGCAGTCGTACGGCGAACACTAGGTATAATGATGATGAGCGGAAAACAAATTTCACAGGCGTAGGATACACACGGAAAGTTTAAAGGGATAGTTGAGTTTATTTGAAGTTGAGCTGTAAGGAGAGCTTACTCTCATTGTACTACCCACATTAGAAAGTGGTCAGCGTGCTCACAGCTTGGAAAAGCAAAGCAATGGACTGCTGTGGAAATGGTCAGCAGCAAAACTGCAGATAAACCAAACTATCCCTTTAAGCTCTAAACTACTCAAGTTAGCACTGCGCTATGTCACTCAAGCTGAGTGGATTCTAACTGAGTTAGTCACACTTTCAAACAGCTTTCTGACAAAATTTGGGGCTAAGTGAATTATAGTATGCAGTATTTGGGTGTCTTAGTAACCAATGTGGCCATGAGGCACCTTCAGACATCTCTATAGAACTCTTCTTCACTCTGCGGCACCCAAAACCAAAGATTATACTGAACCATGAAAGAACCATTACACCCCTAGTATGTTATGGGAACTCCTCCAGTCGCTTTGGTAGGTAATCACTGACTGAAACCTCAGTTTGACTGGTAAAACTGTAACAATGGCTAAAGAAGTTCTGAAAACCAACATCCACTGCAGCCAGTAGTCAATGTTCTGGTCTTGAATATTGCCGCCAACATATCGAAACCGAAAGAACTAGACAAACCCTAATGAGAAATGCCAGTTACTCGTGATGCAAAGACCTGTTGACTCAAACAGGTTAGTAGCAACAAAAGGCAAGGTCGGATTTATGCCCTTGACCTTTATCTAGAGCCCAGTGAGGTCAACAATGGCCTTGATGAAGATCGTGTCGTCGCGTATATAGGAGTTTTTAGAGTCCAGCTTGGAGAGGGGACAGAAGAGCGGGCAGCCGCTGGCGATGTTCATATCACTGACAGGCCTCTGGAAGGACGAGGACGAGATGTCGGGCCGGAAGGCATCAATTATGTGCTCCCTGTTGTTCTGGTCGAGCAGCATGAGGGTGACCTGGGTACAGACGGTACAAGTGCGGCCTTATATCTGCTCTGACTGGAAAACTGGAACTGACCCACTAATATAGTTTCACGACTAGAGTAACAATTCAGCGCGCTGCTAATAGTACGATTAACTACTTGAATTGATCAGATAAGGTAATTACACTGGTGCAAAAAAAAAAAAAAAAACATATTTTCATAAGATTTCAATTCTTAAGTCACCAGAGAATGGCAGTTGTGGCATCTTTAACTTGTGGGAGGGGTTTAGTGACAGAAGGGGTAAGGTAATACAAAACTTTACGGGGATAAAGACTGGTGACTTCCACCTGGACCTTACCTTCTTGTTTTGTTGCATCAGGGAGTGGGGGTAAGCCCTCACGCATACAAGTGGGCAAACTCCAGTACATGAACACAAATTTACTGAGCTACACCAGACTGATTTAGTGTCTGTTCATTCTACCGTGTGTCAAATCTTAAATGCAAGCGTCATTTTAAGAAAGGTGGCCTTTCCTTTGTGTAACGTAGGTCAGACATTGTAAGAAGTAAGCAGTTCTAAGGTGTAAGAAACTACTTTGCCAGGTCATAGTCACCCTTAGCCCTTCATAGAAACAACTGCTTGCAAGAGTTTGTAATTTATTAAACAACAGCAGATGTTGCAAGCGCTTCAAAACGAGGAGAGACGGGACTTATTTCATAGCGGGCAAGGCCTATGAATTTATTTATCTTCATCCAGTTAGTGAAATTGGACAAAAAGACCTGGATTTAAACAGAAAAGTGTGCTGCCTGGCTTGGTGCCATTTTTTTTTTAAGAATAAATACTTAAATCATTATTGTAAGACAACAAATTCAACTCAATTGACAAAATTTGTACAGCCCTACCTGTTATAAGTGTGTAGTAGTAGTGTGTTTAACACAGTAAAAATGGGCACTACAAAAGACTAAATGGAGCACACCATTGGTCATATTGGCCCTATTGGTTTTATTTATGTCAAGTCTTTGAAAGTAATTATTATTGTGCAGTAGCATTATATTATCTAATTCTAGTGTTTTTTACCTTCTGATTAAAAGGCCACTTGAGGAGTGCGTCGCTGTGTCCTCTCATCACCACAAAGAACAGAGACAAGTGTGTGCCGCGGCCCGTCCCGTCTCCATTCAGGTAGATCCGCAGGCACATCTTGTAGCCATATTTACTGGTATAAAAGGCTGGAAAACATAACAAGTGTCATGATGCCTGTTGTCCCAGGCAAGAAGTGGAAATCTTTAAAAAGACATTGATTGTGTGGTTACCAGGAGAGAACATCGCAGGGGCGCGGCCAGCCACCGCATCCTGCCTCTTCTTGGTGAAGTCAGAGATCTTCCAGACAAAGATGCCATCGTACGTGGCTGCAGACATCTCCCTCATTTTCCCCTCCATCTCCACGATGGACAGATCCCTCAGGCTCACTGTCCTCTCCAGTTGACGAACCTGCAGTGTGGTAAAAGACATTTTATATGATAGATTAATAATGAAATAATACATAATATGCAAAATATCTTTATTACAAGATGTTTTGCAAATGGTTTGTAAATTAACAATTCCCTTTAGTGTTTATTTTAGTTTGTGTGACGAGAGCTTGAAGAGATCTTGCAAGGTAAGAATTTTCGTGCTCAGTGTAACCTTTATTGTGTATATGTCATTAAACTTCTTGAATGTCAAATCTGTCACCTTGTTGTTGAGGATCTCAATCTTGTCCTGGTCTAGTCGGTGCTGGCGGTTATAGGCCTCCATGGTGGTGCAGGAGCGCTCCATCTCTCTATTGAGAACACAGACGATGTTTTCGAACGTGCTCACTTTGAGCTCCAGCTCCTGGCAACGGCGGCTCAGCTCAGCCACCTTGGTCTTTTCACTCTGGAGCTGCAGCTCCAGTGCAGCTCCCACAGCGCTGGGCAGCGGCGTGAAGGAGGTGGCCAGTGTAGGGGGAGCGCACGCACCCTGCACGGGAGCTGCACCAACCCCACCGAACTGGCTCATCTTCAACTCCAGGTCCCTAAGAGACTGGTGAAGCTCCTGCAGCTTCTGACTGGCCACCTCCAGGCTCTGGGGTTGCAGGCTCTCCAGACTCACCTTGATGCCCATGATGAAATGCAGAAGCAGATTGAGGTGTTCATATGAACACTGCCGCTCATGGTCATGGATCTTTTCTTTCTCAACCTTGGAGTCAAAGAAAGACACAAGCAGGAAGACATTTAGAAACAAAAAACCCTCATCCTTGATGATGTATGGTGTGTCCAAATGAAATACTGCAATAGAAGAAACTCATACAAGGATACAGCAAAGAAAATGATTGAGATAACAATGGATATATACAAAGCATCCGCATCTGCATTTTTTCATGTTTTAGAATTGAGACAAAACAAGTGAATTGATAGGGGAAAGACACAAGAAAATAATGATACTAGTATAATATCAAAGCTATAACTTGGGTACAAAAAGAACAAAAATACAACCAACATCTAGCCTGCTGTTAATGCTGGCATCTTATTAGGATTTTCAGCTTTTAACCTTTAAATGAATATGTACACTACTAAGCCATAACATTACAACCACTCAATAATGGTACAAAATCCTACAGATTTATCTATTTAACATTGCAAGATATCAAAGATTAAAGACCTAGAAAGTAAAACAAAGACTAAATGATTACAGCCAAATGACTCAGCTGGAAAATCTGACAAGGAGCACAACTGCAAGGTTGTGCTCCTTGTCAGCAGCGATAAATAAGTACTTTACATATGCAAAATAGCTGATTGTTGTCTGAGGTGGGAAGAACCTTTAGTTGGCCACAAGGAGTGGGCAACTGCAGTGAACAGGTATGATCCTTGAATAGTCACACCGTGCACAACTCACGAGTACAAGATTGACTCCCCTCAGTAAACCCAGTTGTCACTACAAATTCTCACTGAACCTCATCTGGATCCTGTGTTGAATTGTGGATAGAGTAAGATTTTGAAAAGGAAAACAAAGGTATAAACTAAGAAAAATACACTTTCCCTTCTGCATCTAGAGGGGGCATAGGTTCATAAATAGTGACGTGAAGGAGTGAATCCTGCAATGAAATGTATGTCTCATATCTGTACTAAATGATTGTCAGGGTCACTCTCACTCTTCCTGTTGATCTAAGAAAAAAAAAAAAAACTTTGTGCATGAAAAAGTTAGGTGAATACTTCATATAGACATGTGCAAATGTACAAACATGGGCATCATAACCAACCACATTGTATTAGTCCACATGCATACAGCAACCAACTCTGTAATAACTGCTGAATAATGCAATACCTTGGCAGTTTTCCTCTAAATGGATTGAAAGGTAAATAAAACCCCTGCATATTTTCTTATATGAAGCAGAGAAAATCAAGTTATTTGTTCAAATATTATCCTGGAAATTGATTTACTTTGTCTCTTGTTCCATCCACTACGTGTTAGACGTAGTCTTATTTTGCCAAGTTATTAAATGATCCAGTAGTTGAGAAATTAGCCACTGATACACACTGCAAATTATGACAAAAAATGTCTACTTACAGACGTATCGCAGCCAACAACATGAAATCTGCATGGTGCTTTAAATTTACTGCAGAACTTAATATGGTCCACATACTGCAAAACAAAAAGATGAAAGAAGCTAATGATCTAAGGTGTATGTTGTAGATTAAGAGCCTTACATATATAATGGTAAATGGGATCAATCTGACAGAATTATGAAAAAAAAAATGTCACTTAAATAGTTGAATACCTTTTCTCTGGGGATCTTTTTCTTGGCGCAGCCTTCACAGATCATCGGGTACTTCGGACAGATTTCATCATGAGCCTAAAACAACAAGTAAAAATTTATCACAATTAATTGACTTCTGTTCCATTTCTTTTAAATCATGCAATGCAACTCCTTGAGGTGTACCAGTAATACTGTATGTCATCAAACTGTTTCAATTCATGGTTCCCTCACAAGCTTTTCAACATACCTCACAAGCTGCATCAAAAACTGGAACCTTTTTTGGAAGACTGACTAGAAAGTAAATGTTGATTGTGAAAGAAAGGATTGCACCTATAATGGGCATGTGAACACCAAAACTGACCACAAAGAAATGGATAAAGGTGACTGAGCTGATGAATCATGTCTTCTTCTACATCATATGGACAGGTGCATGTGCATTACTCACCCAGGGAATATATGGCACCAGGATGCAAGAATACCCCATTACTATTGCAATGGGTGCGTGCTTAGTCTGCAACAATATTCAGGTGGTGGTAAAAATGAATGTTACATCAAGCTAAATGCCGGGACCCAGGTTTCCCAGAAGAACCGTATGAGTTATTCACTTGAGGTTGTCGGTTTGGGGGTGTAAATAGGATGCTGCTATGGAGTTAGTGAGTTCTGCTGTGGAGAAAACTTGCAAAGCAAGCATCCTTTTCCATGATTTACAGATGTGTGCAACGGACTTCAGAGATCAAGATATAGCTCTCTATAGATCAAGTCTCTACCGAAGTGAAACTAAAAATAGGCACACTGCGCATGTGCGTTCAGACTCAGAGGATGAGCATCAAATTTGACCTAGTAGGTGTTAGCAGTGTTGTGGGTAACACGTTACAAAGTGCGTGCTTAGTCTGCAACAATATTCAGGTGGTGCTAATTAACCGCTCTAATTACTTTTTTCGTGTAACTTGTAACGTAACACGTTAGTTTGGTGCATTAAGTAATCAGTAACTTTGTTATTTCTTTTTAAAAAAGTAATGCGTTACTTTAAAAATTTCTCCGGATAAGGAAGTAAAATGCACACTCTGCGTTGGTGAAAAGCTTCTGTCGACCACAAAAAATTCCACTTTCAATTAAAAAAACAAAAAACATCTTGTATACCAAGAAGCACCACTCTATCACCCTGGTACTGTTATCCTGCAGAGTTAATTTGGTTGGATGAATGAAGCTATTCTTGTCAGGAATTCTCGGTGCATTTAAAGGAGGCTGTGTGTCACTGAGTTGCAGCATGTTTAATTTTTGGTAACGCATGAGTACTCTAACACTGTAACGTAACGGATTACTTTTAACTCATGGTAATGTAGTAACCTAACTAACTACTTTCCAAAGTAACTATTCCCAACAATGGGTGTTAGTATGTATAATATGTATGGAGGGCCATGAGATATACCTGAATGCTGAGGAAAAGCTTATACACTGATTAAAAGCGATTCCTGAATTTACAATATTTTGTCACACACATTTAGCAGCATTTGTTTAACATAGCACAAATATAAATTAAATGGACCTGCTAGGATTTTACATATCGGTGAACTCTTCAGTCAAGTCAAATACAAGCACAAAACATAAACAATGTTGGATTATAATGAATCGAGAGAAGCCTGACCTTGATGTTCTTTAGCAGGAAGGGTTCCTTGCAGTATTTGCAGTTAAGCGTCCTCTCTGGACATTCTCTCTCGTTGTGGCGTTCCTGTTCGTTGGCTCTCATCAGCTCTTTACAGGAAGGACACAGGATGATCATGAAGTCACAGTTGCCCTCATGGCTGGCCTGCAGTTGACAAACAAGATAGACTTTTTGTAACAGTGCAATTATACAGTGACTGTGGAAATGCTGTTGACTTGATGAGGGCGTCCACTGTACACTGTGTCAGGTATATACAGATTTATTCTGTATATACACTGCTCAAAAAAGTAAATGCTTAAAGGCTTTGAAAACACATCAGATCTCAAAAGGTAAAAATCGTGCCGCATATCTGTACTGATATGGACTGGGTAATGTGTTAGGAACACAAAATGGAACATCGTTTGATGGAAATAAAAATGATCAACCCAGATAGAGCTGAAATCCGAGACGCCTCAAGTAACAAAGTGAAAATATGATGCAGCAGTTTAGTCCATTTGGCTGAAATTTCATTGCAGCAACTCAAAATGGTACTCAGTAGTTTGTATGGCTCCCATGTTCTTGTATGCGTGACTGACAATGTCGGGGCTATGCTCCTAATGAGACTGCAGCTGGTGTCCTGGTGTCTCTCCTCCCAGATCTGGACCAGGGCATCACTGAGCTCAGTCTGAGGTGCAGCCTAGAGGAGGTGATGGACGGAAACATAATGTCCCAGAGGTGTCCTATTGGATATAGGTCAGGTGAGCGTAGGGGTCAGTCAGTGGTATTAATTCCTTCATCCTCCAGGAACTGCCTGCATACTCTCGCCACATGAGGCACTAGGAGGAACCCATGACGCACTGCAAAAGCGTAGGGTCTGACAGTGGGTCCAAGGATTTCATCCTGATACCTATGGGCAGTCAGGGTGCTGTTGTCTAGCCTGTAGAGGTCTGTGTGTCTCTCCATGGATATGTCTACCCAGACCATCACTGATCCACCACCAAAGAGGTGACGCTGAACACTATTACAGGCAGCATAACATTCTCCACGGCTTCTCCAGACCCTTTCACGTCTGTCACATGTGTACTGGACGGCGGTGCTGAACCTGTCAACCAAGTTCCAGGTGCCAGACAGTGATTACAGAGCCCACTAGAGGACGTCGGGCCCTTATGAAGTCTGTTTCTGAATGTTTGCTCAGAGACGTTCACATCAGTGGTCTACTGGAAGTAATTTCATAGAGCTATGGAAGTTCTGTTTCTCCTTGCATAAAGGAGCAGATACTGGTCCTGCTGATGGGTTAAGGTTCTCTGATGACCCTGTCCAGCTGTCATAGAGTAACTACTTCTCTCCTGGAACCTCCTTCATGCTCTTTAGACTGTGCTAAGAGACAGGGCAAACCTTCTGGCAATGGCACATATTGATGTGCCTTCCTGGAGGAGTTGGACCAGTAGTGACACTGACCCTAGCCAAATGCAAAACTAGTGAAGAAAAGGTGTCAGAAAAGATGAGGAGAGAAGAAATGTCAGTGGCCTCCACCTTTAAAACCTCTAGTTCCCTCTAGTTCACCTGTTGTTAATTTCAAAGCAGCACCCCAAAGTAGCTAAAACTGATTAACAAATTCCTCTGCTACTTAACTCACCAGATCAATATCCCATTAGTTTAACAGACTTGATACTATACTCTGATAAAAAGAGTTCCTTAATTTTTTTGTACGGTGTATGAGGATGTATCAGAAAGTTTGAATTACATCCTTCAAGTTGATATCTTTATTATTCATACTGAAATGCTGATGAAATAAAAATGAATCTGAAGTTTTAGAACAATATGAAACACAAGAAGAAGAAAAATATGAAAGTAGCACTTATGAAGAAATTGAAACAAAGGTTAGAAGGATTAACTACAATTCCAATAATTCTAGTTGAATCTTTCAACATTTGAGAAGGTGAAACTCTTTACTTTAACAAACCTGCAAATCGAATCTGCATGGTTTTGTCTGGTCTTTAAAAACACAAGTGATCTTAGCTTGTTTCCATCCTTGCATCTGCACAAGGCTATCTCCAAACACTAGTCAATTTTATATGGATTCCATATTGAATACTCTTTTAAGTTATCTTAACTGAATACCTCCTTCATAAAGTTTTTCCATAGCTATGTATCAAAATGTTGGACCAGGAGGAGAAATAAAAAATGTGTTCTTATATCTGTTTATTTTCCATTGATGGATGTCTGCTTGTTACCTACCGTGTGCTTTTAATATGCAGATCATGTTCATGTGTTGTACTGATAGATGCTTAGGAGTTTACAAGAAGGAATGTTTAGCTATGCTATTGTTGACTTATGCATCTGTAATTACTTGGGTGATGTAAACATCCTGACAAAAGAATTAATTCCTTCACTCATTCACCTCAAATTCTTTGACTGTTCCCGTCCATGTGCATCCTTCATTGGGACACACAGCTGCCAGGGCCTCCACTTCTCTCCGAGCTGCATTGTCTGGGAAAGCCTAGATGGAAACATGGAGGTTGTTGTCAGCGTGGTGTGGTTTGAGTCTTCAGTTACAGTCCGCAGTGTAGTGTTACGAGCGCTCTGCATCAGTTTACTGATGGTCAGGATGCTCACTTTTCTCTCCTGGCTCTAATTTCGCCCATACATGCTCACGGCAAAACAGGACTTCACAGCTCAATCTATTGTCAGTGCTGCCAAGAATTACAGAGCAGTCACAAAGTTTTTATTGTCTTGCATCTACACTGCAGCACACTCGATCACTCAGGACTCTGGGGGTTATTGTTGTGGCTCCAATCACCTGCAAGCCAAAAATACCAAACCTGGCAGAACTCTACTCTTAATGACTCATAATACTAAAAAAAACAGGGAGCTAAGTACACACTAATGTTTTACTGAATGTAACTGAGGTATGCTGAAAATGTACTTACACCACCTTGCTTGAGAATGGAGGTGGGTTCCTCAAACAAGTCTTCTTTGATGCATGCACTGCATTTCTGCGGTCCAGAACTTAAAGAGAGGAAAAACAAATGAGGATACTGTGGCGTTGTTAAACCACCATTTACACTTGTCTGACATATACATAACTTGATATTGCCATAATTCAAACACCATTAGTTCAGGCTTGACTCTTTGGGTTTTTGGACTGTTGACAGAGCAACACTGATCATTAGAAAATATTAGTTTTGGCTCTGAGAAATGACAAAGATGGCCACTCTATAATCTAGAGTAAGACTTCTTTAAATGTGCAGTAATTTTCTGGCTGTAATACACACCGATCAACCATAAAATATGACCAACTGGTCAAGTGTCTAGATGTAGTGGCACCTGTCAACAGATTATGCAACAAGTAAACATTTTGTTCTCAAAATTGACGCTAGAAGCAGCTGGATAGATTTGGGCAATTCAACTGAGATCGCTCCGAAACTGCAGATCTTGTGGGGTGTTCGTGGTCTGCAATGATCGGTATCAAATGTGGTCCAAAGATGGAACAGTGGTTAACCAGTAACAGGGTCATGGACGGCCACGGCTCACTGATGCATTGGGGTGCCTACTGGAGCTTAAGTTACTGAAAAGTTTAATGCTGCTAGAAATGCGTCAGAACAACCAGTGCATCACAGTTTGTTTTGCCACAGACCAGTCAGGTGCCCATACTGACCCATTCCAGGTCCAAGCTTTTCCAAAGGAGCATACATCGAAGGAGATAATCAATGTTACACACAAGCTGGTGATTGTCCTTTTGTATTTGTATGTATACAATTGAGGTGTTGTGTTAAAATCTGTGACCTAAGTAACTTCTGATTGTTCATGATGGCTTGAAAATACTACACTATAACTATTACCATTAAGATTTAAGACAGGTTTATTTTCCAGTGGCAGCAACACATAAATACATAATCCAGTAAAATACAAACTAATAAATAAATAAGTCAGTCTTCATCATTACACACATGCGCACTGCAAGAAATGAAATCGGTGATCTCACTACCAAGCTTCATTTCACTGCGCCCTTTTATCCAAAACGGACAATAATGTACGGGAATTTTTGAATGTGTTTCTGTATCAGAGTAAAAAAAATAAAATCTTAATATAAATAAAATAAAAGTAATTAATATGCTGCCATTGTTCTTATTGTTGTTATTTTAAAACAGGGAAAAGTAGTAAGAAAAGTCGTAGTAATATATAGGTTGCATAAATCCTTTTCTCCACAGTTCCCGTTATTTACCGTATGGATAAAGGTCACCCGAAATCCCGCTATGAAATGTCAGGTTTTATGCTTTTTCGCTTATGCACAAAAGATTAACACTGAAAGGTACATAAAAAGTCCAAACTTTAACAAAAACAGCATATCTCACTTAATTCGGCATACATATTGACATGATAGTAACACGGTGTCAGGTTCAACTTCGTGAAATGTACAGGTAAACCTCAACGGAGAGGACACCTGGCCAGCCCATCACCAGAGCGACAAGTTGAGATTTATTTTTTCGGATAAAGTAGCCACTGATTTAAACCTTCTAAGCTCCATTTTTATCGTAATTATTTAGTCGTATGCAGCGCTACTTGTGACAATAAGCGAGGCTAAATTTGGGAGATATTTCAATTGGGGTTGGTGGTAAGCACTGGACGCTCTATGGGGCTACACACGTCTAGCTTAGCCTGCTAGCAACCATGACACCACTCACCTCACAATTTTGTTGAAACAGAACGAACAAAAGCGGTGTCCGCATTGGGCTTGCAAAGGCCTTCTCAGGATTTTCTGACACGAGTTGCACAAGTGCTTGTCTTCGAGGCTGTTGGCCAAAATTTTCTTTGGAAAGCCAGGTTTGTTTCCTTCCAGGGAAGATGGTGGAGACGGCTCCTGTGCAGCCATTATTCCCCTTGAACAATATATCGGGGGGTACTCAGCGGGGTGTGTTCAAGATAGCAAACACAGCTGAATGTATTTTTAGAAATAAGCGCCAGCAGCGACTCATTGCTTCTTTAGCGATTTATTAAAGCGTGCAAACACCTGCTTATGTTACAAACCCATGACGATATACGCTCCTCGATGTGAACAGACTAACAGGAGCAGGCGTTTTCATGTGATAAAAGTGACAGCTGAAGATGCTGTGATCAGCTGTAGGTTATTACGTCTGCCGCTAGGGGTCGCAAGCCCGGGAGAAGAACATCTCTAGGCCGAGCATCATCAGGAAGCAGGCTGCGACAATACAGATTGGACCGTATCAGCCATGGCTGCACTTAAACTCGGAGGTAGTGTCGTTGTGTTTTCAAAATAGCACATCCATTGGATGTGCAGAATAAAAAAATTAAAAAAGCTATATAACTGCTTATTCAATAAAATTGTACTCATGTGGCATCAATCTAAATATGATTCAAATAAGATACAAGACATATGCACGTTGCATGAGCTATTGCTCATGGGCTAGTATTCAAAATATCCACGTTTATCTCCTGCGAAATCAGCTTCATATGTGAATGATACATTTGAGTGACTTTCATGAGGGCCGTCCCAGGAAAGAAAGACAAAGAGTTACCTCTGCTGCAAAGGATAAGTTTATTAGAAACTGTTGGTGATATATTCAAAATTCAAGGACCACTTCAGCAACATGCCTACCACAGCATTCTACAGGGACATACCATCCCAAGACAATGACCCCCATACACACCTCCACCCTCTGGAAGGGCTATTTGACTAAGAAAGAGTGATGGAGTGCTGTGTCAGATGACCCAGCCTCCACAGTCACTTGACCTAAACTGAACTGAGATGATTCGGGATGAGTGAAGGCAAAGCAACCAACAAGTGCTATGGGAACTCCCTTATTCTCTCATAGTAGCTGCAACCAGTTCATTTCTCAAGCAATTTCCAAATTCTTTAGTTAACACTGAACATGAACATTATTGTTTCTTGAAATGTAAATTAGAATATTCACTTATTTATTCTTTCAGACCAACAGAACAAAACAGTTCCTACTAATATTCATCTTTCTTATTTAAGAAAGGTCTTAATTTCAATAGGAAAGACATTCAAACCAGTTAGATTGACAACATACACTGCAGATCACAAAAGAAAACGATAATGAGGTGAGGTTTACATTTCCCAAAGGGATCAAAATAAATTTGCATTTGTCTCTTCATTAATGATGACTAACTAATACAGAAAAAAATAGCTGATTCACAGCCATTTAGATCACAAGTTTTAAAGATGGATATGTGAGACACTTGCCCAAGGTCTGCACAATACATACCAAAATAATCGCTGAAAGAGAAAGCATGGGACTTCATCATTTAAATTAACAATACTTAATTTAGACTTATTTATAAATCGGTGCTTTTGTTGTGGATTTCTCGTTTTAAACATGCGCGGTCTGCTTTATTTTGAAAGCTGTTACCGGAAGTTGTACATTTTCTGCCAGCTCGGCGTCGTTGCTGTCTTTGCAAAGGAATGTCGCTGGTATATCTCTGCCGGGATGGAGGTCTGACAGATGTTTTGAGGAAAAGATGCGGGCACTGCCAGTACTTATCTTGTTAATAAACCGTGAGTATTTGCACTAATAAGGAGTCCTCCATATAAGCTACCGTTATAATGTCAATGAGCGCAGACGGAAGGAGAAGGCTAAGCTAATTTCTGCTGGATAGCTAGCTAAGACAACGGTCAACGGATAACGTTACCGTTTAGCTAGGGTAACGTTAGGTAGCAAACCGGGCTGCTTCATCACTCAAGGAAGCATAGTTGACCTTGACATACCCTTTATTTATTTTTTAGCTTTAATCATTTTAAGCACTTGCTTAAAATATTCGGTAAAAACATTCTATTAGCTGAATGAATAGCATGGGAAGCTAATGCTAGTAGGGTAATGATAATGGAAAAAATCAACTCAAAACCAGAATGAATTAACTGTATTGTTATGCAGCTTGGTTTTGAATTTGAGCTCCTTAAGATGAAGAGGAGACACACGGTGCGCCAATAATGTCAACAAAGCCCGAAGCCGATCTTCATATTGTGAATAATGCATTTCCTCCTGGCACACTGTAACAGCTCTGATTTTACAGAGACACGGAGACATGCTCAGGTGCACAGCTTCATTTATGTAATCCGTCTCTAATATTTTGTCGTTTAAGTCTATGAGCCAGCTACTGGTTCATTGCCAGTTCACCCTGCCTCAAGAAAGAGTCACTTGACCACACCATCATCAAGTCAGGCTCCTCGCTGTGCCTCCCATTACATTTATATCACAGGGCCAACCATCTGATCTTATATAAAGAAGAGATAACCAGTTATTTGTGTTTTACATGGCTGTTTTGATTGTCCTTAATCAGTTAGATTGTCCCTGGTGGAAGTTCTTCTTCCCAAACTGTGCATTTACTTTACATTAGGGAAGTCCCTATCAAGAGTATTGGCCGATCCACAAAGGCTTTCTTATCTCATTTTGTAGTATCCTAGATCACATGTGCACCATGCATGTGTATTAAGTCCAATAAATAGGGCTAGACAGTAGACAGTAAAAACTTGTGTTCTCTACTCCAGAAATGGGCTGGTCATCCAACGTCAGAAATTCCATATCCCTCTCTGTAATACATTTTTCCTAGCCACTGTTTCAAGAAAACTTGTCTTCTTGTTATTGGTTCTGTGCATCCTTTGTCTGAGTGTACTGGATTCCCTTTTGTGATTATTATTTTTATTTTTTGTAGGTTGTGAATGAAGTTGGTAGTATTGAATGATGACCTACTACCACCTTGCGAAACATTAACTGCATAATTTAGAAATTGCTGTCAAGTCTGTCTTCATTTTCCAGTATCATGTACTTCCACACAGCAGACAGGTTTAGTCACGTGGTTTTGGTTCCTCTTCTTCAATGTGTTGGCAGCTTTGACGCTTGCAAGCCTAGAGTGCTTGCAAGAGATATGACATTTTGAAAATGTGTTTTTCTTTCATGACAGATCTGATATAAATAACTACAAAAGATCAGGCTTGGTTGATTGGAACCTTTTAAAAATGTTTGGATCGGCCACAACATAACATGAATGACAAAACAATTATGTAGTTCCTTGGCAGATCACTTTCTTTAGTGCTGCTGTGTCTGCAGGTACTGGGCTTTTACCAAAACTAAGGCCTTTTGCACCTAAGGGTCCTGTACCCGCGTCCACAGGACAGGACAGTGGAGTGTCATTTTGATTGCAATGCAAGTTGGATGGCTTTATGATTGAGTTCTGATACGTTTAGTGTGGAGGGACCTGTTATCTTTGCAGCATTGTTGTTTGTAGGCATGGCCCGATTTGCTACAGAGAATTTAGTGAATTTGGTATGATGGGAAGCAACACCACGAAGGTACGTTAAGTCTGTGGATGACTGCTAGTTTTTTAGTGTATTCCATGAAAGACTAATTTTACCATATGGATGATAAATACATTCCACTGCAATATTTTTTGCATTTTAATCTAACAGTCCTGCATTAAATCTGAGCTGTTGATTCAAATGTGTTTCCATTTGGACGCTGCAGTTGGTATTACTATTAAATTGTATTGTGTTGTACTGACAGAAACTGTTACTGAAAATAACAGAAACACATTTGTGTTTCATAGCACAGTTTGTTTTTTCAAACACTCTTATTGCTCATGTTCATTTCAAGAGTTTAAAATGAACCTGGAGAACAAAAAATCCTACAAGTCAAAATGAGTTGATGTAGCAAATAATCCTTTTGTTCAGTGCAGACCTGATCATACAAATCTGTATTTTTTTTTGGTGTGAGGACAAGCTTATTTGTCTCATCCTGCTTTAGGTGGGAGTAATGCAGCGTGACTGTGAAATATTCTTCCAGATGCTGGACTGAATCACACGCAAAAGGGGTTGGGGAGGTTCCTGAACAGTTTAGTTCATTACCTGTGTCACCAATACACCACTGACAAATAGTAGAGTCGACGTACTCAAACAGGGAGTTTGTAAATAGCATGGTATACTTTGAACTAAGATAATACCCAAGATTTATTGTCTAGCAGTTAGCCCGAAATGACTTGAAACATGTAATGTGTTTTATAAAAAATGTAAATGCATTGTTTTGTATGAACATTTTTAAAAGGATCCATTGCAGCACATATTTTCATTGACAAAGGTACAGGTACAGATTATTTTCTGTTGTCTGTGTGACTATAGAAAATTACAAAAATGTCCATCACCATTGCCAGAGCATAAGGTTTCTCCAATTCATCACGTAGCCCAGAATCAGTTTGTGTTCACCTTAACGTCATAAAAGATTAAAGAATCAATCAGAATAGAATCGTGTCCAGATTTGATGCATTTTTATATCATACTGAACTCTTAATAAGAATAAACGGTAATATAGGAAATCATAAAATGTTTTGATCTTACTTGATAATTTTAGATTGCTGGGTATTGTCTTGTTTTCAGTAGGGAACTGCAGTGCAACCTGGGAAAGGGGTTCAAATCTTTTTGCAGTGGATTTCATCCAGAGGGTTCAAAGGGTCTTTGGTGCTGCTGGAAATATATTCACAGTTAGAACAGCAGGATAAAGGTGCTTTTGATGTTTTTGCAAAAAAATGGGTCCTTTAATTTAAAATGTGAGCTTTATGCTTTGTGATTTCAGTGATTCTTGATATTTATCAAATGAAATAACCGTCCTGTAATGATGACTCTTTTTTTTTTAAACACAGAATCATGTAACAAATCTGGCTTTTTTTATATAAAATAAATCATCTTCTTGTTAATAGGTACTGACTCCCAGTCATTCTCTGTTTACTTGTTTTTCAGATGATGCTCAAAAACAACATGACCTCCACCGCTGAGCAACAAGGAAGAATATCTAGGCAGATTTAAAAAAACAAAAAAAAACAAAAAAAAAACTGCACTATAATTATTGTCATTTGGCATCATATTCACTTTTAAGCATGGATCCTTAACTTAATAATCATTTAGCATACACCGTTTAACTTGTCCTTAAGTCGCGAGGAGTCATCAGGCAGAGTTCCACTCTATAACCCTGTGTCACCGTACGAGTTTGTGAAGCCTCGTCAAGATGTTTTCAGCGCTGAAGAAGCTGGTGGGATCTGAGCCAGGGCAGCTCAGGGACAAGAACATTCCCGCTGGCTTGCAGTCCATGAACCAAAGTTTGCAGAGACGCTTCGCCAAAGGGGTCCAGTATAACAGTAAGTAATCCATACAGTCAAGTGAGTAAGGCAGTCAAACATACCCATCCCTCTTACGTATATGCTGAATGTTACACCTTTGTGTAACACCTTTATGTCTCTTCCACCCCAGTGAAAATAGTCATTCGTGGAGACAGAAACACTGGAAAGAGTACTTTATGGCATCGACTGCAGGGCAAGAAGTTTGTGGAGGAGTACATACCCACACAGGAGATCCAAGCCACAAGCATCCACTGGAATTACAAAAGTAAGTTATGTGATCTCTTACCAGTAAAGCTTATTTCATCATCTCACCACTGTTCTGTTTCTGTGTTTATTTGACATTTGTGCCTCATGATTTATTCCAGTGGCTCCATATCAAGGTAAAAAAAAAGAAAAGAGGACGTATTTAGATGTAGTTTCAGCTGACTGAAGTTTTAGAGTAGGTTTCCTGTATTTGCATCTTTGTACCAAGCAGGGCCTCTACCACCACTACCACTTAGTTACTAGATCTATGTTAGAGTCACTGTACGTTTGAATTCTTTCCCTTCTGTGGCTAAAGAACATGAATAATGAATCCCCTCTTTGTGTTTGTCTCAGCTACTGATGATGTGGTGAAGGTAGAGGTGTGGGACGTGGTGGACAAAGGTGAGTGTTGACACACCTGTCAGTCAGACAGAGCCTAGCCTCGCTGTGACATCTTTTCTTGTCTTCCTGCTGCAGTATTTCAAGGAGTAGAGGCTCTTTTGGTTCCGTGTTTGTTTTTCTGTCCTCAATGTTCATGTTGTCTTTTTTTGCACTTCTATGGCACTCATCTCAGGCCAAAAATATCCTCTTCCCGAAGGTGTAGGTGAGCACTACTACAGTGTGTAGAAATAAACTTGCTTGTGTGCCGTGGGTTTGCCCCGCCTCCTTTCACTCTTATCGGAATGTCAATATGTTCAGGGTTTGGCTATTCTCAGGTTTGCTGCGTGGCTACATCTCAGAGTTTGGCTGATTTTTCTGCTACGTGTAGCTATAGCCTGAGCATTTGCACCGTGTGAGCCTTGACGTAATGCCAGCAGCATATATTTAGAGGGCTATGTGTGTTTAAAGTAGACTGCAAGAAGCTTTTCCATAAGAAAAGCAGTTGTGCTTCTCTGCTTGCTTTACTCACCACAAAGTAACGTAAAGCAACAACTTAAGCTGTAGATTGTGGCACGTATTTTTCCCCCCTCTCAGCTCATCTAAACATGTGATTTGTTGTTCTTGCAGGCAAAGGCAAAAGGCGCGGGGACAATTTGAAACTAGAGAATGAGCCCCAAGAGGTGACTATCACATGGCTGTCATGTGCTCCGGAAAAAAAAATTCTGCTGCTTTCTTGTAGTATGTGGATTAGCAGTTTGAATGACCAAAGATGTCTTACTGTGAAAAAACAATTCAATAAAATCTTTAAATTATTATTAATGGTGTTATTGTAGTAATAATATGTGTCTGTAGTCAGATGAAGTGGCCCTGGATGCAGAGTTCCTGGATGTATACAAGAACTGCAATGGAGTCATCATGATGTTTGACATTACCAAACAGTGGTAAGAGCCCTCTGTGTGTGTTGTTGTTGTTCCAACACTGTCTCAGCAGTCTAACTCTAATACTACAATATGCATGGGCAGATACGGTTTCAGTCCTGTCTGCATGCTCCTGCAAAGCTAAAAGCTTCTGTAACATTACCCTAAAAGACATTCTAATATTATTATTTTGTGCATCCTTTTGTACGTCCAAAGATTGATGGACGTGCTGCACCAGTATTTATTTAAATAGGTGCTCTTGTCCCTTTCCTCAAAGCAACAGTGTTGATATCAGTTTCAATTTGTGTTCTTGATAATCTAGATATACTGTACATTAGCCAATTTTCTGTTTTGCCAAAAAGCAAATGAAAAGATAACTCCGGAAATGAACCATTAGGTAATCTTTGTGTATTTAAAGCCTGATCTGTCTGTGTTGTAGAGCTCTGTTGTTGTTTAAACACAATTAAAAACACATGAGTGAGCTGCACTGTTGCCCTGGCTGACCTGCTAACCCTAACCTGTTAATTTATTACAATGACCACACAGTTGCTGTAAATTAGTTTATCTCGGTCTTACACGCACACAGCCCTACTACTGGCAATGCACACAGTGTAGATTATGATTCACCAAGGAGATGGCACTCACTCTTACACTGCACTTTTACCTAAAGGAAAGTTTTTGGACATATGCTCTTGAAAAATTAGAGAGCCTGGTATTTATGATGTATTAGAACCATAGTAGAACCATTGTTTATATGGACATATCTGCAGTAAGGCTTGGTATTGCTGCTACTTTCCTGAGTTTTTTAATCAGTTCGATTCTGATTCACAAGGTCCTGATTTGATTGAATATGATTTTGGTGATTTTTTGATATTTCCAGAGTGTTTTACTGTGACTTTGCTATTGATCAGCTCTTCTCTGTTGCTGCACTTTTAAAGTCGTAAATGCTTTCCAATTAAGCTTTTAGGCCTAATGGCGCTCTCAGAGGTTGCGCTCCTGTCATAATTTGGTTCTCCTTCACACGTAGGCCTCCATCCTTTCTTATAAGAGAATCCAGGAAGTGGCATACATTTACAAGGTTTTACAAAGATCTTATGAATCAATGAAAGATCTTCTCAAGTGAAGATTGATTTGAATTAAACCCAGCATTTTTTTAAAGCCAGCACTAATCTTGAATTGGGATCATTGAGTTCCACCAACAGGGTAGGCATGTCAGAAAGTACTGAATTAAAGTTTTGTCATTGTGCTATATAAAGTAATAGTTAAATCTATTTGTTAGCAGAAGATACAAACGAACGAGATGAAACGTTTAAGTTTCTTGACATTAACATTCATAAAGTTTACCATCATTTATTTGAAATATTCTGAAGTTTTTTTCATCTACATACGGACCGATGTTGTGATGTGATTCTCTCATGGCAGGACATTTAACTACATCCTGAGGGAGCTTCCCAAAGTACCCACCCATGTGCCAGTGTGTGTGTTGGGAAACCACAGGGACATGGGCGAGCATCGTGTCATCCTCCCCGATGATATAAGAGACCTGATTGCTGGACTGAACAGGTAGATATCAGCATGACCTGGAACTCTAATGAGAGTGGATTTAAAGTTTGACTGTACATGACACTGGTACCACAACCTCCTAATGTAGGAATCTGTATTTATGTGAATATTTATTTATTTTGTTCTAGTTGTTGGTTTTACTTGAATATGTATGTCTCTGCCCCTGCAACAATCCCTGTCACCAGTGTTGTGCCTGATTCAGCAAGCTGAAACAGCAGCACAAAAGGTTGAAGAGAGAGGGACCATTCTGATTAGCTTTTAAGTTTAGAGAACCAGAGCACTAGAAAAAAATGTCTATAACAAGAGTAAACAAAATGAGATTCAATGGCTCACTGAGGACTTCTTGTTGTACAGTCTTATCTAGATCCAGCTCTGTGCGACGGCTTGTTGCTCTTACCAGCCTCCCGTTTAAAACAAACTCTTTTGTGTCCCCTTTTAAATGAGAAATTCAGACTAGTGCCATCAGCTGGTATGAAAAATTATTTCCTTTTGTGCAGGCACCGGTTGGTGGTAGAATTTGTAGCGATTTCAAGTTAAAAAAAAATTTACCCCAGAAAGGGATGAAATGAGTTAACGTCACACTTTGGGTATGTGTGTGTGTGTCCGTCTGAATACAGCCTTTGCTGCCGGTTTTTATTTGATAAAGACTTGTTGTGTCTGTATCTTAAGTGATCTCATCCAGCAGGGAAAGTGTTAAAGGCAATACATTTCTTTCAGTCTACTGTTGCTGTGTGTGGGGGAAACACTGAGTGGGTGTCTTGAATCGTGACTTCTAATGAAACACGATGTTAATATGTGTTGGCTTGATAAGATGATGTTATGTTCCGCTTAACCCCCAAAGTCATGTAATGCAGGATATTCATGCAGCATACAAATATAACAGCACAGAGTATATTATTAGTTGTTTTAATGCCAGCTTTAGTTAACCATTAATTCTTGCATCTTTATAGACCAATGGGATCATCTTACATCCATTACGCTGAGTCCTCTATGAAGAATGGATTTGGTTTGAAGTATCTACACAGGTTTTTCAACATCCCCTTTCTTCAGCTACAGGTGACTTTTTATTGTCTTCATGGCATCTTGATTATCTGATATACTTACATTTTTATGATCAGGATCATAATTAGTATCAATTTTATATACATGAGAGACGAAAAGTAGCTGCTTTATCCCAACCCATGGTTATTAATGTTGGGTATGTGTGTGTGTGTCTGTCTGAATACAGAGAGAGACCCTCCTGAGGCAGCTGGAGACCAACCAGCTGGACATTGATGCCACTCTGGAGGAGCTCTGTGTGCAGCAGGAGACTGAAGATCAGAACTATGAGATGTACTATTTGGTTTAATTTCTCTCTGCCTGTATACTCTAAAGGGACATGAGCAAAGGTTTTATCTTCATCAAGTTTCTGCTGCACATCACGTACAATGCAAAGCTCTGCAAAATGCCTGTTGTTGCACTCATGTCCACTAAGGGGCTCTATACTGCTGAGGCTGGAATGCACCACACACTGTAGTTGTGCTTCGATTGTTCAGATGTCAAATTTTACACAGATGAAATTAAATTTGCACCATTTACACTCTACAGTCCTGCACTGTGCTACTGGCCTCAGATATTATTGCAAGTGTTTATTTACAGTGTTCTGTTGTGATTTCTGCAGTTTCTTGGAGAACTTGGAGTCTCGCAGTAAGGGCCTTGGCTCTCCTGGTCCAGCCAACGGTCAGAGTCCCTCCTCAGGTTCTCAGTCCCCCGTTGTTCCTCCTAGTGGAGCCTCCACAGGCAGCTCCAGTCCCAGCACCCCACATCCCCCTATACCCTCCCAAGCGCTCCCTCAGTCGCCGTCTGTATCCGCCTCCTCACTTCCACCTACCACAGCAGCGACTGGTGGAGCACCTTCACCCACAGCTGAGCTAAAGGCATCGGCACAGTCGCCAGAACACCTTCAGGCCTCAGCCGCATCTGGAACATCTGCACCACAGAAACGCAGCTTTATCTCTCGCTGGTTTGGCTCATCTCCTGCCACTGATGCTCCTGCTTCTGCAACAGGTGAGTCCCTTCTGCACATTACTCAAGCAGTAGAGGGGTCTACATAGTCTTTACACAAATAGCATCACATAGACACAGCATGCAATGTCAGAAATGCCATGTAGTTGGCGTTGGGGTTTCACACTGTAGTTTGTGTTCAGGGCAAGTAAGCAGATCATAAAATCTTATCCCCCGCAGTGTCTCAGCTGGCGACATGGACACTGGACTTGGTCAGGGTCTACAGCTCTACTAGCTATGTTAACTAATGTTAACCATCTAAAAATGACTAATGAAATTTATTTTTAATCAAATGTCTTTCTCCTATAGTTAAGACTAGACTAGCAGCGTTCAGTTGACTGCTTAGCATTATTATTTTGTTATCCTAAGTATCTGTTTGACTTACCACTGTCTTGCCTTCTTTTCTCCTCTTTCCTTTTCTGTCTGTTTTCACTCCCAGAGTGATTATTTTTACTTTGAATTGGGCCACATTGTCATATTTAACTGTGTTAAAATGTGTGGGGGGCCTTTGAGAAGGACTTCTACTGGCCTGGACTCCAAGGAGTTGTTTGCCTTACCTGTTGACGAGCTGGTCCTCTGGCAGCCTCTGTGCAATAGTAATTTAAATAATTAATAAGTAATTTAAAGTTAGCAAGGTTTTCTTCTTTTCATAAATCATAATAAAACAAAGAATCCAAAGAATCAAAAGCCAGTCAGGTTATAACTGACTGTGTACATCACCTTTTACAAAGGCGACAAGTTGAAGCTGCAGTCATGTTGCACGTTGTAGTTTACCAGCAGACAGCAGACCAGTATGTTCAGTGTCCAGAGAATAGTCTGTCATGAGGTGAGGAGTCAGATGGAAACTGTCCTTCAGTCTTTTGGTACGTGCGCCTAAGCTCCTGTACCATCTGCTAGACAATAATATTTGTATGTGTGTTGTTGTGATGGTGATATTCTATTTCAGAGAATATGATTAAAATTATTTAACATGTCAGTAACTGATGAGCTGTTTTTAAGTATCGTTTAACCCATCAGATAAATTTGAAGGCTGCAGTTACACCAAGTTAACTAATCAAAGAGATATTACATGGGCGGCTTGTAGACCTGATTCAGAGTGATAATAGTGTTCCTAATCTGCTGCGACCCCTCCCCATTTCCTATGCTCAAAGAAACGTAATGCACTTCTGAACCTTACGAATGAGCCAGTCTGTCAAATCGTTCTTCAAAAATATTTGTTTCTCTTACAGTGCTATACAAAAAAGGTGAAGGTTTTTATGACTATTTTCATTAAGATGAATGCAGTCATGAGATGTAAGACTGAGCAGCTGAGAAATGCAGAGCTCTTCAAAGGAGCCAAGGACTGGCTGGTGTAGGAATGTCATGTGATTAGACTGTTTCACTTTTTCTTTTTTCTTTTTTTTTGGTGCAATTTACACCACATGGCATTGCTATGTTTGGAGCGTTTTAACGTCAAAGCAGATATTTGATCAGAGTTACTAGATTATTACTTATAAAATCGTCTTCATGTTTTCTTCAGAGGACCCTCCTGCACCAGTGTGCCCTGCTAATGTACACAGTGTAGATGATTTTGTGCCGGATGAGAGACTGGACAAGAGTTTCCTGGAGGACAGCCTGCCCTCAAAGAGCAAGGGCCAGCAGCGTGCACCAGCTCCGACTGTGGACAGTGACAGGTGAGACTTCACAGATGCATTTGTATTTGTTAATACTCTTGGACATAGTTTGTCTTTTTGGATGTCCTACATTTTGTATTGTTACATAAACCTCGCCTTAATGTGTATGACAAAGCTTCATTTGTTGTATTATTTTAATTTCTGACTTTTATTATGAAATGTATTATTTTTATCAAACATTTGTGACCAGTACTGTGACAGTATTCTGTGTTTTTTCTGTCCCAGTGAGGGTGAAGACAGAGGAAACCCAATGGTGTCCGGTTTCCAAGATGAGCTTGATCCTGATGACACTCAGCCCAGCCTTCCCCAAGCTAAGACCATGCCCCCCAGTAAAGACATCACCTTGACCAGTGACGAAGAGGAGGGAGTACCAGAATCCCCCTTAATCATACAGGACCAAGACCTGGACAGTGAACCTGAGTTGAAACCGTAAGTAATTCAGACATAAACCCGTAGAACATAGCAACTCTTGTATATGCTGTTGTATTGAGGGTTGCAAATACATAACTGACCACACAACATATGACTGAAGTATCACACATAATTTAACAGCACAGTAGGACCACATATTTGGCTTTATAAGACGAGGTTTCTGATCATAATGTGATACATGAATTTGTGACTTTAGGTAGAGGTAAAAATAAACTGATAACTGAATTTTATCTCACTCTGAAAGCTCCTTTGTTTGCAGACATCTACCACTATATCATAACAAACTTTAACAAACACAATATTATAAGTTTTTATGACGGCACACGTTTAACCCCTGCCAACTTCTTTTTTTCTTCTTGGTGGTAAAAATAGGACAATCACATTATTATTCATTGTTAGTGCACCATGAAGGCATCTCTTTAACTTCTTTCCGTTGTGTCCATGTCATGCAGACTCTCGAGCGTGATTTCCTGTAAACATAAGCGGATTGCAATGAAAGCGCCTGGACGGAAGTGAATCATTTAGATCTGTCACATACACTTCCGTGGTCTAAATTATTAATACCTTGAACATTTCAAAATGATGCTAGCTTCCGTGATAATCTCTATGATCATATCTCTGTGACAAAATTTTAAACAAACGTTTTGTAGGATAAAACACTAAAGTCCTAACTGCGCTCCGTTGTGACGGCATAATGTTCTGCCAAAACACTAATCTTGAAACTGAATTTACTTCTTCTCTGTAATGTCTGATTTTACAAGAGCTGCAGAGCTCTGTAGTCAAATGAAAATCTGAAACCTGTCTCAAAACTTATTGAATTTCTTAAAATATTGTAAATGTTGTAAGTTTGAACAGATATGGATCTAAACTGCAGTTTCAGGCATAAAAGCACAAGTCTAAAACTCTAGTTGCAAGAAAACAAGCATACTGATAAGAAAAGGAAGTTAGGACTGAAAGTGAGAAACATGACATTTACACAGGACAAGATGTTACAATCCATTGTGCCAATCCCAGGCCCTGTTTGACTAAGAGGCCCTACCAAACCTAAAGTCATGTGATTTGACAATTAACCTATATTCTACATAGACTTGTAAAAGCTGCTGGCTTGTAAGCCCACTGAGCAGCAGAGGATACTTCAAACATTGTAAAACATACCTAGCTAAACGCTGCTGGCTTGTATGGTCCACTCAGCAGCAAACCATGGCTACCAAGCAACATGAGAACAACAGGAACCTGACCTAAACAACAGCAGTATGCAGCATGTCACTGGGGTTTTCCAGTGGGCACCTCCTTTCACCAATGTTTCGTTAAGTTAGGCCCACGACACCTCGAGAAGGCTTAACAGTGATTTCCAGCGTCCTGGAGTCACCCCCCTCCACACCGCCACTGCACAACCCTGTCTTCCTCACCAAACGATGTCTATTAAAAGCTAACATAGCAACTGATTAACTAGCCAAACAAACAAATCTACCATAATTCGTCCCGTTGATGCGGGCTGAAACACGTAGCAAACTAATTTGGTTGATGCAAGAAAAAGTAGGTGTAAAATATTTGTATTTTGTTTTTTAAATTAAGTTCAGTAGTCCTGATCGGTATTTAAATTTTTTTTTAAATTTTAGTTTATTAAAGATTGGAGCAGGACTTAATGTTAAAAGAATCGGGTGGGGAAAAAAAATGATTGGGACATCCCTAATTATAAGTAATGACACATTCCATGTCATATGGTTACAGGCATGTGGTCCACGTCACAAAACCAAAGGTGGCATCTAAACCTCCAGAGCCCAGCGGCCAGACCACAGCCCCCATCTCCCTGACTCTGACTCCAGCAGCTGAGCAGCCAGCCCGACACCAAGGAAAGAAGAAGGGAAACAGCCCCAAAGCTGATGACTCCGACACAGACCCCGAGGCCCCAGTAGCCCAGCAGATGCTCTCTTTTGTCATGGACGATCCTGACTTTGAGTCTGAGGCATCAGACACACCAAAAATTGCAAAGGTAAAGATTCATTCTGAGATTAGCTGAGCTCTGTTGGAAACCTGAGCTTTCAACATGTGTTGGATTTGACTCATAATGTTTCAACATGTTCTGGTATATTACTGCCCCAGGACGCATTTCCAGTCAGGGATGAGCTGCTGTCTGACCTCTCTGATGATGACATGCAGTTAGTCAAGGCGCCAGAGCCCCTGAAGCCCACTGTGATCTCCTTCAAACCCAAGGACGATACCGACCTGTTTGGCCTCGGAATCCACGAAGAGCCTCCTGTGACCAAGGACAGTAGCGAGGATCAGGAGGGTAAGTGATGAAATATCTGTTGATGTGTTAAACTAAACGTTACTGACGTTAACTAGCTTCATCTTTAGCTACTACTGTTTTTCAAGCTGCAGTCATCATGTCAGTGTACAATTAAAATTGAATTAACATCGGTAGCTTCAGATGCCAGTATTTGCCTTGAAATGGTGTTCTCATGGTGTTGTGTTTGAGCTTGCAATTGCAAGGCACAAGAATTTTGTGTATACTTTCTATGTTGTAACTACAACTTTACATGTTCCATTTGAAGGCGACATTAACGATCCTAAACTTCAGTCATGCATCATCATATAACTCCTGTTTGTATCTTCTCCTCCTTCAGAGAAAGAAAGCAAACACTCCTCCAAAGACAAGAAAAAAAAGAAGAAGAAGAGCAAAGAGGTGGGGCTGTGTTTATTTGTGTTACACACTTTAATTGTTACATATATGAACATCATTCATTTTGTATTGTGTCTCTTACAGGAGGAAGAAAAGAACAAGAAGAAACACAAACACAAGAAAAAGGAAAAAGATGAAGTTGCTGCTGGAGACGAGAAGGAGAAAAAGAAAAAGAAATTCCGGACCAAGAAAACAGAAGTGGATGAGTTGGAGGATTTTCTGGGCGGAGGAGCAGGATCGATCAAAAGAGATGACGGCGATTATGAAGAACTATAAGACCTTCTCTTTTACTAGGAAATGGAGCCGCAGAACAGCAGCAAAACCTCCTGGTTCCTTGACTTGTATGTGCATAAAGCAGCATCTCCAAGCCATACACTATACGCAAGGCTACCAATGGCACCCAGGTAAAATAACCAAGGACTCTGGTACATGTATGTTCCTTCTGATTATTTTCCCCATCTGCACTATTGCTCTCACTTCCATTCCAACCAATAAGAAAAGACGAGGAGACTCATGTGTACTGTAGAGAGACAAAATCTAATGAATGGCGTGGACTCTCTGTTCTTTGTACATGAATATGTTGGCTTAACCTTTTCTTTGATTTGATACACTCTGCAAGTGATCCACTCCAAATCAGTTGCTGTAAATAAGGTTAACATTTGTCTGAGTTTGTGTGGTTGGTGTGATAATTGAGAGCATGCTCGAAGTGATGATTGGCTCCTTAAAGACTAGTGTAGTCTTCTTTCTTTCTTTCCTACTTGTTGGCTTAAATGGTTAATGGCAGATTTAATCTTGTGTCTAATCATGAACACTGAGAAAGAAGTTAGAGTCAGTTGATTTCAGAATGACTCCTCCTTTCTTCACTCCCGGATATATCATCCACACTAAGTCATTTAAATCTGGAAATCTGTTTTTCTTTGTGTTGGCTGTTTGTCTCACTGAACAGAACCTAAAAATTGGCTAAATCTTTACATTTATGTTTGTTTTTTTGGCCTTTGGAAAAATGTAGTGGCTGTTGAAAGTTGGTCTGGACTCGCTGTGATAAGAACCGATTATGCTTCAGCAAAGATGCGCTGGGGCAATTAGGGGAGTACAGGGTAGGTGAATTAGTATAGTGCGCACCACATAACTGAAACAAGCCCTGATCCCACATTTCCTGTCTGAAACTTAACTATTCACTCTCCACAAAAGGCAGGAACCAAAACACCAAATGTTATATTTGTTATCTTACTGTAAGATGAAAAGTTATCTAATATAGTCTAGCCTGACTTGAAAGACATGCCATTCTGTGTACCATAGATGGTGAGACCCAATGCCACATGTTGGACATCTCACAACGTCCTAACGGAAAGGCTCTCCTCCTCTTACCTGTCTTCCTGGCTGGCTGCCGATTGTAGTCTTTGCATAGTGCAGACAGTTGGTCCAGACAGAGGAGATGTCAGGACTTTGTTGCTGTTAGTTCTTTAATGTCCATTTGGTTGGTCCCTTCCTTAAAATCACCTGGAATCTGCCACAGTGACCACCTTATCACACGCATCTGTGTAGTGTGGACCCACCATTGCCTTGTCTCTTCTGAATAACTGAGGCAAACACAGCAAAAGCTAAGGCTACCCTGCTGGTAGAGGTGACACTAGGCTGTGTTTTCACCAGAGGGAGGCTCTGCAGGTCAGTTGTGTTTCTGTCTCACTGAAAGCAACACAATGACCTGAGTAACGGTATAAAAGCACGTCAGGCATTACATGCATGAGCTTTGCTGCTGCTCATCCTACATTCAACCTCTGTTAAATGACGGGTAGCAGAAAAAGACAGAGACCAGAACTTCATGAGTCCACTTTTATGCTACTCAATTTTTTCATTAAAAAAACAAAACAGGATGATGGTGCTATGATTTGGATAAGTTAAGGACCCTTACCCCATGCCAAGGTGTCACTGTAACAATTTAGGACTCTGAACATCTGACAGAGCCGTTAAAGGCAAAGTTATTGTGCAAACAGGTAACTTGGCAGCATTTCCCTGGCATTTTTACACAGAATGTTGACGCTTGTTCTTGTCAGAGTCAGCTGACTTAGCGTTGACGTACTCTTGATGTGAAACTGGCAACAACCACAAGCCGAGGGTTTCCTTTTGTCACTTCCTAAAGCTGCTTTGGCAGTGAACAAGCAAGTTACCTTTGATATCATGGTTTCAGAAACAGGTCAGCACAGCTGCTACAAGATATTTCCCTGGCCATTTCTCTCTGCTTCGCTATCAAGGCTACTAACAATTTCTCTTCACGTTTTCTGCGATTGCCTTAATGGAGGGTCACTACAAGGGAATGAGGTGCAGCTGTCCCATGAACCATTTTAAGTGTTCTTACTGTAAAGTGTTAGGTAGCTCAGTTGGGTTTAGAAAGTTGTCCTAGACTTTTATTGGTGGATATGCATCATCATTGAAGCCTGTATTGCCGTGAATCTGTGCATTTATTTGTCTGTTGCTTTTCTTTGATTCTCATTGGACAGCAGTCCTGCTAAAGGAGTGCTGTGTTAATATTCTCTCCAGATGTCTCTCATTGTTTTATCCTTGTTATTTATTGCTGCTGTTTTTTTGTTTTGTTTTGTTGCCGAATGTCAGGGTTTTGTTTGTGTGACTTCTTTATTTGTGTGCTCACCAGTCAAATGTATCGTGCAGCTTTCTATGGGTTACAGCTATTCACATTTCTGAACTTCTATTAAAAACACGATCCTGCAGTTTACTTTCACAGCTTTTTAACAAAACATTATGACACGGCGATAAGAACTGCTTAACTCTTCACGTGTTACTTCTTTTGCTCAAACGCCTCAAACTGCCTGCTTAGGATAGACGATGAGCATCTTCCATAACTCGCTTAAAAACAAACTGTTTCAAAAAAGAGAAATGATGTGTATTTTTAGATGCATTTTGACAGATTTCATACAGTTTTCCATCTGCTGCACACAGACAGTTTACAAAGAAATAATGTTTGATATTCCAAAGTTGAAACTATGCAGCATTGATCCTGAATACTGTATGCTCTCCTTTTATTTTATCTTTCGTGTCATGTGATTAAGGATAAATGCTGACAGCACAGTTTCGAGCAAAGCATGAGACTTAAATGTACAGCAAGAAAAGAATGTATAAAGAATAGAAATATATATATTTGAAGAGCTTTGTTCCAAAAGGACGTGTACACCATGTGGAAATGATGCCACTGAAATCTTACGAATTCAGTAATTCAAAGAAGTATCCAGCACTGGAAGTTATTGTGAAATGCAGATGACTAAAGTAATAACATTTGTGAGAATGATGCGCACTTTAGAAAAATGAAAAATTGTGTTTCTGGTTATTTTTTCCAAATGGATGTACAGAATTTTTGGAATGAACCCCTTCATTTATTTTTCACCCCATGACATGTTCCATCTTTACACTATGTGTGAGTTTGCCCATGTTTGGTTTGTCCAATAAATGCAAACTTATTTCTTCATAAAAAAAAAACAACAAACATGTGTGTCGTTTTCTATCAACTTGGATTATTTTGTAAGTCTTCCCTCATTACAACAACGCACAGGCGGAGGCAGCGCCCTATCAGCCACAGCTCTGCACACAGCAGCTTGATCATGAGAATCTTCTGATTTCTGAATAAAGAAAAGGAAAAGTTCAGTCAGGACCACTTTAGTCAGATAACCTCATTTGAATTGCAGTAAATCATTTTAGGTAGTATAACTGCTCTTGATCATGCATATTGTTTCTTTGTGTGTAAAACACTAGACATCCATTAATTACCTGTATCCAGTTTAATCTGTTGTCATGCCACTGTGCTACTACCCCCATATCAAAACTATTATTATAAAATACTAAATTAGCAATATTCATTCTTTTTTATTGTCTCTCTTTAAAGCATTTTTTTTTCATTTCCTCTTTTTTCTCCTTCACATACATGTGCATCCTTCCAGTCTCATTATGCAACCACACAAATCATGTTTTGTAGATGTTCTGTAACAATTGTTCTACCCCTTTCCTGTAAGTGTAGTAAAATAAAACAAATTTGAGTTTGTTATCTATAAATAGCACAAAAGCTAAACCTCATATAATACTGTTGAAGAAGACCATAACAAGGCTGACCAGCTAGACACTGACCAACTCAGGCTCAACTGGATTTCACTGTCATTAAAGCTGCTAACGCAAACAGTCAGGACAGATTAAAAACACAATACATGTTGTGATAGATAATAGATTTTCCCCTGTGCCTTTTCATTTTTAGATGTAGTGTGTCTAAATGTGTTTTAGTTTTTTAATGTATGCCTTTTGTTGCAGTTAGTAATAATCCTCATTCAGGACCTGTGCGCAGTTCAAGTCAAACACCAACACGTTCACCCTCTAAAGTGACATGCACTGTAAATATCTGTCTGTGTCGGTGGAGTAGTAACAATAGCTTACTTGTGCTGTACGCGTAGACAATTGTGGTCACCATGGGCAGCAGAAGAAGCACAATCCAGCGAGAGAAACTCCAGATATAAGAAACAGGGGCTGCGTGGGACAAAGCATGAGTGCCAAGCATTTAAGATTATGATTAACACACACGTTTAGATCAGTGCTTTAAGTGGGCCGGTACGCACCGGTACGGAGTACCGGCACTTCTCAATTTTAGCCTCTGGCGTACCGGGACTTTTTACGGCGTACCGGGACTTCCCATGGGCTCACAGTACGCTGTCCTTTTCTATTTCTCTCTTTGCGGTTCACACTCCTATTGCTATAACTTCATTTCCCAGTGTGCACTGGTACGCACCGCACTCCCCCCTCGCGAGAACAAAGACGGGTTTCTATGGTGAGAGCAAGTCTCGCGAGTCGAGTTTGCTGGTCGGAAAGGACGTGACGTAAAATCTCATGGACGGCGGCGCTGAATGCAAACAACAACGCTAGTCATTTGCCGGCTGAGGGGGTATTCCAGAAAGCCGGTTTACTGGCTTATCTGGATATGTTAACCCCAGAGTTAGCGGTAAACCTGGAATTTCGGTTCCAGAACGCTCTGATATGATCAGGCTATGTAAGTAACTATGGTAACATAGGCTCTGAACTTATCTGGGTATGTAAACCCAGAGTTAGCGGTAAACCTGGAACTTCGGTTCCAGAAAGCTCAAAAATGATCAGGCTATGTAAGTAACTATAGTAACATAGGCTCTGAACTTAACCTGGTAGGGGGTAGGTTTTGTTCAGGTTATGTTCGGGTTTTTAATCTTTAAATCGGTCATTTTCGCACTTGCAAGGCTACACAAATTAGATATAAGTGATTTAGGCGTAGGTCTATTGGGGAAAATACATTGCTTTCATTTTGCTCCTCGGAGGCTGCGGGATCCGATGACGTGCCCCCAGGAATCCCCTCCGTCATTGGACGCCCTCTATTGATACTGATCACCAGCTCCTCCACAGTGGTGAGGGGGGACACCGCTGGCCCGGAACCGGTCTTCCTCTCCTCTGCTTTCTTCCTATTGGCTATGAAATGAATGTACCCTGTTGCAATATGGCAATTCAAGAATATAATACTTGATAAGTGATGTCTAAGACGATGCACCCAGATATATCTGACCAACTTGGACAATGTTTTTATATTTAGTTTTCTCTTGAGGGCGGTCGGGTTATATCTAATTAAAAATAATACAATATATGCCTGTATGCTACTTGAGGACTGCTCCCCTGAAAACCTCCCTTGGGCCACATGCAAGTGAACAAATATAATTTGTCTGGAAAGTTGAAAGTTCAATAAAATAATTTTCTTTTTAAAAATTAGCATCATGTTTTAGTATTTGAATATATCACTTAATGATCTGCCGGAACCGACCGCCCACTGCCCACCGCCCACCGCCCAATTTACCTGGCAACAGTTGTATAAGGGGAGTACCGGCACTTATTTCTTTCCACTTAAAGCACTGGTTTAGATGCTGTAGGGATACACACATTTATCTATAAAGCACGTGACCTGAATTAAAGCTATACTAACCTATATAATGCATATCAGCTAGAAAATGATTTAATATAATGTGAAAGGCGTCGTTTGGTGACAGAATGAGTCTCCTTTTATAGCTCATTGGTTTGTTTCTTTAAAATGAACCTACAATAAGCCCATTTCATTTAAACAATTAAATAAAAAAATATAGAAGCTTAGAGTAACCAAATTAATCTAACTGTACCTGTTGTTTAGTTGTCATTATATAAAACTGATATATGTATTGATGTATTTAAAATACAGCTCAATTTAAGATGCATCCCTTTTTGACCACTTGGTGGCAACAAAGCAAACTTCATAAAGTTGCTGTTAACAAACAAATACTGTATATTTCCACATTGCTATCATTTCCAGATCCATCTGGCACAGAGACGCATTCTTTAAGGCTGTACCTACACTATGTAGCATACACTGAAGTTTTCTAATACATTTTTTTATGTTGAAAACAGAAATGACAGTTGCACACCACAAACCCAAAACAATGATCTCAAATAGAATTTAGATTTCCATAGACGTGAACTGTATGGTGGTATTTCACCACTATATGGCATCACACATTACAGTTACTCATCTGATCTGAAGCTGATTAGTGTAGCTTTAGAGATTCACAATACTCAAATATTAATATATTAAACATATTCGTCATAAGGTTGATTGATCTTATTTTTCAAATACGGTAAGCACTACATAACTGACTTATTCAAACATTTATTGTCAACAAGCATTTGTTTGAGATTTTAATATGTTTGTTGCTGCATCTTTTAGACATTTTATTAATTCGTTTTTCTAGAATTCCAGAAAACTATTTTACAGTTTCTCAGCAATTCTCAGCTTTTAGTGTCAACACTTTATTGACCAACTTTTTTTTTTGTAATAATTCTGGTGTATTTTGTTAAATAAACTTTATTCTTTCTGCAGAATAACTGTTTTTCTAAAGAAAGTTTAATGTCAAAGGTTTGTTACAATCTGGGGAAAACAAAATGTTTTCCTCTGTATAATCTTCAATAAAGATTTTTGTAAATTTTCTTTTTTCTTCTCCTCATTTGAATGATTTGAAGGATTTGTTTGGCAGCCAGTCATTTGGCTGAATTATCACACAAAAAAATCTTTTTCTTTTTTTTAAGCGTAGATCTGGGTTATCAGTAAAAATGATTAGCTTTGTACTTTTGAATGTCCTCTTCTACTTACAGCTGTAGAAATAGCCTTCAGCCAATTTGGTGAAGGTGTTGTTTCCGCTCAGCATGCCACACCAGTATACTCCTGTTCCCTGGCTCAGCTCCAGTACCTCCACGGTGAAGGAGTGCACGTCCTCAGTCACCCTCAGCTTGTCACTGTGCACTGAGTGGACATCCTGGCTGAAAGGAAGGCCAGTGCAGCACTCTGCAGAGCTCTGCCTGCACCAAACCCTCAGCGTGCTCTCGTTCTTTGGTTCGAAGGGACATGTCAGCTTCTGCCAAAGCAGTGCTTCGCTGTCACCTGCACACAATCATTGTGGTTGATAAAACCGTTTGCCAGCAGCACAAACTCTACATAACAGTACACAAAAGTAGCCCAGTCATTACAGTTGTGTGATGTTCTCTTAACCCCATGAAAATGTATATTACTAGAAACTTAGTGAAAATTAATCAAGAAAGAAATGTATAATTTAGAAGACAGCTCTCTCCCATTTATGCCAAATTAAATTGTTTTAATATAAGCACATTTTCCTATAGATCAGGTAGGTTTACACTCCTAAAGTAGCCTACTTGACGTACTAAAGCAGTACAGTTATGAATCTTTTTTTAATTATTTTATTTACTTATTTAGCCTAGTTGTTTTTGTTTTGTTTTACAATTCTGAACTGAAAAGTCTAATTAAAGTTAAGTATAATGGTGATGTCCACGCTTACCTATAGCCAAAAGCAGTATTAAAATCGGGATATACATAATCCAAGATCTGAATGCTCCGCTCTATTTCAGTAATGAGGAAGACAAGTGTTTTATGGTGTCTGACGCGCAGGAAATGCCTAACCACGCAGATTATCCGTCTTCAGGTTGAGTGGGTGATTGTATCACCCACTCATAATATTTAATCAAGTAAACAACTGCTTTACTAACATCGTTGTTGATCCTTATAACAATCTGTTGTGCGAATTTCTTTGTTTGAAGGCACATTTCCTCAACACTGGCAGCACATGTACATTTACTGTGCCAAATTAATAGCTGTTTGGGCTTTTATTGTGAAAAGCTGGTCACTGAGTATCAAACGCTCTCATTGGTGTACCAGTCAGCCAATGACGGGAATGGTTATTTGCAGGTCTCTCTGTTTTCAACGTGAGTGGCGTTACTCTTCTTTGGTTAGCTACTGACTGTAAAATATCATGGTAAGTAAACAGTTTAAACATTTCTATTACCAGTATAGCAGTTTCTTGTAAATATAACCATGGCAGACCAGGAAGTTTAATTAGCAAACTTACTAACGGTAAATATTCGGATACTTTAGCCCTAGTCTTAGCCCCTCGTGTATTAGCACACATTCTGGTCATGAAGCTAACCATAGTCATTTCTCACTTTTATTAAATAATCCCTAAAGACTCTTACGATAACCATTAAATGAATGACTATTCTATATATATATATATATATATATATATATATATATATATATATATATATATATATATATATATATATATTACATGTAGGCGTTTTCCCTTTGTTGGCAAGTTAGCACAACTAATTTATTTTGTAGTTAGCTCTGTTTCCAAAATGTGAGCTAATACAACTTGAACACAAAATGGGGATATAAGCACCCTAACTCAATATAAACATCAAATTCTGGTCAACATTGGATGAATATGCAATATAGATACTCTGCACTTACATTTGGTTGTTGCTTAGATCCAAGCAGGACTTTGTTCAAACAGGTGGCAACTCAAGGATTTTGCATCTTTTTTGAAGAGAAGAAAAGACGAGATCATGTTTTACTCATCCTGCTGTGGTGTAATCTGCAGGGTGATGGGAAAGGAGGAGATTGATCAGACACAGACAGGATAAGTACTGTAAAATAACTATTTACAGTACTAAAGTATAACTTAGTGCTGCCAGGTACAGTTGATGGTTTCCAATCCAAAACCTGTTCAAATGCACGCAAAACCACTGTGGATTACTGGTTTGATATTTGTTTAGTGCTTTGACCACCTGGGTTACTTACAGTGGTGTAGCCTATTGTTAAAAAAAACAATGCAGTCAAAGCATAGTACCCTCCGGCAGTCAACCACCACAACTGCTAGCAACATTTTATGCCATCATGTAATCTTCTGATAGGCCTATGGATTGCTTCTCTACCCTTTAGAGAGAGGAACAAGTACATGCACATTCAGCGCGCTCATACACACACACACTGACACACTGTCAAGGGAAGGGTAAATGTATGTTTTTTCAAAACACCTTAAAAGATAATTAGATTAACTCACATTTGAGATGTTGGACAGCGATTGCACAGTATGTTTTGACTTATTTTTATTGCACAGTGAAGGTATCTGTACATGAAAGAAAGTTCAAATGTGTCTGTGGTCTACTGAGAGCAAGCTTGGTTTAAGAGTTTGACTGCAGCAGGAAGGAAAGACCTGGGGTATCTTTCTTTCACACACCACAGATGACCTGCTTAGTGTTTTCAGATTCCTATGCACAGGGTTAAACATGTTACCCATTAATGGTCATAGCGTTGCCATTGTCCTCCTATTCCTGTCTGCAATTAATGGTGCTGTTCCAGCAGCCCGGACCATTGACTGCAGAGTCATGAAAGATCCTCAAGAGTGTCAGGTGAAGTCAAGTGAAGGTTCTCAGTCATCCAGGTCATGGTATATATAAAGCATGTAATTGTGACAAAGATATACTTACCTACAGTCATTTAGAGCTGAAGAAGCTACTTGTGGATGGTGTCTGCTATGCTTTTTCCTGTAGTGTTATTAGTCCATTCTAGTTTATTGTTCAGGTGAACAACCATAGCTTGAACTGAATTAATCTTAGTGTCCATTCAGAGAGTTTACACCTACAGCAGCCCACCACCAGCTCTTTCTACATACTATTTACTCAAAGGTATTTATATAATTCAACAACAATGTCTTGAAAATCGTTTCTCAATCATTTTTGCTCTTTGATGTTTAACCTTGTTTCTTATAACAGGAGGATCAACACAAATGTCAAAATACTGTAGTTAGTGACATTTCCTATCAAAAGTGATATTTGTGCACTCAGAGCCTGCATCCTTGTTTGAGATGTTTTGCTGTAATGTTGTTCTAGCTCCGTCGAGAGGTCAGACTGAGACGGGAGTACCTGTACAGGAAGGCACAGGAGGACCGACTCCGCACAATAGAGGAAAAGAAACAGAAGCTGAAAGGCGCACTTGAAGGTAGGATGGCATAATCATTATATGCAACTTTTCCTGTTGCACTGTATACAGTTCATCAGCAATCTAAATGATTTTGAAGTGACAGTTTTTCTTCTCCGCAGATAATCGTCTGCTTCCGACTGAGGTACGCAAAGATGCTCTGCAGCTACAGAAACTGCTGGAGTATGATGATGAGGGGGCAGAAGGTAAGTGACTGTTATCCTTGACCGTATCCGATCACCAGATCATCCCATTTTGTTCAGTGATCATTTATTTTCTTTGTGCAGGCATCAGCTCTCATGTGGACGATGAGTACAAGTGGGCCGGAGTGGAAGATCCTAAAGTCATGGTTACAACATCCAGAGACCCGAGCTCCAGGCTCAAAATGTTTGCCAAGGTCAGTAAGGTTGGACCTGCCCTAGAGATTGTAAAGCTGAGAACAGGGGGGAAATGATGTAGACCAGATAAAAACAAGCCAGCTGATGGTTCATGTGTCACTTAGAGCGTATTGTTTAACTGTCTCTGAGGAGGGTAGTGAAACTTAATCTGCTAGGAGATCTTTACTCTCTGAGCCATGTGGTTGGACATCCACAGTAGCTGTGATGTTAAACACTTTTAGGGTTACTCCCTTCAAACCAATTCCCAGTCATTTTAATGTGATATTAAAAAGAACTAATGATTTTAGTAAATATTATACAGTGTTAAAACATTACACCATGCACCATGATGTAAAGGTGACCTATGTCTTCCTGTTAAATAGTCTTTTAATGGAAAACCAATAAACAATATTGGAATTAATGGAATTGTTCTTTCTAGGAAATTAAAGAAGAAAGCCCTAATTCAATATATAAAACCTAAATATACATCTTACTAGGATGCGTAATTGACAGGGAGAACGACAAATGTCTTTCACAGACTGCAGTCGTTGTGTATAACTCTGCATCATTGTTTAGGGCCAGTTTAAGGCTGCTCTTTGTGACTGTCATTACAGTTCCACAGAGTTGATTAAAAAAAAAAGAACAAGACACAGATCAAGGAATGCCTGACTGTCTTTTATTTACACACGAATACAGATTCATGGTGGCGGAGCTGCCACTTAAGATGCTTATCTTTGGGGTTCAGAGTCTTGTCCTATGTACTCATAATCGCACAGATCCAGCCAAGATACACGTTACAGAAAAATGACTTGTGACTCTCTTAAAAACATCAGTGAAGACCATCAGGAATATTCAAAGGGAAGCTGAGAATAACATGTGTTGAACATATTTTGTTCCAGGAGGTTAAGCTGATGTTCCCTGGAGCTCAGCGCATGAACAGAGGAAACCATGAGATTGCCGCATTGGTGCGAGCCTGCAAAGCCAACAATGTTACAGACCTCGTCATCCTGCACGAAACAAGAGGACAGCCAGGTGAGCCGGTATTATGTCTTTGTCATAAGAGAAAGAGGTCTTTGCAGTTTGGAGTTCTGCAGGAATATGCTGCTTTGGGCTGCAAGGGGTGTTTTACAATGCCACAGTGAGCACTGAGCCAGACAGATGCAAATGATCTGATCACAAGTAGTCAAAGTAGTCAAAAACTTGTAGATAACGCTGTGGTGCGTTTCACAAAAATAGCAGCATCTCTTTAAGATGGTAGTCTTGAGTTGTTGTTGAAGTTGTGCATGAGTGTGCATGTGTGCCGCTGAACTGAGGGCATGTTGCAAGTATAAAGTAAGAAACAAATAGAGATTAACATTTGCCTTGCTGTTTCTTTTGGAGGTGCGGCAGATAAATGATCAGACTAACATCTAAAACAGTTTTTTTTTCATTGCCACGCGATCTACCCACACTACCTTTGTGATCTACCGGCCAATCGCAATTGATCGCACCCCTGTGATAAACTGTCTGAAGTTTACAATTTTTGAACAAAAAAAAAAGCCCCATTCCATGTTAGTACATGCCCTAACATGATGTTACCCTTGTAGAGGTACTAGCATGACACAATAAGTCATATAATCTACTGCCTTTCCTTATCTTTTCTGTGATGCCACTTACATTGATAAACCAGTTTCAAATGTGATTTTAAGCAAATTGTGACCAGTGTATGCAGGTCTGATATTTGTTTCATTTTGGTTCCTATGTATTTACAGATGGCCTGGTTGTGTGCCACTTGCCGTTCGGACCCACTGCTTATTTCACACTTTACAACGTGGTAATGAGGCACGATGTTCCCGACATAGGCACCATGTCTGAGGCCTACCCTCACCTTATATTTCACAACTTCACCTCGCGGCTTGGCAAGAGGGTGAGCGAGCGAGTGCTACACCATGCACCATACATATACCGCTGATATTCTCTTTCACAGCCATTTGTTTGTGGGTACAACTAATTAATTCTCTTCAAATAGGTATCAAATATCCTCAAGTATCTTTTTCCAGTACCGAAGGATGACAGCAGGCGGGTAATCACATTCTCTAACCAAGAGGACTTCATCTCTTTCAGGTCAGTGTGGAAGTACTCCCTCAGTTTAAATGCTAAAAGTTGTTTGGTACAAACTATTTTTATATATCTATTTTTTCACAGACATCACACCTACAAGAACACTGACCACAAGAACGTAGAGCTAACGGAAGTAGGCCCCCGGTTTGAAATGAAATGTAAGTATGGACAGGTGCAGTTGATATTTGAGTCTTGAGTAATATGTTGACCTGTGTCTCTCTTTTATCTTAGTGTACATGATCAAACTCGGCACCCTGGAGAATGAGAGCACTGCAGATGTCGAGTGGCGTCACCATGCGTACACACACACGGCAAAGAAGAGGAGGTTCCTCAGTGTACAATAGGAAATAAAAAAGGAACTAATAAATCATATATGTATCAAAGCTGTGCTTTTTGGTTAACAGTATGTCTGCATATTAGTGAGGAGTGTAACACATTTGAGAGATGTACACTGATCATCCATAACATCATGACCACCTGCCTAATGACCTCCATAGATCAGACTTTTTTATGCCTCGATTTGGATGAGATCTCAATAAAATTGGAGGCAAAGTCAACTTGTGAATTATTGAAAATGATTGAATTTTTTTTTGCTTTGTGGCACAGGGCATTATCCTCCTGAAAGAGAGCGCTGTTTTCAGAATAATACGGTCTCCATTAAAGTGTATACATGGTAGGATCCAAGATCTCCCAGCAGAGCATTTCCCAAAGCATCGCTGCTCTATGACCAAGTTTTGCTGCACACGTGCCAATTGTTGGTCCTTTGGCAGTGGACAGGGGTCAGCATGGGCTATCAGATATCAACTAAGTCTAACAAATCAACTTTGAGGACAATCTGTTTACTTAATACTTTTCATATCCCAACCATTCACAGATGCCGTGAAAACAACATAATCGCTGTTATTCGCCTCGCATGTCAGTGGTCATAATGTTATGGTTGAACGGTGTATGCGCAAAAATACCTTGTTGGATAACGAATGATAAGGTTACCCAGAGTAGATGAGCATATGAGAAGAGTTTTGTGATCACTTAAAGGTTTGCTGTTGAGTGAAAAGGCAACATATTATGAGTTCATCTTATGTTCATCTTCATCTTACATTTTTTCCAATACATCCTGTACTGTCTGTATTTCAATAATTTTTATTATGATAAATGTTGTTTTTATGAATCTGCATTGACTTCATTGTGTTTTATTTTGCTCATAGCGAAAAGAAAAACGTTTCTACAAAAAAATTCAAACATAAATTAAGTGTATGAATAGTAACGCAACCCTGATTTAATCTGCTTAACATTATACGTATTTATTATTTATAGAAGTAAATACAGTGATGGTACAATCTTCAAAATGCTTATTGTTTTACATGACAGTAATCGCAGCTCCCACTACTTAAATGGCACAGTTGATATTGTCCAATGAGGGAGCGTAGCTACGAGAATCAACCAATCAGGATGCAGCATCATGGAGGTTTTCCGCTTTCCCTGAAGTTCTTGACAGATCCGACTTCAGATTGAGAGAATTCAAGATGGCTGCTACAGGTAAGAGTTTTAAGTTTTATGCAAACTGTTTTAAAACGATATTATGGAGGGAGGTCTTTGCGTGGATTGTGAACTAACGTATAGCGATAACGTGAACGTGTTGCGTTAAGCGTGTCAGTTAAATAAGTCATTATATCATGGGAAAACACCAGAAGTAGCCAACAAGCTGACGGCCGTGGTAACCCCCCCCTTAAGTTAGCTAACGTTAGCTGGCTAGAACTAGCATCAAAGCAGTTCACAGTAAACTAAGCTAGTCGCCGAGTTAGCCAGATAATCTCCTCTCCTACTGTAGCTAGCACTTAGCTATCTAGCAATTCGGGCGCTTATCAAACGCTTTCACAAGTTTATACCGTTGGCATTATGTCGCCATTATGTAACTTTTTTTTATATATATACCACTAACTACTTTTAAAGATATTTTGCTGGTTTGCTAGTCGATCAACTTTGTCACCGGGAGGAACGTGGCCTCCCAAAACTCGAAATGTCATGTTGAACAGCAGGCAAATCCCATGCTAGGCAAACGGGCTAACATCGGCTAGCATTAGCGTCGTGCGGGTAGTTAGCAAGTCTGCAACTTTGACTGTCAGCGCTTCATTTCACCATTAGTTCAACGCACGGCCTGGCACACGTTTGGTTTTTATCATTTAGGGTAAGTTAACATTTCTTCTCGTTGTCATTTCTGTCTTTAATCACAATTACATGTGGCATTATGTTGCTGTTATATCACCGACAAGTTACACAGATGTAAGCTAATAACCTGTGTGCTATTCTGGGTTAAATTGCAAAACAGTTGTTTTCCTGTGAAGCGACAGTGATTGTGCCCATTTGGTGTTACTGGCAAAATGTATCTTTCTATTTATTATTCTGATTTATTTATCCATGTTATGCGAAATGTGTAAGTCTCTTACATTTCAGCATTTTAGTATTTGGCATAGTATTTGTTTGGCATCCCCATTTTACCATATACACAAGGACAGTGTTGAGCGACAGTAGAAATGCATTAACACCACACTCCCTTCTTTCATCTTTACTCATTTAATGTCTTTATTTGTTCTGTAATTCTGTTGCCATAAACAACAAATATCTAGAAATAAAGCATAACTTGTGATTAAGCCGGATTTGTTAATATACAGTACATTGGCAGTGTTAGTGGGTGCAGTAATTCAAATACTTTGTAGGGACAAGTGTGTGCGTTATGTTTATAGTTGATTACTTAAGCTTGATGTATACTTTTGCTGCACACTGAGTGCGTATCTCGGGTTATGCCGTGAGTATTTATACCTGTGCCCTGGTGTATCCGCATTGTTATGTAATTACGCCACCGAAACACTAGACGGAGTGTTTGATTTGGAGTTTAAGTAAATGAATGTGGATTAACAGTTAATTATACTAAAATCACTGCAAAACACAATATAAAGAAAGCTTCTGAGGATACGTGTGTATGAGCCCGAACAATAGACAGTGTAAAGTTGGGCCAGAACTGCTCCTCAAAAGTGAAGCAATGGCAAGGAGAACTCCCCCTGGTGGCTGGCTGTAGTTATAGGTCATAAGAGCCATCCCCTTCAAACACTAAAGTACACAACAAATACATTTTCTTAAAGGATGGTTTCAGTCATTTTAGATAGTTAATATAATACTGATGTATACTCATGTGTCCATTTTTCTGAGAAGTTTCGTTTTAATTATTTGACGATATACAGGATGTGGCATCGTGAGGACTACAAGTTGCCATGCTGGCCGCACAGTGAGGCAGTAGGGCATGAGCATTGGAGGAATTAAATAAGTACAGTGTCCAGTCCAACATTTCTTTGTAACTGGTGGCGGTAGAGCAGAGCACTGTGTTAGTTAAACGGAAATGCAAGTTAGTCTGGTGAAAGTGTGGGCGAAGTCATCGATATTGTGGCTCCTACCGTACTGGGCAAGATGACACCACCCGTATCCCCAGGAAAGTAGTGTCAGTTTAGAAAATACTGAGTCACATGAACAAGGAAATACATTCTGGACCAATTACAGCAGTACAGCAGGTCTGCGTCGCTTCTTATACGTAGTTACATTTCTGCAAAGTTACACATAAGGTTATGGCATTGGGTCCTGCATTGGGTCCTGCATTGGGTCCTGCATTGGGTCCTGCATTGGGTCCTGCATTGGGTCCTGCATTGGGTCCTGCATTGGGTCCTGCATTGGGTCCTGCATTGGGTCCTGCATTGGGTCCTGCATTGGGTCCTGCATTGGGTCCTGCATTGCCTTTAGATTAGACATCTACGTCCTCGGCCCCTGGGCAACATAAGACTACTGTATTTATGCTGAAGGTGTATTGAATGTAAATTAAAATATGTCTGTTATGTCTGTGTTACAGATTTTAAGTGAGGGCTAATTCTTCTGGACTGCACTGTGCATGAAGCTCCGCTGAGGTTGTGGTGGTTTAAGTCGCCTGTCATCATGTCCTCCACCTCCTCCTCCTACTCCTCTTCAGGAGAGACTAGTCCGGAGGATGTACCCCGAGGTGGGGGCACCATCCGGGTCTATCTTCCCAACAAACAGAGGACAGTGGTGAGGCGATTGGCTCTTTACCCTCTCTTGACATAAGATAAAGCAGAATTTGTAAGGAAGAATTTTTACTTTAACTAAGTAAAAAAAAATATTTCTTTAACCGGTGATAGTCAGCCATTATGATCTGAGTGGAAAAAGTCACCAGCACGGTTGGTTGTAAGTGTAATTACTCACACAAAATGTGACATCTTTCACAGAATGTTAATGAGTAAGCCAGTGGACAGCTGGTGTCAGGTTTCACAGATGGTCCCTGCCACCATCTCTGGTTATTTGATTTGCAATTCCTATCAGAGATAGATGTCATGTTTTCATACTTTGAAAAATAACTGCTAAATTGTCCTGTAACAGTGTCGTTGTTCAAAATGATCACATAAGTGATTCTCATGATTGTGCATGGCAGTGGGAAGGACACTGCAGTCAGGAGTACTGGTTGAACAAGATCCTGCCAAACCAAACATTGGTGGAGTTCTTTTTTCCTCCTTGGCTCTTTATGTAAAATGAACAGGCGCTCAGCCCTGCTGCAGTGTTTTGTATCACAGTGTCAGAAGTGCACAAAAAATTGTGAAACATCTCTTGCGATGATATCACAATGGAACCGGCAGTTGTGGCTGACTAACATCCCACACTGTCATCTGTAAGAGCTTTGTTGTAATCAGAACGGGAATGCAGCATATTATTGGGCGGAAAAGGGATGTTTACAATGCACAGGAGTTCTGTCACACTGTGGGTAATCTGTAGTGTCTACGTTAACTCAGTGTGCCTTCTTAATAGGGATTTCAGTGTGCCTTCATGTTTCCTGCCAATGAATGTCCCTTCAATGACACACTTCAAATGTGGATTTCTGTTCTCAGGTGAATGTCCGCCAAGGACAGACTGTGCACGAGAGTCTAGATAAAGCACTCAAAGTGAGAGGCCTATGCCAAGAGTGCTGCGCTGTATTTCGCCTGCTAGGAGGGTAAGATTGCTCTATTGTCTGCCGAGTGACCTCCCACATCTATAGGGATTATTGCATTCCTCAGCGCCTTCATAAAAGATTGAGATGCAACAGTACACAATTGTCGCAAGTCATTTTAAAATTATTTTATACCACTGACGTAATTATAACAATAATAGTACAGAACTTTTACGTATAAATGGACATGTATTACATTCAAGTGTTTGCCAAACAAGTGACAGACAATGCAATTAAATTTATTAGTGCCTGGTGAATCTCTTGAATTTTCATGGTATATTTAAATGTGGACTCTCTAGTGACGTCTCCGTGCTAGTACACCAGTTATGTTTGCTAGAGCTGAAGAGGTGAGCAAACATAGCAACTTGGATTGTGGCGGAGCCTGTGGGTTAAGAAAACTTTAGGAAGTGTTCAAGAGAATTTTGAAATGCGTCTCTGTTCAGAGGAAGAATGACAGTCTAAAAAAGACATTAATACACAAATGAGTTTTTGAAAAAAAAAAAAGAGATGGCATTCTAGACGGTCATAGTATACACTGTACCTTTTTGAAATATCCTAAATAAATGCAACATAAATTGAATTAAGCAAGCAGGCATATAAACACAATTGAAAATAGAGAGGTCAACAGTGGCCATGTTTCTAAATTGTATGATAAGATGATAATGTAATTATCATGACAAGCCTAGTCACATGTCCTTATTAACATTTTATCCACACTCAGACAGTTTTGGATGCATTCTAGGTTTCTGGCAACAAATGCTTAATTATAAGTTGGTAATTTAATGTGAAGAAAGTACTACCTATTGGTTGAATACTGAAAATGCAGTTTTGAGGATTTTTGGATTTTCTTTTGTTAGCATGATGCTAAGGGTTATTGTGGCTTCAAAACAAAAAGAAAAACAAAGTGTATGTAGTGTTTGCAGGTTCAAAGACATGCGCATTGCATGCTTGCCAGTCACTGCCACCACTTCCCTATGGTATGAACACGTTGTGGGCAAGAAAACAATGCTTTTACTCAACATAATATGATTATTATACATACTATTTTAAATCCTCCAATAATATATTGTAGGTGATCTGGTTCCAATGAGAAATCTAAAAGTAATTTAATGATACAGTGTTTCCCACACAATTTCACCTTGCAGTATTTGCCGTAACTGACTGATGAAAAAAGTAATATTTCTTCTCATATTATCTAGAAATAAGTTGAAAAACACTAAGACAGTGTAAAAAGCGAATTCTCTTTTTTGTTTTTGTCACTGAAGTTTGTCTTTTTTCTGTCTTTGCCACACCAGTCGTAAGAGACTGACAGACTGGGAGACAGACATTACTCCTCTGGTTGGAGAGGAACTTTTAGTCGAGATCCTGGACGATATTCCTCTCACCATGCACAACTTTGTAAGTAGCTGTCATATGTGCATAGCTTTGCATAACATGTTTATGACATCTGTGATAGTGGCAGCATGGTAGCATATGAAGAGAAAAAACACCCTATACATCAATTCTTAATAATATTTTGGCCTCAGTGTTCTTACACACCACTTCTGCTAAAGTCAGTGTCCTTTCCTCTTTATCTGTGCAGGTACGGAAGACTTTCTTCAAGTTGGCTTACTGTGATTTTTGCCACAAGTTTCTTTTTAACGGCTTCAGATGTCAGACATGCGGCTACAAATTTCACCAGCACTGCAGTAGCAAGGTCCCAACTGTATGTGTGGACATGGATACAGTGAGCAAACGGTGAGTTGGAGAAGGAAGCCTTTCGTTTTGATGTAGTGATGCAGTAGGTGCCTTCTGGCCATCCCAGCAAGGGCAAGAGTCATTTTCCAACAGCCCTACAGTCAAGTGCGAACACAACTAATGAAATGGAAAATGTTACTTTTTTTTAACTATTGTTTTACTTATCACAAAGTCTTATGCATCTTGAATTGTTGATGCCTTCCTTCTGTGGATTTAGTCGGCCTGTGCTTCTGTAATCCCAGACTGACTTTGTTCTGTTTTTTTATTTGGGACCAGTGACAGGCCTCCCTGATGCTATTATTTGCTGGACTATCAATCAATCAATATTTATTTGTATAGCACCTTCCAGCACCCAATGGTGCACAAGGTGCTTTCCAGGGTAAAAACAAGAACAAAAGCAACATTATTAAAACATAATTAAGACACAGCTGCACCGCAAAAAGGTGCGCAAAGTGCATTCAAGTGTAAAAACAAGAATAAAAGCAATACTACTAAAACAAAATTACAACACGACTGTAACATAAAAGAGCTACAGTCCCAGTTAGTGGCTTCGTGTGACATGCCAGCCTGAATAAATGTGTTTTTAACTCTAACCTAAAAGTTGTGAGCTCGGTGGCAGATTGAATATGAGCTGGGAGAGCGTTCCACAGTTTAGGGCCTAAGACGGCAAAAGACCCCCCCCCCCCCCCCAAAAGCCTTGTACTTAGACCTAGGGACTAAACATCAGAGCAAAAAAAAATTCCCTATGATCATGCCTCATCCCTTTCCATTGTGCGTTTTTCCAGGGGTGATAACAATCCCTGCTCAGATGAATTCCCACAAATACTATTGCCAGATAATTCACCGTCGCAGAGCAACCTAGCCTTAACGCCAGAGCCTGCTGGGTAAGCTCCCAAACTAAACGAATTATATTTAGATTTAATGGACCTAATTAGATCTGTGAGACTCATGTTTTTGTGTTTGTTTGTTTGCTTTTTGTCTTAATCACTCAGAATGGACCTCCTGTCCCCGACCTCGACCTTTAACTTCCCCATGTCAGGTGGAGATGGCCAGTCGCTACAGAGGCATCGCTCCACCTCCACTCCCAATGTTCATATGGTCAGCACAGTGGGCCCTGCTAGTGCTATCATTATTGAGGTCAGTGTTGGCTGCTCTGTCCACGCTCAGAAAGGGCCAAGTTAAATCTGCTGTATCTGGTCTTTCCAGTTTTACAGTAATGCACTTATTGACCTTTGTGTGAAGTAATAACATTAAGCATAATGTGTGTCTCATCCTTTTAGGAGGCTGTAAAATACAACAACACCATTGGTAAGGTTTCACATTGTCTTCCCTTCTCTTATACTTCTGAATTTGTCAGCATTTTGTAATCTTACACATTTTTTTATTTTTTTTATTTTTTATCTTTGACTCATTTGTGGTTGTGCTACCTCTCTACAGGTTCTGAGCCCTCACCGAAACCCTCTACCAGCCCACCCTCTAATGTTGGCTCTCCAGGGAGGCGACCACCAAAGTCACCTTCAGATCACAAGGAACGCAAGCCCTCTTCGTCTGATGACAAAAAGAAAATGGTAGGTCACCTTTAACTGTATTCAATGGAGTATGTTGACAGCTAATAAAGGCCCCTGAAGATCCATTCACAAGTTTGCTTTTAAAAAGACAAAGTGGAGAAATTTGCCTATTGTGACCTAGTAGTAAAACTCATTCGGTCACTGTGTAGTTTCAGCACAGAGGAGGAGGCTACAGAGACTCAAGTTACTACTGGGAAGTCCAATCTCGAGAAGTCAGTATCCTGAAGAGAATAGGTGCTGGGTCCTTTGGAACGGTCTTCAAGGGCAAGTGGCACGGAGACGTGGCTATCAAGATCCTCAAAGTCAAAGAACCAACACCTGAGCAGTTACAGGCTTTCAAAAATGAAATGCAGGTCTTAAGGTAAGCACTGCCGTCTGAGTTTTATTCACCCACTTCATCAATGGACTTTAACTCACTAAATAGTTTAGAAAGACATTGTGATGTGGGTAGAATTTCTAACAGATTCTCAATTTTGGTTCTCTCCAGAAAGACCCGCCACGTCAACATCCTGCTGTTCATGGGCTACATGACTAAGCCCAACTTTGCCATTATCACTCAGTGGTGTGAAGGCAGCAGCCTGTATCGCCATCTGCATGTAACAGAAACCAAGTTTGACACTATGCGTCGCATTGATGTGGCCAGACAGACAGCACAGGGCATGGAGTAAGACCTTCTGCTGTTCCATTTCACCATTATCACTTAGTCACTTCTGACACTCATTGAATTGCAAGACCTCAAGTGTCAATAAGTATTTTTCCCTGTGTACTCAGTTTAGTCTAGAATGATGGACTTGAAACTTGATTTCATCTCTTTTTGTCTTCTTGAACTAGAAACTAATTAAGTAAGTAAGTAATTGTAGAATTAAAATGAGAAGGCTTGAATTAGTTGATATACATTTGTATTGCCAGAAATGCATTTATCAGTGCACATCAAATTGAGGTTCTCTAACTTTTCCCCTGGATTTTTAATCCTTCTCTTTCAGTTATCTCCATGCGAAGAACATAATTCATCGAGATCTGAAATCAAACAGTATCCTTTTCTTGTGTCGAGTGGTATTTTTAGACTGCCAGTTATTGTGTGCGTGTGTGACCGAAGCTAATGGTGAGTTTCCGGGCTGAGGCAGCTATAGGAATAAAAAACACCTACACAGGCCAATTGGAACACTATGATGTGCTATTAAAGACTACCACAAAAAAAAGAGTCATTGTCTTTTAATAGACAGCGTTGAACTGAGCAGAGCTTGAACTGTAATGTTGTTGTTATTGTATCTATACTCAGAGACACTTGAAATAAAGTTGGTTGATATTGATGGTAAAGCATCACTTAGTAAAAATCAAATACACTGAACAGCAGCTCTCTATTGTGATATTTCCTAAGCTCTGCTGTCAGATATTTTTCTCCATGAAGGCTGGACTGTTAAGATTGGTGACTTCGGCTTGGCCACGGTGAAGTCTCGATGGACTGGCTCTCAACAGGTGGAACAGCCCAGTGGATCTATTCTCTGGATGGTACGTGCACTGTATTTGCAGAACCCATTAGCATCCTCTGTGGGTGTCTGCTTTACTACTGTTACCTTGTGAAATGTCAGAACTGGACAGTTTACACGTTGCTGTCTGACCACCAGAGTAGCTCAACAACCTTTGGTAATCAGCTTGACAACGACATCAAACAATGTCGCCATGCTTTAGCACATAAAAGTGTGGCGCGGCTAGCTTTTCGGTGTTGGCTCTCACACACTAAACAACAAGTCACTTGCATCACGCACATGTTACACAGGAGGCCACTTCCCTTAAAGGCAAAGGCTCGACCAGTAACGCAGTGTACAGTACTTCCTTGTAGCAGACATGTTCAGGTTTAGTTCCGCTAGGACAACTGTACCAAATACAGAATATCATGTGTGGCTTTGTGTTTGACCAGATCATTTTACAAATGTCTTGACTGGCCCAGATAATGATGGTTTGGCTGTTACAGAGCAGACAGTTACATTGTTCACAGTCTGTAATTTTCTGTGCAAGCTTTCTCTTCAGGCTCCTTTGTTTCTCTTTTATGATGGTCATCATTGGGCAATCATTTCTATCAGTCTTCTTACGCCATATTCGGCAATCACACATATAGGTTGCTATTTTATTACTTTTAGCTTTGCATGTGACATCACTGACTTATATTTTCATTAAGAGGAACTTATCTTTGAGTTTGGTCTGTTTATTTATTTATATTGATGAAAGAAGCTGGGAAAGTGGAAGCAGTAATGTGTAATAATACTTTTATTTTCTCCTTTTTCCACAAGGCACCTGAGGTGATCCGAATGCAGGAAAGCAACCCATATACGTTTCAGTCTGATGTGTATGGCTACGGAGTAGTGCTGTTTGAGCTGATGTCAGGGACCCTGCCTTACTCCAATATCAACAACAGAGACCAGGTTATTCTTCTTTATGAGAGCACTGACTAATCTAGTTCAGCTCTGAAACATTTCCAAACATAGCTGGCTATCATCAGTGTAATCTAACACCCATAAGCATGATTGTATTTTGGTTATAAGCAGTACTTCAAATCAGTTGTACACTTAAAGGTGTAGTAGGCAAGTCTTACAAAACTAACTTTCTGTCATATTTGCTAAATAGTGCATGAAGCAGGTCATTTAAAAAAAAAATTCGACTCCTCTGGCCCCACCTAGAGCCTGTAGCACAATTTGCAAGACATCCAGCGCTCCACATTCAGATGCACCAATCAAGCCCAGGGGTGTATCTAACAGAGTGTCAATCACTGCTCATGGACACGCATTTCATAGCGCCCTCCGCTCCCCCTTCCCCGCGCACATCGTGCACGGTCATATATCTACCACATAGCAAAGTGATAAATCTAAACTGTGGAATAAAACGCCAAAATAAATGCTTCTAACTGTTACTGATAGCAAACATCACCGATGTAGGCTACTTTCAGAAACATCCTAACCTTGGTTTTGTCCTAAAGTTGACTATTGCTAAATATTTTGACCTAAAGTATAACGACTGACCTCACTGCACCTTTAATAAAATGCACCACAAAATAAATGCCAATAGATAAATGAAAGTCAGTAGAAACCATACCAAAGAATAAGTACAACAACTGATATGATATGATAAATCTTGGAACCCATTGACCATTGATTGTAAAGTAAACTTGTTTAGAAATTGAAATCTCTCTCAGCGATCCCCAGTTATATTAAACGATATGATGCACTGACAAAAGCGGATGGTATCTACCAGTCTAGGCACTGTAAAAACTAAATGTGACAGTTTGAAGCAGACTGTAGAATCCCCATCTGAAAGCTAAAGGAAATGTTTGAGTTTGTTCAAATCATTTTTAATTATTATTATTTTTTTCATCATCAATTGTCTATTGTTCTCTTTTTCAGATAATCTTCATGGTCGGACGCGGTTACTTGTCTCCAGACCTCACTAAGCTGTATAGTACCTCACCTAAGTCAATGAAAAGGCTTATCGTTGATTGCCTGAAGTTCAAACGTGATGAGAGGCCCCTATTTCCTCAAGTAAGTGTTATAGTAATAGCGGTAGTAGTAGTAGTATATTAACATGTGTTACTCCTGTACCAAAAAAGATTGCGGAAAATGAACACAGATTCAACTTGCCACAAAAAAGTTTCATTATATAAGTTGACATGACAAGATATTGTTTTACATCTTAGCTCTCACTGCTCTGTGTACTTTCATCTGTCCTGTCTTAAAACAGTTAGCATGTATGAGTGTTCTACATACCAACTTAAGTCTAACAGTAAAGAATGACAACCAAATGTATGAACCTTATTTAATCAATGGTGTTAACGGTTGTCCTTGAATGTGATTGTCCTTCATCAGATCCTGGTAGCCATTGAGCAGGTGCAGGACTTGCTGCCAAAAATCGAGCGGAGTCGCTCAGAGCCGTCGCTCCATCGGGCCGTCCATGCTGAGGACCTGAACCCTCTCCTGTTTCACACCACCCGGCTGGTGCCGCTCTAAGCTCTCCCAAGCACAAAGAAGAGAGGCTGCCTCCCTGTTCAAAACCACAGCATTCCCGTGCCTCAAAGAGGCCACAGCCGGCTGTCCTGACAGGCCGCGACCCCGAATTCACTCTCCACCCCTGCAGAGCCCTGGAGCTGCAGCACTCAGTAACAGACCGTAGAAGTAACCTTAATGTGTCTGACAGTGAATCCTTTTTCCTTTATATTAAGTGACAAACACCTAAACATCGAATGAAAGAAAGGTCTAGTGTATCTTAGAGTACGTTTAAAAGTCAGGGATTACACCAACTTTGAAAATCCAACAGGCTGGCTTTGACAGTCAGAGGTATGTTTAGTTGTTTTGTGCAAAATTTAAAAACAAACAAACAAACGTGTAGTACACCGTAAAAATTGCTGGCCATTTTAAGAAGGAAATTAGTCAGAGCTTTGAATAACACTGTGTTCAGCCAAAAATTGAAATCAGTTCAACAGCCATGAAGCTGTGGCTGCTGGTTCAGGTCACCTGATCAGCTTACTCACTTCATGCTCCGTTGTCATGTGCCCTTTTCACTGTAAAGCAACATAAATGGGATAGAGGGCCTGAGATGTGAACCGTACTGACTTGGAGCAGAAGGAGTTCCACTTTGAGTTGTACATTTTGTCTCAAGGGGACCTGAAATATTTCCTGCTTCTGCAAATATTTCCACAGTAGACATCTTGTATTAAGAGTCAGAAGCAGTAATAACTTTCAGAGGCCTTGAACAGGAACAGAGAACTTTAGACACTGAAGTGTTTGAGAAAGGTTTAGTGTAAAACTCTGAGCATACGGTGTAGCAGACGCAGTGCTGCAAAACAAAAATGTGGTCTTTGCAAATCCATCAACCCTATCTCCCACAAATAGAAACCACGTATATGAGTAGATGTCCCCGTATTCATGTGGAGACAAAGCTTCCATTGATGTTGCGTTAAACTTTGACATGTGGCATAATGGCAGCACGTCCAGCTACACCTGATCAGCTAGAGACTCCACGTTAGTTAGAGGTTCTAATTAAAACATTGTCTAGCACCACACTACTGGTTGAGGGCTAGAGAGGCATTCAAATCATCTAGTCCTTTAGTTAGTCTTACTGAATGTGCTGCACAAACGGGTCAGCTTGAACTGATTTCATTAAATTTGTATGAAAAAGTCATGTCCATTCTGAACACACTGAAAAGTGTAAAATTATTTACCTTACTCCACTGTGATCTCTTTCATCTTGTTCTCTAATTCACTGAAGGCAGGACTTAATTGTTAGTACTTATAGTTGTGCAGTGTACCGATGAATTATTTAGGTATTGGGTTTTGTCAAACCAAAATAAGAGTTTTAATGCGTTTTTCATCAGTAAGGTCGTCACAGGACACTTAACATAGAATATTACCAGGTTGATGCGGTAGTTTCAAGGGCTTTTTTAGACATCCACCTTATTTCTGACAGATTGACTAATTTGTTAACTTTTATGGCTGTTAAGGTGTTTTAAATGTTTTTGCCACTGATAGTCAATGGTAAAAACCCATTTCCATGATGAGGCGCACACCTTTCCGCTCTGCTGAGCATAGCACCAAGTTCAAGCAACATTGAACTTTTATTCTTTAATTAGTTTCAGAATTGCACCACGCTCCATGTCGATAAGATACGTTTCATAGACAGTTTTTTATTTTAAACTCAGCTAGAATTTGCCAGACTTTGGTGACATGCTGTTTTGATGTAAATGGTTAGTTGTATTGCTGCTACACACAGTGAGTTTTCTGTTCAGTGTTTCACACGCCTCAGAGATAGAATTTAAGTGCACCAACATGGTACACAGCTTCAACAGAATCAGCTCTTTCATAGTCTTGCAATAGAGGTTTAATATTAATGTTCTCAGATGCTGCAACATATGTTAGTCCCTGGTTAATAATTCACTTCATAATCTACTACTGTAAGCGTTGGCTGTGTGTTAACACTGTGAGTACCTTGGTCAATTAGTCACTCTAATTTGGACTTGGTGATGTGTGAGAGCTCTTACAAGGTTCAGTACACTTGTAAGATGTGTCATCAGACCATGTATAACTCCAGAGGTGAAACCCCAGCCATGATAGTCACCAGTCTCTCATCAGTAGTGGTCTTTATCTAATCTTGTGGTGTCATGAGAAGCTAAACTAGGCTGTGGTGTCTCTTTTAGATGGTCACTCCTTGAAGGCTGATGATGCTGCTCTCTGTTATACACACAATACCAATGGAAGCAAAAAGACAAGTTAAAAGCCTGCTTCCTTTCATCTGGCCAATCACTGTGAGAAGTGAGTGTCTGACAGGTGAGCTTTCAAATCTGTAAGAAGCTGACAGTTATTGGAGCTGGAGAACACTTTCACCTTCATCAATATTGAATCAGTTTGGAGATACAAACGTGTTGTATACTATAATGGAGCGTCAACCAAGAATGTTTTTACTTGCGGAAATCGCAAGTAGTTAGCTGAATGGATCCCAGTGTTGGTTTACCGAGCTGTCGGTCTGTACTCTGCAAGACTTGAAGGTCATGTTGCTCGTGGTGTGATCTCTTATGGTGGTAATTTATGTGAAACAGAAACTAGCGTTCATTCCCTTTTGTTCCCATTTTTATTTGATGCTAGGCAAGGCTCTGCACTCAGGTGTACTCTGTTTCACCATGTAAATGCGGATGTATTAAAAAAAAAAAAAATTGAGCTGAGATGGTTAAAACAAGCTGCCTTTCCTTTCAGCTGTTGATGAAGGTTGTAGCTCGGTAATGATGACAGGATTCAGCTCTCATCACTGTGCTTTTCTAAATTGTGGAAGAGTGCCTGTACCATGTCGATTTAAGAAACACTGCTCTTATTAAGAACAAAATGCATGACGGGATTTAAGTCTTCACGGGGAAGCAGCTTTCTGGTACAGGTGGAGGGACTTGAACCAAACCCAGAGCTGCTTTTGCCGTTGGCTGCTGTGATCCGTGACACTAGTAGGACGTACTGTATTTCTCGAAGGCTGTGTTGGCTTTGGCACCACTGCTGACAATATGAATGACCCAGGTTGGGCCCATCATGTGAGCTCATATTTAGCTTTAGCAGAAATTGACAGGCCAAAGTCACTGTCACTATTTGGGTCATTTGGGTGGTGTATACAGGTCGCTAAACGGTTCCTGATGTCCAGTTAGTACAGTCAGCACAGCTGGACACATACGCAGTAGTCTGTAAAGCTAGCTTTCTTCATCCAGCTTCTTTAATGTTCACTGTAAGTGGAAATCATAGAGGGGCAAATTTTAATCTGGAGTGGCTGCGTTCAGAAGTCAGAGATCTGCTGGGCTGTTCAGATGAGTTAACATCAACGTGGTTACACGTTATCTGAGCGCGCTTGATTTTCTGTAAACAAAATGATTGCTGAAGGAAAAGCGAGATGTTTCCAGATGATACCACTGTAGTGTCTTTCTTTAAAGATACAAGTCATGAGAGATAAGACACACATCAGTAATACTTTCAGTGTGACATCAACAGTCTGCACACTTGTAGATTTTTGTCACCCCCCCCCATCCATTTTAGATCAACTAAAAAAGCACTCCCTTCACAAAGGTGGTCTTGTTTTGTCGTACATCTGACTCACATACGCATCTTGTTGTCTTACTGTTATCAGTGAGGTGACTAGTAGACAGATGAAGTTTCCAGCTGACGACCTCTCCTTTCAGGTGCCTTCACTGCCTCCTTTGTGTGTCACGTTAGTGGCTTGGCTAAGTGCTGTCCTACATCTTTATGGGTTAGTTTCCTCATAGCTCAGTGGGTCCAGCTGCACCCTCTGCTCAAACCCCAACACAAACTACTCTGGCTGACCTGCTCACAGACCACATTTTTAAATTTGAACAAATCTTTATGGTTTGTGGGTTTTTTTTCGGGTTTTTTTTAGACATTCAGATGAATTCTGAGTAGAAGGTGACGGCACAGTTGTTTTCTCAACTGATTTAGGTTTTTGCTCACGACAGTTGGTTAGTATATCAGTTTTTTCCACGGAAGCATCAGCAGTCTCATGGAAAAATGTGACTATAGTCCAATGCACAACTTAAAAGGAAGCCCCTTTCAGGTGGTGGCGGGGTTAATTGCAGCTACCAAGTGAAGGAAGAGCAGCACCTCTTGATATTGTGTCAGTTTTTAGGGGTTTCAATCAAAATGGCTTTTTTTTCTCTCTCTTCTGGATCATGGTTTCTATTTCTTTCATCCTTGCAACAGTTTATTGTTCCGCTGCAGTGCACGGTTCAATGCTCTCTGGTGTCTTCGGTAATGGACGTGTTAACTTTATACTAGTCTTAAACTTTTTAGGGTGGCACTCTGTGGGGTGGTGTGTGGTGTTCTGACTTCTGCGTATCCTCCATGTTGATGTGACTGAGCGTTATGCAGATCTTGCCTGCGCTGGTCACTGACGAACTGACTGCGGATCAGATGTTTTGATATTTTAATGAAAGTAGGGGCTGGGTACCCTTACTGTTCTCACTCATTCCATTTATATCTGTGGATTGTGGTTGGGGGGCGGGGGGGGATTTGTGAACCAGGGTTGGGAAAGACTTTGTTTCCGTCTTTCTCTTATTTATTGATGTATTTGCAGACTCTCTAGTCTGCGACTGTGTCTCTGAGGTGGATTCAATGTTTACCGAGAATGTTTCGGTCTCTGAAACGTTCATCAACGCCGGGCGCTTGCTCCCTATCTCTATAACAAGAATGTTCTTTTAGGCACGGTACTGTCCGCTCCCCCAAATAACGTTTTATTCTGATACTGTCGACTGCAGGGGCATTTGTTGTGGCTTTTTGTCTTTAAAACACCCAGAGCACAAGCTGGTTATCAAACTTTTATAGAAAGATTTTGTTCATAGGGTTTCACTACAATAGCGTTTGTTAATAGCAAAACAATTTACAGTATGTGGTGGGCAGGATCTTGAGCCTGTCTAGTGATACTTAAGTGTGAATGAATGGCCTAAGGCTGGTGAATAAAATCTTTTTCTAAATGAGCTGCTTTTTATAACCTTTTTAGCAACCGTAAGGAGTTTAAATAAAAAAAGAAAGTGATTTAGAGTGCTTATAATGATGTCAGATTTCTGTGAATCAGTGTAAAACGTGCAACATCACTCAGAGAGACTTGGCTCTGTTGAGGGCCACTTTTAATCCCCCTGTTCAAAAAGAACTTGTTGAATTATTTTTGGAATTGATGTGGTGTCTCCCCAAAGACAACTGTTGGTCTAAAGGAGGAGGGAACAAGTGCCAGTTATTGGAAAGCCCTGTTAAAATGGACTCGAACAGCTTCATGACACACTGCAGAGACACACTGTGCTGCGTCTGGAGATTGAACAGGGGCGCCAGACACCAGGGGAGGGAGGGGTACCAGACTTGACACATCTGTTCGTTTCACAGAAGGAAAGAAAAAAAAATACGAGAGAGCTGTATCAGAGTAGTTTTATTTTATTTTTGTCTTTTCATATCTGTGTAGGTGAATTGCAATACTTGTGTCTATAGTTTTCTGAGGTGTCAGGGGTGTTCAGTTTGCAATAAATGGTATATTCTGCTGTGTACAGTTACATTTTTTTTTTTAATTACAAAAAATTGTACTTGTTTCTATTTTTTGTGTGATGGTTTCAAAAAGAACAAAGTTATTTTAAAGTGTAAAGGAAATCTTAGTATTTTTTTAGTTTTTTTTTGTCTTGAAATATTGTTGCAGGATTTATTCTTTAAATAAATAAATTCATCTGTGTAATTTTCAGCTTTCTGTACAATCTGTCTCCAATACTTTTGCAAAATGGTTTGTTGACTCGGCACATTTCCAAAGTTCCTCAAAATTGAAAATTAAAGGTTCATATTGAGCTATAACTGAACATAAAACAGTTGGCAGCGTTTTTAAATAATAAGCGACATAAACTGTGAGCTTTTAGGGGAACTGGTTGGTTGAACAGGGTCAAAGGAGGAAGTGGTTATTTTAAGGCTCCACCACAGATAAACTGCATGCAAGAGACAGGAAACGTAGACATGACAACACCAAGTCTGCTGAAGTGACATTACTGCGCTGTGTTTATACTATAAACAATACTTTATTGGCATCAGTGAAAGACTTACAGTAAATTGTTAATACTTTACAGAAACGGTTAAAAAGGAATTCTCTGAAAAAAATGAACGATTTAGAGACAGTTTGAGAAACCCATACATAGCCTACTGCTCAGGCTGAACTAGCATTGTACATAGCTGTGGTCAGAAGGCTGAAGTGGCCATAAATGAAATCAGGTGTGTGAAAAAGCACAACAACAAAAAATTATGATTTAAAAACTAAAGTTTGTCCCTCTTGTATTTTAGCTGTGGTCAGAAGGCTGAAGTGGCCATAAATGAAATCAGGTGTGTGAAAAAGCACAACAACAAAAAATTATGATTTAAAAACTAAAGTTTGTCCCTCTTGTATTTTTAAGCATGTAAAGCTTTGCACACCTGATTTTTTTAAAAAAGGACCTTAACTGTCAAATACAAAGATACAGGATGAGTTTGAGCCTATAACTTGTAGCCCAGTCCACTTCTACTGATGTGACAGAAGAGCGTCATGGCAAAGCACATTCCCAAGACCTGTAAACAAACATGACAGAAGAAAACAAAAAGCAGATTAAATTAGATTCAGCTTAACATTAATGTATACATTCCATACAATACATTTCTTAGGGTCTACAGTAGGGGTTGTGTCGACTAGTCGACTTTACTGCTGCGCCATGACGCCTTAAGCAGGAAGTCGATCATGTGACAATAACAACACGGACGCCTCGGAGAAGACGGGTGAGGAGCTCAGTGGGTCATTGCAACAAACAAAAGCAGTTTGTGCGAAACGCTACAATATGTATTCAGGTCAACAGTATAGATTTCACTGTTGTAAACCGTTACTTTCTACTGCGTTTTCATGTGTGACGTCGACTTTCACCACAAGTTTAAAAAATCCAAAGTCGTCCAACCTCTACTGTGTCTTTGAGGTCAAGGTAAGGCTTGAGTGACAAATTGAGCTGTATAGAGGCTGAAAATAACCCCACAACTTCTCAATTGAGATTTTGGATCACAGCTCACAATTAGAAATGGGTAGAAACAACTGACCTGCTAATGCTAATGCTAATGATTCAGGTTTATCAGGACCGTTAAACATCACCTTGCTGCTTTTTAATGGATCCGACTGGGGCCATACAACCAGAATAAACAGCTAGAACCGCCTAAAAGGAAATCCACAGAATTCCAAATATGCGTCTTCATGCGCCTGCCTTGCTGTTTCTCCAGAGGCTCCAGCTTTCTCCCATAGCCCCATAGTGAGATACCCTCCAGCTGCCTGTGATGATTTCTGGATAGATGGGAGCACCTGGCCACACCGAACTTCTGTCGCCTTTTATACAGACCTTAACAGCAAGAGGTGTTCTCCTTTCCTGAGATGAGCTCATCCATACAATCTGTTGATCCATTTTCAATCGCTTATCCAAGGTTAGGTCGCAATGGCTACGCAAGGAATTCCTGATGTCCCTTTCCTCAGCAACGTATTCCAGTCCCTCTTGAGATATCCCATGGTGTTCACAGACCAAAAGAGCTAGATGACAAACCTGGATTCTGGGTCTACCATGGGCCTCCTCCCAGTTGTCTGACCACCTCTCCCTGTCTCTTCCCTCGTATTCATGGCTCTACCAAAAACTCATGAGCATGTTTGCAATATATTAACACCTCCTCCATCAGCTTACCTCAACTATGCAGAGGACAATGACAGCAATCCCAGTAGTCAGGAAATGTTCCTCGAAGAAATTCTTCAGCTTATCCAAGCAACCCTGTAAACGGTACATATATTTGAGACGACTTGTGACCAATGCTTAAATACAGCAATTACAAGAGATGAGATGCTTATTGGTAACATTGGCACTACCTCAGACATTTTATCTGGATTCTTGGGGCAGGATTTAGGTATATTAGTTCCCCAGTCTGTAGAGTTATAGACTCCACAGCATTTTAACTGAAACAGACCAGAGTGAAAATGTAAAGGTCACTTTTTGTGTCACTACAACATGATGTGAGCCGTCTGTGACACACCTACCGTGTCCTGAACCAGATCCCAGTCACTCATCAGCTCTGTTGCATTTTTTGTGCTTCCTTTTGCCTTTGCCAAACCATCCTTGAGATCACTCTCCACCCATTTCGCAATCTAAATAGTAGAAAGAGGTGACATTAGCAGACTACACAGTTTATATGCGTTGCCTTTGTTGGCTCGATGCAGTGTGAGTACTGACAGAGGCCAAGCCTACCTCAGCCTCGTACACGAGCAGCAGGCAAGCTGCAGTCAGCTCGACCAGCATCAGGATGAAGAGTAGCATGAAGAACTGGAAATTAAAGGATAGTTTCAATTAATTACAATTTATTTATTTATTTATTTTGCATATGTGATAACAGTGATAATAGCATTTAATTCACCAGTAACGTTGCTAAAATAATCTCCACCAAGTTTGAAGCTACATCCATGTCAGTTCATGAACTATTTGTGACAACTTTCGTTAATTCGTGTAACATTTGGGTATATTTAGTGTATCAGCCCTAGCGCTGTGGGTACGAATGGTAGCTGTGCATTCAGACGGTCCCTAAATTAGAGAGCTTACTATAACAGACCCCTTCAAAACAACATCCTCTGAGGACAGCCTGGCTCAAACGCTGATGGAGTCCAATAGTGTTACATTTGACTCAAGACCACAAAATGCCAGCCTCGAGGTGACACTAGAGGAACAGTCTTGGAGTGTGTTTTAAGTGTAGGTAGACTCAGCACTTCATATCTACACATGTCAAACTAAACACTGGCTCTAAACAGGGACTAACAGTGTCTTTACATTGACTTTGCGTTAACACCAAACTGACATCAGCTTGCTACTGTCAATGAAGGCTATGACGTTGGCTCACGTCTACTGAGTTTTGACCAAAAAAGGTTGAACGTACTGCTAAGACTGACACATATGCGCTGTGTCTGCATGAGAGAACACAACTTTTATTTTTAGCTGAGAGGCTAGTAATCCAGGAAGAGCTAAAGAATTGTCATCTGTAGTTGGCGTCTTCTGAATCATGCTGATCAGTCGGTCACACTCAGTTTATTAATTCTAGATGATCATCATGTGGACATGTTTGGATGTTCAGATGGGGGTGAAAGTGTAAAACCTGTGAACTCTGTCACGTCTGTACCTCTTCTCGTACTTTGCTTTTCTAAACCGACCAGCCAATCAGAGCGATCTCTCTCTCTCTCTCTCTCTGACTGTGCCCGCCGCTGAATTATCACTGGAATCTGCTAAAAATGTCTGTGTCATGGGAGCGTTCAATACCAAAAATGTAGTGTACTTTCCTGTGCAATGAGGAAACTTAAAAAAGTTTCCTTAGTCATAACAATTATCTAACGGTAACATAAAACAGGAACATGTGCTTTCAGTCTAAAATCACAGAGGGATTTTTGTGAAGGGGTGGTTTTTCTAAATACTATGATGCAAAGGTGGTAAAGATAATTTGTGACTACAGACAATGTGTGACAATGAAACTATATAAGGGACCTTTGAGGGCCAGCTTACCAAAATTACACTTTTTTTTTTTTTTACTGGTGACATCTCACTTCACAGATTGGTTTTGTTTTCAGTTCACTGTGGTATTCACTGAACCGGGGAACAACGCTCTCTTTTTTTTAATTGCCTCAAATCATATACAGTCAGTTACATCTGTTTAATCCCTATTCAACAGATAAATACCGGAGTAAGTGGTGGCACGTCCAAACAGATCAGACAAACCGTATTAATATAATTGCATGAACCACACCCTATTTTGGGAACCAAAGTGACGATACTGAAGTAGCCTTAAATGGAAAGGGTACATTAGTGCACGGACTAGATCAACAACATCACCGAGAGCAACCAGTGGTGTGGTCTTTTTTAATGAAGCTAAAAGATAACGAGACATTTTGTCAACAAGGAGAGGATTTGCTTGGGCCACAAAACTTTTCAAGAGTTAAAACCTGTTAAGACTTGTCTTTAGAGTAAATGTTACGATCCAGTCAGGGATAGGGTTAAGTTAGGGTCAGGGGCAAAGATAGAAACACAGCTTTGTGTGTGTGTGTGTGTGTGTGTTACCATCAGGAGGAGGCAGCGGTTTTCCTTGAGAGCGCCCAGGAAGCCCAGGAAGGAGACGCAGGTGATGATGATGCCGCTGATGAGCAGCATGTTGGCTATGTTGAAGCTGGCCAGGGTGGGAGTGAGCGAGGCCAACCTGAAGTTCACCATCATGTACGCGCCAAAGCCCAGCACCGCCACGCCGCACATCTGACAGAAGACAAGACACACTGCAACCAGGGCCACGCTACACTTCATTTGTTTCTTATTCATTCATTCACTGTAACCGCTTGTCCCCTGGAGGGCGGGGTACACCCTGGACAGGTCTCCAGTCTATCACAGGCCTAACACAGAGAGACTTTAATTAAATTAAAGTAAGATGACTGGTGATTTAAATTCATTGTATTTAAAATTTCAATAAATTTAAGTGTTTCAGAGCCATTTTTGTACCATTAGTGCGTCATCATAATACGTTCTATAATGCTGACTGTACTATCTTTAGCTTTCTAGCGAGTTCAGACTCACTCAAACCAAGCAGGCGGTATTCATCAAACCTAAATTCCACCTGCACTGTCACGGTACCCTGACTGGGAGACACCAAGACACTCTGCACTCTGAATGCAGTGCTACATGACTGAGAAGTACGTACGAAGCAGAGGAAGTTGGCGACACACATGGTGTATTTCAAACACTTGAGGCAGCCTTGAGCCATGGTGCAGCGTCTTTTTATCCGACCTGCAACGAGAAACAATCGTGTTAAATTCAATCTAATGTGAACAGAGGAAGTGTATTATTTATTTGTTGTTCGTGTTCATGTGTGTGATATGTGTGGTTCCTTGTCTCTTGTATTGACAAAGTCTCGCTGGCAGGGAAGTGAAGCTGAAACGCTACGCTTCCTGTGTGTTTACAGGAAGAAAATCATTTTGTTAAACATGACTACAGCAAGGTGTTAGATCACTGGTATCTGTGGCGCTGTGGAAATAGCTTGACTTCCCCAAAATCTAAAACTATTTCTTGGTAAAAAAAAAAAAAGCTCTTTGTGTTTGGCATAGAAGTATAAAAACATTGTTGATGTGTCTGTGGGTCCTTTGCTCTGAGGTTGATTACTGAACACTTATGGCAGAATCAGATTTGGTTCTGATCATTTGTCTTTGTCTTTTGAAGCTACTGAACTACAACAGCAAATTTTTGTTTTTCATATTTGATCCTTCTAGTTAGATTACTGACAATGCCAGAATCATTTTTAAAACAAATTTTCCCCCTCGTACATGGAGCCTTGTTGTTGTTTTTTCTTTTCTTTTTAAACATCATCACATTTCTGTATGCTAAAGAGGAAATGAACGTCACTCAAGCATTAACTTCACAAAATCATTAAAATCTGAAGCTCTCTCGAACATTAAGAATAGACTCAAACAAATGAAGAAACAAAGTTTAGATTTTTACCTGTCTGGAGGAATTAGTATCCGCTTGTCTCTGTTTTCAGCCTTATGTTTAGTGAAGCTCAGCCGCTGCTGCTACTGCTTTCACTTCCACATACCATACTGCTGTGGGCTGTGCAGAACGCCTCATGGGGCTTTCAGGAACCTGTCTCACTTCCTCCTCATCGTCATCACCATGAGCAACATGGAAAATCTGTGACTGAGAAAGTTCATTGTTCAACAACATATAGCATGGTAAAGGCAGAAGGCGCATGTCAAAGGCAGAAGGCGCATGTCTGTGACACACTGATTATATTTAGACCAGAAAAAAGCCCATGCTAAAAATGTGACAGCAGCTAGGGAGCTCAAAAGGCGTATCAGTGGGAGAAGTGTTATTACCATATAAAAGCAAACGGTTGGAACATACATCACAGAGCTAGAGAAACCTAAACACTCAGAGGGCTTCCTGTGGTTTTCATAGAACAATGAGGAAATGCTAAGACTAAAACAGCTAACAACTAAAATAGTGTCATGTTTTCAATTCTTCAGAGCAACCGCTGCTTCCTGTATTCTTAATGCGTCAGAGACCATCAGTTGTCCTTTAGTTTCTCATGCAGGTAAAAAAGACAAACATGCATAGCGGTGGAAGAAGTCTTAAGATTCTTTACTTGGGTAAAATTTACTAAAACAACTGTCTAGAAAACACTGATTACAAAAAAAATAAATCTGCTAGTTAAAACTTTACAAAAGAGAAAGTATGACATTATTTAATTTGCATGTCTGTCAAGTCACCCAGTGCTAAGCAGTGGACAGCAGTGCTAAAACAAAAATATCTGGACTTTCACCACTCATTCAAATGCCTTCTTCAGGAAGTTAAGGTTTTTAAAGTCCAGTTGCCCAGGGTTCGGTTTTAAATTTTCCTTCTGGTAAAGCTTTTAATTTGGGCTGAGTCAGATTACTGACGACCATCTCTTAGTTAAGCTGCTGTAGGTTTAGCACGGGGGACATCCTGTCCTCTGCTCTCCCCTCTCTCTCTGCATTCCTGTGCTACTGTTGTATCGCATGTTATTATGTGCGTGTCATACTTCCATCTGTTTGTTCCTTCATTACTCCAGGGGTTTCAGGCTCGGGATACTGATGAACTGAACTGAATATAGTTCTAATAACACCATTTCTATAAGTTGTTAAAGTTTGCAAATTATAATTGTAATCAGTAAGGCAGGCCTGCAACAGTTTTGATCCATCTGTGTGAGTTTACCACAGATGAGCGAGCAGAGCAGGCCCTGCTCTCTGAGTGAACACCGAGCTTCTGTGTGAAACTGAACCACACCTATACTGGGTGGACCGTACAGTAAAGCGTGAAAATAGGCTGCTAAAGTACAACAACCGTAGACATAAATACAAAGTGATCCACTATGCTAGACACACTTGCTTTAGACTCTAGAGCATCTCAGACAATGTATAATCAAAATATTAATCGTAGAAAAGCCTAGTTTCTATACGTTATACTCAAAGAGCTGGAGGTGAGGAGGACTGCATGACTGACAGTCTGAAAGGCAGAGTGGTAGACTTGCAATGAATGTAAAGAAAGTGGACTGTTGGTGGCTTGGTGAATGTGTGCAAGCAGCATATTCATGAGAGTAGTGATGCTGAAGTTGAAAATTAAATCTGACAGCATGAAACACACAAGTAATGAAGAGAACGGTACAACATAAATAGACCAAACTGACCATGGACAGAACTTGTGAACAGAACCTCCTGATTGAATGTTTCCCCGAGCTGCATTACTGCACAGTGGAACGGCGCACCATCACTCTGTCTGCTGCTGAACCTTTGGTCACGAACGTGTGGTTATTCTTGGGACTTCCACTGTTCCCTTTAACTGCCATTTCTTCATCACATATAGGACAGAGGAAGTCACAAGCTGGTCCACTAAGTCTGGATGTCTTTTTATAGCTGCTTTGTAGGCCTCAGTTTGCTTCATTTTCAGTCGGGATTGGACTGGATAGTGAACTTTTCCCCATGTTAAATTTCCAATTTGTAAGCTTGTGAAATGAAACGTGACACATTTTGAGTGGGCTTCAGGTTTTATTTCCTATGTCCTACAAAAACTAGGTTTTGCAACGTTATAAAAGTACACATCACCTTGTCAAGTCTGGCCCAAGACACACAGTGGTTCATTCAAATAGAACTGAAACGGTTTCATTTTAATCGCAGTGACGGTTAGTTTCAACAAACCTTCTCATTTTACACTGTTTTGGCATCAAACAAACAGCCATCAAATAGTGCACATTAACATTACCCACACATCTAAATCATTCTGCAATGCCCTGTGCAAAAATAAGGACTTCAGTTTTTCAGTGACAATAAGCAAACTACTCCCTATGAACACAAAACTATCAACATCATCGAACGCAAACTTCAAGTCAATTATTATGAGCAATATCACATATGACACAAAACCACCTCGACTAAAATGGACAAAGAGCAGCTCTACAAAGCTCTATGAACGCTGCATTAGTCTGTCAGTAATACGTAGTTCTTTTCTACTTTAAATCATCTTCTGCGAATCTCATTCTATCACAGCTTACATAAGGAAGCCCAGGCACAGGTCATGCACGTAGCACCTCTGCATAAATAACTGGCAAGGTCAGTAATACTGTATTGGCACTCTGTAATAAAAACAAGAAATGTTTCTGATAACTGATAGTCGAAGATATAAAAATGGAAGTCTAAAAAGACTTTTCTCTTTTATGGGCACACTAAAGTGTCCACTCCCTTTACCAGAGCCCTGCTAGAACCATCCTATTAATGCTGTTAGCTACACCTACACATACCCTGCTATGACAAATGTTGACTCTAGTGTGCAGCGATCTCAGCACACTTCATAGTGATAAACTGATTTAAGATCACCATTAAGGTGCTATTCCAGATAATACTGTTAATCCAAATTTAGTTATTTCCTTAACTTTGTCATCAAAGGTATTAGACGTGTCATACAGGAGGAGCATAGGTAACATTAACGGTGACTAAAGGTGCCTTCAAATGGAGCTAGTAAACTAGTGAAGTCAGGATCACAAAATGCTGTAACTCAGCTCGTAACTCTGGCTGTAAATCGTGAGAAGGCTGCTGCTAAGCGAGCACTGAACTTTATGCAGTGAATGTAGAGTTCAGGCTGTTGGCAAAATCTCTTGTTGTGCAGGTTAACCTCTACACAACCAAATCACACATTACACAGTATCCACTTCAGAACTTCAGAAAAGATTTCCAGCCACAATACCACAAGACGGTGCCATTCATATAAACTCCTGCTGCGAACGTGGTAATCACAGCCCCATCTGAAGACAGTATTAATCCTATTTTAAGCATTCGCTGCCTCTAATCAATACTTTTTGAGCTTGCGGTTACGACACATGACGTACTACGAGAAGTCGTGTGCAGAGAATTCGCAGAGGATCGGTTAAGCAAACTAACAGCCGGGTGATTCAAGAAGGAAGCACAAAGGAAGAATAAATGGCCACTGAAAATATCAACATCGTCCTCAGACCAATTATAACGTTAGGAAGGAAACCATAGTATGAACTCAGACCTCTCTGGAAAAGTTTGAGCCTGTGAATCCCACAAGAGGACGGCGTTCTCTGTTAGTGAACACTGTAAACATGACCCCATTTGAAGGCAGCATATTCACTTGACAGTGAACTGGAGCGTGTGAAACTGAGAACCCTTAATCATCTGTTGATACATACACTGTACCTTCAATGTAATAAAGCTTATTGTATTAACTATTCACAGAAGTCCCTTCATTTCTTGGACAAAAATGAGAATAATCCTGCACGTGATCGGCTAATAAAACATATTTAGTGTTTTACCTTACATGCGATTTAACACTACATGGATCTCATAATGAAAGAAAGTAGCTATGCTCACAACAAAAAGTGATGACTCATACTGTGAAATACTGTGGTGAAAAAATACACCGTAGATTATCCCTTTGTAAGATTCTCTGCTGGTACCTGACTCCCCACAGAGAATAGTTAGGTTTTCTTTTGGTTTCAATAGAGCAGAGTGCTCCATTAAACCCACTAGACAGTGAGTTCACAGAAAAGGACGCTGGAGGTGAATTCACAAGAACCAAATTGCAGTGCACACATTCATCAGAGAGAATAGAAGCGTGATTATTTATAATATCATATTAAAACCATTCACCTATTCTAAGCTACAGTCCGTGTTACCGTCTGTTGAGATCATGATGTATGAACGGCACATATCAGCAGCCTGTGGTTAACGGTTATCTGAAAATAGCTTAAGTCACAGCATTTGTCCAGCTGTAGTACACAGTACTAGCCACTCACTGGACCGGAGCAAACACTGGATTGAAAGGCAGGTGCTGTGGTCCACAGTCGGCAGAAGCGACAGCAGCAGCCCCGACAGGCATCCTCAGCTTTGATGGGTTTCACAGTCGAGTATTTTGTTGAGTGTTCTTCAGTCGGTGTCGAATACTTATGGGAATTTCCTCATCCTGCAAAAAAAGATATATATTTTTTGAAATGATAACTAAGCTAATGTGTTTAATAATTCTGGATGTCATTATCATGGCTGTGAAAATTAACGCCGCGATTTTGTTTTGACATGCGATTAACCCACATGTGTTCTGGGGTTTGACCCCTTGGCCCTTGGCCCAGTAGTCAGGGGAATGAGGAAGTGCTGCAGAAGAAACATGCATGACAAACGGAAACAAACATGCACAAGCAGCTAAGGGTCCTCTGAATGGAAAGCCCCCGAAGCCCCACCAGATGGCTCTCCCGTCAAGAACAAAGCCACCTGCAATTACTGTTGATGTGAAACGAGCCACTACCCAAGCACGTTGAATCCCACACAGCACCCACTCCCACACAAGGACTGCACATAGCCCACATCTCTCTCACTAAAGACAAACCATACCAGCCAGCAACTCATTTTTTTTTAGCACTTTTTTTTAGCACTGGTTTTTAGTCTTGAATAAGATATGTGGTAAGGAAGCTTTTTCACACTTTAATGTTATTTGCTGTGCTCATCTGGAAATTATGCCAATGTTATACGCACAGTTTCAGCAGTGTCAGCCGTCTCCTCTCCCTCTGTGTGTTCACTGCCTGGGGTGAATGCTTCATAGTCAGACACTGCACTTTCCACCATCTCTTCGTCATAGTCCGTCTGGTATTCATCGGAGAGTTCCTCTGGAGGCAGACGAGACAAGAGACACGAAATTACACAGGTTTATGAAATGAACTCTGGAAAAATAAAATTACAAATTAGCTTTGGCATTCACAGCTTTTAAAAGGATAGTTACGTTATTAACACATTCGACTTTACCCTGAGTCCTGAGATTAATGCTGTGCTTGACAAGCAGGTAATAACATGTAGATTTTATTGTTCTACTGTTAACTAACCATCGATTATGGCGTTCTTGACGGGTTCAATTCTTGACACAATCTCTGCCAGGTCAGTGAAGGAGGCGTTCGGACATGTGACCACCTGAAAATACATAATGCATCATAGTGGTCAGCTTCAATGTATTCATGCTCCCTTTGCCTGAAGATTTAACAAGAGTGACTGTCTCTTTAAGGTTCACCATCCAATGAGCATAGCCTCTGGAAGGCCATGAAAACAAAAGTAGCACTTTCACTTCTTTTTCTTCTTAAGTATAATTTATACAGTTCAGTGAACAGGCATGGCCACAGTTTAGAAAAACTAAAAGATTATAAATGCAAGAAATAAAATGTGTTCATGCAAAGTAATCTGGACTCACATGGCTGGCTTTGGTTTTGTGGAACTCCTCCTGGTGTCTGTCCTTCAGCATGCTGTCCACCACGTTGCTGCGCTGCCACACGTCAAACAGTGTCTTCCCATGCTGGTATCCCACCTCCTGTGTCCACAGCCAACGAGGGTCAGTGTGCAATTCAAAACCAAAACCAAACTCAAAGAGACAGGGAGAAAAAGCATGTTGGAACAGATGGGAAGCTCACAGCAATCTCGTCGAACTTGCCAAACTCCAGCGTGCCATAGCGGTCGATGGGAGGCCGGATGTACTCGCAGTATTCACTGTCTTTGACCAGTTCCAGCTGCCGCACGCAGCACACGTAAGCGAGCCGCGTTTGGATCTCTGCCATGTTCAGGACCTGGAGACCATGCGTTGAGTTTAACATCATATGAATTGCTCCCGCTTATTTGTCCAAAATAACATAATACAAGTTATAGTAATAGTTTGAAGTGGATTGCAACAACTATACAAAGCACATCTGTGGTAAATGTCAACATACTTTGACTTTCTCAGCCAGTGGATTGAATCGCTTCCACAGCAGCCACCAGCCATTCAGACAGTCTCCGTAGTTGGTCAGGTCGGTTTCATCCCGGCTTCCAACATCAATTGCAATCACAACCTTGGCACCCATGGAGCGAGCCACATCAGCTACATAGCAACATGAGGGAAATGCAAGCTGGTAACCTGTTCTCTGTGATCAGTTTTTAAGCATCATAGCAATCCATATTAGCATAAGCCTCAACTTTGCTATCTAGTCATAAAACGTTCATGTGAATAAAGGTTTTAAACACAGATCCAGAGGTAGCAGTGTCAGTAACAATAACAGAGAGACAAAACAAGTAGTTAAGCTATAAATTAGTTAGTAGTCATAAATTATTTAGCAATAAATATGTCACATCACTGATATTGTTGAGTCCGGTGTTTCTCAACATTATAACCATGTTTCCCTTGTGAAGGAGGAGACAGCTCTATCAAAGAGGATAAATGTGTTAAAGGTACAATTGTTCCAGTCAGCGCTTGTTTGACATAAAGCTAAATTTTCTTGTTGTCTTTGTATCTGTGTGTGCAGGTGACTATTACTGTGCATAAGTATTAGGCAACGTAACAAAAAACAAATATATACCCATTTCAATTATTTATTTTCACCAGTGAAACCAATATAACATCTCAACATTCACAAATATACATTTCTGACATTCAAAAACAAAACAAAAACAAATCAGTGACCAATATAGCCACCTTTCTTTGCAAGGACACTCCATGGATTCTGTCAGTGTTTTGATCTGTTCACCATCAACATTGCGTGCAGCAGCAACCACAGCCTCCCAGACACTGTTCAGAGAGGTGTACTGTTTTCCCTCCTTGTAAATCTTACATTTGATGAGGGACCACAGGTTCTCTATGGGGTTCAGATCAGATGAACAAGGAGGCCATGTCATTAGTTTTTCTTCTTTTAGACCCTTTCTTGCCAGCCACGCTGTGGAGTACTTGGACACGTGTGATGGAGCATTGTCCTGCATGAAAATCATGTTTTTCTTGAAGGATGCAGACTTCTTCCTGTACCACTGCTTGAAGAAGGTGTCTTCCAGAAACTGGCAGTAGGACTGGGAGTTGAGCTAGACTCCATCCTCAACCCGAAAAGGTCCCACAAGCTCATCTTTGATGATACCAGCCCAAACCAGTACTCCACCTCCACCTCCACCTTGCTGGCGTCTGAGTCGGACTGGAGCTCTCTGCCCTTTACCGATCCAGCCACGGGCCCATCTATCTGGCCCATCAAGACTCACTCTCATTTCATCAGTCCATAAAACCTTAGAAAAATCAGTCTTGAGATATTTCTTGGCCCAGTCTTGACGTTTCAGCTTGTGTGTCTTGTTCAGTGGTGGTCGTTTTTCAGCCTTTCCTACCTTGGCCATGTCTCTTAGTATTGCACACCTTGTGCTTTTGGGCACTCCAGTGATGTTGCAGCTCGGAAATATGGCAAAACTGGTGGCAAGTGGCATCTTGGCAGCTGCACGCTTGACTTTTCTCAGTTCATGGGCAGTTATTTTGCGCTATAATCACTGAGCTTCAACACTGACTCTGTTGGAAGAACAGCATCATCTTCTGGTTCTTAGCTGTAAAGCACTTCAGCAGGACCTTCCTTAATTTTCTGGGATTCAGCTCCAGAAAACTATTGTTCAGAGTTACCAAACCACCAAAACTTTGCGTTCTCAAGTTTTCACAATAAATGTTTTTTCTGCACTCTTTATTTTTCCTTATTGAACCCAGGTTAATTTGCAACAGGTCAGTAACATGATCGAGTATAAAAAGAACAGGAGCAGAGAACTGCGCTGTCCTCTGACCAATAACAATAAATTTCTTAAAGAGGTAACATCCGGTTTGTCAGCAGCATGTGTAAGCTACAGTCACACACACACATATAGCAGTTTTTCTCACCAGGAAGGTTGTTGATGTACCCTCCATCCATGAGTAAATGCCCATCTTTGGGATCGCAGAGAGGTGGCAGGTAACCAGATAAAGACATACTGGCCCGCACATACCGCCACAACGAACCTGAAGAGGAAATAAAAATCTACAGTTATAGATAATAGAAACTGTAAGATGACGCAACAAAACTAAGGGCAGAGTTATTTCATGTTTAGATCAATTAACTGTAATGCAAAGTGTTTAAAGTTGTCATTTTTAAAGTAGAAGAAGGACAAAGACGTTTCACACACCGTAAGTGTGAACTCTCATGGATGAAGCTGTGATATCTGTTGTAATGTTGAAGTATGGTAACCACAAGTCCTAGCAACAGAGAGGTGATAAAAGCAGAAAACTTTAGCATCCCATCCACACAAGCGCGGTTGGCATGACCAAATGTTTACAGAGCATTTAATGAGCATAGAACCTCTTTCTTTAAATGGATACTGTCACTCTCACACTTTGTGAAGGTGCTCACACTTTCTTGACAAAAGCTGAATGATTCAAATGAATCATTCAACCAGCAAGTTAAGGAGCTTAAAACAGTACAAATGCTGTGCCAGGTTTTTATTAATGACTTGATCTGGTTCTCAGAACAGCCCCAACTTACCTCTATCTGTTTGTCCTTGAAGACAGAGCTAACACTGGAGTTAAAGGAAGCTCCAGAGAACATGGAGGTAATGGGGTAGGTCAGATCCAAGATCTTCTTAAAGTAAGAAGTCATATCCTGAAGAGAAAAGGAAAATACATAGTGAACAACATGCATGGATAAGAAACTAACTTAGATTTATTGGAAAATCTTATCTTGGTATTAGATACTAAAGAAAAACTGGTGCCATTGTTGTTGCCATTGCCGTTGGCTAGAGACTTTCTCATGCTTTTAATCGTGTACAGCTTGTTTCTGGTCCCACACAAGAACGTGGGCATACTCTTAATCTTGTTTTAACACATGGTTTCACTTTTGGTCATTTAGAAGTGTGTAATGCTGTTTTCTCTATGCCTGTTGTATTTGACATACCTCTGCCTTATGGTTAAACCTCATGCTCCTGTGCAACGCTATCTTGTTGTTAACTGCTCAACTGCTACTCAGTTCTCATCAGCCTTTAACTAAGCAATCTGCCCAACAGAACATCTGGGCCCTAATTCAGTTGTTGAGGCCTTATACTCTATTTTTCACTCTTGTCAGACTATATTAGATGCTGTGGCTCCGTTAAACACAAGGCTTTCCAAACCTAGACCTGAGCCCTGGATAGATGATGCTATGCGAGCTGTGAGACAAGACTGCAGAAGAGCTGAGCGGAAGTGGAAGAAGGAGAAGCTACAAGTATCCTTCCAGATGTGGAAGGACAGATGGCTTTTTTATCAGAGAACTGTGTAAGCTGTGTAAGTCCAAGCATTTTTCAAAATCATTACCTCTGTCAAAGTTCTCGTGTTCTGTTTAAAACTCTTTAAACCTCTGTTCTTAATACCTCACACTCAACCTGCCTGGAGAACTCGACTGAAACTCCCTTTCCTCTCTAAGTTTCTGGAGAAAAGTGTTTACTGCCACATGTTCCAGTCTGGGTTTAAAACCTACCACAGTACAGAGTTAGCACTGCTGAGAGTTTTAAATGATGTTTTTTAGCCACAGACTCTGGTGTTGTGGACCGGTCGTGCTTTAGATTGCTTTAGGTCCTACCTAACTGAGAGAAGTTTTGTGTCTGTGTTTGGGTCGCTGAGTCTTTAACAGCACCTCTCAGGTTGGGAGTGCCCCAATGTTCTATATTTGGCAATATTCTGTTTTCCCTCTACTTGATCCTCTTGGATCATTGACTGTGCCTTTTCAGTCCCTGCCCCCAAACTATGGAACAACCTGCCTTTGCACATCAGGCAGGCTGACTCACTTCTTTTTAAATCTTCTTTTAAAACACATTTTTTTGGCTTTTAAATCAGTTTGAAATGTTGGTTCTTATTGTTGTCATTGTTTGATGTTTTATGATTTCAATCTCGTTTCTAATTCTTCTACATGTTTTATCTGTTCTCATGTCTACATACAGCACTTTTGCCAAGTGCTTTATAAATAAAGATTGATTCATTGATTAAAGAAGATTAAATGTAGCCTTGATATATATATATATATATATATATATATATACATATGTGAGACCAGATGCCATGACAATAGGAAAGTTTCGCAGAGAGATGCACACACCATTGCCAACTCACGAGCCCGGACCCTCATTCGACTGATGCTCTTCTCTTCAGCGTACAGCGCTCCCATGAAGGAGCCGATGGAGGTGCCGCCCACCATGTCGATAGGGATCCCTGCCTCGTTCAGTGCCCGCAAGATGCCCACCTGGGAACAGCCTCTGAAAAGAGATTCATTTACATTGAGTCTTGTTCAAACACTGACAAAATGTCAATCTTAAAAAGTCCTGGGGTCTCATATTTAAAACTTCCAGATCACAAAAACCCACTCAAATGACTGAGGCTAGGACTAAATCTATGATTGCAGTCAGAAGTGTTGGCTCATAAGGGAGGAGGCACATGTCAAAGTATTACAGTATGTGACTGCTTTAGTCATGTGTCCACCAGTTGTCTCAGGTTGAAGCTGAGAGGAATACAGTCCCTACCTTGTCAAAGCTCCAGGACAAGCCAGAGCAATGAGAAAAAGAAAGAGATTAATCAGAAAAGAAACAGTAATTATATATAATTGAAAGTAATAAAAAAAAAAAGACAAATTAAATGGTGCTGACACAGTTAACTGGTGGAGAAACTATTACGATAAGCTGCACTTGAAATAAAAATAGAATAAAGAATAAAGAATAAGGAGGCACCATTTTTGTCCATTTCTACTAATTTCTCGTACTCGTGTCTTTTAACTTAACTATTATTTTATAAGTAATGAATTTCAAAAGTGATGCTCTAATGATACACAGGTGAGACATTATCAACATTAGTTCGTTTACACCCTCATTCCATTCATTTCATATGATATCAGACCATATAGCCTGGAAGACAATCATTCCCTATGTGATCCCTGTAAAGAATTATTAGGTCATTAAATCTCTTTCAGTCTTCAGGCCGGTAAAGCAACTACAACATTGTTACACATAAACATAGGTTGTGATTGCAAGGGGCAGAATTGCTCATTAATGCGTTGAATGTATGCTGAAGTAGCATACTGTAAAGCAACATTACCTCGCCCCCCCTCCACCCAGCACCACGGCGATGCTGTTGCCTGTCAAAATCCTGGCAAGACGGGAAAAGTCTGAATGACGATCTGGACATTTCTCAAACACCCGCTGGTACAACTCCCTCTGAAAATGCATAAACATGAACACGGAAATGGGTAAGAAGCAGCTGCTAACCACTGCAGATCTGCTCGTAAAAAGGCTCAGTGGTTTTTACCAGTTTAGGTAAACTCCTCTTAGAGAACACTCTGCGGGGACAGTTCAAGTGATGGTGTTTAGAGATCCAGCTTCGCATGTTCAGCCACTCCGCCGTCCCTCTGGGTGGCGGGCCATCCTCCCTGTGCAGCAACACCAGCTGCTTCTGAGCTCGGACTGCACTGCCCTCCAACATTCGCTCCAGCTACAGGTAGAGAAGAGGTATTCCTCAGCTTATTATCAAGATAAACGACATAAGAGTATTTGTTTTGAGATTTTAAATTGATTTCTCAGAAACGTGTAACTATAACGTATTTTTTTATGTAATGCATTCTCTAAATTTGCACAAATGTTCACTCTCAAGATATCCAAAAAATGATTAGGATTTAGTGTTTTGTACTGTCATCCCCTGTAAGGAGATCTCCAGCCATGTTCTGCTGCAGCTTTGAGCCACAATTCTACAGATGACCAGGTGTAAGAGTGTTTTCACTCACCTCGCCCACAGTGGGCTCCTGCTCTCCCAGTCCCACAATGATGATGCAGTCGGCCTGGCGAATGCAGCGCTGGGTCCATGGTGTGAGGCCGGGGTCCGACTGGTAGAGGACAATTCGATGGATGTCCTCCTGCTGGCCAAGCCAACTGGACAGGCGATACTCATGGACACTATAAAAGAGAAGTCAAAGACCATCAACCTATGAATAGATTAAACTGAAATGCATCTACAACTGCCAAACTACACTCATATCTCTATGTCTCATGAACTGTATGTAAAATTGAGTTCTATAACATCATAATCAGTTGCAGACACAGCATTTTTTTCTTCTTGGGTTACTATAGGTGTATCTTGACAAGGAGAAGAAACTTGTTTGTGTAAAACATTCAGTTTACCTGTCCAGAGCAGCAGAGCCCAGTCTCTGTTTGATTGTGTCACTGGTCAGGAGCAGAGTGGGGCCTGTAGAAAAATGTTTTTAAAATGTATTTAACATGCTTGTACGTTGTATAATTATGCCACGGCACAGATTTAAGAATGTCCTAGAAGGAGACAGGTATGTGTTGTAAAGAGGAATTTTCTAGCAGACTAGCAGAGGAACGGTCCAAATCCTCTCAACGACAGTCAGTTAACAACTTCACCTGCAGTAACAGAGGGTTAACTGCAAATCAACACTTTGTTGGTGAATTTCATTGTCTGGTCTGAAGTTATTAGATCTTTAGCTGCTGTACACGGTTTTGGAGATATAGCTGCATCATATTATCTTAAAACACGCTGTGAAGTACTATTAAATGCTACTGCCGGTGCCGATTTATATAGACTATACATATCTTCAGCGCACAGAATTGATAAGCACATGTATTTATGTTCAGTTCTGTTTTGTTCTATTAGTTGACATTGTGGTTGTAGAGCGTGTTTGTGTGAAACGCTTCAATATGTATTCAGGAATCAAGAATAAAGGTTTCATTGATTTCATCGCAAAGCATTACTTTCTAGTGTGTTTCTATGTGTGACATCATCAACTAGTTGGCATTGACTCAGCTTTCCACCACATGTTAGTCGACTTCTGAAGTCATTCAACCGCTGCTCCACATTATCTTACAGTTTTCACTCAGAATAAAAGGTGATTCACTGTCTTATTGTGCGGACAGATAATTTCAGACTCTTTTACAAATGTACAAATTCAATATTCCTATATAAATATGTGACTGATACAGAAACATTCAGTATATGCATGCAAGTGTTTATCAAATTAATAGCAGCCCTACATAAAGTACAAGGTATAAGTGTGTGTGTGTGTGTGTGTTTGTGAGTATACCAATGCCGCTGAGCGCATGCTGCAGCTCAAGGGTGAAGGCGGTTAGGGGAACCTCCTCCGACACAGGCAGGATGGCCACGGTGGACAGGTTAGAGGCTGGGTTCCCAGCATCCCATTTACTGGTAGGCGTGTGCAGAGCCAGACTACGAGCTGCAAGGCAGAAGACGATTATCATTGGATATTTTAAAGTGCTATTAAACAGTGTCGACAAAAATAGTGAAGCAGCAAAAAAGGGGCTTCTTAGTTAAACTGTGTAAGATAGACCTGCTTCTGTGCCTCATGTGGTGCTAATTAATCATTTTAACAAGTGTGAGACATAAAAACCTATGAGACATAGAAACCTATTTGTACACTAATTTATATACCAAATTTCCCACGGGATAAATAGAGTATTCAGGCCATTTTAATTGGCACCATCCTATCCTGTGGAGATGAGAAAAAGAAGCAAAATAAAATTACCCAATAGACAGAGCATGAAGTTCCATTATTATATTTTAAAAAATATAAATATATAAATATTTAAGTTTATCGCTTATCGCTTGCTCCACACTCCCGTCCAGTTGGTGGCAGTAGTGCATATTTAGCTGGTTTGCCAACCACCATTAACAATAAGAAAAAGAAGAGTCTTCCGCTGCTGGCTTTCTATCGTACCTCCGTGCTTTCATAGTTTTAGTATGAACCTACGATCGGATATACAGATTTAACAAGACTCCTCTAGAGATTTACAGATGAATTTTCAGATCAAGTGGTTTTCCCTTAATTCTCCGACGCTATCGTTAGCCAGCAACGCTGCAACAGAGTAGGGCGCCGCCATCTTGTCATCAGTTGTTGTTTTGAGCAGAGACAGGGTTAGTAAACAGTGCTCCACAGCCCTACTCGACTGCTCTTCTAATCCATATTATGGCGAGAAGCACTCAGCTAAGTAAAGAGAAACGTCAGTCCATCATTAGTTTAAGACAGGAAGGTCAGTCAATCCGGGAAATTTCAAGAACTCTGAATGTATCCTCAAGTGCAGTGGCGAAAACTATCAAACGCTTTGATGAAACTGGCTCTCATGAGGACCGCCCCAGGAAAGGTAGACCAAGAGTCACCTCTCCTGCAGAAGACCGGTTCATTAGAGCCACCAGCATCAGGAACCGCATATTACCAGCACCTCTGATTAAAGCCTATGTTAATGCTTCAAAAAGTTCAAGTACCAAACACATCTCAACATCAACTGTTCAGAGGAGACTGCGTGAATCGGGTATTCATGATCAACTTAATGAACAAGAAGATCATCCAGGAGACCAAGAAGAAGAAGAAGAGATGTGTTATGCCCAAGAAACACAAGGAACACATTAGACCATTGGAAGAAACTGTTGGTGATTTATTAAAAATTCAAGGCACTAAACCAACCTGGCTACCACAGCAGTAACATCTGGTTTGCACTAGTTGGACTGCCATCTGGTTTTCAACAGGACAATGATGCTAAACACACCTCCAGGCTCTGTAAGGGGGCAGTGCTGTGTCACATGACCTGACCTCCATAATGACCTGTCCTCAAGCCAGCTCAGAAGGTTTGGATTGACCACAGAGCGAAGGCAAAGCAGCCAACAAGTGCTCAACACCTCTCTGGAAACGTCAAGACTGTTGGGAAACCATACCAGGTGACTACCTCAAGCTGTCATTAAAGCAAAGGACAGCTATGTTGACAAATCTAATCTTTTTTATTATTATTATTTATTTCCTGCATTGTCTATAATTCTTCAGTTGAATGACTGGTTTGACTAAAAAAAACTACTTGTATCTGTGACTGTACTAAAATGAAAAGCTGCTTGAAAGTTAGTTTTCAAAGTTGAATGCCACTGCACAATGGAAAATACTCACATTTTAATAAAATGTCATATAAATAATGTAACCTTGTTTTATATTTTTACAATGCAATGTAATAGTCATTAACTAGTGAAAGTATGAAGCAAGTTTTCCATCCAATTTTTAAAAACAGGACCCACTGTACGGTGGACCACACTCAAATGCAATAAATAAACTGCACCCCTCCAGTATTACATTTACCAGTTTACAGTACACTACATTTAAGTGTCGATTTAGTCAGTTTTACAATATTTGTATATATTTATGTTTTTTATTTGACAAAATCGAGTCTGATTTTTACCTGCCAGAGGGCCGTTGACCTGCTGCATGTTTCCCAGGATCTTCTGTCCCAGCAGGTGAATCAGCCTGGTGACAACCTGAGGATACCTCCTCTTGATGGAGCTCAGAGCTCCTTCAGGTAATTTGGCTAGCTCTGAGTCCCTGACAGCATGGACTGTGGTGGCTCGGTTCATGTGCGTCAGGGCCTCCACCTTATCGATCCACAACACAGGTGTTGGAGTACAAAATTCAATATTTCCATATTTTTTCCCTAAAACATGCATTTTTACAACTTATTCTCCCATTTCACAGTGTGAAAAAGAGTATAACTCTACGAAAACTTACCACACCGATTAGATCCCCACGGCCATACTCTCCAGCCAGCTCCTTTTTCCCATCATCCTTTGCAATGACAGAGCGCAGTCGGCCACTGAGAACGATGAAGGTGCTGTCTGACTTGTCTCCCTGTCTAAAAACAATAAGGAAATCAAACTAAATCCATAAGTTGTTTTTCATTTATACATTTATTGCTGTTGTGTTGTCACATTAGATGATAAAAGACACAAGAGTATTGGAGGTAAATTATAGGATGTAGCTAAACAAATGACTGTTAACACTGAGCAGCACTAGTAGTGCATGAATAGCTTTAGTAAGAATACCTGTAGACAGCACGGCCAGCCTCCACAGCCATCCAGTCCAGGGCAAAGTCAATCTGTCTGACAAATGGTGACACTCTTTTCACCACAGTGTGAGCTACATTTAGCACCACCCTAGGCTCCTCACGCATCATCCTGCAAAGTTGATAACACAGATTTGTTTTTACATCCTGGTGCAGATGAAAAGGCTTCCAAAGAAGTAGCTGTATGTCTTAAATGTGATTTCGATCTTACTCGTAAAAGTGGGCCTTGGTTATGTAAAGGAAGCTGCAGTCTCTGTGTGCACGCACAGTGAAGATGAGGGGCTCCCCCGTGAGGACAGCCAGGTGACCCACCAACTCTCCTGGGTGGGTGACAAAAAGCAGGCTCTCCTCTTCACGGTCTATCATACGCTGGTAGACGTGAAGCGTCCCTGAGATGATAAACGCAATGTTCACATCCTGTAAATGATGTGGAGAAAAAAACAATAAAGAAGGGCTGATTGTTTTGTGTTTCTCCTGAGCAGTACAAGTAAGAGGAAAACAGAATCAAAGGGAGACCTGGAGACCTCGAGAATTACTATGTGTAGAGCAGATGGGACATTTTAGAAAGCATCCTTCAGCTCGTAAAATCAACATTTGTTTTGCAGGAATTAACCAGAAAACAGGGTTGTAAACAATAATGTTACTAAAACTATGCTTTCAGTACTTTTAGTGACCTGTATGTCCCACAAAGGCCAACATAATGAAAAGTGGCTTTTTCTGTTAGTGTTGGCTCAGCAGACTGACCTGGTCCCCCTGATGTGCCACAACAGAGCCGGCTTTGACCTGGCGAAGATTCACCCTGCCTTCCAGCAGACTGGGGTCCTGGTGACATTGATGGAAAAAAAGAGATGACAGTTCACATTCTCACCAAATAAAACCACCGTACCAGACATGGATTCATATTAGCAATAAAAAAGTGTGTGATTTCTCTTCCTTGTATTTTGTTTCAAACTGTACTTCACTATTTCTCAGAGTTGAATTGTACTTTTGTCTTGTTTTGATAGTGGTTTGCATTGTAAGCTACCTGTACATGGATGACCTGCAGCAGATCCTTTTTAGCAGCTTGGAAAATGGCATTGACTTTATTATGGTGGACATTTCCTCCTCCAGCATCACTGTAGTGGTAAATAGCAGATGGTGTGTGCTGCATTGTCACACTCTTCTTTAGAATCGACTGTGAAGAAAACATAAAGAACACATTTATTTTAAAGGACTATACGATACGCACACATTTAGAGTGAGTTGAAAAGAATCCACTAAAGCATTTATTATAGTTAGCCATGTTTAAATACAGTTATTATCATACAAAACTCAAGAAATGCATGTATATTCTTCTATGCTAGATTGGGCCCTGGTCTAAAGAGTGGTCTGTCAAAATTCCCATACTTAGTCCCTGTATCTCTGATGTTCTGAGAAAGAAAATTGTTATCCACAGACCTTTACAGGACTGTGAGTCATCATCTCCTCTTTGCCAACTCGAGCTCGTTCATACACTCTGTTGAGGTCGTCTGACATTTCACCTGAAAACACACACGTTCCAGTTATGTTGCTCACTGACAAGAATCTTTGTAAAAACATGTATTTTTCACAAATCTTTGCAATTCACATCTCTTGCCTTTCACTGCAGGTTAAAAGTTGCTGATCAGATTGTGTGGCCTCTTGTTGAGTAGGTGAGTAAGAATTGGTGATTTATAACAGCAAACCGTATTATAGAGTCTGGCAAAAAATATTCATTCTGCTGTTTTCAGCCAGCCTTCCATGAAGAAAGGGTATATATTGGTCTTGTTGGAGCTTTTTTAGACAACATCAAGCCAATGTTTGATCTTTTTGGAAATGCTGAAATAAGATGATAATGTCAAAATGTAAAATATACATTTTGCATTATTTTTATTATTATTTTGCATATAATATAATTTCACGGAAAGGAATGTTATCTATAGATGGTGTAGACTTGGTTGAACCACTCTTAATTTGTGTAGGACTAGCCAGACCAGCAAATTCAGCCCAACAGAAAACAGTGTGACGCAAAAACAAATAAGGAATTCTGTGTCTCAAAAAGAAGAAATGGAGGATTGTGGAATGTACAAAACAGCAGTCCAACATCACTAACCAGATCAATCGCTGTTTTTGGTAGAAATTATATTTCTACATGACAAATAAATTACTTGTAAGTGTAGCAGAGTAATAGAAAACCAACAGACCCAACAGTCATGATGTGCATACTGCTGATTCTGTGTAATTGAATCATTAATCAAAAGGGACATGTTCAAAATAACAGCAGTGGAGTTCAATTAGTGAGGTCATTCATTCTGTCAGTAGGTGTCTAACAGACTGTTTGTCAGATGAGCCCCAAGCACTAAATGCAAGTCACAGTACACTTGCATTAGAGAATGTGAATGTGCAATGTTCCCAATACATTTGTGTGTATGGAAATAAGAGTTATTGTAAGGATTTTTTCTCACTTTTTTAAACACACTGCTACTATTTCCAACACAACTGTACAAGTGACTAGTACTAGTCACCTTGGTTTGAATCCCTCTGACATGCTGTGTGTGTAGAGACTGGCTGAAACAGACAGGACATACAAGAAAACCTCCTTCCCTTAACTAAGGGAATTCTCCATGGAAGAGTGTTTAAGCATTATGACAATCATGTAAAATATCCATAAGAAATTAATTCTGCTAAAAAGGCAATACTAGCCTCTGTCACCAAAGGTAAGGAGTCTTTTTTTTCACAGAAATATTACATCTCTTGATAGTTTTCTCAAGTAAAGGTTTAATAAGCTCCTGTACTGTTTCAAAGTGGGACAAATGTACCCCTGCCAAAGTGTTCTCTTTTTTTTCCTCATGTAAATGCATACGTATACGATGATATGTGTGTATACCTGTAACAGCAAGAGGGCTGGAGTGTGAGCGAGATTTCTTGCACTTCAATGTGGACATGTCAGACAGGCCAGACTTTTCTGCTAAAGGTTATCAAGAAAAGCAGAACTTGAGACAAATACTATTGCATAAGCAATACTGCAGCCTAATGGTGTAGGCTGTGGTTTCTGACCTGCAACGGCTTTTTCAGTGCCCGTGTCATCGGAGTGGGACGGCTGCCTGCGGAGGCCTTTGTGTGGATAAGTCTCACCCAGAACATTTGCCACCGACACCAAGGAGATGGCTTGGCTCTCCTGTTTCACACACACAAAATGATATGCTCATGTTAAGTCATCTTTACATTTATTGTTAAACTGAAAACCTTCATTTGATAGTCATCAGTGGAAAAGAGGCAGGAAGTAATGAGGCAAGAGAGAAGTAATGACGCACATCAGCATGGAACTGAACACGCATGAAACTCAATAAATGATGTTATCAGAGCAGATTATATGGTAAATGGTAAATGGCCTTGCTTTTATATAGCGCTTTTCTACCTATTGGTACTCAAAGCGCTTTTACAGTCAGAGATACATCTACCCATTCATTCACACAAGCACACACACATTCACACACCAGTGCCACGCACTGGGAGCAACTGGGGGTTCAGTGTCTTGCTCAAGGACACTTCGACACGTGGCACATTCCGGGGATCGAACCGCTAACCCTCTGGTTCGTGGACAACCCGCTCTACCTACTGAGCCACAGTCGCCCAAAATAATTTCAGACTATTTGTACTGACAAGGTAAACATTGTGAAAGAAACGTACTGGGTTGAAGAGCTCAGTTGTAAGGCCAAGGTAGTTGTGTAAGGCAAGGAAGGTCACTCTTTGTAGACGGACCATTATTATCTACAAGACAGGAAGAAAAAATGAATGCTTGAAACCTGTGCATAGTGGAAACAGATTCTGCACATGTCTTGGTCACATATCATGCACTGGCTATGTTGCCTGCGGACACTTTACCTGAATAACACGGACCAGAGTTTCAGGATATTTCTCAAACACAGATAGAAACGCCACAGCTGGAAGACGAAGGACAGAGGAGGGAACTGCAGCCCTCGCAGATACTGTCTTGTAAGGAGCTGGGTGACCCTAAAATGTAGGGGGGAAAAATGTGGCAAAAAGGAGAAGCATTTAAATGGTAAAACAGAAGATAAAAAATATTGAACAAATGCAGACAAAAAGTGAGGAGGCACACTTGAACAGTACACGTACAGTGATGACATCCAGAATACTTAGCAAACTGTGGACACTGTCTCCTGGCAACACCTCCTTCACCACTGCGTCTGTCCCATCCTGCAGTAAGAAACGCAATCAGATGTCAAAACATTTAATGAACATATGTCATTTAAGGCCTTAAACACTCAAAGAATGTTTGATGAAGCTGAATGTTATCCCTTAGCAAAAAGTAGTATACTCGAAGTTCATTTTATTAAGTATACTTGAGTATAAGTACAACAGACCATGTACTTATAGTGTACTAGAAAGTATACTAATTTAATTCTTCTGGCTAAATTGGAACATTTTAAGTATATAAAAGTATACTTTATAACTAGTACACTAGTAGTATATAGATGAGTGTACTAGAAAGTATACTAATTTAATACTTCATCGGGCTAAATTGGAACGTTTAAAGTATACTTTAAGTATACTTAAAGTATTCGTGTAAGTGTTATATAGTATATACTTAGTCTTAGACTTTATACTTTTCAGTATAAGATAAGTATACTTCACTATACTATACTTAAGTACATGAAATATAGTATAATACCTCAATTTTAGTACAGAATAAGTATACTTGTAGTACACTTGAATAAACTTCTTTTTGCTAAGGGTCGGTAGTATTGATTGTCCCGTGTTTCAAATAATCCAGCATGCCAGTCACATGGTGGGGCTCCTGCAGATCAGGACCGCCCTTCATGCTTCATGCTGGGATGATAATTTACATCACACATAGTGCTGATCCATGAGTCCAAACAGGCTTGTTTAGTGTTTTCCCTATTGCCTGTGTCCTGTGGTTTTCTTAGCTGTTGTTTTCAAATGTCGGATTCTCCAAGGAGAAACATTTCTCTTTCTTTTAAAGCTTTTTTGGTCTTACATTCTCATGGATGCACAGCTCCAGGCGGCCATCTTGAACCACATAAATGCTGTCATCTGTGTCACCGGGTCGGAATAGTCCCTCTCCCTGGTGCAACGGGATCAGCACCATGTGACGACACAGCTCCAGGAAGACAGGCTTCTCGAAGTGGCCCAGGACCCTGGATACATGAACAGTAGTAACCATGCTCTCATTCAAATTCAGATTACACCACTCCTGCAACAAATAATAACACCTGTCACCAAATCTCCCAAATTTCCTAGCTAGCCACACATACACTGGAAGACAGCAAAGACACACTGACTGGCAAGAATGAGCAGTTTTTTAATGTGCCAGAAACACAAGCACAAGGCTGTAGGGAAAGGACCTGCTGTGGAACAGTTTATACTTTATTGTAACACATAAGATTGTCTCCAAAAATAAATACTTAGTAAGTCTGTTTAGGACCAGATGAACAACCAGCAATGACATACAGTACTTCCAATGTTCTGTTTTGCATGTCATCTTGACCAGTTTCAGTGCAAACTCCAACAGAAGTTACAATGACATTTAGTAGTGTTTGTTTGGACTGAACTGGTGCTAAAGCTTGTCAGAAAACAAACAACACATTAATCTCTCGTACAGTAGGTGTCTAGATTCCTACATCTTTCTTCCCTGCTCATAAGGAAAACGAAAATGCAATCATGCCACTTTACTGACCTGACATTTTTCAGCATGTACAGCACCTCAGAGGGCAGATGGGAGTTCTGCACATCAAACTCTGTCAGGTCAGCCTCCAGCAGGCAGGGAGGAGGCTCTTTAGGCTGCAGGGTGGGAGGCTCCCTCCGGATATGCAAGATCCTTAAACATATACAGTATAAACACCCTCTTGATACTGTTTCAGCAGTTTGACTGAGCCAAGTCTGAACTCATCCTACTGAGCCAACTATACTAAACATTCATAAAACAGTAGAGTACAGTAGAGTCAATATTTAGTGGTATAAATATTGGCTCTACTTATAATGTATTTCTTGCCTTCTTCTCTTCTTCAAATGGACTAGAGTGAATTTTTGACAATCAAAGTTTATCTTCTGTCAACACCTAATGCTGAAAGAAAAGGACTCACTTGCGAGCTATAGACAGGACTTTGGTCCTCTTCCTAACTCTCTGCCGTGTTGCTGAGTTTGAGTTAGAAGCAGGAGCAGAAGACAATATTTGAACCTGAAACAGAAAGAAAATAATTGAGGATTTATTGTCTCAGAAAATTTAAAAAAATACTAATCTAGATACTCTGGAAGATATTTGTGTAGTTGTAAAACTGCTGTCTGCAGACCATAAAGCCTGGTATCATAATTAATGGAAACAAGAGGATGACCACAACTTTAAATTTTGGTAAATTAAGGAAAGAAGTGACCAAATGTGCTATGAATATACCATGGGACATACTCAATGAAAAATAACTACAGAGACATGGTGGTGTTTCAAAGTCTGCAGTATTTGTTTTTCTACGAATATTGAGTGTTGTAATGAACATCAGAGACAATCATAACCAAGGGAAGTGGATCAAACTTTCACATCAACATGTTACCTATTGTTGCAAACTGCATAGATGTGGCCCTCTGCAAAGTGTGCAATGTGTCTAGAGAAAGGGGAGACGCAAGTTGGGATATTTAAGGAGGCACTGACCTTTCTCATGATCTTTCGGCCATAGAACATCACCTTGTCTCTCTTTCTGAAGCGATAGTGAGGGACACCAGCCTCCTCCTCTGAAACAACCAGACATTTTCTATAAGACCACCAATCTCTATGTGCTCATTGAACAGATAAGAACAGACTTTCTGTTGGTTTATAAATACATTTCTGATCTGTTATTACATTATGAACCTTTACCACTAATGTTTGGTGCAAATAAACTTGACTTAACTCTTGAATGAACATGGACAAATAAAAGGATAATTACAAATAACATTTAAATATTATTAAAAATAGATGAGTAACTGCCACCATAGTAGCATAGTGGTTATTGAGTATGCAAATAAAAAAATAATGAGAAGCTTCAACCTAGATCATAAAATGCACATATGTATGAACTATTAAACAGTTTACTGTTGATCTGAAGACAGACAAAGTAAAATACTCAAATTCACAAAAGGACAAAAGGTAAAACTGACACTGAAGCATATTTACAATGAATTTAGGCATGTTTGTACGTATCTCGGAATAGTGAAGATCATTTAGACATAAGTGTACTTTGAAACAATACAGGGTGCATAGTGTGAAGGCCACTGACTTGACAGTTTGTATCTTCTGTAAAGAAGGAACACTGAAACTCCAACAACAGACACAGTCAGCACAGCTCCAATCAACACAGCTGTCCACTGGAAGAAACACAGACAAAGAAATAATCCGTATCTAATATCAAACTAATTTATTCCACACTTCCAACTGTTTACTCAATTGTACATTAATCAATGTTTTCCTTGTATCAAAACAATTCAGACCACTTCACTTTTTTGCACAGTTTACTACATTGTAGATTAATATTAAAACTAAATTGTTAACAAGTATACAGTTAAAGCAGTAGGAATATGGTTACCATATTGACTTCTGTTTTTTCCTCCACAAACTGCTCCACCCTGGCCTTGAGCTCACTGCCAAGTGGAAGCAGTCTCTGAAACACACAAACAACAACAGATAGATAGATAGATAGATAGATAGATAGATAGATAGATAGATAGATAGATAGATAGATAGATAGATAGATAGATAGATAGATAGATAGACAGATAGACAGACAGACAGACAGACAGATAGATAGATAGATAGATAATTAATAGGATGCGTTCAAGAGAGAAAAGTACGAAAGCACAGAATAAAGTGCTCAGTTTACAGCCCACTCATCTGAACACTAAGCTGCAGGACTCTTTAACGCCCTTCAACACTAGTGCTGAGCTAAGTGGCAGCAGCAGAATTAGGTGATAAGCTTTGTTACTATAAGTGATACTTCTTTCGTTTTGTTAATTATTGCTAAAATAAAAAACTGCTCAATGCAGCAAACACACTGGTTTCTTAGAAGGTACTTGAGACTCAGGTGAAACACATGCATTTCAATATGTCAGTACTTGACTGGTGTGTAATGCACTGGCAACTGAGTGTATCTTAGCACTGAATGCCATACAATTTGAGTTGTTTACTCTGATGCAATCATCAGGTCAACACAACACAGATTCCTCACAGAGGACTCGCTGTTTAATCCATTTCAAAATGGGATTTTAAATTACTGTTTCACGCAACACAGACATAAAGCATGACCAGAGTTATCAGTTTCAAGCTTTTAATTTCGGACACTGAAGTGAAATAAATGAAGAATGACATACTGGGTATATACTGCAGCTCTCTTCTTCTTCATTGTCATACATGCCTGTTGGAAAAAAAAGGAAACAACAGAAACGTTGTTTCTAAGAATTAAGGAGGAGGAAGATGAGGAATTGAAATTAAAACTGCAGTTTTCTTCTAAGTTAATAAGAATTTAGAAAGAGGATCGCTTGTGGATATTAATAACCGCTTGGGACTCGAACCCCCGACCTTATCTCCGCAGCAACATTAGTGCCTCGGAAATCTGGGTCAAAGATCACCTACCCTTCTCAGTTCAATGTTTGTAATCAGAAACCCCCTCCAACACTTATTCACGCCCATGGCCTCTATAAACAGTAAGGCTGTCACAACAAAAAAGGGTACAAAGCTCGTCCGTGGGAACAGAGACTTTCATGGTGAATTTGTTTACCGTCTATGGAGGGTCACCTCTCTGGCTTATTTACGTTCCTTGTAGACTTCTATTCGATTACATTCCATTCAGAAATGGATATTGACGTTTTATTATCTGAGGTCGGTGGACAACGCATAAACCGAATAAATAATCAGATTTTTAAGTAATTCCGTCCAAGTGAATAAACTTTAAGTAAGAAGCAACGGGCGAGAAGCACAACGCTACTAGCACATTCAAAGAAGTAAAAAAAAGTTATGTGGCTTTTCGGTTGCCTTTAACTGGTCCCAGGAGATACTAAATGCAATGTATAAATTAGCTAACATAAAGTTTGTTGTAATTCCCACAGATTGTGACCCAGACTGTGCTGCAACTTCCACAACACAACGAGGACGACCAAATGCAAGAGAAAAACTGACTAGCGGTTGTACTGACAGTGTCCATTGCAAGTACAAAGCAAACAAACACAATTTCAGTAAATCGATTTCGACTAAATCGAGCAAATTCACCACTTACCTTTCTTGCGTCTTGTGCTTTTTGTGCAAGTCGTACAACAATATTTAGACCATTCCGGAAACGCAATCTGAGTCTCGTTATACCTACCAAAATAAAATGCCCTAAACAAGAAGCAGACACGTACTATCACTTGTATAAACCGTATTTAAAGAAGACTTAGAGGGAAATTCCAATTTCAGATTTGTGCTTTTTTGAAATATTGTATACCCAGTATTAATCTTACCAGTAAAAGAAAGACGTGTGCTTCGCGGCCACAACAATTTAATTTTGAAGGGTAAATCAATGGTTTTAGGCAGCTTGAGTGCGCTTGACGCATCCCAAATCACAGTTTTAGTATCTCGTATTTTGATTGGTAGTAGGTTTTGACTGTCAACCTATCACTGAGTGTTTCATTGGACTATAAGGCACGTTTACTTCCATTGGACAAGCACTGGGCCGCGCACTCAAGGTGAGAAGAGTCGAATTTGTTTAAGATCGTATCATGTTTATGAATAAAACTATTTTGAAACGTATTGCTAATAAAAAATTATAAACTTATTAAACAGCATGTGGAGTTTTCAATTTGCTTGTAAGCGCACGACGCAACGTTAACGTTAGCTAGCTAGAAAGCTAACAAGCTAAACAGTTTACATTACACGACACAACTACCACAACTACGTTTATTTAACCCAAGTTGTAAATTACACGCACGTTGTTCGTATCTTAACTAGTTATATTTATATGATGATCAGTTCAGTCTCTACATGGAAGCATATTAGATCCAGCTGACATTCTGGCTATTCCCTTTTGCTGTATGTAGGGTGTCCTCATAAATATGTATATCTAAAATCTTTTATTTCTTCTCTGTATGTTTTTCCTATCCTGGAAGAAAGTGGCAGCATGGGTGTATTATCCACGCTGATAAGGGGACTCGTTAGAGGTGCTGACAGAATGTCCGAGTTCACCAGCAAGCGAGGATCAAGGACTCATAATAAAGGCAGGGGAGCAAGACCTACTGGACGGAGACTGCCCAGCAAAAAATTCATATCCATTCGAACCATGATTCCTGAATTTGTGGTGCCTTCGCTGGAAGGATTTAAACTCAAACCATACGTGTCATACCGTTCCCCAAGTGGGACGGAACCTCCACTCACAGCACAAAGCCTGTTTAATGAAGTTGTGGCACCTCAGATCAAGGCGGACTTTGAAGAGGGCAGGTTCAGCAAAGACCAGCTGGAGAAGTATGGATTTGAGCCCACTCAGGAGGGGAAGCTCTTCAAGCTGTATCCTAAGAACTATGTGCGCTAATGATGGTCCCACTGTGAGACAAAAAAAATGAGACTTGAGACTGAAAGCTGCGGATGTGACGTAAATGGGACTGTAAATTAAAATGTTTGTTTTTTTTAAGAAGCGATTCTGTTTTTGATCACCTGTCAAAATAAAGCTTCAGTGCATAATCAATACTTCAGAAGTGCACATTAATGAAAACAAATTCAGTGAGGAATGGCTGAGGTTGCTGGTAGTTACTCTAAAGTCTAAACATATCCAAAATTATAGTGAATCGTTTAGCTCAGAACTATTTGATTTCAGAGAAATCTTAATTTGTCCAAGCTGAGGCAAGCACAGTGAACATACAATTTGTCAGTGAAAATTTATTGGTGATATACAAATTAAAGTGTCAAATTTTCTATGAAATAATATGGAATTCTTATATGTTAAAGTACACTCACTTGCCAACTCTTTAGATACAATAGTGAAAACAAAAGTATTCTAACAAGTCTTGCTATAAATTCTCCCTTCATGATTTTTATGTCAAAATGACATCAGATGGTAGTAATTCAACTTTACAATTATTTTGTAGAATTTGAATTTGTGGTGCTGTTAAACTGGACTGAATTGAACACTAGTGTATAATGCCATTTAGTCTAGCCTACTGACTAAAATGTGTTGGTACAAGACAATTCCACAGTAATACACCACAACCATAGTTAAAGGTTACTTTTAACAAATCCTGAATACCATAACCTTCACAAAGACGAGATTTAGTTCATTACAGTTATATTAGAATGCAATTCGCTTCACTAGTGTAACTAATAAACGGGCCAGCGAGTGTTTACAGACCTATTTTTGTTGAGCAGCAGAGACTGGCATAACATTTTATCGAGAGGTCGAGAGGTTGTCAGCCTTCAACCAGTGAGTCTGAACTTAAAACAAGCCCTTGAGCTCCAAATATATAGATGTGTAAAAAGCAAAAATTTGCATTGAGGATAAATTGAGTCATGAATGCACAAGTTCCTTAGTGCATCTTATTGCAAGGTGGTTTTATCACACACACACATAATGAAGGGAAGGTGTTTCAGTTGTATTGCTACAGAACATAGAGTATAAGGATTATAAACAACCTTTGCTTAAATTCAAGTTTATAAAAAGTAAGTGTCATTATGAAAATAGAGGGTTTTACTAATTGCATATTCTGTGATATGTTATTACAAAGTGTAGGGGACAGTGACTGCAGTAACATTAAATCATGCCCATTGTGTAATTAGGATGTATATCATGCGCTTGGACATGTTATAATTTGATAGATAATTCGATCAATCTTGGTCAACATTCCTGTTGAGCCTCATCTGGAGTCCAGTCCCACCGCCACACATGGAGCATGTGGTCGTAGAATGAGCAGCTCGCCAGCAGACACGACATCAAGGGAGCGTCCCCATCAGGGTTGAGGGCAGGAACGGCAGCAGGGGTGGTAGAGGGCGCTGCAGTTCCCTCCGGTATGTATCTACCAGCATCGTCCTCCAGGGAAGTGTCAAAGCTGGCAGTGGGAGATTCGTACTGAATCCTCAAGTGTCCTCCGCTCTCTGTGTGGCTTTCCTTTGGTTCTGTGGCAGGAGGGGAGCAGGGAACAGGGTCCTCCAGGGATACACTGGACCAGTCTGCTCCATATGCCAGGGAGTTGTGGAGGATATAGGAGGCTGCGACAGGACACGCGCCTTTACTGCCCTCTGAACAATGAAACAATTCAAATAAAAGTGTTATTTAAAAAAATATACAGAAGAAACATAACTTGTACATCCCTTGAATATGTTAGGTATACTTGATTAGGGAAGTTATTACTAATGTGACAATAATCATTTCACCTGCAATAATATAGAAACTACGTGGATAAACAGTAAATTCTAATGTTCATGCTTTTACTTTGGACTGAACATCTAACCAGTGGCTGAATCAATCATTTCATTTATTAATCAACAGAAACTTAGTTTTGTCCTGTAATATAATTTCAGATATTCTCAGAAATTCTCCTGCTTCTCAAGTGCATGTGGTATTGAATGTTTATGGGTGGTTACAGGCTGTTATTTGAACAAAACAAGATTTATTATTATTATTATTTGGTAGTATCTGCCAGGAATAGGACTTCAACTAATGGCCCATTGGTGGATCATGACTGATCTCCGTGCAACTCTCTATCCTATATTTCTTGGCAATAAAATGACCACAAAAACATAACTGCTATATGATCAGCTTTGTTCTAGTAGTTTCATAGAGACAAACCCACAATAATCAGTCAACTATTCTGCTTAGTAAAAACAAATATAAAAATAGTTCTTAATTAATTTGCTGTTGAGCAATTGACTGTTTCAGGAGCAGAGGCGATTGCTCTAATACTACGAATTTGCATTACTACTCAAACTAAAATGTGCTAGAACAGAGAAGCCGGGCGTCTCAGGGAGTGAATGGGCAGTGGGATGTACCTGGACTCTGAGCTTCTGTATGATGATTAGATGAACTGTTAACGTGGCTGGAACTCGTCGTGATTGACAGCGCTTTAAGACTATAGAGAGTGAGGAGTTGTCGTCATGCTACAGAGCCATGTTGGCAGGATTAGCGGCGAAACATGATTGTTTACGTGTGTTGTTAACTCAGTAGTAGAGGAGGTTCTCGCAATTCCGCACTGTAATACCATGCCTGGAACTGACTGCTGCATTAAAAACTGCTCCAGTACCTCACACGAACATAGGAACAATGGAATACAGTTTTTTAGGTTACTGAAATGCCAGCCACAGCAGAAAGCCCCGTAACTTTCCAAAGATTTGCTTTTAAATTCCTGCATCGTGTAGTAACTCACACCAAAAACAAGGTAATTTACAATATCCATATACGTGCACGGAGGTAAATTCCAGGCGTTGCCCCTGGCAACCGATAGCGTCTCCTACCATCATGGCCGACCGGCTCAGACCCCGCCAAAATCAACCCAAATCGGCACGTGACAAGCTACGCGGATGAGTGGTGAAACGTATTCTCCAAAAATCTACAAGTCCAGTTTCCTTTTTTGAAACTTTTTGGATTACCATGACCTGGATGACTGAGAACCTTCACAGACATATACAATATAAGGAGAATTAGTAACCCTGTTAAATTTAATGATGTAATAATTGCCCAATTTTACAAAACTGGGCTTCCCCTATTTGAAAGACCAGCAGCCGCCACTGTTCAGGAGTCAGTCCAACTGTAAGGTGAAGCTGATGATATGTGATTGTAGCCAAGATAGTCAACCAGCCGTCAAAGAATAGATATAGGAAAGTGTTAAGATTTCACAGTGGGTCCATCTGTCCTTCAAACCCACCTAAGGCCTGCTGGCAGTGAAGGATATGGAAGTCATTGTGCATGCAGGCTGCTAGCAGCAGGTGCTCATGGGTTGGATGCCACTTCAGCCTCCACACTCCACCACCCACGTGAGTCTCGCTCAGCGGCTGCCGCATGTTCCTGCCGTCCCACAGCAAAATCTGCTCATCGTAGCTGCAGAAGATCAGAATACCAACACATGAGTGAAAGTGTGAGAACACCAGAAAACAATCATAATCAAACCATTTTCACACAATGCCAACAACTAAACATAAGACATTTACCTGCCTGTAGCCAGAATGTGTTCTCGATGTGGGTTGCTGTGAATGCTGCACACACCCATTGTGTGCCTTCAAAAGAAACCACTAGAATTAGTCACTGCACTTTGACAAGATGGATCATAACAGCTGACATGACAGTAATCTCACTACCTTTTACTAGTGAATGTGGGGCTAGAGGGACCAACCCTGAGATCCCAACCTTTAAGTTTGCAGTCATCACCACCTGGGTAGAAAATTTTAAGAAATTCCTTCCATGAGATGGACACACAACCCAAAAACATTCATCTCCAGTTACAGCTGTAGCCGATGTGGAGGCATGAAGAGGCTGAGCTCCAACTTAAATGCATGAATTCATGTAAAAGTATGGCAGATAACAATATGAAGTGTTACCAGAATAAACAAGCTGTGTGTCCCAGTAGGAGAAAGCTGAAATCCAGGCCTCAAAGTCATGGGCTTTCCACTGAGACAGAGCCATTAGAGCACCTTCGGCGAGAGACAGCACATTGACGCAGCCTGCAGAATCGCTGCAAACCACACGCACATCACTGCTGCTGACACGACAAGGGGACATTCAAGTGAGTTTCGTATGATAGCTGACATTTAACATCAGCTGTTTTGTGGAAAACTACAGCTTTACGTTCTCTGGTGGCTTACCTGTCCAGTCTTCCAGTGGACCAGTCTAATGACAGAGCCAGCCGTTCTGCTCCAACCTCCAAACTACTCAGAGCCTGCAAACTGCGGCCTCCTTCCTACTGGATACACACATTCATGAGGGGAGACTGCCACATCAACAGTTGCACCAAGTCTAAATAAATGCATAGTGACAGTAAGAGGACAACAGTCAAATATTTGAACTCTTAATTTAGCATTTCTCTTAACTAATGTGATATTGCATTGAGTTGGTACATAATATAAAATGTGGAGTGTCACATGTGCATCCTTCCACTATAAACAGACAAATGAGACACGCTACACTCATTTGTCAGTCCAGTGGGTACACTGAAAGGGAATGCATTCTAATTTCAGACCTGCACTAAATCCCCACTTCATGACTGTTACAATGCTCAGTTTATGTTGCATTAGTGTCATTAAGGTGGTAATTCAACCAAATGATCAGTGCAGACTAAAATGATGTTAAAATAACAGAAACATGTGATAGTACAATACAATTCAACAGTGCTACAAAATGAAAACACAGTTGAATCAACAGCTCTCTCAGGTATTTAAAACAAATGAATACCAGAACCTTTAGTAGAGGACTTTTGTATTAAAATGCATTTGTTTTCACTAATGTGGCAAAATACTGAACTCTACAATTACACCTATATAAGACTTAAAATGTTATTGATTTTGTGTCAGAGGAGCTAATGCCAATACAATTATCTCTGAACACCAAAGGTTAAACAGTAAATCATGACGGGGCAATTTGTTATGCAAAATCCATGCTAGCGGTTTAAAGTGCCTTCTATCTTATATAATAAAATAAACAGGACAGGATTAAAAAGAGAGAGAGAGAGAGAGAGAGAGAGAGAGAGAGAGAGAGAGAGAGAGAGAGAGAGAGAGAGAGGAGAATGTGCTACAGTGCTTTTTGGTGTCCTAAGGCTGTGTGCTTTTAAAAGGCCGCATTAACCTATATTTGAAATGTGCTCAATTCGATCTTTTGCTCTGAAGAGACTACATATGTGTATAAGTTTTATATGTGAGTTTTAACCTCACACACTAAAGTTTTAACCTCACACACTAAATCTAAAAAGTGGACAACTAAAAATATAAGATGCCAGTATCTGTGAGTCTTTTGATGCCACATTTCTCACCTGACTACCCGAAAGTGTGTACAACTGCAGCTCCCCGGTAGCGGCTGCCATTCCCAGCACTGCCTTCTCTGACACAGGAACATGGCACCTGAGGACACGCAAGACAATGAACAAAAAGGAAGAAAAACCTCAACAACTGCACTACAGCCACTCTGGTCAAACCTGATTTCTTACCATTTCAAATCTAAAATGGCAGCTGTGTTCATGCGCTGCAGCTCAATGAGTGGGGGGCTCATCGGTCCTTCTCGCCGAAATTCAAAAAGGTACAAACGGCCAGTTCGTCTCGGGGTAGCATCCTCTTCCCCTCCCTGCAATATCATTATATGAATGACATACAGTGGACATCAACCGGAGCATCAATATTCCTGGTATATAAAATAAAGTCATAGAGACTGTAGGGTACACTGTTACTTGACAAAGCGGACTTGGACAACAAAGTCTAAAAGTAAACCAAGTAACACTTACTTTTTGACAAATACAATTCCCCAGTTTATCTAGCTTTAGAGAAACTGTGTGAAGCATCTGACAGAATGAAGCATACACTGATACACAGCCATAACATTACGAGTGGTCATAGTCTTTTGTCAAGTGATTATCATGGCACACAACAGTGGGGGATGTGCTGGGTAGGGTAAGTGAAAACATACTGTGTGTCTGATGCAGGACAAATGGTCAAGTGGAAGGATTTTAAGTGGCTTTAAGAGGGGCTGAACTGTGATGGATAGACAACTGGGTCAGACAATCTCCAAAACTGCAGCTCTTGCTGGGTGTTCCCAGTCTGCAGTGGTCAGTAGTGATCAAAACTGGTCCATGGAAGGAACAGTGGCGAACTGGCAACAGGGACAATAGTTGACAGCACATTGAGATACAAAGAGAAAAGTAAGTTAAAGTGGTCATTTCTAGGTATGATTATAAGGTGGTTAAATCCTCGGGTTCTAATAAAATCCAGCAGTATGTGTAGTGAGTGTCTGGAGTGGATCAAGGGAGCAGGATATGAAATTAAACTGACATCAATGACACTGCACTGAAAAGAAACAGTGTTCGCATATATTAACACACCACAAGAGAGTTTACTTATTACTATTTTACACCTCGACTGGGATCACCAAACCCTCTTCTTTTATAATAAACCAAGAATGTAAACAGACTAGATCAGCGATGGTCAGTATGGTTTTGTTCCTGTGACAGGTAACATGGATGTGTCGGGAAAGGTTATACATGTGTAATCTTACCTCCCTCTGTAGTTGATAGGTGCCGCAGGCCAGGATGTCATGGCTCGAGGAAACAGGACACCACTCCACCGTGTCAGCACTCAGCTCGGTGTCAAACACCTGTAGACTGCGGGTCCTTGACTTCCAAGCCATGGCCGCCTCTGCATAACATACCTTTGCTGGTGCAGTAACTAAAAAAACGCAATATTAAAAATAAAGTAAAAACAATGTAATATCAGCTACGTAAGTCGTACGTAGCAGAGGTAGCTAACTTTTACAAGCTAACTACAGAATCTTCTGTTTGTTAGCTAGCTAGCAAGCTATAATTAAGCCAGTGCAGTCTCACGAGAGAAAAATGCGATTAGGATGGTAAACAGACACTTATAGTAAATAAATGAAAAGCCTAAAGACAATTGTTTTTTTGTTTTGTTTTGGGTAGTTTGTGTTACAGGCTTAACATCATCAGAGCAAAATCATCATCAACAAAACTCACATGTGTGTGCCAAACCTGACGCGAGGCGACGCTCTGTGCGTGATTGCGTCATCACTGCAGTACGTACTGGTGCCTTCAGGTACCGCAGAGAAAGAACAAAAATCAGCTCTTCAATGTAAATATGAGATACTAGTCTTAAAAGTTGAATGAAAAATTAGTCACTTGAAAAAAACAGGCTTACAGTCTGAATTGCTGGCTTTGTTTGAAAGGAACAAATAAAGGGGTTTCTTATTCTTAATAGATTTTTTTTATTTGCTGCATTCGTTACAGTTAAAATGGCGACATCTGTTGGCCAACAAAAAATCTGTTTAATTCGAATAATTTTTTAACCACAAAGCAATTAAATGCGTTCACTACTGGTATCATTTACGTACTGTAAATTGTAACATTCAGTAAAACAACATATTTAATATTAGTGATTGCTTTTTACATTTTTGATGAGTGATGTTTTTTACGTAACAAGGCCTCGTCTGTGACTGTCACGTGATGCTTGGCGTGTGCCATAACATTTAACCCGCTTGTGTGGAGCACTCTTATTTCCAGTGTGGAAAATTCACCAGCTAGCAGATATGGACTTCAACGTGAAGAAATTAGCGTCTGGAGCCGGTCTGTTTTTCACACGGGCTGTCCAGGTAACTAAATCCCTCGCGCTATGAAGCTGCAAAATTCTGTGTGGCTTTCGCTGGCGCTTCCTTTCATTTTTTGACAGCCAGCTGTTACTGTTATGCTAAAGCAGTAAATTGCTCTGACGAAGCTGCATATTAGGCACAGAGATGCAGTCAAAACTTATAAACAATCGGCTATGTCTTGACCGCAGTTTAGGCTGTTTTAATTAAATGAACAGGGCTGCCTAAAATGTTGGAAGTGGCAGGAGTGTTGTTAGCCACTAGGTTATCTGCTAGGGCATGCTAACGCTAGCTAGTATTAATTATTGATTCAGCTGCAAGAGGTTAGCACATAATAATAGGTCCATTAGCTTTTATTTGGATGTGTTTGAGGGGGACAGGGGAGATGGGACAGGAAAGGTCGTGAACCCTCCATGACGTCAGCACATCCTACTGATCCATTAGTTAGATTTTTTTTCCCCTAATATCTGAATAAAACTCAGACAGTGTTATAGTGGTTAACCTGTGGCGGTTTGTTTGTTTTGTCTGTGGGGTCTGGCTCAGTTCACGGAGGAGAAGTTGGGCCAGGCGGAGAAGACCGAGTTGGATGCTCACTTTGAAAACCTGATGAGCCGCGCAGACTGCACCAAACACTGGACAGAGAAAATCTACAAGCAGACAGAGGTCCTGCTGCAGCCCAACCCAAGTATGACACCCATATCATTAGAGGTGGAAAGCGTAGACTGCACAGGATCTGATCTTATTTTTTAATAAGTTAGATGACTAATATTAAAGCAACAATTATCCACAGCTCATAAGCTGCATATAAGTCAATGGATGGTAGGGATTCTATTAATAGCTTTGTCATTTAATTCAGTTGTCAAACAGAAGCCAGCCTGAGCAGTCATTTAGATTGCAGTTCATCAACTGGATTAATATTTAGACTTGCAAATGACTTCCTAATTTATTTAGGATTGCTACTTTCAGAATTCCGTCCTTTTATATATGGTATATTAGTAAAAGAAGTTGTTTAATAAGTGAGTTTACCATTATATTTTCATTTATATTTTGTAAAAAGTCTTAATTCTGAAAAAAAAAAAAAAATCTGAACCTACTTATCTGTTTTATAATGTAACAGACCAGTGCATACCAGACCAATTTTAAAAATAACACTTTCTAGCATTACTCGTTCATGATATTCCTGGTAATTTATATACAGTATACAATTAGTAATAACAGTAATTTACTGGATGTACAGTATACAGTATTGCAGTAATACCATAGTAAGCAGTACAGTACTTGAATAAACAGGACTACTGGGGACTACTGACTACTGACAGCATATCAGAACCCTATTCCAAACCATACGTATTCCTTAGTTCGTCAGATAACCTATATGTCTGTATAGATATAACATCTTAGAAGAGATGACAGTTGAACCACAACCTTTTAACACAAGGAATTATACAATTCATATTTGGGATGAGTCGGTTAATCCTGTAAAACTATTAACCAGTTATTTTGGTCCATACCTATCATTCCTACAAGTCATACAATATAATCGGTAAAAAGTCGTTTACTCAACACACACACACACACACACCAGTTGTTTAACTTCAGTTAACTTTTAGCACATGACCCGAGGGCAGAGAAGTCTCATTTGTCTAACACATCCTGTCCTTCCTGGCCTGAGTTGGTTTGCTGGAAGATAATAAAGGAGAAAAGAACTTAACTTTTTATCTTTCAGTTTAAATACAGTTACTGTTTGTAGACTGTGTAGAAAATAATAAATGTTATGTGTAGATTCCCATCTAAATGCAATGAATGTATATCCTTGACGTCCAGCAAATGTGGTGGAATGTTGTTGTCACATTGCTGCTGATTAGCAGAACAGTAGTCAGTGAAATTGGCTCCAAGAATGCATCTTTTGTTTTTCTCTTATTTGTGCTCACATGCACACTATAAAAGGGAACCCATATTACAATACTGACCTATAATACAACTACTGCTTCTCAAAAAACTGCTTTTAGGTTTCCTCCCAATTACCCTTGTGATGTGTGGTATTTAAAAATAATATTTTTGCAGATACTACTGAAAAGCGAGATGATGTGATGCTTCGTGTAAGGGTTTACTCCCCTTTACACTTTTTAAAAGACACATAGTTGACTGACATGGTGGGTTTAGAATTAGGCTGCAGCTGTGGTTCAGTCTATGCTACTATTCACATTTCCATCTGTTACTGGTTAAACCTGGGGTGTGTCTCAGACAGTTCCAAACACACACACTTGTGGACTTCAGCAATACAGCAACTTCAGTACAATGCACATCCAGACCAGTGACCACAGCACACTGCCACAACCACTGCATGTAGTCAGTGTCGTGTGCATTAAAGACAAATGTGTCACACCAAGAAGCCTAACAACCAAACCACAGCCATTACTTGATTATATAGTGACAACTATGTCACCCTGTGATAACAGTGATAATCACAGGTACAATCTGCCTATGAAGCGTTCAGTGAGAGAATGCAAGAACCTGCTCCCCTGGTTTCCTAAATGTTAGGGTTGATGGACAGCAACCAACCTGCAACCATTATTATACACTCACTCGCCAGTTTACTAGGAACATTAGTGAAAATGAATGCATTCAGATGTAATAGTCCGGCATTAAATTAGACTTCATGACTGTTATAATGTTCAGTGTATGTTGAAACTGTATGAGACTTTTGGATATAGTTTGAGGTGCTGTACATATCAATAACGATGTTAATCCATTTTGTAATTACACTATTTTACTTACAGTTATCCTGAACAGTTGGATTAATCAACTACAATAGTCTTTTCACCCGTATATCTTCTGCTACGTATTTTTTGTTAAAAGTTGTGTTGCAGTAGCTGTAGTAGTAGTAGTAGTTTGTCTGTGTCTTGTCTGCATAAACATATATGTAGCATAGTGGGACAAAGACAAACAGTATTTCACTCTTTTACATGTTTTGTCATTAACACATCATGGAAGTGACAATAAACATGTCTTGAATCCTGAATTAAACACAAAAGTGTTTCTATTCTTTTGACAACCCCATTTTAGTCAATGGGCTAAATAACAAAAACACTTCAGTGTCTTAATTAAATAAAGTTCAGCAGCACCACAAACTACATGCTCCAAAGTTCATACAGTAAACCACCACTGTCTCATGTTATTTCAGTGTTATATTAGAATGCATTTGATTTCACTTGTGTACCCAGTGAACAGACACGCGAGTGTACAACTCATCCATGGTTCTCACAGTGATCTTTTGGGGCCTAAAACCAGCCCTTATGGTGATAATAAAAGGAATTACTCTAATGAACAAGTAATCTTTTGTCTGAATATTCAGTCTTGCACAGTAACCTTCTTGAAGTAACATCATAGCAAATGTCAGTCAGCTCCTATCTATCTCTGAATCATAATGTTTCACAGAATCAGAAAGTATTCTGATTCTGATTCTGTGAAACATTATGTAAGAAGTCAGTGTCAAAGACATTCTGCATAATGTCGCTCATTAGTATAATTTTTAGGTTTAGAGTGATATGGCATTAAGTATGGGAGAATAGGGGGCTCTAACTTGTGACTTTTTGATTCTCCATGCCACAGTTGACCATACTGGTGAGTATTCTGCCTCCCTACTCTAGTGTCCTGCCGTGGGAACCTTTCATGCCTTTGAATTTTTAGTACAGAGAAGTAGTAGATAAACAGGACCAAATGTGCACACTGTTCTTTGGTGTTAATATCAAAGTAAACTATATAATGCAATTTTCATTCTCAGAGTGTCAGTGTGATTCATCAGGACTTTTAATGAAGGATCAATTGTATTCTTGCACAGCTGTGCTCATTGAATTGAGTCCTGCTCCTTAAATGTCACCTCTATTTCCCTGGCTTCATTCATACTGTGTATTCTGTTATGGAGAGTTTTTGTTTCATCTCGTCCGTCATCACCTTGCTATACAACCAAAAATAAAAGAGGATCTGTTACTGGTTAGGCTTGTCAGATTTGAGTGTTATATCATGATATGTATAGAAGAGACTTTGTTGAATCTCACACACTGTCACTGTCACTGTCACTCACTGTGAGTTCAAGAAGCCTTAAACATGCTCTTCAAGATGATAACTGGCTTCAGACACAAAAATGTGTAATAAAATAAAAAATAATAGTATATAAAATTAATAGGAGGCACAGAGGAAACATCACAGCAATATCTTCATAAAAATTTATAAAAGGTGATAAAGGTGTTAGATTTGTACAAATTGATCTATTTTTAAAAAATGTATTCAAATATACTCAGAGATAGGATGTCTATTAGTACATCTCATGTAAAACATTTACTGATACAAAGTTGGTGTGTAAAGTTAACAGAAAACCACATCTGTGATGATGATAATAATGTCACACGGTGATAAACTCTCCATAGAGGACTACACTGAGCAATGAAAGCTAGTGGAACAGAGGTTAATTCAGAAACAAGGCCAGATTTCAGCTTTGGCATTTGGTTCTCCTCATTTTGACCATTTTCACACTCATTATGGCTCTCCACATACTCCTCATGCCATCTCTTACTGGTTGAACTGCTGTCTTCATTTCTCCAGCTTCATATAGTACATCTGTGTTAGTGTGTAGTAATGTGTGCGTGTTTGTAGAGTACCAAGCCATTTTATAGTTTTCCTGCACGTAGGTTGCAGGCTGCCGGATTTTATCTTGATATACAGAGTTTTCCACAAGTACAGATGACTTTTTAGCCAGCTGGATAATTAATAGTCCTGCGTCAGTGCTATACAATTCACAATAATAAGGATACATGACAAGGGGGCTGTTGAATGTGATCAGTTATTTTCAGAGATGTCTCCCTCCTGAAAAAACACCATACTGGAGCTTGTTTGATAGATTTTTTCCCCAATATATTTTCATAGTCATAGTGTACTTGTGGAAAACATGTTTAAGTATATTAATCAGAAATTAGACTTGGGTGGTGTTGTCAATTGGTTCCCTATATGATTGTAATTATTGTAATTAAGTTTGATCTTAAAGAACTAAAGCTAACATGGTAGTAGTTAGTGTAATGTTTTTGCTACGGCTCAAATGACCTTTGTGAAGGTCAGCTCCTGAGTGGTTTCAGTAAACATGATTTCAAATGTATATACTTGTAAAAAGACAGCCTCTAGGCCTACCTCGTAACGTTACCGTCCTTCCTTCAGCCTACCTGTGCCAGAATTTAAGCTTAAGCTAAGCTTAACCTTTTAAGCTAACGTGTCTGGCTCAGCTGCATCTGTAGTGTGCATACTTTGTAGTAGTAGACTTTGCCTCAACTGGTAGATCTGGTACTTGCAATGTATGCACTTGTAGCATTTTAAACATAAAACAATTAGAAAGTGAGAATCAGTTTTCAAAACATTTGCCAAAAAGTAAGTTGGCTGGAATGAGGATGATCTATCCCAGTATTTTGGAACTGAATTGGTTGAGCAAGAGTATACCACAAAACTGAGCTTTGACATCTGTTAATATAAATGTATCATCTCATATCTAGCATTAGGTCTGAGCATGGGCTATTTACATGGGCAAGGGCAAGAAAATACTGCACATTGATGAGTCAGACTTTAAACTTGTCAGCGCATTGTAAATGGTCTCAATTTTAACTTTCCCTCACAAACTCGCAATGAGATCTGACGGGACTGTGGCAAATTATATGTGGCGAGTTTTATGAAAGGGCGCACAAGAAAATCATAGAAGGAGATCAGCACTGGCCGGTTCAAGCTTCACTGAGACTGATTCAGGAGTCCATGTACTGATACACTCTTTTAAACATCTTTTAAATCAAAACCGATTTTCCGAGTCAAATCACTTATTGGTTACACCCCTGGTAGGTAGGATGTCAGAACTTACACTTTGTTTTGTATGGGCCTGTGCAGCCGCAGACCAGTCAGGGTGTCCATGCTGACCCCTGTACACTGTAGATAGGTGCTACAATGGCAAAGTGAGTATCAGGTGGTTTGGTCTGATGAATCAAGTTTTTGTTTATATCATGTTGATGGTCGAGCGACTACGTGTCGCTTAGCTGGGGATCTTATGGCACATAAATCCCAGGAGCCAGGTTTCCCAAAAGGGCATTACAAAGTAATAAGATCATCAATATTACTGATCGTGGGTGATCAGTGTATTTTGCAATTACGAGTTATGAGTTTTGAATGGTTACAAAGTTAACTGGTTTCCAGCATTTATCTCTGGTGGACGTATGAGACTGGTACTTAATGGGCTGTAAAATCAAAGCAATCAGTTGGTTTATGTTCTCTTAGAATACAATAATTTGGTCAGTATTGAGAGGAAAACTGTGTTCAAAGATGGTTTGGTTTGAAAACAAGCTCACCACCCAAGCCTAATTAACAGTAAGGTCATTTTTTAATCTTATCTGACGTATAAGGTTTGGACATCAAAAGAACTTCTAAAGTTGGCGATGTCTCAGTGTAATGTTTATTACAGGTTGTGGACAGAATAACAGAAACCTTACAAACATTACTGCTCTGACTTTCAGAACTATAGGTTCAAATCTGTGGATGTTTTTAAAGTGCCAATTGTCTTTTTGAAGAAATCCATCATGTGTCTTTTATTGGTTTATTGTGAAGGTCGTCTTGTGGCATCTGTCACAAGCAGCAGTTATTTCACCCCCTCAATATTGCAAGGTATTCATGTTATTTTGTCTACCTATGTTTTCCTGTAAAAGTTCCTTTTTTTATTTACAGATGCTGCAATTGGATAAAGAAGCCTCACATGTACTGATTAAATAACTGCTACACCCAAAAATGATTTTATGTAACCTGTAATGTCTCATGTCTCAGAATTTTTCCTTGCAATGCATATTTTAAATATGCTCCACAACGGCCTGATACACATTGGAACGAGCTATTTTGTGCAAGGAATGTGAGGTGATTCTGTTAATGCTTTCCTGCTGCATTGTCATTGCCTACCAGTTTGCAGTGGCATGTCAGGGAAGACCTTTTAATCAGGTAATCCAGAATAAGAAAGTAGAAAGTAGACCAAGTATTATGTTGAAATACAGAAGTGACTATGTGAACGTTTACCCCACCACAGTTCAAAAGCAAATATTTTCCTTCCTCTTTGGTACTGGCTGTAGTTACAAGTTTCCTTGCAAATACATATCTCACCTGCTGAATATAAGCTACCCAGCAACTGTATATGTAGTTAGGATTAGATGATGAGGGTGAAATGATGCTTTGTAAAATGCTAAATGTGTCCATTTACGTCAGTGCTTTGTTGCCAAACGGTGCACTTAATCTTACAATCTTTTAAGACTACTTAATTGATTAATAATTAATTTATTGATGTTTGAAAAAAATGTCAAAATGCCCATCCACCATACACTCAGCTGATAAACCAATAGGTACACAAATGGAAACAACAGGCCTTCACTAAACCTCCCTTCATGATCTGTTCTAATGCTCAGTTGATTTTGAAACAGTGTCAGAAAGGTGGTACATGAACTGGGGGATCATTCTAGAGGATGTAGTTTGTGATGCTGTTAAAGTGGATTAAATTAAACACTCAGGAGTTTCTGTTATTCAGACTAGTCCACTGACTACAATGGGACTGTCAAATAATAGAAACGTGTCGGTACAGCACAATACAGATCAATAGTACTACAAACCGCAGCCTCTAAAATGAGACTGCAGTTGAATTAGTAGCTCTCTCAGTTATTTTAAAGAAGTGCTGAATATCATAATGCATTCATTTTCACTACTGTACGTAATGGTTTGGCAAGTGAATGTATAATTTGGCCTAGCAGCATCTGAATCAGCTGGTGCTTTCACATAATATGTGCACATTTACTCAAGTGCAACGTGGACTTTCAGCAGTGTACTTTACAGTTGTGTATAGCTACTTTTATTTAATCTGTTTGAGATTTATTTGACCTGTTTGAGATGTATCATTAGTTACTGAAGTATTTCAGGCTCACAAGTAGTCAAACATTGGATTTTTTCTCATCCAGAATACACACTTTATGGAGTAAAATACAAAGTTCACTTGTTACTTAATTATACTTCTGTTTTTATCATCTTAAATAAATAAGCAGTTGGTTTTCTTGCTAGTAGCTCTACTCCTCGCTGCACACCCTGTAATTCTGTTTGTCTTCTGTACGGGGTAAGACAGTGTGTTTATTAGATTCCATGTCCGCTACAATGGTTGAAATCTCACTCAAGTTGTTATTTTTGGGTATATTTTTCATTTAATCAGTGTGAGGGGTAAAACTGAACTAAAAGTTCATCTACTTCTGCTTGCTTCTTTTTATTCCATCCTGTGTCATGAATTTAACTCTTCTTTGAATTTCTCTGCAGGTGCTAGAATTGAAGAGTTTTTTTATGAAAAGTTGGACATGAAGGCTCCTTCCAGGGTCACCAATGGGGAGCTGCTGGGTCAATATATGCAGGATGCAGCAAAAGAATTTGGGGCTACAACTCCATATGGTGAGTATGCAGCCGCCTTGCAACAATGGATTAAACCCCAGACTATGACTTGATTTAGATGCAGTGTCTGTATCAGAACTGCATTTGGATCAGGAAAAAAATGCACATCACATGCACATGTGATCAAATTGGTCAAGTTGGTCCATGTGTTATTTTTTCTACACTTTAGCCAGGTTCAAAATCAACACATACCCTCCTACTATCTCAAACTGGCTGCCCAAAAGCTACAGACAATTCTTTGTTTTCAAAAAATGCATTAGCATGGCTTTTGTTGAGCTTGGACTTCCCAGCACCAATACACAGAATACAAATAACTTTAAACACACTGCCAGATTATAGTCCAATGGAGGTGGTACACATGCAATGAAATAGGTTGTAATGAAAATCCCTAAGTGTTATGACATAGCACTTTCTTCTCCCTCACCTTCACCCCACATAGCACAGGAACAGCACATGTCAGGCCAGTAAATCAGATCCAGCTCCCTCTGTGGACCTCTAAGGATCAATACTGCTTTGAATGAGCTTATCTGCACCCGGTGTTCTGCTGCAGCATCAGTATTCAGGGCATCTGTAAAGATGTCACAAGGGAAATCCATTGCTCAATAACCCAGTAAGAGAATCAGATTTATGCAAGAGTTTGGCAGCACTAGTGGTAGCTTGTCTTCTTTATGTCCTCCACAGGGATTCTTTGGAGTTTGGAGTTTTTATGCGTCTCTGAATGTGTCTATTGATGTGTTGTCTCTTTTAATTTCATTTAGGCATAGGCAAGACTGTTCTCATTCTCATCTGTGTAAGTCTTATATTGTATGGCCCATCATTAAGATTTAAAATCATTATAGTATTCATTAAACAGCTAAACAGTAGTCTTTGTAGTGCATTGTCGAGTAGTTTGAGGCAGAGTTGTAAAAGGTGTGCACACACAAACTACAAAAAACATTCTCACAATTAGCTGGTATCTAAAAGCAGCAGTCTTAATACTTAGTATTACTTAGTATAGTTGTGTTCACATGGCGTGATAGTCAGAACAACATTTGCCCTCCTCCGACTAGCAGCAAATGCTACCAAGAGATAGCTCCTACCCGTACTGTTTCAAAGCTCAAAAGTGACGCCTATTGGAATAACCAGTGTCCTACATACAGAAATGGATCCTACATTGAGATATCCCTCTAACCGCAATACTCTGCATTATCCAAAGGTCACTTATTATTAGATAATTCATAAGAACTAATTTAAATTGAATAAATGGTACCTGTGAAAAAGGGGAACATTTAAAAGTCAGCCGTTTATCATGTGTGAAATGAGCAGCTCTGGATTGTCATTTGAATGTGAACACCGTCAAATGACAATTCAGTTATTTCAATGACAATTCAACAAACTGGGATTTTACAAACCTTTAAAATTAAATCACATAAACCATTTTACTACAGATAAAAAATAACTGAAAGGACATGAATTGTCTCAGAGTTATACAAAAATAAATAAACTGAATTTGGTTTTAAAGAAATTCCAGACAACATTTTCTGCTTTTGTTGGGTGTTTTTAGATCCATAGTGCACTTTAGAAAATTAAAATGTACAATCTGAAGTCACGCAGACTCACACTAACTCACTAATTGGACTGTTTTGATGATGCCATCCTGCATCCTGTAAATGTGTTTTAAGTTTTCCGATTTCTTCTCCCTCTTGCAGGAAGCACTTTGATCAAGGTGGGGGACTGTGAGAAAAGATTAGGAGCAGCAGAGAGAGATTTCCTCCAGACGTCAGCCATTAGCTTTCTTACCCCTCTCAGGAACTTTCTGGAAGGAGACTGGAGGACCATTTCCGTGAGTTTGGAACACCACACTCAACCTGCTACTGTTTTTAAGATGGCCATTCAGATAATCCACATAGATCATCCAAAATGTTTAAGAAAATGGCAAAGTGTAGTTTTGATACTTAACATCTATGTATGACATTTTTCACAGACTAATAAGCGTTTAAGATATTTGTACATTATATAATGTATTCTCTCTATTATCTGTTAGAGGTTTTGTGGGTTTGAAAGCTTACCTGCACAATATGAGGTGATAAAAATGAACATATGGCCAGCAGAGTGTAAAGCTGAATTCACAGACATTTACATACACCTAAACCAAGTACATTTAAACTCATCATTTTTGACATTTAACCCTTGTAAATATCTCCTTTCTTAGGTCAGTTAGGATCACTACTTCATGTAAAGAACATCAGAATGAAAGTAGAGGGAAAGATTTATTTTAGCTTTTAATTCTTTGATAACATTCCCAGTGGGTCAGAAGTTTAACTAGACTGTCAGACCAGAAACATTTAAAGCGATGACTTGTATTTCTGGCATTTCCCAAGCTATTAAAAGTACAGTCAAATGGGTGTATTTAAACTTCTGTCCCACTGGAATGTGTATATAGTGGTGTACTAAAATAATCCATCTCCTCATCTGTTAATTATTGTTAGAAAAGTCGCTTGTGTCGGGGAATAGAGTAGATGTAAACGGCCTTGTTCATATATTTGTCCCTTTCTACCTACTGGTAATCCACCAATGCCGTATAGTGGGAGCAACTGGGGGTTCAGTGTCTTGCTCAAGGACACTTCAGCATGTGGCACATTAGTTTGTTAACATTAAATATGTGAGGTGGTTCAAAAAAACTTTAGTTTATATGAACTTTCGACTTCAAGAATATATTTGTGGCTTTTTGTTCACCACCTTCTCAAACACACACATTCAAGGATTCTTTATTGTCATTACAACACATGTTGATACATGGGAAGGAACGAAATTGGTTTCTCTGGTCCCGATTCAAGCCATAAGTAGAAAACAAGTATAAATATAAAAGAGTATAAATATAGAGAATAAAATTAGCTATCTATTGTACAGTGTATAAATATAGAGTATCACCTACACATACAGTATGAGTCAAAACTGGAAATCAAAAACTGGAAGATGATGAAAACCTCAGTACTCTTTACCTTTCTAGTCTCACTGCAAACCTTATGCTGTATAGTATAGATTCAGCTTTAAAAGATGTGCTCACGTTTTATCCATAAAGACTATTAACCACAAGAGGTCAGTATGGTTGTTTTATTTTTGAATGCCTCCACTGAATTTCCACATGTTCATATCTTGGGTGGCCTGATTATTGTTTTTCCAGCTGCACTGTAATATTGAACCCTGATTGGCACCATGTCCATCCGTGCTTCCTTTCATGGCAGCAACGGTGAATGTTGCCATTGCCGTTGCTCTCTGCTAAGCTCAACTGCTCATTGGTTGTGTCATTTTGTAGAAAGAACGACGTCTTCTGGAGAATCTTCGCCTGGACCTGGATGCATGTAAAGCACGTGTGAAGAAGGCGAAGATGGCTGAAGCCAAGGCAGCAGTGAGTCCCCGCCCACAGTCGCTTCCTTACACTCATTCAGACAAACATTATGATTGATTTTTTGCTGGTACTAACATTAACTATGACTAACTGTCTGTATATTCACAACCTTTGCAGTGCGAGGGTGAAGTGAGTATAACAAATATTTGTTGATTCACACACTTGGGTTGTTTTTCCTGTCTTGCTTGTATTTATTTTTGTGTGTCATGAAGTCATTACTGGAAATAAACCATTCTAACTGCCCATAAACTGCTCCTACTATAATTGGCAAAAAAGCAAAGCAGCAGACACAAAAATGAAAGTGACATCAGCTAGTCTATCTGAGATTTGGATTTGATGAAACTTTCCCAGCCAAGCATAGTAAAAGGCAGTGAACTGTGGAGTCTTGGCTGATGCAGACTGGCGGACAAACAAACACATTTATGGAGCCTTCCAGTACCAGGACCAAACAGATGGCCTATTCAGAATCCCAGACAGACCAGAAGCCAGGAAAAGTAATAAATCTTTAAAGAATCTAATTCTTCAGCCTTCAAGCTGATAATATGGCAAGTGGATGTGCACTTCTGATATTTTGCACTTAAGTCTAACCTTCTTTTTATATCATTTTGAATTCTGAACAAAAATCCATTTTGTGGTTTATCCAACATTAGCACAAACCAAGCCCTAATTTATCATGTTGTTTTTACCATTTCACCATGGCTCAGGAAGCTCCGTCTGCTTTCTTGTTTTATTTTGACAGAATAAAAAAGTCTGACTTTAATCAGATCTCTTTTTTTCAGGGTGATTATTAAAAACCCACACACAACTGACAAAGGCAGACTTTTGCAACCTGTGGGCATGTTGGCATGTGCATGATAAATCACAGTTGACTAGCCTTAAAGCTAAAGATACCAATGACTTTCCCCTTTAAAGAGATTAGTCAGGTCAGTGAGTTATATTAGTCACTGGTTTCAGTGACGTCTCAGAGATTGTTTACATGCAGCTGTGTTGCATCATCTCTCTGCACCTTTCTTTCATGAGTTCAAACACACCTAATGTGAAAGTATGTTGGCAGGTGGTAAAGCAGCACTACATTATTTTTGCTGAGTAGTTGTAACAGCTGACATGGATTCTGCTGCATTCAATTCTGCTGGTTTAAGCGTTTAAGCGGTGAAGCATCAATCAGTTACTCATACAACAAACCAAGATTTTTTGTCGACCACGTCGAGCATCATTACTGATGTTGAAATTTATCAACGTCTGATGCTGTCGTAAGCATATCATATCATACAAAAGAGACCAAAAAGAGATTAACTTCAGACTGCCAATTCAGAATCTCTCTTTGTAGAAGAACTTAAATTTCAACAGATACTACATCATACTCAACTTGGCTATTTTGCAAAGTTCAGTCCTAATTTTCTTTCAGGGCCCCTCTAAATCAGCTTCTGTCTCTCCCTCTTCTTCTCTTAATTCATACTAGTGTGGAGCTGCTAGTATGAATATGCTGTTATTGTTAAAGGGAGTTTCCTTTTCTTTTTTTTTATCACTTAAGTTTTTGTTGAATTTTCACATGTATATAGGCAACAAAGCAACCATTACAAGTTAAAGTAGCAGTAAAAAAAACACTAACATACTGTTTGGAGATACTACTGTTCAGTCCACTGTTCCATTCAGGGTTCATTCAGTTGGTGTCACGTCTCATGTAAATTTTTCCCAGTTTCTTTCAAATACATTCTCTTTGAGTCTCAACAGGTATGTTCATTTTTCCATAACAAATAATTCCTGACAATTTCCAACCACTGCTCCTGGTTTCTAGTGTTCTTATTGAGCCAGTTTCTTGTGACTGCTTTCTTGCTTGCCGCAAGTAATACTTTAGTCAAGTACATATCTTTTCTCATTACTACCTTCTCAATATTTCCAAGATACATCACTGGACAAGTATTTGGGATTTCATATCCCAAAACATTTTTTACAACAGAGTTAAAATTTTGCCAGTATGTCCTCATTTGTTTACAATTCCAGAAGATGTGTGCGTGGTCTGCTTCAATGCTTCCACATAATCGCCAGCAGTCTTGTTGTATAGCGAGCTGTCTGGATTTTATCTTTGGTGTTATAAAGTAGCGGGTTAGGTTTTTCCAGCAGAACTCCACACATATTATTGAATTTGTTGATGTAGGGTGTTTTCTTTTCTAATTTGGAAAGGAAACACTTATTAACAATAACAGCAGCTCCACACTAAGGACAACATTCCAATAGCTTTAGTTGCTAGTCTAGCTCCTGGAACTGGTGTGGGCTGAGCCAGTGTCACCCCTGTGGTCCTCCTGGCAAGTCTATAGCCGCCAGAAAATCCTGATGACTAAATCATGGAGCCTTAAGCAAAGGCCTGTTGTTTACCCCCACAGTCAAAGCAATAGTAGGTGTTTTTTGATCTAGTTCGTAGTTAAGTTAGTGAACCATCAATAAGATTCTGTAGTAAAATATTTGCATAGTGGTGCTTTAACTACCAGCCACATCTACCAACCCAGGTAATGCCAGGCAACATCTGTGGCTTAATACTGTCCTTTCAAATTAAGACTAGGTTGCACATTTACTTAACAAAATTAAATTAACAAGGCAAAGAAAATCCAGTTCAAGTTCAGGTTTTCCATACTTCAACAAATACACTTTGAATGGAAAAAATAGATAAATATAAATTAGATAAAGATACATTTAAATTTTCTTTCACTAATATTAATACTGGACTAACTATAGATTATATAGTTCTATTAGACTTTAGCTCAAGAGATCATGGTTGTATTTTTGCTGTGCTTTTCTGATTGTTTGCCTGCATTTGGTGATGAATACTGCTAGCTTAAGCCACTGTATAGCCTTGTGTACAGTGAGTGCACAATACAACAAATATTTAATAACTCTTCTATTTCTTGTAGATGGCTCCAGATTTTCAAGAAACCAGGCCGCGCAATTATGTGCTGTCTGCCAGTGCCTCTGCGGTAAGGAGATATGTCTGCTTTACTGAATTAATTTGAAATTGAGATACCCCCTTAAAGGCAGTGTAAATGGGTCATGGTTCAGTTCATTTAGTTCAGTGAGAGTTCTCACGTTTACATAGCACAATTTATGAGCAATACGCAAGTCATTGACTACGAAAGCCTAGTAGTGGTGGGTGGCGATATAACTCATGTTTCTATTATGACTGTTACATTGGCCTGTGTGCATTTGACACCAGTAAATATTGTGTCATGTGTGAATCTGTACTTCATCAATGATTGACAGAAGGTGTGTCCACATGGTCAGAGCGGTGATTACGGGCTCCGAGTATACATGCCAAACCTCTGCGTCATGACTTATTTGAATGATTATACACACCGCACCGCTGAAAACAAGCTTCCGGCACAGTTTTGTTGCTCATTAACTTGTTTCAGTTTATATGTACTTAGGTACATTTGATTGTCTTTACAACATTTTTCGTCCTTTTTGTTGACATTAATTTAGCTTTCCTTTTCATAGATCACACTTAGTTTAATGTGCACGAAATATGTTTTTGTTTTTGTTTTTTGTCACAGCAAAACAACACGTTTCGAGCTTAACAACAGAATGAATGAGAACATTTTGAACACCACACCCAGTTCAATATGCACCAAACAGTGACATCACCAAACAGGGATGTCAAGTACTCCTGTACATCACTACACTTAAACCAAAACCACACTTGTGTTAAGTTAGTCATTAAATGTGGAAGATACATACAAGGTAATAATTAAAAATATCATGGGAATTTTTATGTACTGTATTGTGGACACTGGAAGCATTACTAAAGTTGAGACATGAGAATGAGAACAGGGTGCGTCATGTAGTTGTTCCCAAATCAGACTTGAGTGGGAATGTGTGCAGGAACTTCCTCTGCTGTTTTGATAACTTATTTTTGAAGTGAATGCACTGTTTGGCCTGAATAATTGAGCAGTAATAAAATGATTAGAAGATTAGGAACAGCAACCCTTAATAATCGAATATGTATTTAACTAATGTGCGTAGCCACTACATCACATTAGTCAAGGCTTTCTTGAATATTGTTTATATTGACTTGCACTTTCTTTTTCTTGTTTCACTTTATGATTTGGCCTATCAGCTTTGGACTGAGGAAGTGGAGAAAGTAAGTACTAAGGCTTTGGTTGGCATTCTTATCTCTATATACAAATGTACAGCACTTTAGCAGTTCAAACATTCAAAGTAAATTGGAGTAAATCATCCATCGTGAACTAAAGGTGTGTCTGTGTACCAACTGAAACACATAGTCCCATTATTGTTTTGATGTTGTCAGCCGGTAATGTTTATCACCAGATTTTCTCTTTGAGTATGTCTACAGATTCAAGTCTAAATTTGTCTAATTTGATTCTGCTGGAACAATTCCATTAATATTATACTTCTCGTTCCAGGCTGAACATGAGCTCCGAGTGGCCCAGACGGAGTTTGATCGCCAAGGAGAGGTCACACGACTGCTTTTGGAGGGCATCAGTAGTACACATGTATGTGAGCCGCTCATACCCCCAACACTTCCTCACACCCACAAAACGTTTATTTTATGTAGAATTACAGAATTATATTAAACACTCTGATATAAATGATCCAGTGTTGTTGTATATTTAGTCCTGTTGCTTTAAACCAAGCCTTATTTAAGTTTGGAGGGCTACAGCGCAACCTTAAGAGACGTGTACGATAAGAGTAACAAGTCCTTAACAATCTCTTTGCCTGTAATAAAACGTAGTAAATGCTTTGATAAGAGTCATGCTCCTGGACTCTTCAAATGTTTTGACGTTAGTCTTTCAGGAATAGTTTGTTGTCATTATGTGAGAACATAACCAAATTTTGGGCAGTTGATATATTCCAGGATATTCCAAATGTTTTATACACTGTAGTAAACAAATTATTACTAATGGATATAAAGCCCCTCCCTCAGACCCATTTGATTGATTTGATCTCTGACCACATTTTGACGTGATGTTGGAGCCTTTTGACCTTATTCCTTTGGTAGTGTGAACGCACAGTGAGGTCACGTTAAAGACCATCTTTTCAGAGAGGGTGTTCCTGTGTCAGTGGTGTCTTAGTCATTCAGGGAGGGAAAAAAAAAAAAAAAAAAACATTGTTTTAAATGATCACTTGGAAAAAAAAACCCGTAAGTGATGTTTGTTCATTAGTGCTGAGAGCTTCCCAAAATATGCTGTCCTTGTAGCTGTAAAATAAGTAGAGGAAGTAACTAGAATTAACAAGTGCAAGTATTTAATTGAGTACACTGTGTGTGATTCCGTCATAATAAACATTTTGGCATGTTGTTAATTATTGATCCAATCTTGCTGACGTATAAGGAGGCGCATGGATATAAGTGCACTTCTGCAGAAATCACTGGTGTCTTTAGTTAACTTTATTTAGTGGAGATTGTGGTGCATATGGCAGCAATCTGAGTTTTGCACACGTCTCTATAACAAACATCAGGGTGAAGGTCAATAAAAAAAAAACGTAAGTCATGACGCACACAAAATAAACCACGCTCTTTGAGTCAGTGTTTATTTGCAGATCAGGTGGCGGACACATGAGGAAATGCATTGAAATGCCAGCTGTGAAGCTAAATGAAGATTTAACCCGTAACAGATGTTAATGCAAGGTCCAAGTTTAAATGATCCTTGTGCAGATACCTGCCTCTTGTTTGACGTTATGGACTTTCCCACTCACTCATTAGAAGAAAATATGGCTTTTAGCACAACTGTGCGCAGTAACATTTTCAAAATATTAAGGTATGCAGATTAAACCATTCCTATAGTAGCTCAAATATGCACCAACAGCAATAGGCTGCAAACCTAATCAATAATCGATATAATAAATAATAATTTGATAAAATATTTTCCTGATCACATCCCTTCAAAGAGCCTACACTTTAAGCACAATTTGTTGACAATATTTAAGGAACTCTTGAGTAAAGGATCTGTGGACTTCAGACTAATTGATCCATGTGTCTTTGAGAGTAACTGTTGTTCTGTTTCCTCAGGTTAATCACCTGCGTTGCTTGCATGAGTTTGTGGAGGCCCAAGCAGCTTATTATAAGCAGTGCCACTTCCACATGCAGGAACTACAGAAGGAGCTCGCAAGGTGAGAGCCAGATGGTACAGTGATATGAGTGAGATGCTCTTACTCGAGGAGTAGCTATTCATCTTCATCAGCATTGAGAAAGATTAACTTGACTTAGTTGCTATAAAAAGAAAATATTTAAAAAAATAAATAAATAAATAAAAGATTTGACCTGAATGCACTATGAACTACCTGCAATCAAGAATCTTGTTTTAGCCAGCTCAATGCAGCACATGTTTATTTTGCCATTCCTCTCAGCAGATCAGATTTGTAGGATAACTATTAAAATAACGCATAGTGTTGCTGATGGAGGTGTTCTAGTGAACACATCTCTCCTGTTTAGTCTAATTTATGTTCTCTTCAGGATTATCACTGCAGAATCACAATTAACTTTGTTATGTATGAAAATCTATTATTGTATTTTTAATACACAGTTAATTTGGCTTGTGTTGCTAATTGAGCCTCTTTCAGTTATATTAAATAAGATCAATGATGGGAAAAAAACTTTTGTACTTTATTAACTTTTAATAATCAGTCAATTATTGTGATCAAGAGATTATGCATTCTGAGGGTTTTATAGATGTACCAATGTACTCTACACTTAGTTGTGACAATCAAGGTTTTTGTGTTTGATGAATACAAAAAAAATAATAAATCCAAAAATGGCCAAAAACTTTTATAATTTTAATTATTAATCCTCTCCACTACTAAGGTCATATGAAAGTCCAGTAATGTTGTTTTTGGTTTTGTGAAATCATGACAGATCATTTTCACTGTCTTATGCTCTCAGTTCTGATGAGGATGTGTGAGTATGACCCACAATATGTTTATCGTCCTGTATGCTGATCTAATATATCTTTCTCTATGTGTGTGTTTTTTCATGACCCATACATTTGCCTGCATTCTGATGCTTCACAGAATCTTATTAAGTACAGAATACAAAGAGCTGCAATTTGGGACTCACTAGCTTAAGTTATTTTCCTTTTCTTGAGGTCGTTGGAGGGACTTTCTTCTTAAAGTGCCATATTTTGGCCTGTGCTATGACAAGGGACCTGACACTTTGGTACACTTCTGACCTGGAATTGCACCTTGTTATTTTGATATCCAGTGCAGCACATTTGGGAAGGGGTACTTGTATGAACGATGAATACTTTTGTGGTTAGAAATGTGGTTAGAAAGGAGCCTGGTGTACTGCCAGGCTCAATTCAGATGCTAACATCTGGATTTTGTAAACAGATTACTTGTATGACTAGATATTTTTACTCTTCTGTCCATCGCTGCATACACAGGGCAAACAATTAGATTGGCCTGGCAGATCTTTGCCATTTCAGATCAGAGTGGCATAAAGCACATCAGTCCGCTGTGCTGACCGACAATAAAGCACATGCAAATTACCACCCACTGCATCAGAATGACCACGCACATTTGAAAGATCAGTTGCTACCAAATACCATCACTGTTGTTAGTCGTGGCCTTCTCCGTGTGTTATTTCTTCAGATGCATTTACAACTTGGCACAGGATAGAAAACATACCGTCATAAACAGCCACAGTGTTTTTATTATTCATTTCTGTCCAGACTCTGTGCTGCTGTAGTTGTGCTGCTCTGTACTTTTATGACAACAGTGACATTTTTTTAAAGAAACACCCATTACATCTGTTTTCCTGTTTTGCACAGTTCTTGAGAGCCGGCATGAGGTGGCTGTCGTGTATGAATTATTGCACCCTCTGCTTTATTTTCCACTGCAGCCAGTTCTTTGGCATTCCTCTGCTGAGTGTAAATACAGTAGATACAATAAAACTCCAAATGTTTTATTGTTTACGTTATTAGTTTATTATGACTGTTTTTTAAGATATCCAACAAGTCATGTCTTGAGTCCAGTTGTGTGCTTTCAATGTTTTGTTTTTTATTTCTTCTTTTTGTATGTTTGCGTGCTACAGTCGGGTCCATAAATATTGGTGGTGGTGTATGGCTCTATACACCACCACAGTGGATTTGAAATGAAACTGACAAGATGTGCTTTAACTGCAGACTTTCAGCTTTAATTTACATCCGAATCAGGTGTACTGTGTAGGAATTACAACAACTTGTATATGTGCCTCCCACTTTTTAAGGGACCAAAAGTAATGGGACAGTTGGCTGCTCAGCTGTTCCATGGCCAGGTCGGTGTTATTCCCTCAGTATCCCATTTACAAGGAGCAGATAAAAGGTCTAGAGTTCATTTCAAGTGTGTTATTTGCATTTGGAATCTGTTGCTGTCAACTCTCAATGTGTGATCCAAAGAGCTGTCACTCTCAGTGAAGCAAGCCATCATTAGGCTGAAAAATCAAAACAAACCCATCAGAGAGATAGCAAAAACATTAGGTGTGGCTAAATGAACTGTTTGGAACATTCTTAAAAATAAGAACACACTGTTGAGCTCAGCTACACCAAAATGACCATGGAAAATGACTGTGGTGGATGACCAAAGAGTTCTTTCCCTGGTGAAGAAAACACCCTTCACAACAGTTGGCCAGATCCAGAACATTCTCCAGGAGGTAGGTGTATGTGTGTCAAAGTCAACCATCAGGAGAAGAATAGAGAGGGTTCAACACAAGATGTAAACCACTGGTGAACCTCGAAAACAGAAAGGCCAGATTAGAGTTTGCCAAACAACATCTAAAAAAGCCTTCACAGTTCTGGAACAACATCCTATGGACAGATGAGACAAAGATCAACTTGTGTCAGAGTGATAGGAAGAGAAGAGTATGGAGAAGGAAAGGAGCTGCTCATGATCCAAAGCATACCACCTCATCAGTGAAGCATGGTGGTGGTAGTGTCACGGCGTGAATGCCCCACGAACAAGCAGGAACTGAAGACAGTTGCAGTACGTAGAGGCCTGGCAGAGCGCCACCAGGAATGAAACCCAGCGTCTGGTGATGTCTGTGCGTTCCAGACTTCAGGCTGTAATTGACTGCAAAGGATTAAAAAGTGAAAGTCGGATTTATGATTGTTGGTTTGTCCCATTACTTTTGGACCCTTAAAAAGTGGGAGGCACATACACAAACTGTTGCAGTTAAAGCACATCTTGTCCGTTTCATTTCAAATCCATTGTGGTGGTGTATAGAGCCAAAAAGATTAGAACTGTGTTGATGTCCCAATATTTATGAACCTGACTGTATATGCACTAGATGTTCCGACTAGTCATATCTACCTACTGTTCCTCAGGCTACCCAATGCTTTTACACTGAACTCCACTCACTCCATGGCCACTGCCGGCTCTGTGTCTGAAGCCATCAGCAGCCCTGTGGAGACAGACACACTGAAGATTGAGGAAGTCCAGGCACCAGCCACAGGAACCCGCAAGGCCAAAGTACTTTACGATTACGATGCTGCAGACTCTAGTGAGCTCTCCCTTCTTGCTGATGAGGTGAGGTTTCATCATCTACCTGCAGCTAACTAGACTGTTGGCCACTGGCCAGGAATCTCTCTAGGTAAATCATGTGGCATTTGTAGACGAAGTAATGCACCTTCACTTTCTCCTGAACATGTTCTTTCCTAACTTTACATATGTTCTGTTAAATGATGGTTTATATTTGGATACTTATACAGTGTTGCGGTTCTAGGGAATTTCTGACGCCAAGATATTGAAAGTCTCATCGGGACAGGGTTTGGTAAACATCCTGTGTGTGTGATAGGCTGCTTCACTTAGAACCCCATAGTATCACACACAAGCATTTTTTTGCAGTCGTGTATTGACTGTTGTTTGTGTGGTGTTTAAAGGAGGAAGTGGAGGAGGTGATGAGATGACAGAGCAGTCTGTCTAACAGGACAATCCAGTATTTCCCATGTTGTCGTTGAGTTTCAGATGTGGTGATGTGGTGAAAGCCACGTAATGTGATTAATGTCCATTCTCTTCAAACCTCATAGGTTGTTTGTGCACTGTATTATAGCCTCTGCATTTGTTCTGACGGCAGAGGATTTCCTTCCCCTTTCCCAGGTTTTGGTTCCTTGTTATCTTCTCTCACACAGTGTACCCGTGTCCCAATGAATGATGATGCAATGGAGTCAAAGCACAGTAGACTTATTTTTTTGGTGTTCAAGGAGCTCTGTGGACGTGTCTTGTAAACAAAGCTGCATTTACAGTCATTTCCTGCCGTACAGAATATTTGCTTAAAGACCCACATTGCATACAGCCATGTTTGCTGGCTTATTTTCAGCTGTTTCTGGCACATTGCTGTGTTTCTTTGTAGAATCAACCAAGTTCAACTTTTCAAAGTTTACTCAGTGCAGCTTTCATGCTGTGTACACCAGCCAGCCATAAAATGATCATGACATATAGGTGAATGAATAATAAGTGATTATTTCATTATCATGATTTAATCAACTTTGACAAAAGGACAGAATTTGTTGGCTAAACAGCTGGGTCAGAGCAGCTAGCTAGCAGAGGTCTAGTAGAATCTGTCTTGAGCATCTGGGACTAAATTAAGCTCACAGAACCACTTCAGTTCTGAGGTGTTTGTGGGTTTCCTCATATGAACAGTTTGCTTGAGGTCATTTCACAGCATTTCTATTGGATTAAGGTCAGGACTTTGACTTGTCCATTCCAAAACATTCATTTCATAACCTTCTTTTTGTGTTCTTGGGCTCACTGCTTTGCTGTATGACACGGTCTCTCTTAGGATTCAGCTAATGGACAGATGTCTTTACATTTTAAAATTGGCTCTTATTATTCTGAATTCATTGGTCCATCCTGGCCTAGATACAGCAAAACAGGCCCAAACAAGGACATTACCACTCCTGTCCACAAAACATTTTCCCAATAGCCTTCTGGCTTTTCCACATGATGTTTAACTGCAGATGAGCAGAAATGTTCTTTTTGGAGAGCAGTAGCTTTGTCCTTGCCGCTCTGGCACCACGGTTCATGGCATAAACATTAGTCAAAGTGAGAGAGGCCTTTAGTTACTTAGAAGTTACCCTGGGTTCCTTTGTGACCACTCACTATTATGTGTGTATATGTGTGATTGGAAACACTTCTAATTAGATGGACTCTAAAATTGAAATTAACATGTAATTCTAGAGACACACTTCATTTAGCAACTCACAAATTGGTAATACTGCCTTATGTTCATGAATAAAGATACTGTATATCATTTATGATTGGATTCTCTTTGTCTGCTCACCAAACAGTTTTACAATTGCCCGTTTGTATTATTCCTTAAGATCTCAGACAAAGAACTTCTTGTTCACAGCAGCTGTTTACTGTTAGAATTAGTCATAGTTTAAACCCACTCTTATACGATTGGATTGTGACAGAATAACCAATGGTATCAGTGACATTTGGACAGTCCTTATATGCTGCACTGTCTGAAACTTCCTCAACCAGCACCACACACACTGTTCTTCTTCATAACCCTGCACCTCCCACCCATGAAACTAGAGTTATTATTTTTTTTTTTATTATTATTCATGCTTCACAACTTGGTGACCATTTTCCTGGCTGGACACTTTAAATGTCTAGCATAAAATAATCTCTGTCTTCTGTTTTTTTTCAGCTCATTACGGTTTACACAATACCTGGAATGGACTCTGACTGGCTGGTTGGAGAGAGAGGCAACCAGAAAGGGAAAGTGCCCGTCACATATCTGGAGCTTCTTAGCTAGAGAACACACATGGGTGCATAGGCATGAGTGTGAGTGGGCACAATTAAAGCCATGAGGATATTTCTTTTACTTTCACACTGTTAACACTAACCTGTACCCCCAATATCACTCCTCCACAACAGCAAAAGCTTTCTTATGTGTGCGCTTCTCTGAACACAATGAAATATTCACACCACATCGACAAGAGTGGAACTAGAAATAAGTACAGGAAATTGCTTTGGAACATGTCTTACATTCCTTGTTGTTTGATTAGCTTGGCAATTTATTATTACCCTTTTTTTCCTATTTATTGGAGTTTATTTATGTTTTTATGTTTAGTGTCTTTATTATGTTTAAGATGACTTTCCTCATAAAATCACTGCTGAACTTGAATGGAGGCACGGGGAGTTCCAAAAGTCTAAAGTATGATGTCTTTAACCGTGTCTCTTTGAAGTTTGCATTGTTGTGTAATGTCTGGAATTGTTTCAGGAGTTTTTCTTCAGAAGGCAGCGGTACAGATGTAACAAACATGCATGTTTTGCATTCTCCTGGTCAAAGGGGTAAAGAAGAAAGCATGAAAAGACATGTTGAGTTGATGTAGAAATCTGTATTTATTTTAAATCTGTGGGTGAAAGATGTGATGGCTTTCTTATCAGTTTTGTTCTTCCCCTTGTATCGAGTTTGAAGCAAATATTAATGCATTTTTGTGTGTTGTGTATTTTTTGATGAAACCACTAAGAGAAATAAAGTTGTAAACTAGTGTACACTGGAGATCCTGCAAAATTGTTAGTCATGGACATGCTTTTCCATTTTTGACTCTTGGAAAGATCTGCCTTAACTGCTGATTTAAATGAATGTACCGCTTCTGTTGTTTTAAGGAACATTCATTTTGTCTGATTCTTCTTCCTCCCACATATTTGCACTGCGAATGCCTCATCAAACTATTCAAACTCCCACTGCAAATAAATAGGGATACTCCCATCTAACTGCCTTAAAACCAATGGGAGGCAGCTGCTAAGAATATCTGCTATAAATAAGAGGATGTGCTACTCATACCGCATATATCCACAGACTTAATGTTCATCACAGCCAGCATGCCAGATGTAACCTCCTCTAATTACTGAGTGTTTGTGCTTTTTGCCCATAAGTGTCTTTTGGTTTTACAGCATTCTTCCCCGGTTGTTAATACTACTGTCTACAGTCTTAGTGCTGCATGTGCTACTGGACCTGTCCTGCTGGACATGTATGTGTGTGTATAGGAGTCTGCAAGTCTGTTTGTTTGAGCTCTGTACATGCATGCACTGTCTTTTTGTGTGTGTGTGTGTGTGTGTGTGTGTGTGTGTGTGTGTGTCTCATGAGTTCTTGTGAAATGAGCATGAGTATTTGACACAGCAGTCCGATGAATAATTCTTGGCAGAAGGATGAAATCTGCATTATGTTATCTCTTGTGCTCGTTTCACGCATTTTTTTTTCTCTAAACAACTGTACCTCATCTTGTATTATTATTTTGTCTAAATATTTTATTGCCTGTTTCCCTGCTGAACGAATGAAGTGTATGGGATTTAATAAAAAAGTCTGACTATTTCCTTTATTTATTTATTTTTATTCATTTTACAGCTACCATATTCTGCGATCAGCCAGAACATTATGGTCACAATCACTGGTCTCCATGGCACTTGTCAGTGGGTGGGCTATACTAAGGAGCACGTGAATGCTGTGTCCTAGATTGGGATCTAGTATCTATCATAAGGGTTGGAGCCCATGTAGTCCTCTTCAACAGATGAGATACTGTAGCTAAAATCGCTGAGAAGGAAAATGCTGATTCTGACAGAACGGTGTCAGAACACACAGTACTCCATGGGGCTGCAAAGTCTCTGGGTGCCCCCTTACCGTTGCTATGGGGACGTGTATTTTCTGCCACAATGTTCAGGTGGTGGTACGTATAAAAGCAATACGCATATAAATGCCAGGACCCAGCCTTCCTGTAAGTATCACGATGATTCACTTCACCAGTTGGTGGTTTAAATGTTGTGGCTGATCGGTGTGTACACTGGAAACCATCTGAAAGACCACAAGGAACGAAAGCTAAAGCCAATAAAGAACTCCTTTAAGCTGCAGTTCCTCTAAATGGCTGTGAAACTCAACAACAGAGGCTGATATTTCTTCTGAAGGATCATTTCTATTTCTATTGCCAAAAGCTGTGCTGCTGTGGGAGTCATTGTTCCACCAAGGCGAGTCTGTGCTCTGTTAGGTAGGTGTCTGTAAATGAGCCATAATTTATTTTGGCTCCAACATTAGATCACGCGGTAAATCTTGCATATTTTTTCTGTGCTTCCTTCAGGTAGGGGTTTTGAAACAACTAGACTCAAAGGTCCCATTGATTATTGTACTGTCATGTTCCTGGGAGGCTGAAACCCAATGAATTCTGTTATTATTGCTTGTGCCAATAAAACTGTACTACCTGTTTTTAAAACATATATTTCCGTCATCGTCACGTATTCTGGACAAGTTGAACAGCCTTTCTCTGCAAACGAGACAAAGACTGCAACCAGACTGGTCTATAAACATTACAGAAAGTGATAAAAGGCTCACATGTCCTCAGACCTCTCCAAAAACAAAAAGCAATGTTCATTTAGAGTTCTTTTACGTTGATTCAAATGTCATCCAGGTACGTATTTTTACCCAAAAGTTTAATTTTTTTTTTTTTTCTGGCTCCTACATAAGTCTTTTCTCAGAAGTTATAGCAGCTTCTTTTCCCTGTGAGTGATAGGAGACAGGAACCGCCATGATCTAATGCCGAGTTTTGTTCCAAACCTCAACAACAAGCATTAAGCAGAGTCACAGTTTCTAAAGTCGGCAAACTAACTGGTAGATTGTCCCTGATCGGAAGTGAATAGATCATCACACGTGGCCCAGATCAATTAAAAGCAAATCATCAAATTTGCCCATGTGCACTGCAAGTCTATCAGGCTTCATTCATCCACATGGTGAACCATCAGTGACATGTATTGTTACATGGCAGCTGTTGTCCTAAGCCCAACATGTTTTCATTTCCCAATGATCAATAAATAGTTTTGGTTGGTGTGGCTTGTGTTCTCCCACGGGAAGTGCTGAAAGGAGTGGGAAATTAAGGAGTTATTCAGGAAAAAAAAAAAAAAAAACTAAATGAAGGAAGTGAATCACGGTGACTGTTTTAGAATTTGGCTGCACAGTGGCGAGGTGGTTAGCACTGATGCATCACAGCAAGAAGGTCACCCACCATCCAAAGACATGCTCGTTAGGTTCATTGGTGATTCTAAATTGCCCGTAGGTGTGCATGTGAATGTTGGCCCTGCGATGGACTGGCGACCTGTCCAGGGTGTACCCCTTCCTCTCGCCCGATGACAGCTGGGATAGGCTCCAGCAGACCCCCGTGACCCCTAACAGGACTAAACGGGTATAGAAAATGACTGACTGACTGACTGTTTCAGAATTATCTCAGTAAACAAGTCAATATGACGTGTTACTATAAAGTTTATTGATTTGTGTAGCCTATACTAATTAATAAAATAATATATTGTTACAGTTAATGTTTTCCGTCTGGAAATAATACATTTCTAAGAGGAGGGCCCCAACACAGGACATATGCCATCAAAAACTAACTCTTTGCAGGTTACAAAATAAAGAAGGTAAAACTCAGGGACTAGACTGGAAGATTATAAACATCAGACTAATTAGTAAGTGAGACACACTCATGAGACACTTGTGAGGGACATACAAAAATCAGGAGGGAACACACAGGCAGGAAGTAAGACCACCTACTGACACGCACAGAGACCAGCATTATTTTGATCCCCACCACCCCCTGGAACAAAAACTGCAGGTCAAGATAACGCCACAGCATCGAGAAAAGAGAAAGGACAAAAACAGGTCAAACAAGCACCGAATCATCCGGACTGGGCTTTTTCTGTCAAAGGCACGTTAAATAAATAAATAAATAAATCCAGTCACAGTGACTCAAACTGCAGTGAGAGTGACAGAAGAGAAACTGATTGAGACCGTGTCAAAATCCGATAAGTTTCACTGGAAACTCCCCCAGTCAGCTGATTACGGCAGCAGGAAAAAAGACTGTGCGCTGGTCGGCTCTGTGAACAAAAAGTCCACTGTCTGGCCAAAAAAAATAAAAATAAATGTCACCACCCGTATTTAACTACATAGGTACAAGCCTCCTATTGGATAATTGAGTTGGGTAATAGTACATTAACCCCAACTGATGCTAAAAGACACATCCTGGGGTCGTGAAAAATATGTTAGTTTGTTTGAGAAGGGTGAAATCATTGGCACGGATCAAGAAGAGAAAACATCCAAGGAGATTGAAGAAACTACTAAAATTGGGTCAAGGACTGTCTAATGCATTATTAAAAAAAAATAAAAACTGGAAGTATAATGGGGAACCAGTGTATCAGGGTAAGAAGAGAGGCAGATGAAGTGATGCCATCATGCCTAGTGTCTACTGTACAAGCCTGTGGGGGCAGTGCTATGATCTGGGGTTGCTGCAGTTGCTCAGGTCTAGGTTCAGCAACATTATGTGTCCAAAGAATGAGGTCAGCTGATTACCTGAATATACTGAACGACCAGGTTATTCCATCAATGGATTTTTTTCTTCCCTGATGGCACGGGCATATTCCAAGATGACAATGTCAGGATTCATTGGGGCTCAGATTGGTAAAGAGTGGTTCAGGAAGCATGAGACATCATTTTCACACATGGATTGACCTTTACAGAGTCCAGACCTTAACCCCATTGAGAATCTTTGGGATGTGCTGGAGAAGGCTTTGAGCAGTGATCAGACTCTCCATCATCAATACAAGATCTAGGTGAAAAATGAATGTAATATTGGATGGAAATAAATCTGGTGACACTGGGATATTAGAATTATTAGAATATCCTCACTGAGGGGTTCTACATGTCCTTTGCACAACCTTTTTAAGTCTGGACCGTATTCAAACCAGTGCCCCAGAGTGCACATTCTCGGATACACTGGACAGTCCCAGATTTTGAATATTACTACATCATTGAGCAATGAGCAATGGTGGAGTCCCGAATCCCGAATAAATCAAGGGGCAGGATATGATGCATATTTCCTAAACACAAAGCCTGCCGCCTCCTCTTCCCTTTCCCAAGTCATGTGTTTGCCCCACAACTTTGGTTGTGCTCTTACCAGCCACCACTTTGCCTCCCTCTGTATTACAAGCCCATATCCTCCCTCATGGATTATCCCCTAGCAGATAAACCAGATAAATATAATTATTTGACATGCATCATTAGTCCTGTGAAAGGTACAAGTTTACAACTGACTTGACAAAGCTCAATCCAATATCGATCATAGTTATGTGTGTGGATAGTCATAAGACCAAGTGGGTGGATTTTACTGTTTATGTAACAGTGCCAAAAACCGACAAATATGTTTTTCCTGCGAGGAGGGCACAGCACATATTTGAAAAATATTGTCGATATAAAGAGCTATCCAGCAAGAACCTTTTTAATGTTAAAACAAATGATTGCGGTCAACATGTTATTTCTCATTTAAAAATAAAGTGTTGGTGGTTGTTTCAGGCTGGGACCCAAATAAAATATCTCAAATATCAGCTTACATAGAACTAAATCTGAGGGGTTTATTACTGGACATATGAACAAACTTTGGTCGTGAAGCTTGGAGGTAAACAGAGAAGAGGAGGAAATATTTTAAACACTCAAATCACCCAAAAAACAAAACAAAACAAAAAATGGTTAAGCTGGAAAGCCCCACAGTCAGCTGATTAGAGAAATGGAAAGAGAGAGTTGTGAATGAGTGAGGATAAAGATTTTGCTTGCCACACAGAATCCCATGTCCCCCATTCTGCTTTCAGAAGTTTCAGAATCATACGTTGAGATGACTAGACGAGAAGCTGAAACAACACTATCAGAATGACATCTGTGCACAATTTAATTATTTAACCTTTAATTAACCTTACAGTCTCTTACCAGTTCAGCAGTTTCAACTGCTTAACTAGAAAGATTCTTGAACAAGCAAACGTATACTTTTTAGGATGTTGTCGAGAAAGCTATTTTTTAAGCAATAAGCAATAATCTTTAATCTAGTTCCCTATGCCGTGGGCTGTATTCTTAAATAGTGCAATGGTGAAGTGAAATCAGATTGAAACTATTAATTATCAGGAATGCACACGCTGTAGTTAGCCCTTAGTCCTTACTCAGCATGAAAATGCAGAGGAAATTATATTCCTGAAATAGAATCTGAAGCTTCTTACAATGATTCCAGTGAAACATGGACAACTCACACACTTGGTGTAAAAAAGCCTGTGATTCCCTTTCAGGCCCAACTGATTCACTACACTGTGATACCAAATGTGTATGAATCTGCAAATGAAAATAGTCCTTCCAAGAATACCCTAATGTGTGTCCTGAACAAGGACAACTGGGCGTGTTGGGATTCCTTTAAGACGCCACCTCACTTATCCTCTTCAGTTCTAAAGGCCTGATGGGGAGTTGGGCTTTTATTAGGAGCATCTATGGATGTTGAAAGGGACCAGGTTCTGCCACAGCCAGATACTAATTCAGTCATTTTATGTAACGGCTTGTCCTCTGAAGGATGGCAGAGGAACTAATTTCAAAAGAGAACCCAGAGTTTGAAACCACTAGAGCAAGCACTAAGGTAAAGCTCTCTTTAAATAGGGAAAAACCTTCATCTGAATCATAGCACATATGGTGGGACCCATCTGTTTGAGGTCAGCTAAGCAGATCATAAGTAGTCCCCCAGCAGCCTAGACCTATAGCTACATAAAATTAGGGGATGGTTGGGGGTGACACCTTAGAAAGTTGTATAATCTTACTAAATATGGAACATGGTCTTGTTTTTACATAGTTCTTTTCTACCTGTTGATACTCGGCGTGTTTCAAGGAGAGGTAGGACCCAAGTGCTGGACAATAGGCAAGGAGGCAGGAGCAGGCAGAAAGTGGTATTAAATGAAACAAAACGGAAACAAGACCAAAACAGAATGTGCTGCTGAGACAGCAGGTATTCCAAAAAACAAAAATCTAAACTTTCAAAAAGACAAAAAATAACATCACAAGACTTGACCCAAAGAAACAGGAAAAAAAAAACAAAAAAAAAAACAGTATGACGCAACAAGGAACAAAGGGGAAGGCAGGGCTATATATCCTCACAGAGGGGGGACGAGATACAGGTGAAACAAATCAAGACACCATGAGGAGAAACCAATGACCTAATCAAAAGGGCAAAACGCAGGGAGTAACACAAAACAGGAAATTAAGAACTTAACAAAATAAAACAGGAAACTGGAAAACATGAAACATGAACGAAACTCAGAACATGAACACAGGAATCAAAAAACCAGAACCATGACACAAGGCACTCTACAGGCACATCTACCCATTTGCTCACACACTCTTCAGTGTGTGAGCAACCCTCTGGTTCGTGGACAGCCTGTTCTACCTATGAGCCACAGTTGCAGGAGTATAGGTCTTATAAGAACCAATGAGGGGAACCATGTCACCAGCTTTTTATGAAGGACTTTACTGATAAAGGAGCATTGGTCACTTCACAGTCAATGCTTCTGATTTCTCAGCAAATAGATGTAAAGCATCCACCTTAAACTCTGAGATTGTTACTTCCTGCACATGTCACTGTTCTGGCTTTACTGTACAAGAAGGGATTATGACCTTTGGATGACAGCAATGTATCAATGGAGGTCTTGAGATCAACTGGAGAATTTGTACTAGCTCAGCAATGAAGTATTTCAACGCTGTTTCGTTTCCCCTTTGTAAGGGATTATGACGTTATGGGTCAAGGGTTCTGTTTGAAAACAGGAGGTCTTGAGTGATTCAGTGGTGTGGAATTTTTTTTTTTTAAAAAGGTGCTCTTTTGTATCAATAAAATGACTACTTCCTTTAATTTCACTCCAGATTTCTTTTATTGTTTTTTCACCTAACAAATTTACACTCTCTTTAAGGTGTTAAATACATCCACATTTGTTCAGATGTGTGTATTCTTAAAAAGTTCCATTACTCTTTGACTTTTTCAAGAACAGAAAACAACAGAACCAAGCGTGTACTGACAAGGCCTTGCAGCTTCAGAGCTGGCAAAATCTCCCCATGAGTCAGCCTTTACCCTCACCTTTCAGGAAGTCTCACACAAAAGAAAGAGAAGGAATTTGCAAAGCAAGAATCTGTCAGTGTCTATTAAATTGCTTTCAAATATTCATCCCCTGTAGACTGTAGGCCCCTCTGAAAAGATTTTTTTAGCAGCAGCTATAAAGGGTATCAGCACTTATTAAAGTGTCAACATGGCAGAGATTTATTTGCAAAGACCTGATTATACGATACTGCAACATGATACTACATCAAACTCAGTGCCCCGTGTTCACATTTGGGATTTGAGTCATGAAAACATAGTAAGTAAGTGAACGTGCTATGTTATCATAGAAATCTTCTTCCTGGTCGTCACAGTTCAGTCTTTTGAACATTTACTGCTACTGTGGGTAAACAACTTCTGTTCCAAGTTTTGGTTCGCCTAAGTAATCTGGCAGTCGTGCTCAGAAAAGTGTTCTGTGTGAAGGAATTCAGTGACACGTAACAGCCCATACGTAACTGCAGCTACACTTGCCTACATTTTCTGAATAACCAGTAAACAAAGCCATGTACATTCCAAGCATTGTGTTGAATAAATACCACAGACAATGTGTTGATGACTGAAAGTTGGCGGCGAGATTAGGAAGATCCTGTTCTTTGCATCATCGAAAGAGAACTCCGAACATGTTGGAAGGGGAAAAAATTGAAAGGGAAACCCAGAGAGAATCAGACCGTGTGAGGATTTAAAAGCATTCAAATACACAAGAAGACATGTTTCATGAGAAGAAATGTTTTACATTCTATGTCAGCAGGCAAATTAGTTTGGATAAAAAGTTGGATTTCCTTGTGTTGTCTTCTTACAGATTCTTGTTCAAGTGCATCAACTCACAGCTGTTATTCGCTTGCTACAATGTGACGTTGAAGTTTTGAAGTTTTCCTCAGGATATTGTTGACTAAGTAGCAGGAAGTGTGGCATCAGAACTAAAACGTCAGGAGATAAATTGCAGTTCTAAGCAAACAGGGCTTTCGTAGTGTCAAATCATCAAATTATGGGTACGCTGGAGCGGGCAGTGTGTGGCGCTCTTTTGTCTTATTGAGTATTTGTGAGAACGCCTGACGGTTACTGAATGGCCAGCCCACACACAAGAAGTATGCGCATGTGTGCATACCTGAAATAGTGGAGTCCAGCTTCAGGTGTAGGTGTCAAGTGAAACCTAGCGATCAGTGTGAGTGACAACATTTCTCTGTAAATTGACAGCTATTAAAAGGCCGATCCCACTAGTTGTACCTACTGGTATCATAAGATAATCTGGTATCACTCTCTATATGCAGCAATTACGCAACATCATTTTCAAAAACTCTATGCGAAGCAGCCAAACCAGTGACGTATCTGTTTCCTTTTATAAACAGTACAACTTCAAAGGGCACAGCCGCTGCTGCCAAATAACAATAAACAGCATGCAGTTTCAATTAAAACACATACATATCTGAATTCACCAAATAGTCAAAAGTAAAAGGTGGTTTTCAGTCCGGCTTTGGAATGTGTTTATATTACGCACAAACCTATTGGCCCTGACCAGCAGGAGAGTACAGTGATGGGGAAAATATATTGCCTTTGGTAAAAGACTATGAAAGGCTGGAAATAATAAAAAAGAAGGGACCAAAACAGACTGGCACTGCTCAGTCAGTGATACTCTGAATTGAGTATCAAAAGCAGAATAGTCACTGTTGAACTGCAGGAAGTTGTAGGAAATTCAGTTACCACTATGTTGTCAGCATGATCCAACTAAGCACAATAGATAATGAGTCAGAAAATTCCTACAGACTTTTTGAAGTGACTTACAGAGAACAGGCTACGTTCTCGAAGATCTAGGATTAAATGACAGATACTGGTTCTGGTGAAGCTAATCAGGTTAGTTTGGTAGTTTCCTGCCAGTAGACTTGCAAAACACGGTCAATGTTGACAAAAGAAATTCAAAACATGCAGCAGTTTCAGAGTTGTGAAGAGGACAGTAGGCCATCTTCAGGTGTTTTCCAGCACTAGTCGGACCTCTGCTGTTGCCTTTTCAGATAGTCCGACATGATGAAGGAGTGAGAGACATCGACCTGACTGGCTGTTCAGCTTAGACAATCAGCACACAAGGAGGGATATGGAAGTATCGAAACTACAATTATGAAAAGGCACACAGAAGACTTTTTTTGTTTTACTTCTAACCTGGACATTTAAAAATGAGGATATGGTACCTGTCAGTACTGGAATCCAAATAACAACTCTGGAGGTACAGTATGTTGAAAGAGACGGTGTGATTTTATTTATTTTTTTTATTCTGGCATAGCAAGAACTGTTAGGGGGTTATTGTGAGATGGTGGTTAGCACTAATGCCTCACCGCAAAAAAGTTCCAGGTTCGAATCCATGGGCCGACTGGGTCCTTTCTGTGTGGAGTTTGCATGTTCTCCCTGTGTCTGCGTGGGTTCTCTCCAGGTACTCCAGCTTCATCCCTCCAGCTTTCAAGCGGTTACAGAAGATGAATGAAGATATCAATTCAACAGTAACAAGAAAGGAGGAGGACAAGCCAAGAGGTTTAATAAGAATCTTCTGCTGTATGCATTAATAATTGAAAATTATTAATATTTGCATGAACTGTAAAAATAAGAAAAAGAAAGAAAACATTAATACAACATCTTAAAAGTAACACCTTGCTGTTCCATCAAAAATAGTCTTGTTACAAATGTTTTGGCAGCTGCCCTGCAGTGTAATCATGACTTTGGGTGTCAGCTTCTTGGCCGGGACGAGTTCCCTGGCAGCTGGCCAAGATCTATCGACATTACTGATGAAGGCCAAAAATGAGAGAGAGCTCATAAAGTAAAATTAAATGAAATGAGCATTACTTGTAATATGTGGAAGTAATTCATGTGGAAGTGGTAAAGATAATTTGATCTGAGAGTGACTGAGTGCGATTTACAGTAATACCAGCTACAGACAGCTGGTGTGAATTACACCATTCACAAACTGTCCTACAGAGGAAGTGGACATAGGTTGACCACAGTTTCACAAGGCTCAACAGACCACAAATACTGATTGTCACTTAAGAGGGTCTAGCTTTCATGCTCATATCCTGCAGCTGCAGACGGAAAGGTCAAGTGTACAGGCTACTTGGAGAACTTTCTGTTGCTGTATCTGATTCTCCAGACACTTCCTCCACAACCCACTCAAAGTGACACATTCTCAAATCAAAGTCTATGGCTGTTTGTAACAGAACAGACTGTCTTGCTCTTTGGATTGAGAAACTGGAGATTAGGAAAGAAATTACTGTAAAGAGCGTGATTGTATTAAAGGTAAAGATTGTACACATGAGAGTTGTGATGCAATTGCCTGACTTACTAACAGTGGAAACATTTTGGGAACGCATCTGTTAACCGTTATATCAGATGACAAATAATTACATCATTGTATTGAAATCTGTTTCAATTTACATACATCTGGATATAGACTTGACAACATAACAGTCTGACCTTTACATTTTAAAGGTAAAATGATATGCCTCTGTAAAAGACTTCGTCAACAAAAACTGTGTTCCTGGATTTAATTCATGAAAAGGAAATGTTTAAAAATACACACAGTCATGTGGAAAAAACGATTTAGAAGTTTGAAAGAACTGAGACTGCAGAAACAGAGAGAGGAATTCCTCTTCCAGTTCCACAGTTCCAGTAGTTCCCGCCCACCTACCCTAACTTGGGTGGAGCATTCATGTGGAATATCCAAGAAATACTGTCCCAAACCCACTTTAAGAAGGTTTAATACCTTGTCAACATGGGCTAACTGAAAAATGCTATATACAGTATATACAATGGGAAAATAAGTATTGGACACGTCAACTTTTTTCTCATTAGGCCTATATTTATCTCCAAAGATGCCATTCATGTGACATTTCTTCCAGACACTGGTATTAACTCAAATAATCCACACATGAAAAGAAATCACAACATTCAAGTCCATAAATAATGATTATGTGGAATTAAGTGCAATAACACAGGAAAAAAGTATTGAACACACCATGGGAAAGCTGTATAGTTTGGCAAGGAAAGGCACCATACCATCTCAAACCTGAAAGTAATTAGTCTTTGTACTTCCTATAAGTGCAAACCAACATCTGCTGGGTTAGTGCTAATTGATGGCCCTATAAACAGGTTGTTTTTTCACCAAGTGTCAAACAAGACACATCTCATGATGGGTAAAAGCAAGGAGCTCTCTCAAGACCTTCGCAGCCTGATTGTTGCTCAGCATCAGAATGGAACTGGTTATAGACTCATCTCAAAGAATCTGAGTATTCCAGTAAGCACCGTCTGGGCCATTATCCGCAAGTGGAAGAAGCATCACCTTATCATCAACAGGCCGCGCACAGGAGCTCCTCGCAGATTTCTGACCAGGGAGTCAGAAAGATGGTCAGAAGAGTTCGCAAAGAGCCAAGGACCACCCGGAAAGCGCTCCAGAAAGACATGGAGGCAGCAGGTACAAGTGTTACAGAGAAAACGATAGGCAATGCACTCCACCGCCATGGCCTCTATGGACGCTCAGCCCGCAAGACTCCATTCCTCAAAAAAAGGCATGTTGAAGCTCGTTTAAAGTTTGCTAAACAGCATCTGGATAAGCCTGTGGAATACTGGGAGAATGTTGTCTGGTCAGATGAGACCAAAATTGAACTTTTTGGCTGTCATACTACACACCATGTTTGGAGGCGAAATGGCACTGCACATCACCCAAATAACACTATGCCAACAGTGAAGTTTGGTGGTGGAAACATCATGGCATGGGGTTGTTTCTCATCTCGGGGTACTGGCAGACTTCATATAATTGAAGGAGCAATGAATGGAAACATCTATCGGCAAATTCTTGAGATGAACCTGCTGCCATCCACCAGGATGATGAAGATGAGACGTGGCTGGACCTTTCAACAGGACAACGATCCGAAGCACACGGCAAAGTTGACTCTCGAATGGTTTAAAAAAAAGAAAATCAATGTGTTAGAATGGCCCAGTCAATCACCTGACTTAAATCCGATTGAACATTTGTGGAAAGAACTAAAGATAAGGGTTCACCAGAGGGCATCAAAGAATATTCCAGATTTGAAGACAATCTGTGCGGAGGAATGGGCAAGAATCACACCTGAGCAGTGTGGGCGATTAGTTCATACATACAAGAAGCGTCTGGAAGCAGTCATTGCAAACAAAGGCTTCTCCACAATGTATTAAACGAGTCTCAGATAGTGTGTTCAATACTTTTTTCCTGTGTTATTGCACTTAATTCCACATAATCATTATTTATGGACTTGAATGTTGTGATTTCTTTTCATGTGTGGATTATTTGAGTTAATACCAGTGTCTGGAAGAAATGTCACATGAATGGCATCTTTGGAGATAAATATAATGAGAAAAAAGTTGACGTGTCCAATACTTATTTCCCCCATTGTATATACCTAACAAAAGAACATCAGTCTCCCTCTCTTGGGGTGGTATCTCTGTTATCCACTACAAGAAAGCTACAACTCAATGCCACGTACATGGATATGGGAATGTCTGGAACTGTGTAAGATCAACAGGAACCTTCCAGTACTTGATGGGAATGTGGAAGGAAACCCTAGAGGCCAACTCAATGCCAATTGCCCAAGTCAACGTCAAATGCGGCATATACCAAGGAGATGTACTATCACCAGAGGTGGACAGAGTACACACCTTCACTACTTGAGTAAAAGTACAGATACTCCTTGTCAAATATTACTCCAGTACAAGTAAAAGTAGACTAGTCAAAAATGTACTTAAGTAAAGTACTAAAGCAGGGGTATTCAAGTAAAAATCGAGGAGGTCCAGTTAAAATAAATATCCTCAACCCGAGGTCCGGAACATCATATGTCTATTTGCGGTATGACTGATACCTGAATAAATGAACAGACAAAGGAAAAAAAACACAATACAGGTTAAAATAATTTCAAAGAGATTTATTGAAACACTGGCTTACATTATGTGGCTGCAGTTTAAATAAAAATGACTAAATTATGTATTCAAAAACAAAAAGTGCTTAAGAAAAAAATAGCAGCTTCAGTTTCCTTTTAACTGAACAATGTCAATATTCTCCCCAAACATTCTCAAAACATCTTAACTGTTTCTCTTACAGATCATCCACCCCCCACCCCCACCCCTCCCCCCTTTTTTCAGTGTGAGAATTGAGCTTTAGCTTGCCCTGCCAACATTTTAAATCTGGGCCTGAGCGTGGTCAGCTTCAGTTTCCTTTTAACTGAACAATGTCAATATTCTCCTCAACAAAACATTTTCAAAACATCTTAACTGTGTCTGTTACAGAGGATCTTCCTTCCCCCTCTTCCCCAGTTTTTTCCAGTGGGAGAATTGAGCTTTAGCTTGCCCTGCCAACATTTTAGATCTGGGCGTGAACATGGTCAGCTTCAGTTTCCTTTTAACTTCACAATGTCAATATTCTCCTCAACAAAACATTCTCAAAACATCTTAACTGTTTCTCTTACAGATGACCCCCCCTTCCCCAGTTTTTTTCAGTGTGAGAATTGAGCTTTAGCTTGCCCTGCCAATATTTTAAATCTGGGCGTGAACGTGGTCAATGCCATTCTCATGCACATGTGCAGATGCTCATCAGTGAGCTTGGAACGATATTTTGTTTTTATTATGTTCATTGTAGAGAACGCTGCCTCACAGCTGTATGTGGAGCCGAACATGGTCAAGACAAACAGGGCCACTTTCTTCAGGTCTGGGAAAGCTGTCTCAAATATCATCTGGAGCCAGAAGGTGGTCGATTCAGTTCTTCCAAACTGCTCTTTCAGGGCCACATCTGATCTGATGAATAATGCAGTGGTAAGAGATCAGCTCAGCATTGTCGTTTTTCATTCTTGCCACAGCCCCCTTTTCTCTCCCCATCATGGCAGGGGCTCCATCAGTAGTTATGGATACCACTTGTTTTGGCTCTATTCCTCTCTTTAATAACATTTCCTTAATTGCCAGGTAGATGTCTTCTCCTCTGGTAGTAGTCAGTAGTGAAGTCACGCCCAAGAGGTCTTCACAGAACTCATTTTTATCCCTGTTTAAGAATCTTATATAAACCAATAGCTGAGCATTGTCCGACACATCAGTCGATTCATCAACAGCCAAGCCTACACATGGTGCCTTACATATGGCTTCTTCCAGCTGGGACAGTACATCCTGAGCTAGTATTTCACTTCTTCTTGTGGATGTGTTTCCTGACAGAGGTATTTGCTTTATTTTGTCACAGAGCTCATCTTTTTGTTTACCATCAAGTAACGCTTCTGTTATTTCAGTCATGCACTCTTTGACAACACTGGCATCTGTAAAAGGCTTTTTGTGTTTGCCTAAGACCCAAGCAACTCGGAGGGAACATTCATGAGCACGTTGTTGTGCGCTGAAAGAACGGCTTAATAGCCTGGTGGACTGATCATATTGGGCAATGAGACTACGAATTTTCTGTGACCGAAGTTCAGACTTCGGTGGGTATGATTGTTCAAATGCTTTGTGCTTAGTCTCATAGTGACGCTTGACGTTGCCACTGTTTCGGAGCATATGAGACACACTGGTTTCGTGCTAGTCGCCGGAAGAATGAACATGTACGCGTCAGTCCATTCCGGATTGAAAGCTCGATTTTCGGCGTCTACTTTTCTCTTCTTTGACAGCGCCATAGTGCTTACATCTCTAATGACTAACTTACGCCCTCTCTTCCAGTATCATCTCCCTGTATTTAATCCACTTCGATCTCTTGTCGTTCGCCTTTCACCTTCACTTCCTGACTGTCTGTATTCTTACACGACCCAGCACAACTAAGCCTCGCTCTGAATTCAAGCTGGCGATTTCATTGGCTAGTTAGAATCACATGGGTAGTATGACTCGCACACGATTGGGTGGTACCTTCCAATGCTTGCTTAGTGCATTGCTCAGACAGGCGAAAGTAATGTTACGGCATGAAATAGATTCGCCTGTCAAAATTAAAAATATTTTTGCAATTAATCACAGGTCCGGATGATATGACGATCCGGTCCGCATCCGGACCCCGGTCCGCGTGTTGGGAACCCCGGTACTAAAGTATTTGCTTAAAAAAATGCTTAAGTAAAAGTATTTAAAAGTATTTCAGGAAATACAGGAAAGAAAAGTAGCTTTATTGTCATCATACAATCCACTCTACAATCCTCACTACATTTAAAATGTTCATCAGTAATTTAAGAAACATTAAGCTAGCTAACGTCAGTAGCTACTATACATACCGCGACGTGCTTTTTCATGTTGGAGGACGAGTTCTTGCAGACCGTGATATAATTTGTTCGCAGTAAGCACAACAAACATTTAAACTGAAACGAGTCACTTTTTGTGGCAAAAATCTCAAACATGGGAGTTTCTCCAGTTTCTTCCTGCATTGTATGGATTGTATGGCATGACGTGGCAAATCAGCGAAGCAGCAGAAATAGTTTCTCAGAATTTTGAAAAAATAATAAAATAAAATAAAAAAATAATCAGCTGACGTAAGCTCAAAAGTAGCGAGTAACGAGAGCATCAACAGAAATGTATGGAGTAAAAAGTACAATATTTGTCCTTCAAATGTATTTGAGTAAAAGTAAAAGTATCCCCCAAAAATAATACCCAAGTAAAGTACAGATACTCAAGTAAATTTACTTAGTTACTGTCCACCACTGACTATCACCACTGCTGTTCTGCATAGGCCGGAACCCCCTCAGTCAGATCATCACAAAGAGTGGTTACGGGTACCAATTCTGAAGTGGTGCAACAATAAGCCACCTGCTGAGTTGCTACAGCAGGTTGTCCTAAGTAAGAAACTGACTCACTGATCCACACCACCAGGATCTACAGCAGGGCTGCCCAATTTGGGGCCCGCGGGCCAAATTTCGCGGCTCATGCTCATATTTTTAATAATTAAATTATTACTATTTTCCCACTGCTAGCAGTCGGAATATCGCTCTATTTATTGTTGCACTTCCACTCCTGACCACAAATTAGCATTGTGTTACATTTGGGGTAGGGTGGCGCTGTTTAGCTCCCGTCAATTCAAATCCGGCCGGAAGCCCATGATCAGAGAGTGAGAAGATGCTGGTATGGGTATGGAGCACAGTCAATGGTATGGAGGCATGAGCTCCATAGACATGCGCTCAATGCATGGGCTCCAGGGTGAATCTGCCTTCAGCCGTCGACTTTCAGGCTGCTCAGCCTCGGAGGCTGTACAAGCGCCACCCTCAACAACAACCAGCACAACCAATCAGCGCTCATGCGGCATCGATTCGAAGCGAGTGAGCGCGACTCGTTTGAACACGAAGCAATAAGCGGAGTGAACCACCAAGCGAACTGCTTTAAGTTAGACGCAAACTGCTTTTTGAAGTAAGTTAGATATTTGAACTCATTGATTGCTTCGACTAATGCAAAACAAGAGCTAGATTTTACGAAATTACAAATATATTTTTCGCAAATTATAGCTAACCAAGACTATACTTATTTTGTATTGTAAATAAACTGGTTAGTTTATATATGTTAGAATTTTTTTATTAATTCAAGGGCACCCCTGATCTACAGCAAAGATATTGGGATGTCATTCGGATTGGACAAGTGTGGCCGGATGGTCTCAAAGAGAGGCAAGATGATCAGAACTGAAGGGGTCGACCTACCAGAGGGAAACATAGGTGATATCCAAGACAGCTACGAATACCTTGGTAGCCCACAGGCTAATGGAAACTGTGAGGAAGCCGCAAGGAAGTCAACCACAACCAAATACCTCCAGAGAGTGGGGCAGGTCCTGAAAAGGTGGGAAAACGGCAGGAACAAGATCCAAGCCATCAACATGTATGCAATACCAGTCATCAGATACCCCACTGGGATCATAGCCTGGCCAAATGGGGAGATATAAGCCACAGACATCAAGACAGAAAGGTGTAGAAAGCCCAAGAAAGCTCCTCACCATGTATTTAGGGTTTCACCCCAAATCCAGCACCCTGAGACTGTACACTAAGCGGAAAGAGGGAGGCCAAGGACTAGTGAGCATCAAGGCCACTATCCAGGATGAAACATCAAAAATCCAAGAGTACATCAGAAAAATGGACACTAAGGTTGAACTAAGCTAAGTGAATGTCTCAGGCAACATAAAGCTGATAAGAGTGCAGAGGAAGAGGAGTAGATCACCTGGAGAGACAAACAGATACCACCCCAACAAGGCGAGAGGCGGGGTACACTCTGGACAGGACTCCAGTCTATCACAGGGCTAACACAGAGAGAAAGATAATGGTGATTTTCACAATATATATTGGTTAGCACTAATGCCTCACAGTAAGAAGGTTCCAGATTCGAATCCATGGGCCAACTGGGCCATTCTGTGTGGAGTTTGCACCCCAGTGTGCTGCATGCCGAAGTGTCCTTGAGCAAGACACCAGCAACCCCCAGTGAATGAATGTGCGTGTGCTTGTGTGAGCAAATGGGTAGATGTACTTGTGCTTTTGCGCTTTGAGTACCAATAGATAGAAAAGCACTACATTTACCACTTACCTGTTGCCTGTTGATTCTACAATGATGCAATGAGTGCATGGATGTGATTCAACCCTTGCAATACAGACACTAGTCTGCAGTCCCAAGACTGAACAATAAACTGCTGAGACATCTGAACCATTTACGTCATTAAAGTCGCAGACATGCAGACAGTCTGCCTCTACCAAGCCACGGTAATAGATGATTAACCAGACCACATCTGGTCACTAAAGTAAGGCTGGCTCTTGGTCTTGGCTGTGTATCTCGAGAGCACACAATTCAACACTTAAGTACAGATGAAAGATAAGATAATCCTCAAATTTATATCACAGTGGTGAAAAAATAACTCGAGAAGTAATTTGTGGAAGGAGAGAAGAACAAGAGCCCAAGGCATGATTTAAGTTTGTTCAGTCTCTTTTTGTTTGCTGCTGAGATGCTGCTGCTCTAACAGATCACTGCTTGTGCACAATGAACAATAAAATTCACATCTTCCTGAAAAGACTTTGGTCTGGTGTGACAGTGTAACAAATTTGTGTGGGCAACACAGCCACAAAAACCATCAGGAAACCCCAAAACAGGGTTTTATAAGTTTCTCTATTTATTCCTGCTGAATTAGGTGCATGTTAAGCCAAAGTTGTGTGTGTGGTTTTTAGAGAAAGAATCCAGACACACATACATAATTCCTACCATTGGCTGGAAAAGACAGGAAATAGACACAGATTGTGGCTGCACAGGAACAGGCTCTAAGTACAATATTATTAGAAGCTGGATCTACTACACCAGATGTAATCCTAGGTACAGGCTCTGCAAAGAGGCCTCTGAAACAATTCAGGACATTACAGCACATGACTGTAATAAATGTCACATCTCCTTGTGGGTGGTCTATGTTTTCTCCTTCAATCTTGGGTCCCCTGTCAGGAGCCAGGGAGCCTGAGGATCTTACACAATATCTTAGATGTTACTAGTACAGGTCCACAGAACCTGACCAACTACAGCAACCCCAGATCATAGCACTGCCTCCACAGGCTTGAACAGTAGACACTAGGCATGATGGGTGCATCACTTCATCTGCCTCTCTTCTTACCCTGATGCCCCCATCACTCTGGAACTGGATAAATCTGGACTCATCAGACCACATGACCTTCTTCTATTGTTCCTGAGTCCATTCTTTATGCTCCCTAGCACATTTAAGCCTTTTTATCTGGTTAGCCTCACTGATTAGTGGCTTTCTTAAGGCTACACAGCTGTTTGGTCCCAATCTCTTGAGTTCCCTTCACACTGTATGTGGAAATGCCCTTACATTCACTATTAAACGTAGCCCTGATTACTAGTGTTGTTTTTCTTTGATTTGATTTCACTATATGTTGAAGTGATTGCTGATCAGTCAGGATTTTTTTCTGACCACATTTCTTCTTGGAAGACAATGGTTCCCCACTATCCTTCCAGTTTTTAAAAATGTGTTGAACAGTTCTTAACCTAATTTTAGTAGTTTCTTCAATCTCCTTAGATGTTTTCTCTACTTGCTGTATGCCAGTGATTTGACCCTTCTCAAACAGACTAACATCTTTTCCACAACCACAGGATGTGTCTTTAGACATGGTTGTTGAAGAAATGAGAAGCTACTCATTGCATCAGTTGGGGTTAATGTACTATTACCTAACTCAATTATCCAATAGGAGGCTTGTACCTATTTTTTGGCCATGCAGCGTATATGTGCACATGTTTCTTGCAGTGTAAATAAACATGACCACTGCTGGGTTTTCACTTCAGCTTTTTCAGTTCATCTTCGTCTCTTTCTTCCCACTTCCTTTTTGTTGTTACTCCCCTCATCAACTCCATATGAATACGTGACCGGCTTGTACAAAGCAATTTCAAGTTCAGTGGATCAAGATGTTGAAATCTGTCACATGAGAGTCTGACGCAAGTGACTGCCATCTCTCATGTCATAGTCATAAGACCTACGATTTGGGCTGCGGTAAAACAAATACACCCCACTTCCACTTAAGCTGCTGAGTATGGTCATTATACTGATTGCACTTCTTTCTTAACATGCTCAAAATGGTCTTATAAATTCCCTTTTAATTCCAGCATTTGTCCTTTCTGGGGCGGCACAGTGGCGAGGTGGTTAGCACTGATGCCTCACAGCATGGTCTTGGCCTTTGCTTGTTTGAGTCAGACCCGTTTTTAGAAGTGTATTATAAATTCCCTTTTAATTCCAGCATTTGTCCTTTCTGGGGCGGCACAGTGGCGAGGTGGTTAGCACTGATGCCTCACAGCAAGAAGGTCACTGGTTCGAATGCATGGGCCGGCTGGCCTTTCTGTGTGGAGTTTGCATGTGTCTGTGTGGGTTCTCTCCGGGTACTCCAGCTTCCTCCCACCATCCAAAGACATGCTCATTAGGTTAATTGGTGATTCTAAATTGCCCGTAGGTGTGCATGTGAGTGTGAATGTTGGCCCTGCGATGGACTGGCCCTGCGATGGACTGGCCCTGCGATGGACTGGCGACCTGTCCAGGGTGTACCACTGCTCCAGCAGACCCCCGTGACCCCTAACAGGACTAAACGGGTATAGAAAATGACTGACTGACTGACATTTGTCCTTTCTTATGTCCAGTAACATTTCCTTGAAGTCCATCTCAACAGAATCACTTATTTGCCTTAAGTCAAATAAGTGGTGAAAACCTACGCCTCAAAATCTTGAGTATGAATAAATCTCACGCAATAAAAAGAACAACATGCTTGCAAGTTTTGTTTACAATTTGCATTATTTACAATGATACAATATACTGGAAAATGAACAGTTCCTGTATTTATCTTCAGGGATTTGCAAAGCAATGGCACACATCACACATCTTGCCTAATAGGCCTTGTAAGATTAATCATCCTGGATATCCCGAGAAACTTTGCACGACTATGGAAAAAAGGCTCTGTCTCAGCCAGGAGAGGTGGAGCAAAATAAGGGAGAAAACCAAAAGCACAGAATGTCTTAGTCATACTGATGAGTAAGAGGTCAAGGCTTACCAGCAATCCACAGGAACTGTGCCTACAGGAAACCTTACTACAACTATATTGTGACTGCAACCAGCTTGGTGAAACAATGGCTATAACACAATATGATTGTTCCCCTTCAACTCAAGAGTGTTACAGATACACACACTTAATCTTCAGTCACAGATGGCTACTAAAAATCCCCAAACATAAAACATTGGATATATAAGGTCAAGAGTAAGATCAAAAATGGGACCAGACATTTCTATTGTGGACTAGAAAACAATACAACGATTTGTCTTTTCAAGTTTTTTTATTGAGTTTAATTTCAGAAACTTTGTCCAAAAGGTGGCCTCCTCCCCAACTCAGCACACACATATACTGTATTTATATGGCTATCTTTCTGAGAATATACATTAACATAATGCGTTTCCTAGCCCTTTACCTTGTCATTAACCATCTCAACTAAGTGCCTAACCCTTATCCTATTGTAACCCTAACCTTAACCACCTCAAAATCAGTGTTTCCCTAATCAGGAACACAACTTTAGTTGACAATTGCACCACCCGTCCCCAATTTCCTTGTCTTGAGCTTAGTGTGCCCATTAAAATAGCATAAGTCAGACCCACACAAACATAAACAAATATAAAAGTTCACAATTTATATGATAATTTTGTACAAATTAGTAAAAATCCAATTGAATAGCACCATTTTAGGAGTATATAATATCCCGCAAGCAATTAATTAAATAATTAAATTAAAAATAAAAACAATATATCTTTAAGCTTGTTAAATACTTCTACATAGGCATATATATATAAAGAGAAAGCATCTTCATACATTTAAAATGAACCCCATGGAAAAATTGGGCAACATATAAATATGGCAGTGAAAAAAAAAAAAGATCCTATATCATCCATTACCAGATCTAGAATATACTATTACATTACTTAAGCATGTTGAGTCAAACATGCAGGTCTGCTTTCAGACAAAGTGGATGACTGCGGTCCCCATGCTGACTGTACTGTGTTTTACTTTTCCGGTAGATCCAGTTTTAATAAATTAGTTTCACAACAACTTTGAGACATTAGCAATGAAGCGAGTACAGGTCTTGGAAATAATCTCCCCCTCCATACACTGAATCCAAGCATGAGTCAGTGGGATTCTGCTAAGATGGACACACTACTGTTTTAAACGTGATGGAGCACACAGCCAGCAACATCTGCAAAGATTATGCTAACGCATATCTACAAACGTTCCACATAAAGTACACTGTAACAGGCTTACAGCATAACAGTGTGGGCGTGGGATGGGTTTATTGTGCCTGACTTCCGGTAAGTCTTCACTGTTTTTACTACTCCTCAAACCTGGCTTATCAAATTCACTAGACAGTGTATGAATCACCCGGAGCAGAATCTGAACTTCCTGTTAATGCTTGCCTTCTGTTTTCCAATGTTGTCAGAAGAAAGCATTTGGTTATGTTATCTTTTGCAGGGGCCACCTTTCAAAAGATGTAAACCTCAGTATCCAATGTGTGCTACCTTAACATGCATACCAACAAGTGGGACATGTTTAATGACTAGCATTAGATTGGTTCACTGGAGCTGTTACACAGTCATGATTACATAACCAGAAAAATGGCCTAATTTCTGTGCAGTCTGTGCCAAAAACACAAGAACTATCTACATATTTTCCTTTAGATTCATAGTGGACCAATCTGTCAGAAAAGGTTTTAAAAAGGCCCATCACAAGAGCCTATGTTCATGTACATTTAATAATGAATTTACTTCTAATTTTCTGATGATCAGGTAATCAGCTAAGTCTTTCTGTACCCAAGATCATGATAAAAACGCAAATGTTTATTAAATTAAGTAAGAGGATGTATTTAATGAGGTGTGAGGTTACAGATGTAAGGTGCAGCTAAGATAATATTTACGCTGTTAGATGTATGTAGTATAGTATATTATAGTACAATTATTATTTACGTAGCAGTATGTCAGCGTGAGCTGTTGTCACCGAATTAAAACAATGCAGCTTATAACTTCTGTCAAGCAGAAAATCTGCTGTCGAGCAGACACTAGTAGCTTCTTTAGTAGCTTCTGGTTGTTGAAAATTCATCAGCGGGTGTATACTTTTCAGGAGCTGTAATAGTATAATTCAGCCATAAAACTACACTGGTAGTACTGCAAGCAAACTTGAGATCAGATGTGTGTGATTGCAACTGTCTCATCACATTACTGAGGAAAGTTCTGCACCGAAGAACACCTGGTGTTCATTTTTAGCAATATATTTTCGATTATTTGAGAGCACATGCAGTCTGTCATTAACGTCCAAGGAGAACAAGCCTGATGTGTATAGGGATTTACTGATATCCTTCTTGCATTGTACGGTGTCAGTAGCTGATAGGAGAGTAACATCCAACTCGTAGCCGCTTGCTAAATGTAAAACCTTGCTGTTGAGTTGCAGCACACCACACTCTTCATCCCCAAACTCGTAGGTTATCTGCAGGAAGACTCTATAGAAGCCTTTTCTAGGAACCACAAGTTCTCCTTGGTAGCAGCGGAAACCTCCACGGCAGTACGCATTTCCAGTGTTATTTTCCCACTGAAGATATTTCCCATTAGTGTTATTGCTGGGAGGGGCTATGGATTAGAGCAGAAAAGCAAAAAAGAGATTTTGAACGTTGATGCTTCTATATTATTACATAAAATATGTCATATTTAAGTAGAGCTGAGAACATATTCAAGCACAGACAGGCAACAATGTGAGATTTAACCCTTTATAGGGCACTCATTGAAATACTTCAGGCCAATTCAGGCACTTGTTAACATACACACTATCACATTAGACAACATTAGGCCACTTCATTGTGGTACTTAATAAGGCAGGCCTTGCAGACCACATTTGACTTGAGACTATTGCCTTGATCTTTGCTGATTGGCTGGATGAAACCCATGTTTCCTGACCTTGCTAAGAGGCACAGGGACGCAATTTAAAATGTGTGTGGAAGTAACCAAATATGGTTCCTCACCCTGTAAAGGGTTAACAACAATGTGTACACGTCCTAATTGCAGTTATACTCAACAGCGCCTTCTTTGACAGTTGAGCAAATTAATCTATGTAAACTGCTGGTGTTCTTTACTGTGTACTTTAGCTGCCGACCTAATTATTCTGGATTTGTGTTGCTGTTTTATCTCATCTGTGTAAATGAATAAATTCACATAATACAAAGTCGTGTGAAAATACTTTAGGCAATGTAAGAAAGCTTTAACTTGAATTTGCTTTACACAAAGTGAACTAAATAAAAATTATAAAATTTATCAACAACAAATCTAATAAGAAACCAGTAACCAACTCAACAAAACGAACAAGTTACAGGAGAGATTTTCCTTTTCTTCTATGACCAATTGGGAGGCATTTGTCCTCTGCGGCTTTGTGGCTAATGTATGCAATAATCAATAGTACATTTAGTGGGTTTCCTCTATAAACATTAGCGACTTTGCAGAAAACTATAATAAAGCTCCATGTTTTACCTGTTAGCATGGCAATTGGATGGTTTTGCTGGTCTTGAAGTTTTAAAGTTTGTTGACCATTGACGCCGCCATCTACAAGAGATTAAAAAAAAAATGTTTTAAACTTACACAAGCCCCCTTTTTTTTATTCCCTGGCAATAAACCAAAATAGCTTTCACTGTGTCTATCATTGTTCAAGACATTTACCTGATGAACTGGTGTCAGGCTTCGTCTTGGCCTTTAAGGAAACAAAGACAATGTCAACAACATTTGTTATAACAACGATAGAAAAGAGGAATCAAATATAACAGAGAGAGAGAAAAAACAACGGAAACTGCGATAAATGCAAAATAAATCATATAAATAAAATACAGAGATTAAATGATGAATGCAACTACTACACAATTACAGATTTTTCTTTTAAGAATTTGTAGGAGAATATGAAGAAGAAGAAGAAGAAGAAGAAGAAGAAGAAGAAGAAGAAGAAGAAGAAGAAGAACGGTCGGGAACGCCTGGGACAGTGTGGCGCTGTTACCAAGCAACGAAACTAACAATAATTTCAAGATGGCTTCGTCCCGTCACTGACACCCCTTACTTTCACCCCCTCAATATGTAAATGCCATACGCAGTCATTCATAAGAATATACTTATTAAAATACAAACACTCAGTTGTGGTGGTTGCGATGGGAACATTATTGCGTGTCCCCTTCATAGGCACCATATATAGGCTATACAGTTAGCTTTGAGTTTCCAAGCTAACTGCGCGTGACTACCAAGATGCGGATCATTTCGTTGAACTTCCGTACTTTGGTCAAAGTTGTAGCCAGATTTAGCAAACGCCTGTGGATTGAGGAAATATACTTTGACCTCCCTTACTTAGAAAGCGTAAATGACCGCAAATATTATAACCAAAAAATGATCAAATAAGGACTTATCGACATTTTCGGTAGTTTTATAAATCCACACAGGTTGATGCAAAAGTATGCGGTACTTCAAAACAACCCGCAGCTATTAATCGAAGCACCGAAGAGTGGGCTATCCAGATTTATACATGCAGAATTTAACCGTGTAAAAATTAGCCTACCTGACTGTCCGGTGACGGCGGGCATCGTCCTCCGAATCCCACCGTGATCACTAAAGCCAGAGCTCCCGAAACGAGCACAAGAGCCGCCAACACTATGAACTGAGCCATTCGCTGAAGCCTCTTTTCTTTCTGACGGAGAAACTGAATAAAAGCGTCGTGCGCTTGGAGTCCTGCCTCCACTCCTCCCTCGCAGCAGCGACAGCAGCTGTTTGATTCCATGCTTCTGGCTTCCCATTTGCGCCTCGACTGCCCAGCATCTCCATTTATCAGTGTGGCTTCGCCCACGTTAAAAACCACTGCACTGGCAGGGAGTCTCGGTTTAAACGAGTTTCGCCGAGTGTCGAGACTCAGGCGCGAACTTCCTCTTTCTTGGGGTTTATTTTCCATAGAATGCGAACAGCGTCTTCTTTATTAGAGACAGCGTGCCGCTCACACCCTCGCTTTAAATAGCTGGTTTAGCCTCTACCAACAAAAGTTTGGTAGAGGCTGTCCGTCACCGTGACATGTCATATTAATCAGTGGACCTATGCTGCTAAGGACCCCCCCCCTCAGTAAAGATTTAGATTTGTAGCTTCTCATTTGATGGACATGTAGATACAACCAGAAACACCTGCACATAATTCGAGGTAAAAGCTTTTACTGCGTTTGTGAATGAAAGGCGTTATCAGCCAGTTTCGCGTCAAACCGCTCTCAATTATCCACCCAATTACACAACTAATCCCCATTTATGAGAGTTTAGATAAATGGCAGTGCGCAACTGATCTAAAATGGGTGGCAGTCTCAGATTAAACCACGGATTATCTAAATAATATCACAACATCCTTTAAAACAGATCCAGACAACTACAGTGTACATCATCAAAACAAAATGGTAGTGAGAACAACCACACACTTTCTCGTTGTAGGAGTCAAACTTCTCTCCACTGCCTCTGCACACTGGAAAGGACATCTATAACTCTCACGTCCATTCAAAGCTGCCTGTATGACTTATACTTGACCATATAATGTTTGCATAAAATGTATTCTTATTACAGTGTACAGAACCCATCTTCTGTGCTTTGAAAAGAAAATAATTTGAAATATTCACATGACATCTTCGTTGGGAAAGGCCCGAACCAACAAAAAAAAAGGAATAAGCCAATATTCTTCTGTCATAAGTTGTTTAAGTGGTCAAACAGATTGGTAATGTCAGCATTTTCAAAGTATGGTGACAACATTAGGAGGTTACACATTTGTATAAAATGTGTATATAGTACAGTTAATAAATCATTACTTTCAAGGTCCTTTTTGCTCAAATGTGTCATGTGATTTTCCTTGATTGTTTAAGATGATGTATGCATAGTTTGCCTTCACATGAATAATCACAGCCATCAGGGAAAACGTTTCCTATGAAAAGGGAGAACATGCTTAAATAGGTGTCACATGTCAAAGTAACACCCGCATGAATGGTAGGATCACTTTTGTTAGGTACTGACCACTGCACTGTTGCTCAAATCCTTCCACTTTTTTTCTGCTTCGAAAAGATCAATTAAAAAAGATCATTATTCACTTTCTGCCTAATATAGCCCACCCAGTGACAGGTGCCATTATAACAAGATAATCAATGTTATTCAGTTCACCTGTCAGTGTTCACAATGTTATGGCTGCTATGGTTGGTCTTTAAAACATTTCTGGGCGGGATCTTTAAAATGTGGCATTGGTTCAAGTTACTGATATGTAAGACACACAGAGACAACAGTTAAACCCATTTTTATTCGAGAGTTGTGCTCTGACTTTGGGGGAATTATTTACATTGTTTCTATCCTGTGTTATGAGTCCTGGGTGTATTTTAGTCCTGCAGCTGCGTATATGACAAAGTCCACTGAGAATAAGAAAAAAAAAAAAAATACAAAAAGTTGTGGGCTGACTGCAACATCACACCCTGGAGAGTGAGAGAGCTGGTTGAGTGACAGTGTACACACAGTATTCTACCTGTACAATAATTGTGCTACTATTCACATTCATCTGTACAATAATATTTACAGTGATCACATTAGGGAAAGAGCCAGTACCTGAGGAGTTAGTTCCATAATTAGCTTTACTCATTCACCGTGGGAAAAAGAAGCGCACCCAACCAATGTAGCCTAAATAACACAGAGAACATGGGATCCATGTTCAGGATCAGTTGTGAAGTTCACGGATTGTACAGCATCTCAGTGGTCTAGCTGATGCAACTACATTGCAGGTAATAACAACAACCGGAAGGCTGGAGATTTTTTTATTTTACTATCTGCTTCCTCTCCATAACAACAGTATCAACACTAGAATATCATTTTAGGGGTCAAAAGGTGTTATTGTCTGAGTCACAGAGCTCATCCTCTGAATATATGGGAAATATTTCTCAAATGGTATGTTCAAATTTTGCTGAGGTAGGCAGCAAAGAGCAGACTCCATTAAGACAATATAGCGTTTATGCAAGCCAAGAATGTGTCACTGCAGTAGCAACAAGTGGTGAGAGTTTACAAATAATAGTTTCTGTTTCTTTGACAGAAACACTCCTCTTGAATACTTCAGGTGAGCTGGCACGCTTTAACAAAAGACAGTAAAGTTATAAACAAAAGATGAGGTCATTAAAAAGCTTGTGTCAGCAGTCCTCAACTTCCCCTGTGACTCTCTCCACAAACACACAAACTATACAGGAAAACCTATTGGCCAATTTAAATTACCATTCAACAGCACATAAGATAAAACACCATGAATAAACACGTCATACATGTGCAGCATTTCTCCCGAGAATGAAACGTCAACCAATAAATAAGAACAGAATAAAAATTCATTAAATAACAATCATTGTCTCAGATTAAGATCACTGTACTAGTGATCCATTTAACTTAAACAGTCACGTCCATTTAAAAATGATCTGAAATGCTTGGCGCCGGTAAATCCTCTAACTAGTGTCAGGATCATTGTTTCAGTAAACAGGTGTATGCTTTGCACCTGTCTTACGCCATGACAATTATCCTAACTAATCTGCACAACTCAAAGCAAAACTTTTCTTTGGATCCCGTCTCACTGATCGCCCATTCCACACAAAACTATATATAAAAAGGAAATCGTTTCAAGTGGAGACTCTGCGTCTCTTATCCACATCTTTGATCAAATCTGCTTCTTTTCTCCGTCTGTTTGCTAAGTGTTGCGAATGCCGCAGACAGGCAGGGTAACAATAAGCAGTCATACATGAAAGAGATTTGGATTTGATCCTTTCCAGCAGCTTTTGTGCCATGTGTGAATTTAGATGTCTGGTTTTGGGGGCTGATGGAGCGTTAAGCCTTGTAGCAGTTTCCCTGCGTGGTGAGTGCAAGCTGACCATTGGGTGCCACCTCATTTGCCTCATCCTCCAACAGGCCTGACACGTCAGCATTGGGGATACTGTCATGGTAGCTGCTGAAGCTGATGTTGTCCTCTTTCAGTTCAATGGTCCAGAAGGGTGCGTTGAGCTTGCGGTTCTGGTACTCCCGGTAGGTGTACACACCTCCCACAAAGCCCAGCAGCAGCACCACAACCAGAATGATCACGGCCAGAATGATGATGTTGAACTGCGTCCAGGAGACTTCTGTCAGGGCTGCCGTGGTGTTGTCGGTGGGGCTGTTCAGGCTGGTCAGCAGGGCCTGGGTGGTGGTGGCAGTGCTCAGAGTGGTGCTGGAGTTGCTGGTAGATGTGGAAGCTGGAATGCCTATTGCTGTGTTGGAGGTCAAAGTGGTGCTGGCGTGAGATGTGGATGATGTACTGGATGTGGGGACCTCGGTGGTGGTTGTAACTGCTTGTGTGGGACTGAGCCGTGTTGCTGAGGAGGAAAAAATACCACAAATATTTGTAAGCGACTTTGTTTTCCAACTTTGTGAAATTATCTAGTGACACCTTGTGGCAAAACACATAACTACCTCTTATTATTATACATTCAAGGCTCATCTGCCTTAACACGCATATGAGTTAAAGTGACATCCTATTCTTAATCCATAGGCTTTAATATGACATCCATCCACCCTTTGCAGCTATAACAGCCTAAACTCTTCTGGCAAGGCTTTCCACAAGGTTTAGCAGTGTGTCTATGTTTACAAGAAAGCCTGGCTCGCATCACAAAGCTGTCCTATACAGTTAAGGTCAGGACTCTGCACAGACCAGTCAAGTTTTCCCACAACAAACTCGCCCACTCGTGTTTTTATAGACTTTACTTTGTGCACTTGTGTGCAGTTATGTCGCAACAGGAAGGGACCAACCCCAAACTGTTGGCACAAAGCTGGGAGCAAGGAATTGGTCAAAGTCTCTTTGTATGCTTAAGCATTCAGTGTTCCTTTCACTTAAACTAAGTCACCAAGCCCAGCTCCTGAAAAACACACACTCTAAAAACAGTTGGGTTAAAAAATAACCCAATTTTAACCCAACTGCTGGTTCAGAAAAGGACGAACCCCTTTTTTGGGTTATTTTAACCCAACATGTTGGGTTATATTTTTTCAACCCAAATTTTGGGTTGAATTTTTTTAACCCAATAGTCGGGTTACACTAACTACAATGTTGGGTTACTCCTAACCCAACAGTTGGGTTGAATGAATTCAACTCAATAGTTGGGTTATGCTGACTACAAGGTTGGGTTATTTCTAACCCAACTATTGGGTTGAATTCATTTAACACAGAAGTTGGGTTAGGAATAACCCAACTGTTGGGTTGAATTTATTTAACCCAATAGTTGAGTTATGCCAACTACAAATTTGGGTTATTCCTAACCCATCTGCTGGGTTGCCCAATTTAGCGCTCCTTGACACAGTAGTTAATAATTTTAATTATTACTTTCATAATAAATTTTTACTGCTGGTTCGTCCTATTCCTTCCCAACTACTAATCAGAATTATTTTTATTCCATTAAAAAGTATGCTTAAAATCAATAAAAGCAATAAATGACAATTAAAATTTTTACAAGAATATGTTTTTATTTCACAAAACGTATGAACATTTTACAATTTTTTTGTTTTTAATGTTGAAACAAACATCTGCAGACTAAATTCTGCAATTCTGCAGTGCAGTTTTAAAAAAATTTGACAGGCCTGGACTCTGGCCCCTCTATCCCGTAGACAACCTGCTGCAGAAACTCCCAGGCAGGAGAACACTCCTTGGGGTAGTTGATGTCAAAAATGTAGAACGCTTTAAAACAGACATCAACTGCCCCAAGGAGTGTTGGCTGGGGGAGTGCCTGACCTGCCAAGATGAGGAACACCTGAGAGGCAGATTCCTGAGGCTCTCCCAGGGCCAGGACAGTTGGGTAGGGCTTGGCCTGCTGCAGATATTCCACAATATTTGTTCCAACCTAAGACAAACCCAAAGAAAGATAGATAGGGAATTGCATTGAAAGTGAATCCTCAGCAAGATAACAGATGTTCAGTTTGTGCTACAATAGTGGTAAACTATACAACAAAGCCAAATTAAAGATACAGGTCCTTCTCCAAAAATTAGCATATTGTGATTCAGAGGGCTTTTACACAGAAACGAATTTGTTTCCAAAATGAGGCCGTTGCCAAAACGGCTCCGCGTTTACACAGCGGACTCAGTCATTTTGCCCTGTGTTTACACGGAAACGCATGAGACCGCAGTCAGGCTGTAGTACATACCGCCGGCCTATAGGTGTAGCTGTGAGTTTGCCACAAACCAACAAAAAAAGAGCGTCCTGCTCCTTCCGCCTCCCTTAACTAGCCTCAGCTAGTATACACAGCTCATTACTCACACAAACAAAAACAAGAATGGCAGCGATGACGAGGCAGAGCTTCTCCTGCAAGTTACTCCGGATTACAAAACCAAAAACTGCAGGAGAATGTCGACTGGGAGTCCTGTCTGTCCAAATACAGCGACATAACGGTGAGCTTTCAGTCAGTTGATCCAGTGGCCAACAGCAAATTTCCCCATGATTTATAAGTGTGCAAAATAAAGTTTGATTTGATCATTACGAGCTTGTAGATCATGTCTCATTATTTCTTTTTATTTTCACATTTTGTACAGAAACAAAGGGGTTTCACAACGACATGTTGCAGCTTTCCCAACATTAGTTAGTTCTCCGAGTTGGTTCTCCTATCAGAGTGGCGATGTATCTGTGTCTTTCCTGCAGCACTTGAATGTGTCGGCTAAAAAGCTGTATAGCTACATGTAGCTGCTGCAACAATAATGCTAACAACGCAGCGAGCTGCTCCGTGTCCATGCTGCTGCTGCTGTTGTTGTTGTTGTGTTACGCGAAAAGTGGTCGGGGCTTTACGCGGCAGGGGAGGGGGCTGCAATGACGTCATCGGATTACATGGACTGTACTGTTTACACGACGCCGGATCCGGCATGGAAACCTGTTTTCACCACTTGCAGGGCCGTTTTCAAAAAAGATGCGGAGTCAGTGGTGAAGACGCGTCTCCGTGTGTAAAAACAGCCGGATTGGCACTTTTTTTATCCGGATACAGAGCAATCCGTTTCCGTGTAAAAGCCCTCAAAGTTCATTATTTTCTGTAATGTACTGATAAACATTAGACGTTCATATATTTTTGATTCATTCATCAAAACTGAACTAGTTCAAGCCTTTTAGTATTTTAATATTGATGATTTTGGCAAGAAAATAAAGAAAAAAAATCCATATCCGAAAAAATTAGCATATTTCATGCGACCAATAAAAAAATGTTTAATACAAAAAAACTGTCAAACTTCAAATAATTATGTTCAGTTATGCATTCAATACATGGTCGGGAATCCTTTTGCAGAAATGACTGCGGCGTGGCATGGAGGCCCAGGATGCTTCCATAGCGGCCTGAAGCTCATCCATGGTGTTGTGTCTGGTGTCTCCCAACTTCCTGTTCGATGGTTTACTGACCATGGTATGACTTTTCTCAATTGGCCTGCCAACTCTCCTGACCTGAAGCCCATTGAGAGTCTGAGTGATATTGTGAAGAGGAAGTTGGAAGACACCAGACCCAACACTTTGGATGAGCTTGAGGCCGCTATCGAAGCATCCTGGGCCTCCATAACACCTCAGCAGTGCCACAGGCATTTCTGCTAAAGGATTCTCGACCAAGTATTGAGTGCATAACTGAACTTACTTATTTGAAGGTTGAAAGTTTTTTTGTATTAAAAACACGTTTTCTTATTGGTCGGATGGAATATGCTAATTTTTTTAGATACAGATTTTTGTTTTTGTCTTTACTTTCTTGCCAAACTCATCAATATTAAAACAATAAAAGGCTCGAACTAATTCAGTTGTGTGTGACGAATCAAAAATGTATGAGTCTAATGTTTATCAGTTCATTACAGAAAATAGTGAACTTTATCACAAATGCTAGTTTTTGGAGAACGACCTATAGTTTGAGCATTTCTTGACTGGTGGGTACATTTTGAGTGGGGCGTGGATGTGTGCATGGCAAAAAAAAAAAAAAAAAAAGGTCCTGAGGATAGACCAGTTGAGAACCACTAATATTTTAAATACCAGTAAAAATACATAAAATAAAATAGTGGGATGGCAACATTTTCCCATTTCATATTTACTTTCTAGTATGCAAAATTATACTTACAGGCATTAGGTGTATAAAGGCAGCTCAGGACTCTTCATTGGTGTGCCTTAGAGTCTTCTTGCCAACCCTGTACACCGTCTGTGGCACCAAATCAGGCAAGATTCGGAGGGATAGTTCCCCTTTCACATCTGTAGGGCACAATATTCAGGGCGTCAATATGTTGGGGGTGGCATTTAATGTGAATAAATTAAAGACTCAACCTAAAACAAACTGTATTCTCCACAGATTTCTCCAGACCTCTACCTCTAACCCAACAAGTCTGTCCACCAGTACTCCCATTAAGCTGGCCTGCTTTCTACCCCTTCCCTGTACATGGGCCAGCCCGCCCATCAGAAGCAGCCTCAATCAGTTCCTCTTTAACTCATTCACTGCCCAAATTGAATATCAATTTTCTCGTTGTTTGCCACGGTGATTAGGCTTTTTTACTTATTTCACCGGCCAAAGGAAGTGCGGTCACACGAGCGGCGGCGGTGGCAGAGGTGGATGAGCGGAGCAGCGCCAACCGGGGAGATCCCGTTGGTCTTGCGCCCGTTGGTGGGACCCTTTCCTTTTACAGCGGAAGGCTCAAACTTTGTCACAGGCTATGAAAGAGTGTAACGTGGAGCACTAATTGTTCATTTTAAATTCTCGCGATTCTCTGGTTGGAATCGGTTGTTTGAATGACTTAATTGAAAAATAATTTATTCCATTTCCCCCCTCTAAAAACGCCCTGGAACCACCACTGGCCTCCGCCCCAAACACGTGCGCCTCCGCAAGAAAATAGCCACAAGAATTGGTGACACGGTCGGCAAAAAAGAAAATTTATCATGGCTGGCAACACGCGTAAATCACAGGGAAACTGACTACAATACGAACGCGAACGATAAATGCTCAGTGACGGCGGAGCGCCGTGGGCGTAGGCACGGCGTCGGCGCGATGCAGAAGCATAAATAACGCGGCCTACTCACGACTTTGCTAATAACCGTGGTACGATTGGTTATTTTCAACAAGCCGGAACTAATACGGCTATATCAGAAGTTGAGACCAAAAGATGAAAAAGAAGTGCGAAAAAATACGAAACTTGTTTAGCGAATTGTGCTAAACTAAGTTAGCAAAGGGGACACATGGACACAAAAAATGTATGTGATACCAATACTGTACAAGCGTTTAACAACATATCCATACCTTCAATACACGGGTATTCCTCTTCCGAATTCCGAATCCTCTTAATGGAAGTCACAGGAAATCAGGATGGGAGCGCGCGTTGGTGATCCAACGAACTGTGCCACAAGTTCAAAACTCTGACTTCGGCCAATAGGGAGAGAGTATTAGAAATCAGGAAATGACCGGACCAATCAGTGACTGTGTTTTAACTATTCTTCCGCCTAACAGTGAAAGCCAGGTCCTGATTGGTTCATATGTAGATGGTGACGTATAACATATGCTGCGGTGCTTTTTCTAAACAATGTTGGCTCCCCTTAGAAGAAGTGTTGCTGCCGTTGCTGGCCACACTTTTCCCATATTGTTTGGTGTTACACAAAACGCCTTTATTTCTGCAGTTGACATTACAAAGTAGGCCCACTGCACTTCTCCTTCTCCTTCCTCTATTCCAGACCCACTGCACTGTTTCGAAGCATTGCCCATCCTTTCCAGAGAATTGATTGTAACTGGCAGACAGCATTATTATTATTATTATTATTATTATTATTATTATTATTATTACCACCAACATTGCCGTGTATGGTCATAATAGAAAAGGTAAAGGACACATTTCATGTACATAAGATGTGTGATTATAACTAATGTTAATGAGATTACTCTGTAATATACTCCCCTTCAAGAAAAAAATAACTTTTTAATAAAAACAAACAAAAAACAAGCCTCTAACCCCAAAATGGGTTACTCTCTCAAAAACAACCCAAAAATGGTTCATAACCTTGAAAACCCAGAAATTGGGTTAAAATAATAGACCTTTAACCCAGAGAATGGTTACTCTTTATAAAAATAACCCAAAAGTTTGACTCAACACTTGTAACACATAAATTGGGTTACCAAAATAACCCAGCATTTTTTAGTGTGCACCCACACCATAATCCCCTCTCCACCAAACTTCATAACTGGCACAATGCAGTCAGACAAGTACTTTTCTGGCAACCACCAATGCCAATACAGCTGCTCAGACATGGAAACTGATGAAGCTCTCTATGCGACTGACTGCAGAAAGTTGGCCACCTCTGCTGACCCTACACTGTCATTTTACGTGGCCTGCCACTCTGTGGCTGAGCTGCTGTTGTTCCCAATCGTTTCCCCTTTGTTATAATACCACTGACAGCTGACTGTAGTAGCAAGTACAGAGCCATCTCTGCAGCTGCCCCTTTCCTCTGGAACTCTCTCCCCAAATACATCCGCGACTGTACCAACCTTACCACCTTCAAATCCCTGACAAAAACACACCTTTTTAAAATTGCTTTTAATGTATAGCTCAGTTTATTGTGTTTTTTTTTTTTGATGTTACATCTCACATTGTTTTGTTAATTTGATGTTCTTTCGTATGCAAAGTGTCTTTGAGTATTTTGAAAAGCGCTTTTAAATAAAATGTATTATTATTATTATTATTTAAGTAGCAAGGAAATTTCACGACTGGACTTGTTGCACATGTGGCATCCTGGAATTCACTGAGCTCCTGGGAGCGAACCGTTCTTTCACAAATGTTTGTAGAAGCAGTCTGAATGCATAGGTGCTTGATTTTATACCTGTGGCCATGGAATTGATTGGAACACCTGAATTCAATTATTTGGGTGGGTGAGTGAATACTTACTATACTGCAATATAGTGTACCTAATATGTCTTCTTACCAGTTACAAGTACTGCTTTGTGTATGTTGTGTCACACAGTATGTGTTTCTGGTAACAAGTTGTGTAAACCAGAATGTGACATGCCCGAGTGTCTAGCACCACTTCTGCTTTTTGGGCTTGTGGTTTGTTTTTGCTATTACGGCAATGTTGTGAGTATTGAAGACACTGCAGTTATCATGCTAGAGATTCATTAACAGTACTTTCGTATTCTGATGACTCAGTGTGTCTGCCAGTGTCATTTGCAATTATTTATAGGAGCTGTTCAAAATAATTGCAGGGATGGGCAACCTAAATGATGAAGGGGCCCACAATTTTTCATTGACACTACCTGAGGGCCACGTGGGACCGTGCACTTAATCAGACATGATAAAACTGACATTTTATATATATATGTATACAACAAAAATAAGACACTTACGTAATTATTATTATTGTGCCTTTTACACTAGAAGAGTTTAATATATACGACGCACTTCACCATATCAGCAGTGGGCACGGTTAAAAAACAAGGTGTTGTTGCGTATTCTGATTGAGGTATATTCCGTTGTAGCGCATAAATGACTTCATGCAGATAGCTACAGACTAACACATGGTTTCATTAATCTGTGAACAAATACTACGGTTACTGTACGTAAGCATTGAGTACCAATAGGTAGAAAAGTGCTATATAAAAGCAAGGCCATTTACCATATCTTGGCTGTGTGCTCAGGGTCGCTGAAAGATGAACCCTTTGCTACACTCCAGGTGGGCTGCCATGTGCCTTTTATAAATGCTGACCAAGAACCATTGGGTCACCTCCCTGACTAGTGCCCTTCTACCTCGATTGCTCAGTTTAGACGTCTGGCCAGCTCTGGAAAGAGTCCTTCATCCATTTACAGATGATGGAGGTCACTGTGCTCATTGGGACCTAAAGCAGCAGAAATCTTTTTGTGCCTTAAGACAAGCCTGTCTCGGATGTCTACACACAATTCCTTTGACTCCATGCTCTGCTCTGACATGCACTGTCAACAGTGGGATCTATATAGACAGGTGTGTGCCTTTTCAAATCATGTCCAATCAACGGAATTTACCATGGGTGGAATTAAGCTGTAGAAACGTCTCAAGAATGTACATGGATTTCTTAGTTTTATATTTTTAATAATTCTCTGTTGCGTATAGAATTTTGACGGAAATTAATTTAATTCATTTTGGGATAAGGCTGTTACACAAATGTGGAAAAACTGAAGCACTGTGAATACTTTACAAATGCACTTATGTTTGTATTGGGACCTCAGTATTTTAGTTTAATTAACAGTGGTTCACGGTAGCAAAAAGTAACTTTATAAATGTTATTATTTGCACCTGTGCCTTTCCTGCCCAGTATGACTTTAGCTTCATTTGACATTATCTATTAAGTGTTTCCTTATTTTCTGCTAAGTGTACATGTATCAGAGCATCATGTCTGGGAAGTCTGATTTGCAAAACACAGTACAAAACAGAAAGTTTTAAAAAAAAATTACCCAAATAAAAGTCAATACATGCCCATTCCATTCTGCCTACAAATAAAAGATACATGCAAGATGCATAGAAAGGATAAAAGCTGATATGGTCAGAGGTTAGTTGTGTTTATGTACAGTATTTAAGCATGTATATATACTCTATCCATTCTATCCACTCTATAACGATCATGCTTGTTTTCTTTTCTCAGGAAATGAAAACACATGTGACAGTATATTGTGACTTGGTCTTACTTGAACGGGTGCAGTTATGAGCTCTAGCATCTCCTATGAAGCCAGGAGCACAGAGCTCGCACCGGGGCCCATGGGTGTTGTTGATGCAGCTAAGACAGTGGCCATTGTCGGGGTGACAGACGTTGGCAGGACCCTGAGGGTCTGCATTTCCACTGCAGTCACATGGGACACAAGCCCCAGAAGCTTTGTAGAACCCGGCACTGCACTCGTCACAGTGTGGGCCACTGTACCGGTGAAGGCACTTGTCACACACTGGAGAGCCACTGGTATCTGCACAGAAAGAACAAATGTGCATGTCAGCTGTTGATCCTTGCTAATGATGTAGCTACAAATCAAAACAAACCTTAAATAATATCCAGGATATCACCATGGCCTGGAGCTTTGTTTTGTACGGAAATATGAACAGCTTGAATTGAAGGTTTGCTGAGTCTGTCTGAAACCCCTCTAGAGTCAGCTTTTGTAGGAATATCACAAAAACTCTAATTGACTTACTTTGCCCTTTTTTAAACATATTACATATATACTACTAAATATAGAATGTTATAAGGAAAATCAGCTAAACATTAATACTCTTCTCTTCAGCGGAAGAATTCCAAGTGTAACAGCTGGTGTTGTGCCACTAGGTGGCTCAAGTCGACAGTATATGGACATAGGAGAGAGACATGTTCTATAACAGTCTTGAGATTTGCCCTCAGTGGAAATGCTGCTGGATCCCAGTAGTTCATGTCACATCCTGGGCCTTAACATTAATACACAGTGTCGGCCACCTAAACTGGAGAAAAACCTGTCTGGTGTGGTTGGTTCTATCTACCTTCAAATATTCACAGTTGAATACAGTGCCATAATAATAATAATAATAATAATAATAATAATAATAATAATACTTATAATCGGCCCAACTGGAGTTTGAGTTTGTCGAGTCCAGCTCTGCATGAGGTCATTCATTGTTCATAGCAACAAGTGTATGTCCTTTTTAAGTGTCAGCTTTCTCAACCAGCCTCTGGCCCCTAGTAATATGATACATTGACACCTTCTGGCATGTCAAACCGGAACTGCAGCATCAGTACCCTACCTTCAACAGTACTGTGTCCCCAAGGGGAAAGTTCTTATTTATCTTGCCTATTTTACAACAAGCAAGCATCTGATATCTGATATATATATATATCTGATCAAATCTTTGCAGAGTCTGGTTATGTTATATCTGGCTAATAGCTTCAGTATAATCAGAGGTATAGATTCAATAATTGTAATCAATAATAATTATAATAGATCGGTTTTATAGAGTAACAGAGAGAAAGTTAATCAGCAACTATTCATTGTTTGCCTTTTCTTTCAAGCAAAAATACTGATTAGCTCAAGCTGCAAAGTTGTCAGATTTTTTCATAGTAAACTCAATATACTATGCACGAGCATTTGACTGTTGGTTGGAAAATGTTTGGTTTGGAAAGATCACTTAATGAAGATCACTTAATGAACGGAGTATTTTTATTCAAGCAGCCTGCAAATCTGTATCAATCGTTTTGAACATGTTTAGTATTTTTTATTTATGCATTAAAGTAAAAAGTTAAAATAAAAGCATGCATCCTAAAACCAGATGTCTCCACGGCCTCCTGCTCTTTCTGTTAGATTTAAAGGTGTGCCTAAGGCCAAATGAGGTCTCTGTTTCTTCCAGCATGTTTGTCCTGTGGTCTCCTCCCTGTGAGTTTCGCCAGAAAACTGTTTTACAATCACCAACAAACGCCCTCATTTCCCCTCACCTAGACTGAGAAAAACAGGGTGCCGGAATATACCAATAGTGAACTGAACCTCGGCTATGAGAAGTTAAAGTAGTGACCCAAAGGTGGACCACTGGACATTCAGACACCATTCATCACAGCAAAGCATTAGTGTTTAATGGTTCAGACACAGATAGCTGCCTTCCAATGTCCTAGATGCTGCCCTCTCTCTAGTGTAGTCATGCGACTGTGTTGTATTCCTGCACTGAGCAGGATGCTCCTGATAAGCTTATTTTAACCTCTGCTGGGGGTTCAAAGGCAGTCAGCCTGCACCGTTATATAACCAAGAGGAAACAAGAGCTGCTCTGTACTGTGCTGAACAAGGCCAAAGGACCTGACCTGCCATACCAGGTATGCTGTGTCTGACAAAATCAGGTAGAGAAAAACTATAAGATTAAAGAAAAATAATTAAAACAAATGAATATATCTGAAGGAACTTAGTACAAACCTGACAGACTCTAGCCGAACCATACCACTGAGTAAAGATACAATCATACATGGATGATTTAGTATGTGTGACCCACATACTAAACTGGTGCAATGCTCCATTTCACCTCTCTATGTGTCAGTATGGAAGGATATTAGTGTACTGCTACAGGCCTCATCAGCACATTTAGGAAGCATCTACCCCCCAGTGTGCAGTCATGATACTGCATTGTGGCATCATCTCATTTGCCACTGTTGCCGGGGCAACCTCTACCTAGAGTCTACCTCTCTTTCCAGCACAAATATTGAGGCTAAAACATTTTCTACAGCCATACACACAGTTAACACGAGAGCAGCTCTCCCAGTGCACCGTCTGGAGCATATTTCTGGTCCCTTCCTGCTCTTAAGGTGATGCTGTCTAAACAGAGAATGTGATGCTTCCCATCCCATCCCCCCCACTATGTCTGTTACTGCCTGACTGGCGCTGAAATGGTCCAGCTGTGCTCATACTGTCCCAGCTCAGCTCAGCCTGGTTCATGTCCCTTCCCCTCCTACGCAGTGCAACCTCCGCTGCGGCCCCTGGCAGGGGCAAACATAACCTGACAGCCTAAGTGCATCTATACATGGCTGTTGCCATGTAGGCCACTACCAATGGGTGAGGAGCATGATGTGGAAAAGCTGTCTATGATTGGTCCAGAAAGGGGAAGGGCAGTGAGAGAACATTAATAAGAGTGTAGAGTGAACACAGTGATGCAATCTTGCAAAAACCTCAAGTAAGCCTATTTCAGAAAGGGTTCAAGTGTAGTTTGACGTACTAGTAGCCACTCGGCCACAGCGTGATGTTTGAGCCGGATGAAGTGAAGGAAAGGAAGCCTGAAGGAAAGGCTGATGACACGCACAATACACGTAACATGGCTCCTGGCCATGATGTAATTATGGTCTTAGAGATTGAGTTAAACACTTTTTAACTGGCCAACCTGTAAACACATTTGAACCAGGTGGCTCAATATTCTTGTCCAGGATCAGCATCCTTTCCATGAGCAGAACACTATGAAATGTTTTGCCGTGAAGTTCAAATTAAAATGAATTATAAGTAAGTATTCTGAATGTTAGCGGTTTTCATGCACTTCAAATTTGACGCACTTCTGGTTTTTGTCATCGTGAACTGATATGAAAATAACTTGTGAACATTTTAGGATGCAGACTTTTCATGAGGAATAACCCACAGGTCTCTTATGTGAGCTCCTCTAGCTCTACATCAAACCTCATCATGTCAAGGGTCAAAAACTATTTGCATTGTTCAATAGAAATGAATTGAGTTGAACTGAATATTAATTATTTGGATTTGGCAGCAGACCCTAGCAGGGCCGGAGTGGGACTCATTTTCAGCCCTGGAGTTTCATGCCTCAGACCGGCGGTCCACTTTAGATCACGACCTATTATATTAAAATAATGTAATTATTTTAACTTTACACATTAAGCCTACAATAGCGCACTGTTCTCTAAAGCCTTGTAATTCCGTGTATATGTTTTCTAAAATAATTCCAATTCAGCGGAAGTAATGGTTGCTTACTATCATTTTGGCAATGAAAGTGGTTTTATTGGAACTGATGCTTGCTTGTTCACACACTGGTTCCTGGCTCTCCCCCTGACACTAAATCATATACATCTCAACACAAATCTCCCCTTTTTTCAAGTCAAAAATTCAAGTCAGTTTCATTATTGTAGTACTGAATCATCTATCATCATCAGTTATCTCATGGCATTTATCATGTAGAGCAGGTCTACACCATACTCTTCATTATATTAATTCTAATAATATTCACTTAATGAGCAATCCTACCTGCACACTTTGGACCTGTGGGCTCATGGCTGGGCTCATGGCTGGTGCTTGGTGATGCATCTTGCATTTGAGGGGCCACAAGTTTGTGGACAGTTATGTGGCGATGCATCATACCATTATTTAAATTATGTAACGCTAGGTTAGACAGGCTATATGTTACAACGCCACGCAATTCATTGACTTGATAGGCTAATTAATTAACTTGAACGAGCTGCAAGTGGAGACGGCCCAGCGACACCATACACGTGATACCCACTCAGTGCCATCATTGAACACCGGCCCAAAATAAATAAACAAATAAAAATAACAATTGAACACTGGCCCTCACGGCCCAAAAGTCAGACAGGCCCGGTCTGTCCCGGTCCTCCCGATTAGCCAATCCAGGCCTGGACCCTAGGCATTTCAGTCATTAAATTGCGGACTATTTCCTTTACCCAACTCATCTGTTCTTTGAACCACTTATTTCAACATTAATAATCTATCTCTCTTACTTTTTTGCTTGTAGGATTATTATTTGGCATATGGATCCAGACATCTACACTGACAATTTATCTGATATTTTGCTAACTAATTTTACTTTTAGCTAACTGGTTGTAGCTTTGCAAAATGCAATTTCAACAGTTTCAACTTTGGGCAAATTTGTCCATTTATAAGTTAGTTATATATTCCCCAAATAATCATAAAAATAAATAAAAAAGTAGAATAAATTATTATAAAAAAATAACCTATTAAAAAAGTAATTAGAGATTTTAACCAGACTTTTTTTAATTAGAGGACAAACTTAACTAGGTTACTCCAGATGATTAGGAAGGAATTCTTCAGGCATTGAAGTGTAGTTGGTATCAAGGGATGGTGTGCTCTAACTAAAATCACTGGGTTAATGAAAATATGTTGATCCTGATTTCAGTAGCAGCTCAGCTGTTTAATTAGATGCTGAGGGGCATTTCTCAAACAGCTGGGGGAAGCTTGAAGTGACAACATTTTCTCACCGGGGCCTTGAGATTACATCGGAAAAATATTCTGTGTTCCACAGTGAGTTATGACATGTCAATGGCAGGCAGTAACATGACTTCAAGATTCCGCCCAAGTTCACATAAAAGAGGGTTTACAGTGTACTAATGGAGGAAATGTTCTTTCAACTCACATTAAACTCTTGTGTGCTGTTTTTGACCTGGTGCTTCCCTTCAGGCTTTGTAAACTGCTGAAATACTGGGAAATTTTAGGAAGAACTGAGCTGGATTAGGAACATGACTATAGTTCAACCCAGATCTCGACTCAACAGAGACCTTTGGGTGTGCTGTGTTAAGTAGGGCAGCAGCAGCCTGGAGGTGAAAGAAGTGGGGTCATATGGGGAGGTCAACTTTAATCCTACACTGTCTGGAAACAGAGATTGTCAGCACTGGTTTACAGATGAAGATTATTTAACACATTGTTTTAAACTTAACAAGAATGCTTAAAACAAACAATTACTGAAATATTGTAGACTGAATTCGGGCGCAAATAGATTATGGTTGCATGGCCATCTCACAGCCTTTAAATGGAAGTATGGGTCTGTTGGCTTCATGTAGGTTGAAACTATGTCAAGCAACAGGAGTTATACATACAGCTTTTATGGTATTACACACAGTAGGCAGCAACATGCAGTCAACTATAATCAATTTAGTCAGATTAGGGAATGGCGTGTAGAATTGATCCCCAAATCAATGCTGATGGTGCTTTTTAGAGACTTTTGGAGAGTCACATTTCACCACAGTACCAGGCCTCTGGATATGTGTTGCTTCTAAAAAGGCAGAGAAAGGCCGTTTAATGATGGAACTAAATTTGAATTCTATGTTGGTGTATTTTTTTTTTGCAGGCACTTTCAACATACTGGTTTAGGAACTGTAAGACTATGGGCCTAATATTTGATATACTACATATTTGTACAGGATTACTGATCACACACTTGTCTTTTCAAAATAAAATAAATTGAGAAGCATGTTAACTGCCATTTAGATTGAAAATCAGCATCTAGCCTGACTTCATATGAAATGAAAACTGACTGTGAGTGTGTAACTTGAATGGCACACATTCTGGCATCATTTTAACAGCATGAACAATCTGAAATTAAAAAGAAAAATGAAAGAGGCAGCACTGAACTACCAGACCACAGTGGAAGGAAATCACATGCTGTCTAAAAGAATACAAGCCAATGAGACATTTTTAAACAACCGGTAAAACCAGTACACAAAACTGAAGGATGGCGAAGTATATTTTGTGGTGTACATCAAGTTCCGCGGAATCTTTTCTGATTACCTGGCCATCGTTGAGATTATCCCTGCAATGAAATACATTTTCTGACTAAATGATTTAACATGAGTTAAAAGATGTGTATGGTTCATAGCTATTATTTCGCTATTTCCTGTGGAAAATGTTTTAGAGGACATCAACATAGCACATGGTGTCTGTAAAGCCAGTCATTGTTGTTCAATTGCTGCAACAAAGCATTCGATGAGTAACTGAGCTAAATGTGTCAGCAGGGACTGACCGGTGTGACATGCGCCGGTGGAGGTGGAGTTGGAGCAGGGGCACGGTACACAGGCTTCGGTCAGGGCAGTTCCAGGTCTGCGGTAGAAACCAGGCATACACTCTTCACAGTTTGATCCTTGGGTGTTGCCCTCACAGTTCATACACATTCCTAGAGGCCAGAACAAAGGTCACATGATTAGCTTTTTTTCTTCCTGGATCTGCTTACATCAGAAAGCGAGATTAGTCAGGTTATATAAGTCTCACCAGTGTAACTGCACGCAAAGTCAGAGTTTGACTCACAAAAGATAACATGTGACTTTATTACGCAACCACACATTTGTATGAATCCAGCTTTGTGAATCAAGAGTTATTAACAATTCCTAAAAGCCTGCAATGGATGATCAATAACTGCATTTTCTTTACCCAATTCTAGAACAGTTGAAATCTACCATATGTTTTAACAACATACAATATATAATATATAACAATAAATAATGACCACCCAATTAAAGAAAGCTCATAAAGGAACCCCAGATGAGATTATATGATGTGTAATTATTTATTAATTAAAATTATTTGAACTGACTTCACACATTTTCATTAGGTCCCGGGTGTATAAAAATATAATTTATACTAATCAGGAAATGTAGGAATTGTAACATAGTTTATTTGTGATATTGCCCAGTCTTCATGGCCTCCAGCAGTTATCCACTCCTACCTGAATGAACAATTCTCCAACCTGCCTATGATTCCTCTTACGCTGTCAAACATCATCAGCTGTATATTGTATTTGTATCATCAGATTTTACATGCTTACTCAGATCTGTATCTACAGTATGACAGATGTATGTTTATCTCGTATCTCCTGCTGTCCTGCTCTGCTCTCTTTTTTGTCTGTACCTGCCTGGCCTTAGGGCAGATAAGTGGAGTCTTGAGACAATTTGTATTGTTATTGACATTATATAAATAAAATTGAATTGAATTGAAATATCAAACACTGAGAACTGGACCGACACAAGAAGCTGGTGGATGGATTAACTCATTTAAAATGACTGACTCATTAAAGCTTGTGTAACTTATGGTTAAAATCTCGATGGGTTCACTCTGAGCTGTTGCTTCCTGTGAAACTGCTGTTTGATAAAAGGAAGATGGTGCAGACTGTAAGTCCACAAAATGATTGATCAGCATACTGGAACTGATGCAGCACAATATACTGTAATAACATCTCCTGACAGCCACAGCTCAACATTTTAAACTCTACTTACTGCTGACGAGAACTGGGGATAGGACTCGTGAATGAGATACTGTGGCCTTCTATTGAAAACTTTTATTTGAGTTGTTGTTGTTGTTTTTTTAACTGCATATACACGTGTATTTGCATCTTTATTGTGCGGTGCTGTAATGTCTTTTACCTTCTTTTTTGTCATCAAAGTCGTGACAAAATGTGGAGAAAATAAAATACTTTGTGTGGACTGCATGATAAAGTAAAAAATAAAACAGAAAACACTTCTTTAAATGAGACTTCACAAAAAAGGAGAGACTACTTAAAAACAATTTACAACGGAACAAAGTTTACAAAGAGCATAAAAAAACAATATTCTACTATCATATGGTGTACAGCATTGCAGAAAACAGCTGAAATATGAGAGTAAAAAGACAGGACACACTGGAATAATAAGTAATTTGTATTATATGCATTTTTTTTTATATACAAGTATGCAATATTGCTAATGGAACAGGAGAGAGGTGTGACTGTCCTGAAAGTGCCAGAGGCTACTTAATATTTTTGTGTGTTTATGAGTACCAAACCTGGTAAAGGTATAGAGCCGTTTAAGGTATGTTTTTCCATCTTACCATGGTACCTGCAGAACTATTTTAGGATGCAAAAGCTCTCTGTGGTGCAGAGTTCTTCACCTAAACCTCATGAGGTTGTGCATATATCAGCATATGTTGCCATGTTGCTCATCAGTTACGCAGTAGAATAGGATCAAGTTAATGGTTTCTCCAAAAGGCAATGATTTAGCAGTAAGAGGAAATATGAACCTATCGAATATCTGTGCACAAGCACAATTGTTTGTTTCAGAATGGCAAAGGTTATTCTTCTGTTGTTCAAGGGATAAATGGTCTAACAATGAAGGAATTATTCTTGTTGTGCTTTGCATATTTAGTTTTAGCATAATTTTAGGGAGTTATTGCAACAAAAAAAAGAAGACATAGATTGGCATATTATTCAGAGCATTTAAAATATTTGGAATAATCTTTTATAGTAGTTTTGTATACAAATCGTCCGACAGGCACCACACAGCATTCACCACCAAGATAAAACTCCCTCTAAAGTTGACAGGTGAAAATGCTTATTTTTGTTGGTGTGTTCAAGGACATTCAGGCATCTCAGGTGACATTTTGAGGGCCATACTTAATTCTGCCTTTACATATCACACAAAGATCACATGGTTTTGTGTATTTTTATATTACATTTGCTTTTTATTTTATTACACAGACAAAAAAAATTACCAGCCTTTTAAAAGGCTTGCTGTTCATGTAAATATTTATAAAGATATTACCACTATTGTGGCTCTATGATCAGAAATACAGGTTATGTAGACATGACTCAACCTGTCTACGTGCTTCTACTATAGCTTTCAAAATGTGGGTTTCAACCACGTGCGGTGAAATTTACCCGTCACTGTGGCACACCCTGCACATTACAGGTTAAACTGTCAGCTGAAGAAGGCCTTTCTGTGGCAAAGAAGTCACTCATTATACTAAACAGTGGACAGGTGAAGACAAATAACAGCTTTCACACAGAATTTGACGATAAGGGATGCATTTTTAAGTGAAATTAAACTAAATAAACAGCTATATTTATCATGCTAAATTAATGAAACATATCGTTTAAATATCCGTATTTGTCATTCAGAAGTCATTCTTGAAAAAGATGAAGATTTCAGTTCTAAACAATAGGTCAGTGTGGAGATAATGTGTCCTGTTTGAAATAACGAGGCCCTGTTGAGTTTATTCGATCCACGCGGTGTTTGGGATACTGTAAAATTTGCATTTGCACAATGCGCTCTTGTGTAAGCAGACTTGGAGCCAGTCTCTAAAGGGAGCTGTCAAACCTGAGTTATGTTAATCCACAGCACTTTGAACACTGAGACCAGGCAAAGGCTACAGCACTGGCCCTCCATCTGGCCCTGCATTATAAGGGAAAGACATATGGCTTCTAAAACTGCCCTCCCCCTTCGTCACTGTCCCCCTCTACCTTAACTCTCTCTCAAGCTTAGCTGGTCACTAGCGTGTGGTTTTCCACATCTCAGAGCCTGACTGCATGCAATCAAGGAGACAGATGGAAATGAATTCCACATTTAATAACTCACAAATTAAGTCTGGATTTGTGGTATTCTACATGGCTAACACTTTACACTTAGCTTGAATGTGATGCAACAGCTAACAAAGTCCTTCTCAAAGATATTATTTTCTCCTGTGGCTGCACAGTAAATATTTACTTTGGAGAAACTGGTAGAGTACTGCCAAGTCTCTATTTAAACACAGCAGATTAGCCTCAGTGCATAGTACCAAAGTGTTAGGCTGAAAGAGTCCAGTTTTCTTTGAGCACTAAATGAGCATTTATGTGGCAAAAATGGGATGGCTACACTTTAGCTTTCTAAAGCAATGTCCAATTGCAATGGAGCTTCTTGCTGAAAGGACCAGATAAAGCTGCTCCTTTCATTACAGGCTCCAGTAGATCAGTGTTGCCATTATAAGGGATTTAGTATAGAAACTACAGCCTATTGAAATCCAAATGAGCTTCTGGTTTTCAATGTTTCACATTTAGTTACAAACATAAATACACAGTCTCTAATAAAAGATATTTGCATTCATTTGTTAAAAGCGCATTTTACCAGTAACTGGCTGTCAGCAAATGGCTTAAAGACACTTGTAGATGATTGAAAGGCAAGGAACCTGGGACTCCAGTAGTCAGGCTGATTTTTAACTAGCTGATATACTTGGTTAGTTTTATCTGTAATATTGAATCTGTTACCTCCCTCTGCATCCCACTGGCCTTGCAAAGGCAGACCAAGTGTCTTTGGCTGGAGCACAGGACTTAGTAACCATAATTAAGCAGCTAAAAGGCATGGCTGAAGAGGCCAGAGAGGAAGTCACCACTCTCTTCAGCTGCAGAAGGAATCATCTCTCTTTCTAAAGTTTGTCTATTTGCTTTTTTCTTATATAACTATGTATTGCTTCTGAAATTAACTGTTCATTTTTGTAAACTCTGTCATTTGGTTTCCGTATTATATTGCAGCCCTAGAGCCCCCCAGAATATTTCATTTAATAAACTGACACCAGTATTGAACGAGCTCATATTTACAATCTGAAAATGAGTAGTCCACTCCTGTACAATGATGGGAATAACGTTGTTAAAATAAACAGCGTTACTGATGGCGTTAATCTAACTAATTACTATTTCCTCCGTTACAATGCTGTTACCGTTACCGACAGTTTAATGTGGTGCGTTACTTGCTGTCAGCCAGTGACAAGAGCTGCGAAGGTGTTTTTTTTTCTCCCTCTGGGTGGGGTGGGGTAGCCGCATAAGCGATGATGATTGGCTAAGCTAGTGTAAGATTTCATGGTAAGCCAATCAGCGGCAGGGCAGTTTCAGTAGGGCGGGTATTGTTTACACACAAATGTGCTTTTTAAAAGTAACGTGCCCAACGTTGCTTCTGTATCTCTGTTTTCTCCAAAAAAGATTAAATGAGATCGAGATCAGATAAAAAAAAATACTTTTTAAATTCTGTGTAGTCATCTGTAGTTATGACTCTATGAAATTTAAAACAACTACACCCAGACCCAAACAAATGTCCACATCTCTCATAATTCACAACTGGTACCGGCAATCCTGAAAGCTAAAATGTATTACACAAAAAAAGTTTCATTGGGATGATTATTACAAGACATTTGTTAAAATATCAATGTTGAACAGTCCAACTGCAACATTTCATTTGTCCATGGCACACTCACCAGACTGTGGAATGCAGTCATTTGTGTGGTTGTTACACTGGCAAGGCCGACAGCCCGTGTTGCTGAAGTGGAAGAAACCTGGGTGGCAATCATCACACTTGGGTCCAAACACTCCCGTCTTGCACACGCATATCCCTGAGCTGGAGGAGACAGAGTAGAAGACAAAAATTAATAAAACAGCCCACAAAATAGAGTCTTTTAAAGCATTTTAATGGAACAGAACACCGCACTGGGAATGTCTGTGGAGCTCTGTGTGTGCTTTTTGGATTGCAGTCATGGCAGCTGATGTCCAGACTGTTGCAGACTCCTGCAGATTTTTGCATTCATCCATCTGCTTTGAATAAGTGTACTGTAGGCATAAAGGGAAACACTCAACATCTCTTCCATCCAGAATCCTCATATCAATTTCTACACTATGCTTGGCATGTTGTGCTGGGTGAGTGATCAGGTACTATCATACCTGATAGTATGAACCATTTTCTCCTAAATTCACTATTTTGTCTGAATATAAACACTTGAAATAACTAGTGTAAATGGGGGAACAATTCCTTTACTATAACTCAGCTGTATCACCCCAGTTGCTGAATAAAAAATAAACATTTTGAAAGCATTATCAATCATCGTACACTCAATTGTTTGTACACTATACAAATATCCTGCTAAATATGTTCTGTTAGAGAAACAGATCCATACAAAATTATATAAAATTATAATGAGCTAAAATATCTGTATATTTGTTTCAGCTCCAAAGTACTGACTTCATCATCAATATCAGTATAAGTCAGACAGACTTATAAACAGAACTAAAAGCAAGAAATCAGAAGCAAAGCGCAGGCAAGCTTTATTGACTTCATGTGTTTTACATAACCTTGAATGATTGTTCTCAGCTGAGAAAATGTCAGTGAAGTTCAAGAATGCTTCAGCAAAGTTAAATCTAATTACATTTGAGCACTTCAGCAATAACACACCCATAAATTACTTACATCATTTGTTAAAGCATCTTTTTTCTGGGTGTGGGAGCTTTCACCATCACAAGTGGCTGGCTGTTAATATATATAAATATATAAAGTGGGTGTAAGCTCATTATATATGCACTGATCAAAGTAAATAACACTGACCCTCTTCTGACATCCCAATGTTCTGCTAGGAATCTTTTGGACCTGACATTTACATGGATGTTACTTAGACATGTAGCACCCACCTAGACCAGACCAGGCACCCCCACCCCATAGCAATGACACTCCTTGATGGCAGCAGCCATCCCCAGCAGGATGCAGCCTGACACAGACACACACACACAAATGGTTTAAGAACTCAAAAAACATGAAAAACAGAACAAGGTGTTGACCTAACCTCCAAATTCACTAGATCAAAAAGTGATCAAGTATGTGGGATGATCCACAGAGGCCCCTCCCTACAACCCATAGGACCAAAAGGCCTCCACTAACAAATATATATATACACACACACGCACACACACACACACACACACACACACACATATGCAGATCGTTTCCTCTGAAGAGTACAATGCCAAGTCAAGCCTGATCAGCCTTTAAACCCAGACAATAAACCGAAAACATAATCTCAAGACAATGACTTCAAAACAACTGAAGTAAATCAAGAGTGACATGGAGCACTTTCCATGAGCGTGTGTGTGGGTCTTCATACAAACAGGGCTTTGTTAAAACAACTGCACTCAATGCAAATGAAGAGGCCCATGGCGACGCTTAGCAGGGCGTGGGCAATGCTGAGGACAAGGAAGGCAAATCAACAGTTCTCATTCCTCTGGCTTAAAACACACATAGATACACATCCAGCATTATCAACTATAATGACCCTATTCATGACCCTAATACAGTGCAGTCAGAGAGACAGTGCTACAGAGAAAGTGAGCAAAAACTCAATCTCCATCAAGTACTTATTTTTCAGTTGTCCTCATAGCCATTGCAGTAAAGACAATCTGGATCCCTAAACATTTTACAACTGCCACTTTTCAAAGTTGGATGACATTTTCTCCTAATCATCTTTTGCCTGCTATAATTCCCAAACAAAAACTAATCTCATTCATTTTTGTGAGCTAATGAGATATTTACTAATGACTTAACAGATCTCATTTTGTGTTAAGCAAAAGGAGATTTCCCACTAATAAACAAGGAAAAACTAAAGCACTGACTGTGCACTTGACTGCCATAAAATTGTTTAAATAGTTTGCGTATTTAACCAGGTCTCATTACAGAAGGAACACTGACATGATAAAATACACAACATCTAGAAGTGTTTTTTGCGCTTACTGTTCTTGCTGTGTGACTGAAATAAATCTTTTCATGACGCCTGTTTGTGGCTGATTTACTGTTCTGCACCATTAATACCGTTCCATTGAGATTTTAAAAGGTCTCAATCAGACTGCAAACACACTCCTGAATACACCAGTGGAAAGCTTTTTGGAGTACAGACCGTGCAACCTAAGTATGTCGGGAACAAGAAAGGCATGAAACCATCCACATAATTTTCTTAGTAGTGGCATTGATTTACTTCCTTTATGTCTGGGTGCGCTCTAAACCCTGTGAGGCACGTCACTGGGCTGTGCCAGATGGGTGGGGTTTCTGCATCATTTATATTCAGCATACAAATGGCACATGCCTCTAGTGCTCATCGACGACTTGTGTGACAAGAAAACAAAGAATCACGTGTAGCAGACAAGAGACACTGCGGAACATATAAACTGGCATGGCTGTGACCAGCTTCTGTTCTGTACTGCCAGAAACTCACGCTGTGAAAAGACAAGAAGGACGGTTGCACACAGCATGTTTGACAATGTTAAAATACTAACTATTTTTTATTACATAGTGGTAAAACACACATTGAGAAAGCCTTCAGAATGCATGCATTTTTTTTGTTTTTGTTTTGTCATAATGTGAGCATTCATTCATTCGTTCATTTTCTGTAACGGCTTGTCCTCTGAAGTGTCGCAGCGGGGCTGGAGCCTATCCCAGCTGTCATTGGGCGAGAGATGGGATACACCCTGGACAGGTCTCCAGTCAATCTCAGAGCTAACACAGAGACAGACAACCATTCACACGCACGTGCACACATACGGCTAATTTAGAATCACCAATGAACCTAACCAGCATGTCTTTGGATGGTGGGAGAGACCTGGAAAACCTTCTTGCTATGAGGCATCAGTGCTAACCACCACACCACTGTGTGGCCCACAATGTGAACATGTGTCATGAAAATGTACATAAAGGAGAACATCAGTAAAGAAATTGCTCATAGATTGGATAAATACTAGAAAAGACTGGTTTAGACCAAGGGGCCACAAAATGATGACCTAATATTGTGTAGGTTAACCTTTTATCTGTAAAACAGCTCTGATCTGTCAAAGCATGTACTCCACTAGACCTCTGAAGATGTGCTGTGGTAGCAGATCCTTTAAGTGATGCAAGTTGTGAGGTAGGGCCTCCATAGATCAGACTTTTAGTCCACAAATGCTTGATAGAATTGAGACTGACGGAAATCTGGAGGTCAAACCAATACCTCGAGTGTGTTGTTGTGTTCAAATCAAATCATCCCTGATTTTGTTTTTGCTTTCAGGAGCATTAATCTGCTGAAAGAGGCCACTGCCATCAGAGAATATGTTTTCCATGATGTACATGGTCTGCAGCAATGCTGTACGTGTACACGTACCACCCACCTAACAATGAGTTAGGCATCATGTAACAATTAATACATGTGACAAGAGTCAGGAAAATAAGCCATTATGATGTAAATCAATTGGACAATGCAATCAGTGACCAAAAACCCAACCCATCACAGTGTTCTTTAATGCTCTTTAAACTGAAAATTCTAATTCTCACAACATTAAGGGGTTTGGGTGACAAGATTGTGAAGACCTTCTCCCTCAGTGCTTGGTAATCCTGGCGATAATTTGTGCCCTCTTGCCAAGGAGGAGGGGTCTGTTATTGTTTTGGTGTGATTTCCCTTCACTGATGGCCCAGTCGCTCGGCGTCAGATCTGCACGTTAACTAGGTCAGTATTACATGGGCGGCAAAGCTTAACCCCATTCTGTGCCTACAGGCAGCGCTGACTATCACTTCTTACAAGTGTCGGATCAGGGGAGACAGAGGCAAACATCCTCCCTGCTAAAGAGAAGTAGTTACCAGTTTAATCACCAAGAGGTGAACGGTTGGCAGAAGTAAATAGGGAACTACATTAGGCAGGTTTAGCTGCATTGTTGGGTGCGCAGCCAAGTCCTGCAAGGGTGTGTTAGGCAAAAGCAGGCCTTGTGATCTCTCCTTCACTGTCCTGGCTCATCTCAAACACGACTGCCCTCAACACAACCATGGACACGTGCAACTATTTATAGGAAAAAAACAGCATTCCAAGTCATGTAGTAAAGGACTCTGTACATTTGAGCTGGTTTATTAGGATTACATAATTGATTCATAGAAGAGGAGGAGGGGTGGAACAGTAAATACAAAGCATTTAACAATGTTAAGCTACCGGGACTGAAGAAATGTTAAAAAATGGACAGCTCACAAAACACTCCACCTTGGAAACCTTGGGGAATTGAGTTATTCTCAATATTAACGTTGCCTGACCTTTGCGAGGCATACTTATTTAACGTCTTAGCCAGCCAGACGTGAAGAGCATTATTTTAATTATATAAAACAATTTGAGCTTACATTATGTGGAAATAAAATACAACAAAATATCACAGCATTTAAATGAGTAATTAACAAGAAAACATACACAAACTAATTGTCCATGAAAGTTATGCTAACAACAGTATAGTGAGACCAACGTTTTGGCAACATTAACACGTGACGCATAAGTAAAGCCTTTGCTGTAATTCACAGTATTTATATGTAAACAGCAGGACATTACCATATCTTTGGAGGATGCTGATATTTATAAGGCCTCCAGCCTCACAAGGGAGAATGCAGCGAAGTTCTGACTGGATGTCTCCTTAGTGTGGCTATTAGTCCGGACAGCCCTAACCCTGACGTCCTGCTGCTTTCTTTACACAGCAGCACGACGAGAATCAGCTCAATGTTTCCACTTCATTAGGCAGCAACACACACTCAGTCTAATGCTAGAGTGAAAACGGAAGCTGTACTGTAGACGGACTAGTTACTGAAACCAGACATCCACTATATTTGATCTTTAAGGATTTTTACAGACATCAGATCTAAAGCACAAAATAATGAATTCATGGCTTTTTAGTGTACTCTGCAAGAACAACTTGAAATAAAGCACTACATACTTGGTGCACTGTATGTAGTGGCAAAGCGAAAGCGAAAAATGTAACGGATAAAACCACTCTGGCAAATACTTCTATGCCAGTACTCTAATTAATGTTCATCAAATAGACTAAAATAATATCACCCCTGCAATCAATGCAGCGTAAATACACAGTGACAGCAATGATGCATCCACTTTAGAGCGACATTATGCAGAGACGGAAACATCTGCAACCACAATCAATATTTCATTACAGACCGTGGTGCCTTTCCATACTGTATTGTAAAAAAAAACAACAAAAAAAAACACAGACAATGCCCACAGGACCTGACCCAAATACACCACTGATACAACTGTTATGACAGATTTAAGTGGTTAGTGCAGCCCTTTTGCCAAATATTGACACAAACTAACCCAACAAATTGGGTAACAGTGTGTGTACCTTCTACATCACATGTTTTCTAGGCCCACTGCAAATAGAATGGCACATTAGAAGCGAGCAAGATGAGGAAATCTTATTAGGGCTGTTAAGAACATTGAATAAGGATGCAATTAGAGCGGTCACCTGGCTTTAGGAGTTGCTAACCCTGAAGGAATTTCATTAGTCTGGGTTTCAGTGCAGTTAAGTGTCCCAGGATGGGGTCAATCTGAGAACGTACAAATTGGATAGCAAAATTTATCTCTCCATAAACAGCTACAGCTGATGTGTGATTTACCAAAAACTTGAATATCTGGGGAACACATGGACAGACCCAGCTGATCCATAACTTTCCAAACTACTCTATTTATCTACTTCTATGACTCTAACTTTTCTCTAATGGCCTTGTGATGCTGAGTGTTCTGGGTTGCACCAGCATCAGGGCAGATTTGTAACCAAATACTGGCAAATCATTGCTATGAACCTCACATGCACGTAATGTTTGGTTCTATTAAACAAATATTAGCACGCTGACATGGAAAGATTTGTTGGGGCACATGATAAACTGATAAACAAAGTGCCAATATCTTCCATTAGAAGTGCTTGTTGGATGGTTAACCAGCCTGTTAGTGACATCTGTATGTTTATACATTTGCATGCTTTGGCTGTTTGAAACATTTGCTGTTTTGAATGTGCTTTATAAATAAACTGACGTTGACATACTTTCACAAACCAAGAACAGTTTAAGCTGAGGAAAAGTTCCAGCACACAGAAGTGACTTTTGATGCCACCAAGTCCAAATTCACACACTTGCAGTCACTGGCCAGCCGTGCAGAGTTCAAGATATGTTTGAACTGGTGTCATTAACTCCAAGTCCCGCCTCTCTCTTACAGTGAGCTTTACACCCTGCCTTCGAGTGTGGCTGTGCAGAACAGCTGTAAACACTTTTACAGCATCACCCAGACCTTAGATATGCGTTGTCCTCCAATTATCCATCAGTCATTGTCCAAAAGAATGGCTTTGTGCCTTCATATCCCACAATCATCACGCTAGAATACTGCACTAGTTGAAACACACACACACACAAAAAGGGGAACTTCTAGAGGTCACTTCGTTATCAGCAATCCTGGTCAAAGGTGAGTTAATCAACAACCTGAAGCCCTAAAAAGAGCTCAGTGCTTGTTTGTACTGATGGATGTCCATTTCCCCATCGGACACACCCACCGGGACCTACGCAGTTAAAGGCCACAGCAGGTAGACTAGCAGCAGCAAGTTTATGTCCCATTGCTGAGAACAAATTACATCAGCTGACGGTAAAGTAAAGTACATGTACAGGAAGTAATTCTGTCCTCTTCACATTTCATTCTGTGACACAGCTTTTTAATAAAACTGCACTCTTCTGACATTAGCTATGCTCTGTCACTTTATAAACTCATTAGTTTGATCAATTGTAACTTAGGGTCTGAGGATACTGTGTGATATTTATTTATATACAGCATGGCTCACTGCAGATGTATTCTCTTTCTCCTTCTTTGAAGCTGGACTGACTTTCCATGAGATATTTCTCCCTGTAGGATATTGGAAAACAGATGCTCTCGAAATAAGCTCCTGTTTTTTGATACTAGGAAATCATGCGCAATTCTTAAACTGCCAGAAATAGGTATTCTATTACATTCAGTCTTACAAACTGGAAATATCTCCTTATGATGTCATGCTGTTTATAGATGGCAAGCTGTCTAGACAACAACAGTGACTTAAAAATGCAGATGACGTTCATAAATCCACAGCATGCGTATGTAGCCAATCATATCTGTTAACCCCATCAAATACCAAAAACATACCTGGTACATTTCACATTTCACATCATATTTTCCTTTTTCTAATTCTAAATATATTCATCTCTACTTATATGCCAGCAAATGTAACATAATCCAATGTACCCTCTGGGATCAATAAAGTATCTCTGATTCTGAAAACTGTGCCTCATAGAAGAGGGCTCTGTCTGTGCTCTGTCTGCGCTCTGTCTGTGCTCTGGCTTTGAGCTGTGTAATGTACTGCAGTTATATAATGCTGCCTCAGACAAACTGCGGGACTGCTTCTTAAAAGCAACACAGCTCAGATTTTGTTGCACATGTGTGATTGTTTTGTGTATAAAAATAAAAAATAAAACACTTTTTGCATCTGCTACAACAATCATCTATAACATTATGACCCCCTTTCTCTTGTTGTGTATGTCTCCATTTTGCCACCAAAACAGCTCTGACCCATCAAGGCATAGACTGAAGGTGACTGTTGGATTGCGTCAGTCTTCACTCAGTGAGCCTTGGCAACCCATGACCCTGTCTCTGGCGCACTGCTTTTCCTTAGTTGGACCATTTCAATAGGTTCTGACCACTGTAAACCTGGAATACCCCTCAAGGGGTGGAGATGTTCTCACTCAGTTATCACTATTTGGCTCTTGTCAAATCCTTCCACTTGTTTCCTAATCAGTGTTATTCACGTCACCTGTCATAATGTTATGGCTGACTGGTTAGGAAGTCAATAATTTCTCCAGGTATGTGGAAGTCATCTGCTACAGGGGTATCTCCCTGTGCCATAAAGGGCTGCAAATGAACGAGTGAAAACTTGTTCATTTACACTGAGGAAATGACATTAGGAAACCACAAATGAAGAAAAGCTTAACACAGGGGGTTGCTGCAACAAGCTAGGATATCTATATGCTGTCTCGTTCTGCGAAGACATGCATGCTTTTGGCCTGGGACTACTTCAACTGAGGGGGAATCTTTATGATCCAACAAAAAGTTGTGCTATTAGGTAAAAGCTTTCCCAATTTTGTGCAGAGGAAGCTAGCCTGGAACTTGACTGGCCACTTACTTAACTAAGCTAAGCTAGCTGCAGGGTAGGTGAAAGTAAACATACTTCCTCAAATAGCACCCTACGTCTATATCCTATGCTTTGTTTAGTTGACTGTGGAATGGTGATGATAAAAATGAAATTGAAATGAATATGGACTTACAGGTACAATGACATGGGTAAAACCCATAGTGTTACATTTCCCATGAGACCAGTGTCTCCTCTATATGTTGGCTGATGTGTAGTTTCTGAATATAAGAAGGCATGTGTTGCAATCACTGTACAATATAGGTGATAGGATCACCATCCTATCATTGCAATGTCTCTTTTGCAGTGAGCACGACTTAAGCAAACTGCCTTTATCCTAGCTCATTACTTAATGGCTACCTACAGCAGCAGACTGGGGGGTTTGAAAGCCGGCTAATCTGTGTAATTTACAGCGATAAGCTCCAGGAGAAGTCTAGGCTAGGTTAGCGGGGTTAGCAGAGGCCAAGCTCAGACTGTCTGAGAAGGAATGCATTAGATGTGTGACTGTGTGAAAGCCCAGAGTCCTGAAATAACCGTCCTGTCTTAGCCTTCACCTACATACCACTGAGCTCTAGACACAACACTTCAGTTTTCATACACATAAAAAACACATCCTGTGTTTCACAGGACTATACCTATTAGGATTTAGCTTAAGCAAGACTATACAGTGACATGTTTTCACAGAATGACAACACAAATCCTCCTCAAACACATACTGTCGGCGCTGAGTCAAGCTTTTGAAAAACGGCAGCACTCCTTGTCATGGTCAGAGGCAGAAAGTACAGCCACTATTTTTACCACCTTCCTGACTCCCCCCCCCCGTCATAAGTCTTGTGACTTGTGGAGAAGCTGCACACAGTGTCTGCCGTGTGTTTTTGGCTCTGAACGTTAGATGCAAGCAGGGTCAGAACATTTTGCCGTCTTCAATGAGGCCAGTGGGATGATGGCCGTGATCAATATCAAGAATAAAGATTCTGCTGGGTAATGATGACAATAATATCTGAGCATAGCTGCGTCCCTGAACATCACGTGCCAGTCTTTAGCAGAAAACAACACACTAATTCACAGGAGAAAGTCTGTTTGAGCTTGGCAGGCCAAAACACTTGTGCCAAAGATAGGACTTCAAAAAGCTGCAAGTCACGTTGCAGGTACATCACAAATTATGTCAAGAAATCTGCAAACATTGTGCATACAACAAGGCTACATATGAGAAATATTTAGTCACATAGAATATGAAACTCATAAAAATTCTATAGTTTAAATTACAGTGACAATGCCCAGTGGTCTTGCTTTCCCACATTATGTGAATACAGTGGTGTGCTGTCAGTCATCAAGTTTAGTCACTCTGAGGTCCTTACTGACTTTTAAAGTCAGTGCTCATGTGTTAGTTAAAAGAGATGTTTGTCCAATAGTGCACGCAAATGAGTGCAATCCTTTCCTTTAATGCAAATCATGTTCAAATCCAAGGACTCACCTTGTGATGAGGGCTACTAGTGTCACCAGCACCACAACAGTGTATGTTATCTGTAACTTTATGGCTGAACACCCCTAATAGCATTACAATAAACAATGCCTTGCTGCCAGCCAATTTTCATAGCTACATTTAATCCCACTGATTATAAGCAAATTAATATAAAGCCCATGTGACCTTCCTAGCCACCATCCAAAATAATTTAGGATTCACCCAATATGCCATTGGCTGTGTATCAAATAATAATGGATGCAGAAACATCTAAGCTATTAAAACTGCATTAATTGATTTTTTATCAACCCACCCATACACAGATTCATATGTCCTAAGTTTCCACAACAAAAATACAAGTTCAATATTTACTCACCCCCTGGCTCTGTCTGCTCCCCACTAACTATATCTGGCTTTAGAGGCTATACGCTCAACTATTCTCTACTATTCTCTACTATTCTCCACCTAGTTAATTTGTCCTGGGTCATCGGCCTATTTCTGCTTGACAGCGAGATTCGTGCACAATAGTTAAGTGAGATGCACAACCACAAAAAATAGCTAAAAAAAATCGGATTTGATGATACACAAATTAATGATGTCCATTGTCTTATGTTAACATAAATGTACATCTCCATCACATTGTGGTCATCATAGGGTGCATTACGTTATCTGAAAGCCAAAGGAGATAGGAAAAGCCAGCTGACCTGTCACAGAGGTGGTTCACTGCACCGAATGAGTCGCAGCCGCAGGGCTGGCAGCCGCTGGTGCCACTGGTACCGTTGGTGCCATTGGTGTAGTATCCCTCCTCGCACTCTTCACACTGCAGACCAGTGTAGCCCATCAAACAGGAACACTGACCGGTGCTATGGTTGCACTCTTCTGGGTCCGCAATCCCCTCTACACCACTGCTGCAGTTACAAAGACCCTCTGATAGAGGGCACCGCACGGGGTATCACAATGAAATGGAAACACAAAGATTCAAATATTATATATACATATGAGAGTTAACATTCATGACATAGCTTTAAAAGTCTAAAACTCATTATTACAACTGAAACACATAGTATAGTTAACATCAGTCATGAGAACACTGCAGCTAGGCAACTGTGAGCATCCAGAATCCAATGAGTCAAAAAGTTAGCTAGTGAACAGTAACTCCAGTAACATGGACTAATTAAAGGGCACGATTCACAAAGCGCTTACTTACGAACACCATGTGAAGGCACCACTTAAAGGAGAACTGCTGTTTTTTTACAACCTGGACTTTATTTCTGGCATAAAATACGATCGTTTACTCACCCATATAACTTTGGTGTTTTTTTCAGAGTTGTTCATCAGATATCTAGATCCACGTATATCCATATAGTGGGAGTGACTGGGGCACTGCAGTGCAGCCAAGTAATGCATCATCTGCCGCAAAGCGCGTTCATTTCACCAACATTTTGTAATGATATGCTAGTGCTATTCCCTGTTGAGTCCGGAGTTACCTGTTATCTATTCGCGACGATGCAGCGGTTTGTTGTTCTTTGGCCAGCTGTTCCTCTCACTGCCTTTCAATGAGCTCCTTATCTGTATCTGCTGGCTCAAAACGGTAAGGACGTCCATCATAAACAAAAGTTGTCATCCACAACCTCAGAATTGGAAAAATATTCAGCCATGTTTCAAAAAAACAGCATTAAACAAGCTGCGCGGGTGCACGCGGCCATCAGAGATGATATCATCCAGGTCAGAGGTTAGTAGGTCAATCTACAGACCCCAGATGATGATAACAGGTAACTCTGGACTCATGGGGAACAGCACCAGCGTATCATAACAAAAAGCTGGTGAAATGAACACGTTTCGTGGCAGATCATTTAGAGGCTGTGTTTCGGTGCCCCAGTCACTCCCACTACATAGATATACGTGGATCTAAATATCTGACGAACGACTCCAAATAACACCAAAGTTATATGGGTCAGTAAACGATCGAATGTTATGCCAGAAATAAGGTCAAGGTTGTAAACAGCAGTTCCCCTTTAACTATGACACAATACATCATTTGAATTTCTGTTAGTAGAATGCACAGTTCATGTTGGTCTGCTTTACAACATTAAAAGATAGTTCCCTATCAGAGAGGCAAGTTTGTATTGGTGTTAAACACATTACACAATATGGTGGACCAGCGTTAATGCCACTTCTAGTTGTGGTTGATCAGTCAAGCTTCGATAAAACATAACAAATAACACGTCATAAACCTGCTTAGTCCAACATGACATAGGCACCATTTGTAATTCTTATTTTCAGCGCAATACATAAAAAACAGTAACACTTGGAGCCGTTGCATCTTTCCCTTGACACTGCCCATCCATTTACAGTCTTCTGCTCTCACTGGCCCCTGGGAGCTGCCCAAGAAAACGTGCTAATGGCAGCCAATTTATTTTTCTTTCCAATCCAGTTTTTTTTTTTTTTTTTTTTTTTAAGCCATATTGTCGTTGCTTAGCCTGCTTCTGTATAATTTATGGTTCTTTTACATGGATTCATGTCTTAAACAAAGCTGGTAAACCACGTTAACTGATGACTGCTGTACTCAATGTGAAGGATTTGTTCCGTTCAAACTGGTGGTCTACCCGAAACCAGAGGAAATAATGACAGACATGTAGATGACCCCAAAGACTACAGAGTGGTAATCTATTATTCATGTGATCTCAGGTTAGGTGTGGCGACGGAAGCCTCGACTTCATGTCTCTCATTCTTCTCGCCAGTCAGACAAAGAAAACAAACGAATAAGGGGGCAAAATCTGCACATTGTTTCATATGTGGCGAAGAAACAACTGCTGTTTTTTAGTTTATTCCCATCCAGGGTCCAGGCAAACTCCCTTTCATTACCGCTTCGACCTTTATGTAAATAAGAAAGGGATGTGGTTATACAAGCCTATTGAATAAGGACTGTCATGGCCTCTGCTACAGCAACGTCCACTGAAGAAATGTCGGCCATGATCACGTCTGAGAATGTGTTAGATCCAGTGAATGCATGTCACCTCTTTCTCTCTGACACGCACATTACAGTTCATTCTTTAAATGTCCTCTAGGTGTGGGATAGGGGCCCTGTGGTGTGACGCTGCAAAGCTACACAACAGGTTTGATGTAGATTGGACTGGATATGTGTGTAGTGGGGAAAAGGTGGGGAAGGGTTCAGCTCTCTTCCTGTCTAACTGACAGTGAAGTGGTGAGACTGGTATTCAGACACAGGCCGCAGCAGGTCTCAAAGCTCCTCTCTTGCCCAATTCACAGCATGCTATAGTGAAAATAATTGCTGTGCTTCCAATTTACTTTCAAGCGTCAAACCACATTATCCACTGTCGGAAAGCGCACAGATTCATTTCAAGGTAAAGTAAATCTGAAACATGTGAAAACACATCTGCCTCTGCCATGTAACAGGGCAGGGCAGGGCACAGAATGTATAGGGGAAGTTGGGAGAGGCCACCTTTGTTGAAGTGATATTATCATGTGAGTGGACTTTACACTAGAACAATGGAGGCTGCTAAGGTTCTCCAGATGAGATGATCTGAACAAGGCCAGGTGAAGCTTTCGTGTATGACCTCACGCAGGGGTGTTGATTTCATTTTGTCCCCAGGGTTCAAATAACGAAAGTGAGCAAGATTTACAAGGGGAAACAGCTAAACACGCCATAACCGAGCTCTCCTCGTCTGAAATACTGACGCATTAGACGTTTGTAGGTTGGCAGAGTGACAGCAAGCCAATTACTCTACATGTGTAGTGGTTATTAAAATTCTTCCAATGCCTTAAATGTTGACCACAGTTTTCTGTCCAATCGACAGCGAATTTTCAAAACCAGGAAGCTGGAAAATGTTCTGTGACAAGATTTAAAGCCGATTTCAAACTGAGGTCTTCAAAAATACATTTATAATACACTCAATTGCCACTTTATTCTGCACACTAGAGAAAGGATTCAGAAGCATCACTCCTGCTCTTTAGCATCATAAAGGTTATGGCATTCAGGATTTGTTTAAAATAACTGACACCGCTGTTGATTTAACTGTGTTTTCATTTTGGAGGCTGTGGTTTCACATCTCCATTTAGTCAGTGGACTAAGCTAATAACAGAAACACTTTCAATGTTTAATTCAATCCAGCTTAACAGCACCAAAACTACATCTTCCAAAATGATCATCCAGTGGAATTATCACCTTTCTGACGCTGTTTCAACATAAACTGAACATTAGAACAGTCATGAAGCTAAGATTTAGTGCAGGGCCGTTTTTATTTCAATACATTTTTTTTTTCTGTAGTGTATCTAATGTTTTGGCAAGTGAGTGTGTACCTTTAACCTGCCTTTTACCACAAGACCGGCCACAATCCTGCTCCTGCATCTTTCCTCCAAAATCATGTCAAGTCATCCCTAAAGCCATTTCTTCCACGATCAGCTTTTCAAAACCTCCTCCATCACTGGGGTGAGCGCTCACAGTCAGATAGTGTAGAGAACAAAGGTTCAATGTTAAAAAAAAATAAAAAATAATGCCTAGACTGGACCCCCTGATGTGAGGGGAGAATATCAGTCAGAATATAAAATGGAGTAGTCTAGATTTTAAGCTCAGGAGCACAACAAAGAACACACAACGCTCTGGGGAGCTAAATGATGAGGTTTTACAGACAATAAGGGAACGTAAAGAACCCCCCCTCTCATGTTCTCAACAGGATGAAGATTTAAACTTGGAGAGCTCCTAATGACAGTAAAGAACCATTTTGCATCAGGTCCCCCAGCCTGTGCTGCTGTGTTGACTGGAGGAGAACAACACATCCACATGGATACTGGGATCTGTGTGTGTGTGTGTGAGGGGTGTGAGAGAGGAGGGGCGCCCACTGTCACTGCTCATTCATGGCTTGGCCCGCCTGGCCATTTTGGTTGGTTGGCCTTGTTTCTGAATATGCCATGCAAACAACAATAGAGGGGATGAGGCAGCTATCTGAGCAGCTTCTCCTATAATTCCCTGTCAGTGGCAAACATGGCTGATCTAATGCTACCTGATCTCGGGTCTGGATTGATCATATGTGGATAAAGTGACTGTACAACAACAGAATCAACCTTGCACCCCCTTCCCTCCCCCTCCCCTCGTTTTTTTCCACTGTAGCCCAATATGTGGCACACAGATTATCATATAATAAAAAACAATCTTCGTTAAGCAAGATGCACATTAAAGAAGCGGTGCATGATTATTATTTATTATGTGCTGATTTAATTCATATTTGAAGGGGAGCACTGTGCGAACGGAGGGTCTGCCCATTGTTGGTTTATTTGGTAGCTCTCTGCGTCAAAAGCCCAGTGCCACCATCCAGCAGCCTACATTAGACGTGGATGTCTTGTTTTCTTTCTTGATCAAGACTGTGCCACAGAAACTGACTGGAAAATGCATGATATAATCCGAGAGATATGACAAATACGCAGCAGAAATTTGGTGTACTACTCACCTTGAATATTTTCTATTGAGGTAACAGATGTGTCAGTATTATCTGCAGCCCAGGCATCGTTTGCTGATCGCTGGGAAACCATAGAGACCATAGTCTGCAGCATTTTCTCCGGGGTAAAAAGTGATGTTTGTGCATCCGTGGACCGTTTGCGAGCGCCGGTTAATCTGGCAACGGGCGCTGCTATTTGTTCTTTAGTGGCTGAGATTATTCCAGTGTCATGGGTGGTGGTTGTAGTGGTCGGGTCCGTTGCTGGAGGCTGGAAGGTGGTTGCAGTTTTAGAGACAGGGCTCGTAGTGGTGCTCGGCCCGGATGAAAGGATGCCAGGCGCTGGTGAGAGTCCGGCCAGAGGCCCAGGAGAACGAGGCATGTCGGTGTGGAAGGTCTCCCAGGTGTCGGAGGCTGAGCGGAGCTTTCTGGAGATAGGCGACGCATCGTAGGTACGGATGCGGGGTGCAGCTTCAGAAAATCCGATACATACATACAAAATAAATAGCAGAGCCGGAGATATGTACATCATTAAGGACGTTAACCTCATATTCACTTTCAGCTCTCCATGTAAGCCCCAGTAATGGTCTCTCTCAGACCGTTCCCTGAATGGACGCGTACTCCACCATTGATGTCTCCCGGCGGCGTACGCTGGTGTTTGTTGCCCTATGAACCGCAGTCAACACTTCACCTGCACTGCAACCAAGCGCGAGACTCCTGTGATGGGCGTTTCAGTGAGCCAATGAAAGGCCTTGAAAAACGTGGCTGGGTGCGCGTTCGTTCTTTGATTGGACAATCATTTTTGACACCGCGTTAGGTTGAAAATTGACTTACGTCCCCACTCTTATGAAAATGATCAAAACATAAATGCTTTCATTCATAAACTCAACTATCTATTAATGGATATTTTGTAAAGATACCGAATTCCATGAAGATACTTTAATTAATGCCTATGATAGCTGAACATTGTTTATTTGAATAATTGTAGCGCAGGTGCTCCTCCATATCTCATAAAAATGCCCGGTGGTGCCTGTTTTTTGCTTTCAAGATAACAATATTTACAGTGAAATTTCACTCGTTTATTATTTCTGTTTCTGCTAGTTAAATGAGATTGAATAATTGATTCAAACGTATTTAGATGCTGTAACCCCTCTTGAAATAAGCTTTCCTGGAAAAAAAAAAATTGTCCTGTGTGCTGTATATCAAGTAGACGGCTAAATAATGTTAAATAATGCAAAACTAGCTGTGGGTGAAAGTCTGCCTTATTAAGAATTTATTTCATCTTATCGGCCATTGGAAATAGCAGCAGTAACTGCGAATGATGTAGGCTACATTTCCCCCCCACACTGTCACTGTCACCCGTTTAAAGAGTATAATTATGCACTATATTTTAATATTTTAACTGTGAGAATACCGCTCTGTTTGCTATTATACTTATTATTTCAACACATCACATTGCATAACAGGGCCTCGGGTTTTAAAACGTTTATTTTGAAAGGTCCCATAAGGAAGTAGGCGTATGCTATGGTGTGTGTCTTGACGTTAACGCTTGTTACATTGAGACGTGCTTTTGCAAATCATGAGTGTTTTGCCCTCTAGTGGTCGTAGGATGGAACTACAAGTCAAGTTGGACCCAAATGGCTTCACTGGATAACCATATTCAGATTACTACTAACAACTACATACGAACAACAACATATATAAATATTTGACTGTTATTTAAACACTTAAATCTTGTTTGTAGGATTTGGGAGCCATAATTCAGAATCAGAGTTCTCTTTATTTGGCTACGTATACTCGCACATAAAATGTATGTGACACACTGTACAGGTTTTAACATTACAAAATATTGGTTTGTGCTCGAATGTGAGGAAGATAAATATATTTATATGCACATGTAGTATTATATTTATTGGAAACGAGTAAATACAGTACAGTACATTATTTCCCTGTGTGTGGTTGTAGTAACTCATTATGAACACTAGAGGGCATAAATATCCCAGTGCACAAAAAAGAATAAAGTCAGACAAAATTATATCACAATAAAACATCCGGGGAAGACAATTCAAAATAAAATAAAACACACAGTCCTGATATATTTTTTATTTGGGAAATAAGATAGAAACAAATATTTTTGCCTCAATTCTGACAGCAACTTTCTATTAAATGTTTGTCATATGGTTAAATTAGAAAATTATTAACGTTCTATTCGCCCATACAGACGTTAGGTGGTGGTAGAGGGTAGAGATCAGGTGTCGAAGTGTTTGCAGGAAGTTGCGCACAACAACTATCTCGGTACAATGGCGCCTCTAGATTTGGATAAATATGCGGAGATTGCAAAACAGTGTAAATATCTCCCAGAAAATGACCTCAAGGTAAATGCGACTCTGTACAATTGTTTTCTAAGTAAGACGTGTGGCGAGATAGGGATGTCAGCGCTCGCTCATCGCTGCTTAAGTGTTGTAACAGCGTAATTAGCCAACGTTAGCTTCCGCTAGCTAGGGATCCTAGTCTGGATCGGAAGTCTTAATTGACAAATTAACTGTTTAGCTAAACTGTCGTGACATAAACTCAATCTCTGCTGTCCTGTCAGCTGTTATGGAAACTGGGATGAAGATGACCTGCTTTATCATGTTGTCATCCTGGGACATTAACATGGCGACATGTCAGGAGTGAACTGGTGATGCTGGTTGCCATGATGTTTGGTTGTCTACTGTTTGTTATTTCCTGTCAGCATATTTGTCATGGGCGTGAAACTAATGAAGCCGAATTTAACTCCTGGTCGCGAGTGTCTCAGTAAATTGTGGGAATCGTGTTCAGTTCCTCTAGGAAAGCACCTCAGTTACTACGATTAGTTTTGTTAATTTATTGTTATTGTTATATCTGTGAAGATCCTCAGTCACCCAGGCCATGGGTTACGGCCAGAGACAATAGTGGTTTGAATCGGGATGGAAGTGGCTGATTAATCGTGCGAGATTTATTCTTATTAAAATCTAATTTTAAATAGATTCCAGTCTTTACTCCTCTTCCAAAACATCTGTCCCCCTGGGATAAAACGTGTTCGTTGTTGTGGGCAAAAGACTGCTAGCTCTTGATGACTGGGTCAGAGCATCTAACAGATGAGCTGCCGTAGCTCAAATGATTGAAGCAAACACTGGCTCTGATAGAAAGCTACCAGAATGCACAGCACATCACAGTTTGTTTTGTATGAAACCACATACCATCAAGGATGTCTATGCTGACCCCTGTCCTCTGCTGAAAACACCTACAGTGGACACATGAGCATCAGAACTGTACTGTTGAGCTGTTGGAGACACTCTCATCTAAGATGTATTCACTGATGGCTGTGGCCTCTTTCAGCAGAATCACGCTCCATGAAAAAAAAGAAAGAAAAAGGTTTAAACAAAGAGTTTAAGGTGATGACTTCACATTCCGCCACATTCCCCAGATCTGAGTGCAATCGAGCATCTGGGGTCTAGTAGAGATGGACAGTGGCCAAGGCCTGTTTTGGCAGCAAAAAGGGGACGCAGCATTCTGCAGGTGGTCATAATGTACGAGTGCCAGCACTTCTCTGAGCCACAGACCCTTCTTAACAGCCAGCTAACTGCATGTAACATTGCCTACCTGCACGGTTGACGTTGGTTATTTGTTGTAATCCCAGATTCTATGAGTAGGACATCGTAGTAAAGTTGTATCTGAGCTGGTAACAAATGCAAGTGCACAAGATCGGTATCAAAACAAAACCCCATAGGTGGTTTTACAAAGCTATAATATGACCGAACCTTCGTACTGTAGTCTACAGAGAACTGCGTGGGCAGTGAAACCAAGTAGACAGGTCAGGTACAGGTCTAGCCGGGTGCTCCAACAATATGTTGATCGGTTTATCAATTAAATGTAATGTTTTTGGCCCGAAACTTTAAACATTAGTTGGTTTCAGTTTCTAAACTGTGAAGATTTCCTTTCATTTCATCTGCATAATTTCGTTGTTGTCACTCTGAGCTATGTAAAATGCATATTTTCTACAGTTCTTAAAAAGACCTTCTTTGTTTTGGATCTTAGTCACATACATTGATGTACGGCTATGCCTTTTAGAAACCCTGAAGTTTGTTTTCCTTTGGATTTTAGAGACTTTTTCACTAAACAAGATTTTCCAGCACTGTGTGTCCTAGTCCTTATCACCTGTGTTACTCTTTGCTCTATGCAGAGGTTATGTGACTACGTTTGTGATCTTCTGCTGGAGGAGTCCAACGTTCAGCCTGTTTCTACTCCTGTAACGGTGTGTGGCGACATACATGGACAGGTAAAAACAGTGTCTCAAAGCATATTTCTAACACTTAACAGAAGTGTTTTCATGCAAAATCTCTATTGCATCTATTTTTTGGGCTGATGTCCAAATAAAATGCAATGTTCCAACTTGTTTTGTCTTTGCTTTTATAGTTTTACGACCTCTGTGAACTGTTTCGGACCGGTGGCCAGGTTCCAGACACAAATTACATCTTCATGGTTTGTGTGTTTCTAATCGGCTTGAACGCTGTTTGGTGTTTTGGCAGAAGTGTCTGTGATTGTCCTCCGTCATCTTTCAGGGGGACTTTGTCGACCGAGGATATTACAGCTTGGAGACGTTCACCTACCTGCTGGTGCTAAAAGCTAAATGGCCCGACCGCATCACTCTTCTACGTGGAAACCACGAGAGCAGGCAGATCACACAAGTTTATGGTTTTTATGGTGAGATATGATTTATGGAAGCTGATGATCTGCAACTGGAAAGTTCTTTATCACTAAGCCTCCTTTTTTGTGTGTGTGTGTGTGTGTTTTACAGATGAGTGCCAGACCAAATATGGAAATGCAAACGCCTGGCGGTATTGCACCAAAGTGTTCGACATGTTAACAGTTGCTGCAGTAAGTTACTAAACTTACTAATTACTAATGCACTAATGCATGTGAGGGTTGGACAACATGACAGCATCCCAGAAGTGAAGAACCCAGCGCACAATGCTTTCCCAGCTTTCACCGGATTTATAGCATGCAAGGATTTCTAACGGCGCTGTTTTGTCCTGTCCTCTGGCAGCTGATGGACGAGCAGATCCTGTGCGTCCACGGAGGCCTCTCTCCAGACATAAAGACCCTGGACCAAATTCGAACCATCGAGCGGAACCAGGAGATCCCGCACAAAGGAGCGTTTTGTGACCTGGTGTGGTCAGACCCTGAAGACGTGGATACCTGGGCCATCAGCCCCAGAGGAGCTGGCTGGCTCTTTGGAGCAAAGGTCACAAATGAGGTAAGGTTCTATTAGTTACCATCACGGATATTAGGTTAGATTCCTTAGATGGAGATTTCTTGTTGTTGTCAAGAAGGGGGCATGTCAATCACAATCAGTCACAATATAAACATTAATTCTGATAGATTAGGGTTTCATTTTTGAGAAAAATGGTCATGGCGATGTTCACCTCTGTGAAACAGGGTCAGAATAAAAACATGAGGCCAGTAACTCCCAGAGAGATGCAGGAAAGTGAAACCTCCTCAGAATGCTTCCTCTTCTTCCTCTCCTGGAGAACAGACTTCAAAAAGTCTTGTGCAGAGATTACAATCTATGTTCCTGTTGCCAGAGACTGGATTTGGGGCTGACACCATACACCGTCACCAGGATGGCATGTACTGGGAAATGAAACAGGAACTTAGTGAGCAATCTCTGCATTGGCAGTAGAAGCATTTTTTGGACATGGGTATTTTTGTCCTGACTCAAGAGAGTAGTACATTTTCTCACACGTTCAAACTTTGTGTAGAGACAGACCTTGTTACAAAAAATGTGCCACATAGATAGATAGATAGATAGATAGATAGATAGATAGATAGATAGATAGATAGATAGATAGATAGATAGATAATGTATCATTAGTCTCTGCAACGAAAGATTATATTGTGCAAACCCGTAAAAAAATTGACAGGAAATCACAAGGCTATGATTGCGTCAAACGAGAAGTGGATGTGTGAAGTGGACCTGTTTTAACATTTTATTACCTCATTTGTCCTCTTCCTCTCTCATCTAGTTCGTTCACATCAACAACCTGAAGCTGATCTGCAGGGCGCATCAACTTGTCCATGAAGGCTACAAGTTCATGTTTGACGAGAAGCTGGTCACAGTGTGGTCGGCTCCCAACTACTGTTACCGCTGTGGCAACATCGCCTCCATCATGGTCTTCAAAGATGCTAATACAAGAGAGCCAAAGCTCTTCAGAGCAGTGCCTGACTCTGAGAGAGTCATTCCTCCCAGAACAACAACCCCTTATTTCCTGTAGGCACATCAAAAGTAAAAGAGCGCAGGCATTTGCCCTTTGTTCAGGCGACAGATACTGACTGAGACAGTGACATCAGCACTTGTGAACCCATACAAATCTTGTATAATACATTTAAAGTATTTCTTGGTGCCAATTGTCAATTGTTATTCCTGCTCTGTGCATTTAATGCCATTATTCTGCAGCTTAAATTCATTACAGTAAAGCAACGTTAATGCTAAGAAGCATCACCCTGCTGTTGTATTAGAGGAACGACTAAAATCAACTGACCCCTGTAAAATGTTCATATTTATAAAGCACCATTTTATTTTACAATAAAAAAGTCACTGCTGAGCAAATTGCACATGCAGTGTTATATAGAATGTTTTGTTTTATTTTGGTAATGTAGTAAGGCTGAGTGTAAGATAAGAAACCACCACGCAGACACAAAGAAAATGCAACAATTAAGTTATAGTGTTTTTATGTGATCTTTAAGAAATGAACTTGAGTCAACATGTTAAAATATACTCTGATCCGGCTTGTTAGAAATGTCAGTATTGTTAAATGTGCGGTACCTTCAAAGTTTTCTGAAATTTACTCATGTGGAGTCAGCTCGTGTAATTTGTTTTCTGTGTGTGCGTGTGTGTGTGTCTGTGTGTGTGTGTGTGTGTGTGTATTGCCATGCTGTTTTTAAATAAAGAAATACAATATTGTAAAGTTAAACATCAATACCTGGATGAGGAGGCAAAAATGACACCATGTCCAGTCACATAACTCATGATTTTGGATAATATCGTCACGTTTAAACATAGCATGGAAATGAAATAAATACATGCGTTTGTAGTATTACAATCAGATCCTGTCATTGGATGGCCTGTATAATCATTTAACAGTCAGGATAGTTAATGATTGTAATGCCTAGATTAATCTAATCAGTGTTACACGTGTGTGCAAAGACCAAAGGAGCTTTTGAAATGCAGGACATGAAAAGCCCTAAAATGGTTTTGTTAGACCTTACAATGTTAAGTTCATTCCTGAAAGTCTTCCTACTGTTTTTTTCATCCATTAGTCAAAACTAAAAGATTGTGTAGTATATGTCAAATATCTTTACTTTTTGGTAAAATTTATTTAAAATTATGATAATGACTGACAACAAAAAATACTAGTAATTTTAGTTTGACAATCTAGGCTGCATATCTAGATCCAGGTTGCTTTCATTTAATTAATTATGTGACATAGAGCTACTGAATCCTGTTTTTCATCCCACAGTGGGAAAGTTTTGTCTCTGCGTTTAACCCATCCATTTGTACACACAAGCAGATCACCAGCTGTGTGATCCCCAGGGAGCAACTTCAGGGGTCCTCTGAACTCTAGTTCACAAACTCCTTCCAATACTGTGGTATATAATCTCTGAAAATATGATACAATACTGATTCATGGTTTCATCAGACTCTAATTATGTGGACAGTGTGATGGGGAAGTAGATATTTATTCAGATTCTTTGTGTAATAAAAACCTCTTAACACTGTCTCCTGAAGTCTGTGACTATCCTTAATCATACGGGCCATGGTGTGTAGAAAACAAGGCAACTGGTCTTGGGATATTTGTACTGGTCTTGAAGATGTTCAAGCATTCACAATTTCTCTGAATAAATGTGATGAACGGATGAAAAACAATAGATTAAGCTGAGATAAATCTGTAAAACCTATGAATAAACCAACTGCTGATAAAATACCAGCGAGCCTAAAATTCAACGCGTAATCGTCAATTGCATAACTGGTAACTGAAACTGGTAACTGGTATTTTATATTTTGATTCAAATGTTTACTGTCACCTCCACATGGTGTTAATAAAACATACAGAGGTGTGAAATACTGTCTCACGTCCTGCTTTGCAACATACGACAGTCTACGTGACAGACTCAAGAGAAATATCTATATATGGAACTATATAGAAATATTATTGTAGAAAACATACAATGTTGTGTGCATATAGTGTTAAACATCACAGAACCTCTACGAGTAGGAGAGTGAAGTGCAAATTGTGTTTACACTATTTGTTTACATCATATCATATAAATCTAAAAATATATATATATGTACTGGTAAAGCGAATTTGTCATTACTAGCTGCTTATTTATAGCATTAATTACATACAGACTTATAAAGCCCCAGAAAAAGACCTTGTGTGTTTAGTTTTTCTAAGCAAGTTTAGCTGTTGTGGCTGTTCCTGCCAACAGGGGGAGCATGTTGCTAGCTTCATTTCCACGCCCCTCAATGGTTTTATCCAATGAGCAGAGGCCTGGTCGTGATGTAGCAGTCATCTGTGTTGGGTGATTACGTGTAGCTCACCAGCTAGCTGCTGCTAGCTTGTCAGTCGAGACTGTATCAGCGACTTCACCCACACCAGCTGCTATAGCAAACGCGATTTTAGTTGTATGTACAGAAGACGCAAACACTTAACAGCTAAAATACCGCGGGCGGGATACTAACCGAAGTTAATATGGTAAGAAAAAGGCGATTTCAGTGAACTAGCAAGCTCACGACAGCTAACATCTAGCGGTGGTGGTAAACGTTAACTCTCATTGTTATGGCTTGAAGAGCTAGCAGGCTAGCTGTCTGTCAAAACATAGTGGGACAGTGTAATTGTACATTTCGTAATTCAATTAACACTGATTAGACTTACTGAGATTTTGCTTTGTAGCAATGTGTGACCACTTGATAAAGAAGATTAAGTTAGTTAAGATACGCTGCAATCTTAGCCATGGAAGCTAATTTAGTTACAAACTCGTGCAGTCCTCTTTAAAAGCAGGTTTTGCTTTCGAATGCACTTGTTTTTGATGAGCTGCTTGATTTTTCCAGTGTTAGATTTGCTGTACGAAAGCACCTGTCTGCTGCAGTTTGCACTGCAACACAGGCTTTTTACACTCACTTGAGAAATCAGGTACAGTAGAGAAAATGAATGCATTCTAAGATACATGATTCATGACTGTTAAAATATTTGTATTCAAACAGTTTATATTTAAACATTGTAAGATTAATTTATGATCATTTTAGAGGATGTAGTTAGTGATGCTGTTAAACGGCATTAAAACATTTGTAATATAAGTAAAAGTATAAATATAAAGTATTTCTATTATTTCGCCCAGCTCACCGACTAAATTATTTGTCAAAATAATAAAAACACGTGTTCAAAACAATACACTTCAATAGTTCTACAAACCACATCCTCTAAAATGAAAACGCAAGCCAATCAACAGTTCTGTCAGTTAAACTAAACAAATGCTTAATACCATTACCTACGGGAAATCAATATTTAGTGCAGGACTGTTATACTAGAATGCAAACTGTTTTCATTACCTTAGCTAATAAACTGGCAAGTTAGTGTATATGACAGCTTTTTGAAAAATGTTGTGAGACCGTCATGTCAGTTTAGCAAACACAGACATTATCTGTGAGAAAAATACAGAATAAAAGCTGGATTTTTTAGGTTGTTTTATAGTAAACAGCCTAAATGACCTCATGTCTATTTTGCCAGCATTTGCCACTTATATGTCCAAATAGCCCACCTATTATATCCTGATAATAACAGATGTCAAAAATAGTGGCTCTTGATCTCGGTGTTGGATTCATTACAACAATGTGAGGCTGTTGCAGACACGCTGTCTCTTGTTTTTCTAGCTGTAGCAGAATGGAAACACCAGTACAAACCTTTTTGAAGTGGCACTGCATAAGGACACAGCTCTGTTTCAGCCCTCGGAAAATGAAGCAGTAAACTCTGTGCATTGCTTGAAGTCTTGCACTCCCCAGAAACTACAAATTCCACTCACAAGGAGGCACTGAAAGGAACACCATGTTTGCAAAGTTGAAGAAGAAGATTGCAGAGGAGGCAGCCACGGCACCTCGGAGTGGCGTCCGTATACCGCGCACCATCAGCAAGGAATCCATCACCTCAGTGGGGGCAGACTCGGGGGATGACTTTGTAAGTACTCTGAAATCATTGCCACTCACGAGTCCTAGGCTTCAATAATTTAGATTTTTTTTTAATGGCTCACTATTCTTTTGAGGCATAAACAACTATTAGGATAGTGTATTGCAGTTGATCTTTCAGAACAATGTAGTTCACCATGTATGTTTGTTTATGCATGGAAAAAGGTGACTAATTTTACATAATAAATAAATGATTGACACATACAAATCTTTAAATCTTTGTGGAAATGTTGAGCAATAATAAACTTGATTCTGTCTCTTATTTTCACAATAAATCTTAATTTTTAAATTTTCTGTAGTTAAGATTATACTGTCTTTACTTCACACACGTGTTATTGCTATGGGTTTTCCAGAGTTACTCCAGTGATTTAGTATTGCACTTCTACACTAATAGAAGCACTAATTAGTGCTGCACTAATAGGGTACTGTAATAGGGCTCGTAAGACATACACTGATGAGCCACAACATTAAAACCACCTTCCTAATATTGTGTAGGTCTTCCTTGTGCCTCCAAAACAGTTATGACGCATCAGAGAATGGACATGGACCTTCTGAGGGTGTCCTGTGGTGTCTGGCAACAGGATGTTGTTAGTGGTTACCTTTGTGTCCTATGGGTTGAAAGCAAGGGCCTCTGTGGATCACCCCAGTTTGTCCCCATCCTCAGTTTGGGAGGAGTTCACAATCTAGTGAATTTGGAGGCCAGGTCAACACCTTGTGCTGTTCTTCATGTTTTTTGAGTTGTTCCTAAAGCGTTTGTGTGTGTGTGTCTGTGTCAGGCTGCATCCTGCTGGGGATGGCTGCTGCCATCAAGGAGTATCATTGCTATGGGGTGGGGTTGCCTGGTCTGGTCTAGGTGGGTGCTACATGTCTAAGTAACATCCACATGAATGCTAGGTCCAGAAGTTTAACAGCAGATCACTGGATTGTCGCAAGATGGTCAATGTTATTTACTTCTATTGTTGGTGGTTTTAATGTTGTGGCTGATCAGTGTATTACTCCGTAGTGACATTCGTTAAATCTGTTCTAACTGAAGTGTAAAGAATACTATGATAATATGTAGGTTTAAATGTAGGACTTGTTCCGCCTTTTTGTGACAGTTAAGCTGTTCTGAACGTGAGATGGATCATTCTCAACTCTAAGTTTTAATTTTTTAATCACATTTGTTGGCCTGACATGTCCTTTTAATAAGCTCTTCATCTTTTTATAGAGATGTCCTGTCCACACAGCAAAGGCAGCACTGTGATATTTAGGCCGGTGTTCTTAAGCTGTTGTCCAGCTGCAGAAGTAATCCCCACTGTCACTGGATAAAAGCATTTTACCACCTCTGCATCACTGCTAATACATAGACCTGATCATCAGTCCTCCCGTTATTTTGCAATAAAGCAAGCAGTTCAACAACTCAAACATGACAACAGTTTTGTTTGGGGCACGTGTTTTTTTTGTTCTGTTACTTGTTATATGCCATTTGTCACTTGAAACAACAGTAACACTGTTGGGCCCTGTTAAATGGCCAGGTAGATCTAGGTAGGGCTTGGCTGTGACTTGGCTGTGGGGATGACGTAGTGGGTTGGTCTCTTTTGTACTGAGTGCTTGTAAACAGGATACGGTCTGTCTTAAGATCAACGGTTTCAGCTCCCTACTTGATTTTTTTTTTTTTTTTTTTCACTTCGTCACACTCCTATCTCACGTCATCAGTTTTTGTGCCAGATTCCTTTTTTTGTTTGTGACAACTCACTTACTCACCTGCAGTGTGTGCTGAGGTATTTGTCTTTTCCTAAATTCTGTTGAAGACAAATGCTGCTGTCATAGCTTATAAAGGAAATCCACATCTGGGTTAAAGCTCTGGAGCTAAAAGCGTTGTGTCATCTCTCAAGAGGGAGGCCAGAATCCTGAGGCTATAGCGTCGTCTCAGTTGCACTTGGCTAAATAATTTAGTGAAGTGGTTGAGTAGCGATGCACCTGGCTGATATTTGACATCATGGATGATAAAAACGTGGTCCAGCATCCAACTTGTTTGCATGCGACACTGACTGCTGACTCCATCCTTTTTCTTTATCCATTTCATAAATTCATTATTATTCAGCAACCTACTGTCCAAATACCAATGACATGGACGTTTTTGTAGCACAAGAGCAAGGTAGTGTGAAAATGGAGCAGTATTCTCTGATTTACATTAAGAATGCACATTAGATTGAAGAATTTGAAAGCCAAAATACTTTACAACTTCTACTCTTCTCCAATTTTATACTAAAACTGTATATTCCTCAAGGCCATCATCATAAGATATAAGAGGGGTTGAATAATATGACAAAGATGCAGGGAAAACATGGAATATCTGACCTTGATTGAAAACTTTAAATAATAAGAAAAGAACTGCTGATTAATTTTACTGATGATCCTCTAACTGATTAAGTGATTTGCTGTTCGACGCTTTGTGTTTGTGTCTTCAGGCGTCTGATGGTAGCAGCTCCAGGGATGACCTGCCCGCTCAGCTGCTCAGAAGAAACGATCAGATCCGGAAGCTGGAGGCAAAGTTATCAGGTAGGACATGTCAGACTAAGGTTAAGCAGCTGGAGCGATGTAGCCTGCTGTTCTGAAATGAGAGCCTCAGGTTAAATTAAAGCCCAATTGCAGCTTGTATCAGTGATGCACAAGGCAGCAAGCAGTAAACTATGTCCTGACTGTTAATGTAAGAGCATCCAAATTATTTATCTCATGGGATTGTTTCTACAGATCTCATCAAGGGTTGAGGTAATAAACAAAGGTCTAACTGGGTGTTGATATTTTAAAAATATCAGTAAACAACGTCCTACCTATAAAATCACTTTAGATATTGGAAGACAGGCCCATCAGTTCAGCAACAACGATAAAAGCAAACAAGAAGAATCCAACGCTGTACATGCAACAGGTACTATATTGGATATTACAGCTTCAGTGATTTGTGACTAAATTCTGTCACTAACCAGTCTGAAACCTGGGTGACAAAAAAAAAAATGGAACCCAGCCTGACGGAGCAATTCATTTCCTGCGATTTGATCTTTTTGCTTGATGAGCCTCACTGTTGCATTGCTTTCAGTTCAGTTTGCTGAGATCCAGATGCTAATCTCGAGTGAGTCAGTTTCACAGTGAGATTGTGCTGGTTCACCGGAAATGACACGTTTAAATATTAGTGTATCAGTGTCAAGTTAACTGTGATGGTATAAAAATGTAAATTCTTTTTAATTTGGCTTTCCTCCTGATCTTGATAGCCGTTATGTCTCTGTGTGGTGTTTATTCAGTGTGACAAAGTCATAAATTATTTCTAGTTTTCCAGTGATGTTTCCTCCCTTTTCTATAATAACTCTTCTTTCCTTAGGGTGGCTTCAGTGAGTTGGCACCCATAGAAAAGATTAAAGGTTGCACATTCTCATGGGGCCTTTAAACTACTATGGTTTTCTCAGAGAAGAAAACCAGTAGCAGATTTACCTTCCATTATTTCTCAACCATGTTTTCCCTTTTGTTTTCTCCCTCTCCTTTTGTTCACTTCATCTCCTGGCCTCTCTCGGCTGTCATCTGCCTGTTTCTCCTCCTTGTTTGTTTTGTGTTGTGTGTGTGTGTGTGTGTGTGTGTGTGCGATTGTGGGTTGGCACGCGTGTGTGTACTGTTGAAACCCCGTCCCATCATCCTGCCTTCCAACACTAGACTACGCTGAGCAGCTACGAATTATGCAGAAGACCAAGGAGAAGCTTGAATTTGCATTAGAGAGGCATCAGGATTGTACGTACCTCTCCTCTCCTCCCAATTAGCTTCCTTTCTCTCATCTGTCTGTCAGCTGTAGTAACCATCACCTAGCTAGCACATCATCACTTCCTCTCAAGATGAGAGCATTTCAGTGCAGATGCTAAAATCACTGGCTTAAGATGTTTGCTTTGGGAGCGCTGGAAGCTTTTTCCTTTTAATCTTTTAACCTTTTACGCTTTGTTTTCAGCACGTTCATTTCAGAGTTCTGTTTACATTGTTTGTTATGTTCACCTTATTTTGTCCCACATATAAATTTTACCTAATAATTTCCATATTTCCTACCTGCGTTGATTTCAGAAATGGCTAAATATAGCTTATTAGCTACTCTAACAGCAGGTATCATTATAAAAGTATAGTATCGTCCCTGCTGGATTTTGCTTGGTTGCGTTTGCTGCCAGTGGTAGAACTGGTATATCCACGTCTTACACTGAATTGTCATTGCAGGAGTTTGTAGGACGTTGATATTGACGTATTTATGGTCGCAGTGTTTTCGACTCCCAGAACTAAAGTCAAATTTAGATTTCTGCACAACACGTGTCATAATCAATGTATTACATTTCTGTTTTCATCTGTGCATATCTTCATAAATCAGACCAGCATTGGAAATATGATATTGGAGCAGGAGCAGTTATTCTATTATGTAATCACCTGCACCGTTGAGCAATTTTGATCATATCAAATATCTTTAAAGTTTTGGTAATACTATTACCTTGGTGTTCAGGGAACCGTTTCATTGTTTCAAATATGTACCACTCTCAAGTGCAAAGTTTTGGTCCAGATATAAACAAGTTACAGGTGAGTCACAGTCAGCCTTCGTTCCCAGTAGTTCTCTGATGTCAGTATCTGTATCTGAAGACGCTGTGTTTCTGACACACTTTTCATTGGACATAAGTATAGCTGTGACCAGTAGACACGTTGGGTTACCTGCAGATGGATGCGTAACTTTTAGCTTTTCAAAGAATGAACCTATTTCCATCTTACTCACTCTATAAGTCTCCAGTGCCATCAGGGCTCTTCTGTCTCACTATATTTGAGGAAAACCCCTTGTGATCTTAATGACCCAATAGCTGCCCCCCTACCAAAACTGGCTTAATAGTTGTTGTTCAAAGTGAGCAAAATTTGCAGACTGTTGTTTATCCTCAAGTATAAAAACTATTTGATGTTGGTTCCTGCTGGTTGTTTGCTATTGTAAGCACTGAGCTTCTAGGGTTTTTAGTATTTTACTGTACTTTGTTTTATTACTTCAGTGTGGATTTGTTTTACTTCCACAAAGGTATTGCTATTGTTAGTTTTCAGTTGCCGTGCATTGCTTGCCTGTTTTTGCTTCTGGGTTGAACGCACCTCTTAATCTGACTGTAACTTTTCACAGCTACTAACGACACCTCTATCTGTGCTGTTTGATATTTATGTTCTCTTTAGTTGCATACAAACCTTTCTGTATGGTTTCCATCTTTTCCTTTCTTTCTCTCTCTGTCACTTTCACTGTTCAGCATCCATAAAGAAACTTCAAGAACAGAATGAGTCTCATCAGGCAAACCAAGCCAAAATGGCAGAGGGCATGGCTTTGGCCTTGGAAAAGAAAGATCAGGTAAATTCTGTTCTGTCTCACTTAATTCAGAGCGCTGGTTTGTGGCTGTTGTACTGAACCTCTTTCTATAATTTCTCTGCAGGAATGGATGGAGAAGATGGCTGATGTAGAAAAGGTTTGTGTGTAAATCTGTCTTCAATGAAGTAAAAATTCTACTACACATAACTTTATAATAGATAATATTTAAATCATACTCAAGTTCAAATTAAATTCTTTCTTTCTAACCTGCTTGGTCAGGTGCATTTGTTCAGTTCGATTTGCCTGGTGAGAGACCAGGCAAATGTCTGTTGAAATTTGCTGTTGACTTAATAACCGGACTGAGACCTCTTGAAAAAGAAGGCGTTAGTCTGGTTAAAACAATATCACAGCTTAATTGGGGCGTGTAAACAAAGTAGATCAACCAGTGGATTGTGTGGCAGTAGATGCAAAAAGAAGCCTGATAAGAAGCATAGACAGTATGTGAAGATGGAAGACATGTCACATCTTCCTTCTGTTGTACAAAATCGAAGCCAAAATATGTATGACTCCCTGGTTACACATGTGGAGGTTGAGATGTTTTATTGAGGTCTGCCTCCTGCCCAACCCAAAGTTGAGAATGTGAGCATGTGGAGCACACATCCTTGGGAGTTTAATTGCGACCATCATGTATCCTTTTCTAGATGATTAATAACTGCTGGCAAGCAACATATTAATCAATCTACTTTTCCTCCATATGATGGTTTTGCTCTGAGCTTGGTATTGAGGTACCAGGCTGGAGGCAAGACCTCGATATCCTGTCTATTCCCTCTGCTCATTACTGCGCTACATCTGTTTGAAAATTAACAGTCAATCAAGATGTCTGCTTCCATTTATCAGGTATTTTCGATTCACTTCCTGGAAGCTGCCATGTCATTCATCTCTATGTACAATCTATGGTTGGGACCAAGTGAATGAAAACATGTGAAAGCACTTAAAGGTGCCCTGTGGAGTTAATGAAATGTTTGTTCTCCTGCTGGAGTTACCACCTAAGAATGTTAAACCATTGCTTAAATCTCACATTCAAGTTCAAGTTCTTTTGTCATTTTACACTGTTGTCTTATGACGGACGAAATGGTTTCTGGTCCCTTCAAGCCACGTAGAAAAGTACAGTAAATATAAAAACATTTGAATTTAGCTACGTACAACTCTACTGTATCCCCTGATACAAACGCAATGGGGAGTAAAACACTTCAGTGACACTGCTAGAGGTCAAAACTCCACAGGGAGCCTTTAAAACTGGCTTTTTGAAACCTTCATGGATGCAGTATGTGTTGCACATGAACAATGGCATGATATAGTTGCTTATTTGTTTAGGAGAAGGCTGCCCTGTCAGCTCGGCTAGAGGAGATGATGGAACAAAGCTTAGCACTCTTCCAGAAAAGGGATGACTTGGATGAACTGGAAGGCTTTCAGCAACAGGAGCTTGCTAAAGTTAAACACATGGTGCGTACATGTGGAGCCTGACAAACTTATTTTTGACGTTTGCAGTCAAGCTAAAAATTGGAGATAAGCTGGAAAGATTATGCAGTTGTTTAAAGAACCACACTTGGGGTCACTGCATCTGTGTAGCATAGTGCAGGATAAGAGAGTCGCTAAATGTGTTTGAAAGAACTTTGCTGAAGTGTGATTTGAATTAACCTGGGTTCAGAGCAGTGCCTGGCCCATTCTTTGATAGTGATTTATTTCCCATTTATGTCTGACAGTTGCTGAGGAAGGAGGAGTTGCTGAGCCAGCGGGAGCGGGAGCTCCAGCAGAAAGAGGCTGAAGCTAAGTCAGCAAAACGTGGGCTGTCCGAGACTCGAGGGAAGCTCAAGGCTCTGGAACAGCAGCATGAGGAGAGCTGCAGACTCAACTCTGAGCTTGAAATAGAGAGGTAAGAAGGAATGCAACAGGCAGAAGCATGTGGTATTTGTTATGTTGTTAAACCATTATTGTGGCCTTTTATTGGTGGGATGTCTTTTGGTCAAGCTTCTGTGCTTGATACTGTGGTGACATTTCACCTAAGATTTAAAAAAAATTACAAAACATAAGCCGAGAAATTACTATAACTTAACAAAAGATAAGAAAATCCTTTACTTACCCCACAGTGTGGTAAATTAAATGTAGTCTCTACCTCCAGCAATTTGCATTTGTCGCTGGGATTGGGATTATTGTGAAATAATGCAATAAGTCAATGCTCATCCAATTGGATTTCTGCAGAGAAGAAATGCTGCTGCTAAGAGAGGAAGCAGACAAGAAGATCGGTGAGCTGGAGGGACGGTGCCAGGAGCTGCAGTCAGTCATCCAGCAGGTCTCTGAGGACTTCCAGAAGGTCGGCCCTTAACACCAGCAGCACATGTTACACTCTGCTACACCATCGGTCACTAATTATTTGTTGATTTTGTGAAATGTTGTTTTTCAGTCGCAGAGTATGGTGTCAACATTAGAGAACTCCCTCCATGAATTACAGACTGAACATGATGCATTGAAGTTGCAGCAACAAAAGGTCAGAACATACACAACAGTATAAGCTGGGAATGTTGTTTGTTTTTACTTGTTCTGTGTTTGCTCACTTCTGTACGAGAGAATACAAATGGCTCACATTGCAGAAATATAACTGAATGATCCACGTTTTAAATGTTTGGTGAAATAACATGAATAATCCTGGTAGTTTCACAGATCGGAAATCCTGGACTCTGTAACCGTTTCACATGTGTCCTTTGTCTATCATCAGGCTGCTGTGACAAAGGAGGACAAGGACCGTGTGTTAGTGGACCTTCAGAAGAAAGTAACCTCCTTGGAGAGACGACTGCAAGGGAACTTGAGCCAGGACGAGCATTTACAGGAGCTTTTGCAGGAGGTGAAAAACACCTACTCAAGAGTTTAGTTTGTAGTGTTTGTGTTTTTGTTTTTTTTCACTTACATGTAGCACAACTATTGCTAACCTATACATCTGCATCTGTCGATGCTTTTTCAGAAGTCCAGCCTGGAGCAAAGTCTAGAAGAGACCAGAGCAGAACTGCTGGCTGTTCGGACAAATCATGCGGATACTGTCAGCTCTCTAGAGATACAGGTGATCCAGAGCATTAATTCATTCAGCACTATAGCCTGCTATATCTTTAAGTCTCTTATTACACTCCTTAGTACCAACCTGCAATGCCAATACAAATATATGATTCTTGGTAATGAAGCAGCCTAGTAAGGCATACTCCCTTATGGTTTAAAGAAGATGTTCTGTAATGATAAAAATAACACATCAAATTGGGCCACACAGTTCAAGATGGACATATTAACTGTACTTTTATTTATTCCTGTTTGTTTCATGAATTTATCAAATGTGCCCCAGGTATCTAGGATGAGCTGCAGCATTACTGAACTGCAGACTCTTCTACGACATAAAGACGACTCTTCAAGGGCTTACAAGGAGAGAACAGACAAACAAGTAAGCTATCACACAGCGGACACTGCTGTAACGAGCTCTGAATGTAAAATCAAACTCGGGTCACTCTACAGTTTCATAATTTGTAAAGTCATAATCTGCTTGTTGTTTCAGATAGCTACCCTGGAGCAACAAATTCTAGAGAGCAGTGAGAAACTGAGGAGTGCAGAGCAGCAGATCACAGAGAAACAGCAACTCATGGATAAACTGGTGAGTAACACTTGCAGTCAGAGCAAAATGAGTTTGGGTTTAAGACAGGAAAAAGCCTGATCTTTCCCAGTGGCTGGCAGAGTAGACAGATTTACTATTAAACCTACAGTATGGATTTTTCCTTTGCCAACTGAGAAAATATACCAGAAGATGTGTGGATACAAATATTAATAAGGTGTCTTACCAGACACTCAATACATACTTAAAATGAATGAACTTAATTTAGAGGTTTACATGAATACAAAATTCAAAATATTAAAACCATGTGTGTAAAAGTCTTTACTTTGGTGCCATCTGGTGGTTGTTCCAAAAATGACACTTTACAATTTGCTTATTTGCATTAATTTCATCACAAGTATTCCACAGAGTGAATCATTTTCTGGAAGCTGTCCTCATGCATCTTGTGTGTGTTGATATGTGAATTCATGCAGAAGGAAAGTATTTTTTTTTTATCTTGGAAAAGCAAACTTTTCCAAGATACTTAACATAATATTTGTGTGTGATATACCTGCTATCGAAAATAGTGATTTTAATCTCATTCAAATTAGATAAGCATTTGAATGCATGCTTGATTATGCATTTGTATTTGTGTTTTGCCCAGCAAGGAGAGTGGAGTGCAGAGAAAGCCTTTCTGGATCAGCAGGTGTCTTTGTTAGAGCAGCAGAGTCAGGAGAAGACCAGCCGGCTTGAAGAAAGCATCTCCTCTTTACAAACAGACAAGCAGATGCTTCTGGAGAGGGTGGTATGTTTGTTTCTTGTTTTTTCCTGCTTTTAATTTAATCATCAGATTTTTGTGTTTGGTCTGTAACTTTATATCGCAGTCATGCTGGAAACTTTCCACTGTGTAATGTGACTACAGTGTAATTCGACCTAAGGCGCTGGTGAACAGAAAACCAAAGTGCATTACAATCAGGTCATTGACTACACATACTACAAAAGGCTTTTTCCATAGAGCCCCTGGTTTAATGCATATTAATGCATATAAAGATGATTATTAAGCAGATTAAGGGGGTTAATTAATAGTGGAATATTGGTATTGTCAATGTATTTATTAGGGGCACTAATCTTGTCTAATCTTTTTCTGCTTGTTTCGGTGTGGTAGGCTGATTTAGACAAGCAGATGGAAGAGGTAAACTCCACTCTGAAGACGCAGACAGAAGAGCTGGAGCAGTGCCGGGTAGAAAATACACCACACTACATTCATTTTTAAAATTTGTGTTGACTTTTGAAAGATGAAAATTCTTTCAATCCTCAACTAATTTTTTTCTAAACATGAACATGCAGTGTAAAATGTTGTATATGTTTCAACTGTTCAGTGTCAGAGTGTGTAAGTTTGGAGATACAATGAGAATCTGATGGTTGTAAACCAAAACTCACGACTTTACCCGTGTTACAGAGCATACAGTAGAGCCAACCTTAAAAATGGACTTGTTGAGGACCCTGCTGGAATGTTTTCAAGAGAGTAAAGAATGTATTTGTCGTCCTCACCCCCCATCTCGGTGTGTTCCCTCAGGCAGAGCTGAGCAGCCGGCAGACAGTAAGCACGGAAATTGCTAAAGCTCTGGAAGAAACCAGACGACAGAAGGAGGAGCTGCAAACACAGGTCTGTTGGTTAAACACGTATCAGACAGCATCCAGGAATAGAAAGATGACACATGTTGCTCTACAAATCATGTAGTGTTCTTCCTCTGGACACGTATGTCAGTAAACTAGACCTTTTATTAGAGCACTCTCAGACTGCAAAACAGGAGCTGGTTGTCATTATTTGTATGAGTGAGAGAGTGTGTATTGTGTGATGAGAAGTGTTTGCCTGTGTTTGCTGCCAGGTTGGAGACCTGACCACAGCTCTACAGACGTCACAGCAGGATCTGTCTACTGCCACTAGAAAGCTAACACTGAAAGAGGAGGATGTCCTAACACTACAAAATGGTATTCATACACACTATATCCTTAATATTCACAGGATTGATTTCAGTCTGCACCTGTTCTTGCTTGTCATCTCTACTACCGCTTATCAAAATAACGGTATAAAAATCCAAGAAATACCTTTTAAAAATAGTCCCACTTCAGTTTTTCTTTTTAAAATAGTGATCTTCAGTTTAGACTAAATCTGTTCTTAACATGAATCAGGTGTGATCTGAGATGTGTGGTTTACTACTGACATTTGTGTCTAAATATTGCTGTGTGTAAAACTGTGGAGTTCTTTATGAGCAGATTCCACACAACTCTGCATGAATACCATTTATTCTATTGTAAAACTGAAAGCACACTGTACTCGGAAACAGTTTGTGTTGCATGGTGGATTTTAATCCCATTCTCTCCAGTATGAATTAAAAAAAACTATGCGTTTGTTTCAGAGGTGCAGAGTCGACAGGCATCTCTGGTCCAGCTTCAGGAGGAGGCTGAGCAGCTGCGAGGCCAGCTGCAGCAGATGGAGCTGGATAAAAACTCCCAGTTGAGCAGCCTGAGGGAGGAGCTGCTCAGCCAGACGCAGCAGCTAGACAGCTGCCAAGCCCGGGTCAGCACCTACACACACAGTTTGAAACCTTTCAGTATACACCTACATGTTTTTATATGGAGTGTTCAGTGACAGAGACACTTCCCAAATTTAGGAAATTTTGGAAAAATATGTTGCTTAGTTTAGTGTTGACATTTATACAGTTAAAACTGCCCAAACCCTTTTACACTGAATGATAATTCATTATATTTCATACTTATCCTTGATGAAGTAGTTTTCTTTTGTATTTAAGACCCATTGTATTTTTCTTTTGTCAGTAAAAAGATCAATATATTGTGTTTATTTTGGTACTATACACCTTACATTAAAGCACTTAAACTTGAATTAATGGTTGGTGTTGATTCGTGTGTGTTGTCCAGATCTCATACCTCGAGGTTGAGGTTGAGACTCTGACAGAACAGCTTCACAGCCCTGAAGTGTGTGAGGAAGATCAGAATGGCAGTGTGACTGTGGATGATCTGGATCACATCCAGAAAGTCAACAGAGAGCTGGAGCAGCAGCTCAGCGACAAGAACAAGGTCAGCCAGTCTATTGGTCATCTAGCTTTTTTTTTTTTTTTTTAAATCTGGTATTGATTCCAAGCAGATAGCATCTGCTGATACATGCATACGAGGAAGTAAACACACGTGTTGTTTTGCAGACCATCAAGCAGCTACAGCAGAGACTGGCAGAACTGAAGAGGACTTTCCAGAAAGAACTGGTAAGACAGTGAATCTCAGTTCAGTACTCATGTTTAGCTTTTTTTTTTTTTTTTTGCTTTGGATTGGAGTACAAGGGTCAATCTTACTTTTTCCTTTTTGGTGTAAATATGAAAAACGGGCATGAGATAATGGACAGTGACATAGTCAAAATAAAAAATAATGTGAGATGCCCAAATACAGGCTGGTAGGGAAAAAGGACTTGATAAACTCCTGGTTTTTGTCATATCATATGCATGCCAAACCAGCCTAGAGTGTATTTGTACCACTTTAACAATTCAACAATTTTGACTTTATTAATGCAATGCAGTAACTTTAACAAAGCAAATAGTAGCAGATGGAAATATTATTATTACCATTATAAATTATTATGTTAACAGAGGAAATTTGACATAAAAGCATGTATCTTTTATAAGTCAGCTTCAAATAAAGATCTTTTACCTTCTGCAGTTGAAGTGACTAAAGCTAAACTAGGTCAATATTTAAAGAAAGATCTGCCTTTCCTTCTTTGTGCTCTGTAGAAACTAAAGCCCGACCCAGAACCTGAAGGGAAGGAGAAGCTTCCAGAGAGCCGAGCAGAAAAACTAGAGAGTGCTTATTCAGACACACTACCGGGATCATCACTGAGCCCCCCAACCTCCAACACCACAGTAACAAACACATCAGACCTCAACGACTCACGAGAAATCAACTTCGAGTATCTGAGGCATGTCGTCCTCAAGTTCATGTCATCCAGAGAGGCTGAGGTCAGTCATCAGTGCGCGTTTGATACTGGTTCTGTTGTGTGTAGCACTAGAGGAGTCAGGCAGGGGTTGACTAGAAGTTGGACATTGCTGTGTTACAAACTCAAACTGAATCTGTGTTGTGTGTCACACTGTGTCAGGCATATCAGCTAATACGAGCTGTATCTGTGCTGCTGAACTTCACTCGTGAAGAAGAGGATATGCTGAAGCAAACATTGGAGTACAAGGTTCGTGTTTCATTAACTCACTGTATTCAATCACCATCTTTTACAATCTACTCATTTGTTAGATGCAGCTAGTGTCATTATATTGTAGCTGCTAATAAAATTGGTTCCAAAACTATTTTGCAGTTATTGGTAATTCAGACTGTTCTGTTTCTGACAATTACCTCTCTGTTTTCTGTGCTGTAGATGTCCTGGTTTGGATCCAAGCCCTCTCCAAAGGGTATCATCCGGCCTTCCATCTCAGGCGCTTCCACCAACTGGAGCTGATGAGTAGCAAAAAGACTTGAAGTGATGGAGAGAAAGGAAAGAAAGGACACACGGACACACTCCAGGAGGATGAAGTGCTTCCTGTGTGGCTCCCATCACTGAGGAGGACTCTCACTTGAAACTTTGAACAGCCTCCCACAGTTTCTCTCTGACTTTGTGTGGGGGGGACTGTTGTTTTCTGCTCCGTGGGGATGGAGAAGGGGCTGCACAGTATCACTGAGGGATAAAGGCTTTTTCATAATCGGTTGTTGATTTTAAATTGACATTATTTTCTTGTCAGTGGCTGAGGCAGACCAGTTTTTGTCATATGACACAGATCTGATGTTTTCTGGTCAGTGAAAACAAGTTAGCATGTGAGAAAATGAGACGTATCAGGATGAGATAACAGGCTGACTTGACTGTTATTCTTGGGACTGCCTCGTTTTTACTCTCTTTTTGGGAGAACAAACATCATTGAAAATTGATGGAACTGTCATCACTGGACAGATAGTACAGTCTTTGATTGCCGAAGAGCCTCTTTAACTTGTCAATTGGTTCTTTTTATTTAAAATCACAGAGGGCTTCTTTAACGATGCTGAAGCAGCCTTGGCTTCAGTGACACTGAGAGTTTATTTAATAGTTCCTGTTCAATAGATATAAATAGCACACACTGGTGTCAAAAGAGCCATATTGTCTACATGTTAAAACATATCAATTTAAGTCATTTATTTCAAAACTACAAAGATCTTTTAACTATCAAGAGAATCTGCATCAGCTTTAATGTCAACTGGCACCACCACATCCCAGGATTTACTATAGACGTGATAAGGCTGCTTAAGTTTCTTTAACAGTCATATACCATGACATTAATAAATATCTTTCACATTGATGTCTGTATTTAAACAACTTTGACCTAAAGCTTGACAAAGCTTTAACTCCAAAAACTCCAAAAAATCTATTTAAGATATTTTAGACTCTGATGTGTGTGGAAAGCTAAAATCATAAAAGCTCTAGTCAATCCCCCACTGGAGAAGTCTACTCTGTTATATGTTTTGGCAAATGAACATCAAACAGTGGCCCCAAGCTAAAACACTTTTCAGCTAAAATGTCTGACTAGTAGAAATTGATGTGAGATTATACATATTTTAGAAGCACAGCCCATGGGCTCCGTTCTGAGAGAAAAATTCTGTACATACAGTCTGTACATGTAGACTGTTTTGGGTCCTTTAACACCAGTGTGAATGTATGGACTGTATTTGTGCAGTTGGACAATAATAATAACAGTGTGATAAAATAAGTGAATGCTATGTATATGATGAATGAAGGAGATGTTCTACCTTTACCTGCCTTTGCTAATGTAAATGAAAGTACATTCCACATGTCTATTTATATATGGAAATATGTACATACTGTATGCATTGAAAACTTTATAAATCAGTGGATGTAAATGGTTTGACATGGCCAGTTTGCAGTATTTATCATCATCATCATAGACCAGAATCCTTTATGTTTCTGCCTCAGCTTCTCACCCTTCACCAGTCACTATCTCTAACCCTGATGTCAGTTGTAACACAGTGTATGTTTTTCTGCCACTCAAAGTTGTGTCTGTTTTAATGTGTTCTCTGTATATTGAGGCATGTGGGTCACATCTTTGAATGCAGAATTAATTGTCATCATGTTACTAATGACAGGTAGCAGACTGATGTAGTCATGCAGACTCCTTTCGGTAAATATACTGTCTCCATGAGAATGAAAGAAAGGGTGAATGCACTTTTTAACCGGATTGATTCTGCTGTATTAAAACCTGAGACACAACTGTACAATCACTACAGCTTTTCTGTCTTCTGCTTTTAAATTTTTAATGATTTAAGTGATTGCTTCTACTGCTGTTGTTTCCTTTCCCACATTTATTAAAAATAAACCCAGAATCACATCTTCAAATGCTGCATATTTATTTGGGCATTCAGTCTCACATCAGATTCACATGGTGAAACAGAACATTTAGCTTGAAATGGATTATTTAATTAAGATTAATATATCAAAATAGATTATAATAGATTAAATATACAGCATAATTACTTTTCCACGTATTGAAATGGAAATATGACGTTTTCTGTTTACAACTGGAAACTACTTTGTGTTTCCGCGGTGGTCATTCAAAGTTATTTTTCCATTCATGACTGTGGCACATGCGGTTTGGTTGCTACAGGGGGCGCTGTTTTTCTTTTGTCAAAGCGAAATTTTCTATTCGAAGAAGAAATTCTCCGGAAGCTACTTCTTCTGAGCACGCGGTGCGTCCGGCCTTTCCAACAGGGCAGCGAGAAGGAACATGGTGGGGAGCGCACACTCTTCTCTTAAATATGATTATTTTGACATTTAGCAGTCAATTTAATGCGTTTAATCCGCCTTATATGTACACATACGCTTCTCGGGTACTTGTTTGTGCATTCGCCGATAGGTAGGCTGTTGCCGGGGTTGAATAAAATGTTAAAATACGGAGCGCTAGTAACGACCGATGCCGCTAAACTGAGTTGCTAATCGGAAGCTAATGAAAATATGGCAGGCTAGCGATAGCTTGCTGGCTAGTACGGTTGACATTTCATGTACATGCATCGCGTATTAAATGTTTCCGATAGCTTAGATGAACGTTGTATTCCACGAAGACATACTAATTTAAAGCTGTGATGTGTCGGTCTTTAACTTAAACCAGCTAGATGAGCTAGGCCTACTTGTGTCGGTAATGACGGGCTCCACTCATGGCACAAACGCGGTTATCATTTGTATCGCCGCGGTTGAAACAAATGCAGCAAACCCAGTAACACACGTTTTCTTCTACAATTGTCCAGGCCAAGATCAAGGCAAGAGATCTGCGGGGCAAGAAAAAGGAAGAGCTGCTGAAGCAGCTGGATGACCTGAAAAATGAACTGTCCCAGCTCCGTGTGGCCAAAGTTACTGGCGGAGCTGCTTCCAAGCTCTCCAAGATGTAAGTACTGGATGTACCTTGGACAATTAAAGGACGCATGCCTATTGATGGACCAGACTGGATTTGACATCACTGCCATTGACTTATTAGGACGTAGCTCGGCACAAGGGCCGTCTTGAGTCAATGTGCCGAATAGCGCGTTGTGCATTAATTTTTAGCCTGATGGCCTAAATATGATGTGATCACAATACGTTACTAATGGGACTCCTATGAACAGTTAAACTCACTGTTTAACATGTAAAGAACACTCAGCCATTGTAGCTGATTGGAGTCTACTTCTGAATATATAGATACATTGATATGGATGGAAGTATTAACATTTGCAGGCTTCAGCAGATAAATAATTCAGCGTATAACGCTTGAGCTGTATAGTGATTAAAATGATTTGTTTGAAGTGTCTGACTTTGCTTTTCATTCTTAACAGCCGCGTTGTTCGCAAATCCATCGCCAGAGTCCTGACTGTAATCAACCAGACACAAAAGGAGAACCTGAGGAAGTTCTACAAGGTGAGCGCAGACAGACTTTTGATTTTTCAAATACAGCCCCTCATTTAGCACACACAGTAACATGCCTGCTTGGGACTTCTCCTCTTAGGTTTTTCTCGTCTAAGATGATAATTGTTGAGCTGATGTTTTGCTGATGCATTCACAACTGCTTACCAAAAGACTGAGACTTGATGACCTCTATGAGTATTGATAATGGTGTTTACATGGACTGCAATGCTTCTAGTTAAGACAGTATATTGAGGTGTCTGCTCACTGGAGTTAAACTAGATCAGTTTAACATGTGTATATATTACACTACATAAAAGTCCACCTGATTCCCTCCAGCACTACAATGCAGCTCTCATATTGCTGCCCTTAGTTTTTTCATCAGTTGTTCAGTTTCTTGGAAGTATTTTGAAAAATTAGATTTCTTTTTAGGAGGTACAGCCTTTATGAGTCACCTGACATCACAAAATGGTGGCGAGGAGAATTTTTTCTTATATGCTTGAAATACAATCAACTGGAAGTAATATGTAGTTGTATATCTCCCTCAAAGCTCTACATTTGTTTGATAATTTTGTGTGTACAAATGTAAAAAGCTTGATTTATCTGTTCTAGCCTTAAAACGCTCCAGAAGGAGCTGGACATCCTAATTCATTTACTGTTATAATTTAGAACATTGCAGTCAGTGTGAACATGGTGGATGACAGTGTGATGCTCTCGCTTTCTGAAGCATCGCATGTCATTTGTCCTGAGCTAGCCACCTACTAACAAGTGTTATGCCTAGCACTGAATATTACATGATCTGACCTGAATAACAAAGCCTTGGTTTGTGCTCTCCATATGGAAGAAACGTGCATGCAACACTATTCTATATAAATTGCTAGACAGTACATTTAATCTCAGAGAGATTAAGAGTTTTATTCTGGCATAATAGATTTTAAGCACAACTGAATCTTTGTTTTTAGGGCAAGAAGTACAAGCCCCTGGATCTGAGACCCAAGAAGACCAGAGCTCTGCGTCGCCGACTCAACAAGCATGAAGAGAGTCTGCGCACCAAGAAACAGCAGAGGAAAGACCTCCTGTACTCCATGCGCAAATTTGCTGTCAAAGCTTAAAAGCTTTTTCTAGGGACAAAATAAAATCTGTGTTAAAAAAAGCCTATTTGTCATGTAGTATTTCCTCCTCAAATATCATGAATCTTGATATTAATCAATACTAGACTGCCATATTATGTATGCAGGAGATTCTGATTGTAAAGATCAGACCCTAAAAGGAAGTACCTTTTAATTTAGGCTTTCTAGCTGCATGGTGGAAGATGTAGTAGCAATGTGGTCTGAATTTTCTTTTTTTTATGTAGAGCTGGTCTGCTGTACAGGTTTATAAGGGATATACATATTTCTTTCTGCAGTCTTAGAATGTATTGGGTACTAACAGGAACTGAAATCACGCTCAGCTGGACAGGCTCTACAAAACTTAGGCCAGTCTCAGGAAGATCTCTGAGGGAAAGATTAATGAATATCTCGGCTGCATAAGGCATCTAATGAAGATTTTATTTCATTTGTTACAGCCCCACCTATTATATTGTCTCCACAGACTAACAGTAAATTAACAAAGTAAGTTGTGACCATAAGTCAAAAACAGCTTCTATTCGACTGACTATTGATAACTTAGTTTCTCTTGACATTCTTTTTCACTAAATATCTAATTCCTCAGAATCAAGCTGAGTATCTTGGTAGCAATATAAAAAAATAAAAATTGCTGCACTTTGGAGAGTTATTTCATCACAATCAAGAACTCATTTTACCCCACTTCCTGCTGTTAACATGTAGCCTTTGAACTAGTTTTTGTTTGCAGACGCTTTCTGTCTTCAGCCCAATACAGCGATGGTAAACATTCAAGGCCCTTGGAAATATTCAAGCTCTGCTGCAACATGTCTTTCTGGTAAGGGTGCTGTTGCTCTGGACATTAAACCGAGCGCTCGGAGCACAGTGGTCCTCAAGAATGTCTGGAATTGCAAACACCTTTATTCTAATTACTTTCCTTCCCTCACCATGCTGTCAGTGCCTCTTTAGTTGCCCTACAACACGTAACTTATCACTATCCTCTGCAGTGGTGCCCACTGTCACCATGAGCCTCCAGGCTCTCTTCCTCACCCTATCCGTTGGTTTCGGCGTGTTTTCTTCGTCTCTCACCCCTCCTCCGAGCTCTGCTAAGAAGTCAGGCTGTTTCAAAGTCAACAACTGCAAATGCATTATGAAGGATGGCAGTGGAGTGATAGACATAAAGGCTATGGGAGATGCAGATGGCTTCCTGGGGCGTTTGATGCGTGTGCCGGCAAACAACACGCCAGCCAATGCAGAGGTCCTCTTGTCCTTCAACCCATGCCAGCATTTCTCACAGCCAGAGGACCTGTTAGGTACTGAGTGTACCGGCGTCGCTGCATGCCTCATTGTCAGGTAGAGTAGACGAGACTCTCTGCTAAAGACTTTTTTGAACATAGAAGATAGATTTTTTTTTAGAGTTTATGCCTTCAGCTGCAGACAGCTAAACATCTGCACTTCACATCATCTCAGTAACTCTTAAGTTGTTCTAGAACAACTTGTCTAGAACCTTGTTCTAGGCCACACGGTTAAAACATTAGGTCGAAATAAAATGTTCATGGCAGCGGTGTGTGGCATTTAATTATTTCTGGGGAACAGTGGAGATCTCCAGCTTTGACACAGACAGTACCAGCTCATAGTGTCATCTCTGGTTTATTTGTTGACAGTAGGAAAACTAATGCATGATACCAGCCTTTGCACTTTTACCCTTTTTTGCATGTTACACTTAACTCTACTGGTCTTATTCAGATTAAATTATTTTTGACAGCATGTGACAAAGGGTAATTCATCATGTTGCACTAAGAAAATAAAAGGCCTCTTTCTGGAAGGAGAATTTTTTGTTTTCTCTGGACCACAGTATAAGTATGAAGAACTCAAAAACTTGGGTCTGTTTTATTTGTTCACACCTGATTTGAGCCTGTGTCACTGCCATCATGACTGTTAAGATGAGCTACTGAAGCACAGACGTTGTAATGGGAACTTCAGACTTGGCCAGGATCCATGAGTGAATTGCTTGGCATCATTTGGCTTGAATTGGCTTGTGAAGTTGCAGCCTAGCTAGTCTTCTGACAGAATGACGAGCACTGATCTGAATGTTAATGTGCCTTCAGGGCTTTCTGCCGTTGCAGCACAAGGTTAACGTTATAAAATGACCTAACTGAACCCAAATCACAATGTTTTTCTAAACCTAACCAACTAGTTTTTGTGCCTAAACCTTATCATAAAACAACATTCCGCTGACAGAGGAAACATTATTCGTATTAATCAAAGGGTCACAAGATGAAGCTGAGGGGTCATGAGAGGATTAATGAAGCTTGAAAGATTTCCATTTAGACGTCTTTACTGTGTTGCCTGGAGTCGACCAACTTCTGTGGACAGGTATTCCAGTCCAGGACCATTGGACTACATTCCACAATTCCTCTGCATTTCTTTGTTTTGTCCCAGAGACCTCCCCTAGATCCAAAAAGAACAATCTTGCTTTCATCAGTCCATAAAATGTTTCACCGTTAAATCTCTAGGCGAGTCAGTGTGTTCTTTGGTAAATTGTTACCTCTACAGCACATGTCGACAGTGGGACTTTATGGGGGCTTCTTTGCAACAGCTTGGCTTCACATACTGTAGGTGTCTTCTAGCTGTTGCATGACTCACAGGTGACTTTAGACCTTTTCTCCCTGGAGATGATCTTTGGCTGAGTCTTTGCCATTCTGGTTATTGTGATCATTTTAGCTCATCAGCCTATCATTTACTTCTTTATATGTTTTCTCCACTTTAATCACCTTTTTAATCAGAGTGCAGCGTCCTTTTGAGTGTCCTTTTTTTATATGACAGGTATCACGGGCTCAACCAATACACCAGTCGCTACATCAACTATGGAAGACATGAAGGAAATGAATTCCACTACAACGACACTCTGAAGACGCTGTCTGTCTCATACTTTGGTGAGCTGAACAGAAAACATCTTACTCATGCCACTGATCATGTATGTATGACCTTACAGTGAATCTCTTTCTTCTCATCCAGACCCAGTTAAAGATGAGCAGCCGCTGACCGTAGTGCATTACCACTGTAATCCAAACCAGTCGGTGTCCATCATCCGAGAGCAGAGCTTCAGGACAGAGGAACCCCTCCAGATCTGGGTGGAGAGCCCCTGTGCTTGTCCAAATGCCTGTGCTATGGGAGATCTGGGTCTGGGCACCATCTTCCTCATCATCCTTTCCGTCAGTGCTGCTGCATACTTCATCCTCGGTAATGGTTTGTGTTGTACAGAACCAAGATATGAGCAAGAAACAAAGCTTCAAAATGAAGGAAACAAGAATTCTTTATTTTTTCTTCAGGCATCTGCAAAGAAGTTTACATTTAAAGATAAATGAACGTAATTATGAAAATAATTTTGCATTTGGCTATGAGTGCAAATAAGAATAAGATTACTTGGTACACAAGTGTTTACAAAAAGAGGAGTTTACAATTAGACCAAAAAAAAGACAAGGGCCTCTGGAGCACTTAAAAGTATCCAGTAAATCGTATGGCACTTGCTCATTACATTATGATCTTGTAGCATCAGAGGAACTTTGCAGCCGCTCTTTACCTTACAAACTGTTTCATTCTATACTGTGTTCAGATTGGGTTCACACTAAAAGAGGAAGGGGAAACAAAAGTCTATAGAAAATGTCTGCATTCCCAAATTACAGCTCCCCAAAGTCATAACTTGGATTGATTCTAATATTTTCAACTTTTAGAGAAACTGGCTTACAGATACGCCTGAAAATCAAACTAGCACAGTGCTTTCTGCTGACAGGCTCCTGTGCACTGAGACCTTTTCGGAGCAGCAGTGGAGTCCAAATCTCTCCGGAGCACAGTGTGTGGTGCATGATCTGCTACCTCTGTACTGAGAGAAGGCCAACAAGAAGACACTACACGGATGTGACCCACTGAGCAGTGAGCTCTGGAACACTGCAACATGTGTCAGCCTGTGAAGTTTTTTGAACTCAAGCTGTCAGGCAGTATGGAGAGCTGGGGCTCTGTTCTACAGTATGCAGAATGAGAATTGAACTTTTTTCTTTGAACCAGAAAAATGACATGTTTTGGCCACTTGGCGGCAGCAGAGACAAGTAGTGAGTTCAGCAACAAGTGATCATCACCTTCTGTGAAACTGATTTTTCCACACGATCTCTAGTCAGTCAGGTTATTTATCCTTAATACTAAATGTTGAAATGACTGTTTTGAAATGAACTTTCTTTTCTTGTTCTTATGGTTTGCTGTGATCTATAATATTATAGCAGCTTTAGATAACTTGGCATTTGTTACATACAATGCAATAAAGCCTTTAAGATATCCACACATCCTTAACGAAGCAATGTCCTCATTGGCTCCTTTTATTTTTTCAGCAATTGTAACACAGATACAGATATCCATTAAAAGTAAGTAATAATAATTAAAACAGATCATCCTGAAATGGACTGAATTAACAGAAATATTGCTGAGAACTTGTAAAAGCACCTTTGGTCTTATCAGTTATTAATCCTGAAGGTCAAAAATGAATAAACGAGAAATTGGCTACAATAATAAAAATACCTTTGGGTGGTTTTACAGAGATTTTTCTTTCTTTCTTTCTTTCTTTCTTTCTTTCTTTCTTTCTTTCTTTCTTTCTTTCTTTCTTTCTGCCCATGGTAAACCATATGTTACAGATATTTATTCATTCGTTTTCTGTAACCGCTTGTCCTCTGGAAGGCTGTGGGGGGGCTGGAGCCCATCCCAGCTGTCACTGGGCAAGAGGCGGGGTACATCACGGATATCAATTTCAAATATCAAAATCACACCACATGTGTTACAGATTCAAGCAAATCTAAATATTGATGTATGTCCATGGTATTGTGTGTGTGGGTGTCATGTCACGCCGGAGACATCCACTGACTCTGAACAAAAACATATTGTTAGGCGTTGCGTCTCGTGTGATCCCATCGTTATGTTTAGGTCTAATTAATGATTTCATAGTTCTGCAATGTCATATGTGTCTTTTCTCTCCTGTGTGGCCCCATCTTGTCTCTACAGCTGTCCTTTATCCCAGTTTTGTTTTGAAGCAAATACACCTGTTCCACTAAAAGTCCTTTGTGGTGCGTCAGTTACCCACTGGTATCCTGTTACTGGACATATTATCAAGTGGCCCTGTTATACGTAAACTTATTCTCCTGTGGTCTTTACGGCCCTCACACCAGAGACTTGATAGATATCTCTTGGACAGTCTCTACAGCATAACATTATGTTCTTAGCATGTGTGTGTGTGTGTGTGTGTGTGTGTGTGTGTGTGTGAGGGAGGTCTCTGTAGACAGCTGGAGACCTGTTTGGTCATTGTTGTTTTCTGTCCTGCCCGTGTGGAGGTTCTTTAGGGGTTAATCGACTCAGTCTGTTTTTTGACTCTGAAGTGTGATGTCATCGGAGAATGGCTGCGGTGTGCTGGTCTCCACTGCTTTGTAAAGGGTTCAAGATGAATCGGTTTGACCTCACGTTCCTGAGTTCTAGTCTGCTGACATCCTGCAATGAACACAAAAACATAATAATCAGAGAATAGTCAAGTCGCTAAGCACAATCTATCGTTTGACAACAGCGACTACTTACTCCCAGCATTCACTCTTCATGTTAACGCAGCTTTGATACATACATGACCTCGAGCTGAGGTGAGTTAGTGGTGCCGAGGCAGACAGCTCACCACCAGTGACAGTATCCACCTTTCGCTCAAATCAACCTTGCCATTAGCGTTGTTCCCTGTTTTCTACATGGAAGAATTATCATCCTAAATCACAGTTTCCAAACACAAATTATATAATTTAGTACACCTAGAAACGCTGCCCCTCAAAACACAACTCTCTGATCGCTTATGCAACAACTGTGTAGCCTCTAACATGGCCAGCACCATCCTAAAGTTTGAGGACGACACCATGGTGATATGATGCATCGCCGGCGGGTACGTAGCAGCCAGTGTGGACACAACCTCACCGTCAACAGACCAAGGAGATGACAGTGGACATGAGGAAGGAGAGGAGCCCTCATCAAATACTTTTTATCTGGGAGCTTGAAGGAGAGGAGAGGATGAGCAGCTTTAAGTACCTGGGTGCTCACATCAGTGAGGACCTCACCTGAGCAATAAACACCACACAGCTGGTTAAGAAGGCTCAACAGCGGCTGTAGTTCCTGAGGAGGCTGATGAAGTTCGGCATGTCACAGAAGATCCTCAGCAACTTTTAAAGCTGCATTGTTGAAAGCATCTTTACCAGCTGGTACAGCAGCACTACAGTCAAGGATCTCAAACGCTGGCAGAGAGTGGTGAAGACTCCACTGCCCTCTCTGCAGAGCATCTACCTGTGCAGAGTCCACTGGAGAGCTGCCTCCATCATCAAGGACCCCACATACCTCCAACACGGACTGTTTACACTTCTTCCCGGAGGTACAGGAGTGTGCATGGCAATAAACTCTCTGAAGTTTTAAAAGCCTTTTGTTTCTAAGGACATACTTTAAGTTTCTTTATGGTTCAGTTCAGAGTGGTGTGACCAACATCTCTGATGTGGCACGAGGAACATCTCTGGAGCATGCCAGCAGACCATTTGAGCAAATGCCAAATAATTCATGTTATAGATACAGTAATGAGCGCAGTTACACTCAGAAGGGTGTCAGCACCTGTTTCTGCCACCACATCTTAGAAACAGTTTTATGCCTCAACCATGTGCTTGTGTCAGCGCAACAAAGTGATTGACTTGACGTTTCTAAGTTCAGCTGTTAGAATGCAGATGTTTGGAATGTACAGCAACTCTGCCTTAGCATTCTATTCAGGATTCTTTGAGTTCTTGAGTTCACTGTATCAGTGAACTCAAGAACTCTAGTATTATTTATAGTCACTTTATGATCTCCTGTTTGTTTTGCTGACTGAATATTTGACTTTCATATCACATTTTTAAAAAAACAAAATTTTTAGTTGTAGCTAAACTCTAACTCCGGTTACGTGTTCATGTGCAATTATAATGGAGGCGTATCTGTCTTATCTTAAAACACCCCATAAACTTAAAAGCAATTGCAGGGGAAGTAGTCACAGTGATAAACCCCAGACAACCCTTATATTCCACATTATAGTTGTTCTTATTGAAGTGCAGCTTAAAAAATGTGATAAATACCCCAAACATCCCTGTATCTCCATCTGTCATTACTCTGACATTTCACATAGTGTATTTTTTTTTTTTTTTTTTAAGAACATAATACAACTTCATCCTCTTTGACATTTTTGCAGCACTGAATTCCTCCGTGAATATAACGGATCCTATTTAGACCCAGCGGCCATGACTTTATATGCACTGCAGTTGTTCTAATTGCTTGGGAAAATAGTTTTTGTTTCCCCACCCTGTAACTGACAGTACTTCTGAGACCTAGGCCTGCTTTAGTTTTGGGGAAGGGGGGTGAAACCCACAAATTTTATTCGAGAAACGTTTCATAAAAGTGATGCAACCTCTACGAGCCACCAAGAGCTCATACCTTGTCTCCTCAGTCTCAGAGTCACGCTCCTCATCTTCACAAAGCGATGAAGGCAGATACAGATGGAGTTCTGGAACTTGCGTGGCGCCGGGCTGTCCGTGGCGAGCCTGATTCTCATTGTCGCAGGAGGTTGTGGGTGTTTCTGGGAGGAGAATGTTTTTCCAAAGAGTCAATCACTCTCAAAGATGCTGCTTTAAATTCAGTTACATCCACTCTGCAGATGTCATTTAGAGCTTTGCAACAATCCAAACACTATGATCTGACTGAACTGGATGATAGATCGAGCATAACTACATCTGAACAACTGTGTCTACTTATCACTAGAGGATATCCAAAAGGCAATTACCCAAACTGCAATAAAAAACACCCACCAATCCAAATAATATCGATGCCAATGTGAATTATACACAAAACAATGCGAAACAGAGCAACTTTCATGTCAATTGGCAAGAAATTGGATTACTCGTTTGAGTCACTACGAATGAGCACAGCTGGTCCTGCCCACGGCCAGGAGAAAACTTCATATATGCATGTTGTCTGGATGTGATTATAGAAATGTGCAGGCAGATGGAAGCTGTTGTGCGTGTGTGTTGATTAAAAAGGTTTTTCAAGTGGGTTCAAGTGTGAATAAACAGCAGATTTAAGAAACCCGTTAGACTTACACTGTGAGATAATCTAGTCTTTCTTTCATGTTCTTGTCAGTGGAAGACCTCCCTCAGGCTGGTTTGACGCAAAAACATTCTAATATTAAACTGTCTGTTCTTCAGTGAAGCACAGTCGCCTCAATTATATATTTTACTTGTCTTGCAGTCCAATTATTATACTGATGGGCTTACTTGCAAGTATCCAGGGTCAAGAGGATGGATAATAAGATTATTAGAAGGAATTAGAAAACATGCAGTCAGAGCAGAAGAGAGTCTTCGCAGAGACTGAATGGATGTAAACATAACCTTTATACTGTGTGATTCATTCACCTGTGACTGGTTTTCTGCAGTAGCTTACAGTGGGAGCTCCACCATGTTGGGTCATCTCAGATCTGCTCCCAGTCCTGGACCTTGTCCTTGCTGCTGGCTTTGCCCTGATCTCCCGCCTTACATTGAGACTGCTTAGCAGTGTCGGCCTCCCATCTCCTTCCACCTTGTTCTGCTGTGCCACCCTCTGTGTCGCCCTCCCACTGCTGGGCCTCTGCTGGAGGGTGCAACAGAACCCCTGTACTATGACAGCAATTGATCATATTAAACATTTATTTGTATAATACGAACAACAGTCTTGGGCAGCACAATCAGGGATGGCATCTTTACATTTTAAGCTTGAAATGAAGTTGAATAATACAGAATACCAGGGGAACAAAGATGACTCAGCTGGAATAATGACAGAAGCTAAAGGACACAACAAGAGACGATTGTATGGCAAAAAAAAAAAAAAAGTTTAAAAGAAAGGAAGGCCATGCTATTTCTGTTTCCTCATCTTTTCCTCTTTCCTCCCTGTCAGTATCACTGTGATATCTACTGAACATCACCATTCCAGTCCAGAGCTCGCCTTCTCAATTCCCTGCCCCCATGCTGTTCCACCACTATCAGCATCTAGACTCTCCTGTCAATATCGTCTTTCATGGCCTGGGGCTCTTTGGAGTCAAAACTCTTTGCTTGCTCATGTTTCCACAATAAATGTTCATTCTGCACTCCCTCTTGATCTGTTTTTATTAAATTACCATTCGGGACTAACATTGCTATCAGGCAGTGTACTGGGTTGGGCTGGGCTTTTATGTAGAATCACAGTATCAGACTGATGAATGCCTAAAGACCATCACACCTCCTCCACCACCACCTTATCTACTTTTGATTGTTCATCACAATTCCATCACTTCCCTTGGTGAAGAGCACACATGGACCAGGCTGTCTAGATAATGTCAAAGAAAGAATTAACCTTCCTCCACTGTTCCAACATCCACTCCTGATAAGTGCCAGAGAAGCCTATGGTGAAGTAAGGATGGTCCCCTCTTGGACAAGTACTAATAGGTGCTCAGTGCTGCTGACAGGGCGCTCCTATTTGGGAGATTATTTTTCATCTGATTGGCTGGACATCACCATTTGACCACTGTCAAAGTCTCTCAGGTCTTTACACCTGTTCATTTCATCCACATTCAACACGTTGGCAATGAGAAGCTACTCATTTGATCAGTTGGGTTAAATAACTTGTAGCCAGCTGACAGATAATCTCCCATGCACTAATTATCCAATAGGACGCTTGTACCTATTGCTTAGTTTAATCCAGGTGGTAACTTTTTTTTTTGGCCAGGCAGTGTATCTCCGACCTGGCCTTGCACAATTTAAGATAATTAACATAAATAACTTTTTGGTTTGTAACATAAATCAACACACATAAACCGAGTAAATTCAATTACACAACACACATAAGAAAGGCAACATTAAACAAGTTTGAAATGTTCTGTCTAGTTCTGGGTTGGTGTACCATAACAGTTTTCTTTTTAAGGTCCTACAGTGTTGTGGAATTAATCCGATGTTTAATTGACTGACAGTCAACATGTAGTCACCTTGTAGACCCAGACGTTCAGAACCTCTGGAGAAAAGCCGCGTGTTGCCTGAGGTCCCAGGTCTTGGTGGAAGCAGGGTGAACGGTGTGCTGTCATGAAAGTGTTTGGATGGAATGCTCCTTCCCTGATAGCTGTGGACATACATCCTTTCATCTGCACCCCACTCTCCTCGATGCTTCGTCCTGTCATTCATCACACGGCCAACATGTTTATCTGCAAATACAGATGGTGCACAGTCAGTGGAAAGCCATTGAACAACACTGTCAGAGTCACACAATGAGTTTATTTGTCTCTTAAAGGTAAAAGTTAAATTCATAGGCCTGTATATGGATTTCAATTCTTGAGAAGATGACATTTATAAATGGGCGTTCCCTGTGTTTTGGGATTTTGCAATATGGAATGAATGTAATACATAAAGATAAAATAAATACTTCAAAGCATGTTGTAAATCTGGACTGAATTTATTGTTACGGAGCTGAAACATTCCTAAAAAAAAACTGCCACCTCTAAGTGAAACCAGGATTTACACTGGATTCATTATGTTACAACATAACATGTCAGCCACATGGTCTGGCCTGAAAATTTCTTACTCTGCAAACAGGAAGCTGTTCCTTTTTTTAATATCTCTTTATTTTGGTAGATCTACTACAGATGGATGACAAACAAAAGAACATATTGTGTCTCAGTGATGTGCTGTTCCATCATGACCGTAAGGATGAATGAATAAAGAGTGCTGCCTCACAGATACTGTACGACCAAAATCTCTCATAAATAAGTGTTTAATGACACTATTTGGGATGGGATGATAATTCCGAGTACTGTCGCTTTCAGTTCATTCATTATCAGTCTCATCAAAACCATCACTAGTGTGCCTTATCAGTGGAGGGGTTGCCTACCCACCTTTCTTAGTCTTTGTCTGCTATGAGAACTCCTAAAGGCATACCAATGCACTAAAAAAACATTCAAAGGAATTATAAATGTCAGCATAATCGTCTGTGGAAACCCACTGTGTTTTCAAAACACATAGACCTCATCTAAAAAATTAAAACTGAACACATATGGTTGGTTTTTCCTTGCGCAATGACAACAACCTTGTTGTGTTTTTGCCATTCTGGCTAGCTTTGACGACTACCACACCTTTATGGTGAATAAAGTTTACAGTGTATGTGGCTGAGGGAAGGTCATTCAATCCTATATAAGGAGTTTATACGATACTCCGTATAGCGTAGCTGCACACTAAGAAAAAGAAAGTATCTGATAAAGTTAATGCCAAACCACATAATTTGCAGGGCCTTGAAAACAATTATAATAGGAGAGAGGGGCAATTAAGGCCTTCAGACAGAGACATTTTGATAATATTTAGCCTGTAGTGTGGGGGGGCGGCTGTGGCTCAGTAGGTAGAGCGGGTTGTCCACGAACCAGAGGGTTAGCGGTTCGATCCCCGGAATGTGCCACATGTCGAAGTGTCCTTGAGCAAGACACTGAACCCCCAGTTGCTCCCAGTGCGTGGCACTGGTGTGTGAATGTGTGCATGCTTGTGTGAGTGAATGGGTAGATGTGTCTCTGACTGTAAAGCGCTTTGAGTACCAATAGGTAGAAAAGCGCTATATAAAAGCAAGGCCATTTACCATTTACCATTTAGTGTATTGTCTTGCATGCATACCATGACAACAGCTCATTTTAAGTGGTTTTGCTTGTGAAATATAAAAAAAAAAAAATGTTTTTCTTTAACGCTTCTCTGTCAGCAAAAACAATGCTTTCTACTGAAAAACAGACACTTTCAGTGCGTCAAAAGCACACAGCCTATCTGATGGTAATGTCAGATACAAAACATGCAGTTGTGCTGTAATGTTAACCATGTGTTTTCCTTAAAGCTTATTTTCAAAAGCCAGCACATACACCGCTGCTGGAACTTGCTGGATTTCGTTATTTATATGCTTACTGACAAAGACACACATTACTGAAGGGGAAGCAACAAAATACTCACAAACTACTGGCACACAGGTCTAAGAGGGTACGGCTCTGCAGTACACACAATAGAATGCACATGACTTTTGAAATGCCATGGGAAAAATACCAATAGTTTCACAGTGACAATGTTTTTACTGGGTATTATTGTATTCACACTCCCAGTGTTGTAATAACGGACCCTGAACAAAAAGTACAGGCAATGTCGACTCGCTAGCTCTGAGGATACTCATTTTGGTGGATTAAGGCAACCTGGATTTACTAAATAATCCATACAATTACATTTCCACCACTGTACTTTACAAACAGTGTAAGGTTTGTTGTTTCCTGAAAAGGAAGGCCTTTTTTCCAAAATGAATGATCTGTCTATCTGGGTTATATTGGCAGTTAGCTCTAATCTGCAGTCTCTTTCTGATCTTGGGCAGGAAGGTTTAGCTTCATAAAAATTAAATGTGAAAATTCCAATAAAGAGATGAACTATAAACCATAAGAATTTCAATTTGTGTAGAATACACCTGACCCTAAAAGTGAGGGTAAATTCCAAATGTTACTTTGGCCTTCAGCATGGCTGTTGACTTCCTATATGAATCTGGTCCAGTACAGACCTTAAAGAACAAATCCAAAGATGGACTTAACTATATATTTCTACCTATCGTGGGTCACACTGTCAGCACAATATTGAATTGATTTATTCTTTGGGGAATAGCTCTGTGTAAAATCTAAGAGAATCTGGCAGATGTTTCCTTCTGTCCTGGGACAATTCTGCACAGCAGTTCACACAGGTTTTACAAGCCCATTTTAACCGCCTGACACATTTTAAAGAAAAACAGAAGGTACACACCTCTGGAACGGATTCAGCCGTTTGGTTTCAGTGACTTGGACAAGCAGGGTTATCAACTGCATTTTAACAAGAAGCATGTGTGTATCATTAGGGTTTGGGTTACACTTCATTACACTGCCTTTCAGCAAGACTCTTGCTCTGATAATAATTCTCTGACAGCTCTTACCTGCTCTCATTCAGGTCTTTCAGCAGTTGTCTCTGAGGAATCATATAGTGCAGAGTTGAATGAAATCCCATTCTGTAATATTCCTCTGAGAACAGATCCACACCCAAACTCTGATTTTACAAGCAGGCCTGTTACTGTAGATCCACTCCACTGTTGCTAAGGGGCCGTGAGCTCACTCTCTGGGTTTGTTTGGGGTTGGTAGGGGTGTTGGGGGGAGGGAGTGTCATAGTTTTCTCCTGTCATAGTAACAAACCTGGTGTGTGTGACACAATGGCTTGCGGTTGATATTTTATCAAGCTTTTGTTGCTCTCTGGTTACCATGATGAACATCTGCAGCTCCAGTTCAACAGCGTGCTAAAAACAGCTGATGGAGTTAATCAGCGTGCATTCACTGCCAGACTCTGCATTTTATTTGACCTCTGGTTTCCTCTTTCTCTTTAGGTCATTTGGTGGGAAAAGTGCCGCAGGAACATGGCAGAGATGCTGAAATGCTTGTCAGTCCTGTGCCAAGGTAGTTGTGGTAAAAGTCATTAAAGAGTAAAAATGAGATCCAACCCAACTGAAATAAACTATCCCTTAAGTGCAGAGTTTATGAAGATGCTCACGCAGGCCAGACATATTAACATAAAATGTATATGGATGCTCATTTTGTGATGTTATGACAGGGAGATACAGGAATGAAATCAGACTAGATCTGTCTAAAATCTGGAAAAGTTACAAAAATATATTTAAAAAAATATTTCTTTGAAAGACAAAACAAAACACCGGAGCATAAAAGTTTTGTAATGTAATTAAACTCTTTATGTCTCTTAAATACCCATGTGATCCAGTTGTATTGCACCTAGTTCACTCAGTGCAGGCTTTATGTGATAAACAAGTCATCTCTAATCTTAAGCAGACTTGACCAATTTTTTTTAACACACATTTTATTTTTCTGTGACATGACATGTCTGTCTGTCTCTCTTTGGTTTTCTTCTCACAGTATTAGGCCGCTATCCTATTTCTGAAAACCAACACTCCACTGCACTGTCAGGCTCCACAGTGGCTCCAGCTGTTGCAAGGACATGTGTGAAGCAACTGCAAAGTCTTCAGAATGAGTGGAATTCAAATACCCAGTCGATCCACATGGACTCGTTTCCACCGCAGACAGCGGGTGTTTCATGAACCCAAGCCTTCATCAGCCAAGGTAGTTAATCAAAAAGGTGAGTGACTAAATGTAAAAGGTCATGCGTGAGGAGCCAGCTTAATATTTCTCAGTGGATTTAGGGTGCTTATATCACCACATCATACTGTTATAACTTAAAAGGAGGACAGGTGCAGAAGGAATTTATACGGGCTGCACTACGCCTGTCTTCACTTTTACTTTCGCTTGGGACTGAATCCAGCAGAGAAGCATTTCTTGGCTCTCGGGGGCTGTTGTCTGTTTTCATTTACACATCAATTACATCAGCAGGACAGAGCTCGCTTTTTGATGACATCCAGGTGAGATCTGGCAAGGAGTACAGACACCAAAATCACAGGGCTGGGGTTATTCTTTGAATGCAACAATTGATGAATACTGTTCACTGGGCAGTAGTCCGCCTGTTGAAGACATGTCCATCTACCATAAAACCTGCTTTAGGTTGGTCCCTTATACCTCAGTTTTTGTGCCACTACAGACAAAAGGGTCATAGACGATAATACTGGTTTGTCTGGTCAGTCCCTCTTCAGTCTCAAACAAGATATCCGGGGCAGTCGCCGACTACTGCTGGTGGTTAGTCACGGTCCACATTATTCAGCTACTTCCTGCAACGACCTCACAGTCTCTTGTTGACCAAAGAAAGCTACAAAGACAGTCATTCACTTATCCAGTAGCTATAGTCTAAATGGTGGTGCAGATGTTAGATACAGTCTATGGTTGGAACAGGCTGTCTGGCTGACTGTGTTCTTTGAATTTTCTCTGCATGCCTGCTTTCTCTTGCAAAAAACATATGGTGGGCTTATTTATCCATCTCTTTGTGGTCTATCTATGTGGAATAATTGCAGTTTTAGAGTTGCTAAATGCAAAACAAGTTGATCTCAAAACATTTGATGCATTTGTATCAATGAAAATGTACATGTGTTGACTTTTTTCAACAGGAATCCTATAATGGTTCCTCATAATGGTTCCTCATATTCAGTGCATTTGATACTCTCCTAATAATAATTCCGTTTCATTTAAAATGGGTAAAGGAAGACTTAACATAAAACCAGTGCAAAGCAAAACATTTAACATAAACAATTCCACCTTTGTACTGCCAAGTGTACTATACACTGTAGCCTCACAGTGGTGATAGCACATCTCTAGACTTACCTTACCACAAAAAGAGGGCTTGGAACTGATTCAGAAGGATGTTTATGTTTATCACATTAGAAAGTCAGCCTCATCTGCAGCATTATAGTAGAAACCATGTGTGTCTGCCTTCCACAAGCCTTTGGGGATAATACTTCACACAACCTTACACCACTGCTGCCGCAAGCACAAAGCTCCAAAATGTTTCTCACCTGCTATTAACTAGCCCGGACAGTTGAATGTTGAGCAGAGTCTACTGTGCTGAAGGACAGCTCAATAACATTTATTCAGGGAAAAAATGTCATCAGTCTTCTGCTCCTTTTTGGAACTGCAGTTTTTATGTATTGTTGGAAGAAGAAACTAATTATCCCTGTGGGGAAATCAGGTTTCAGCAATAATAAACAGTAACAATAAATACTATAGTTTTCCCCCATTATTCTCTCTCCCTCTAGACTATTTGACCCACTATACCTCAAACAGCCACAATTCACTGTATTCATTTCATCATTTTTTCCACTTAAAAATGAAATGCATATCACCCCTGCTCAGTTTGTCAACCTTTAAGAAACCTTATCTCCTCCTCCTGAAGCCCCTCTCAAATGCCAGTAGTATAAACACAATGTATGAGCTTCATCGCTGTATCCATTTTGAAGTGTCACTCTAAAGGTAAAGAATAGTTTGTTGGCTTGGTCAAATGTATCCCTTTACCACTGAATGCTATAGTATAGTATCTATTATATATTCTGAGGGGACACCATATCAGATTAGCCAGGGGCTTTATTACGTACCCCCGTAAATTACTCAGTACCATGTCATGTTCACAAACATCATAGCTATAGACATGTACTCAGCTCTGAAGTGCACTGAGCCTTAATGCTCACAATGACATGCCAGCATGTTCTGTCAGATTGTGTGGACTATGTCAAGTTTAGTTCAGTAAAATAGAAGTTACAGCTGCGACTGATGAGGCTGATTTGCGGGTTGCTAATGCAATTGTGAGTGAAAAGTCAGTAGATTATTTATTATGACTCAACCTGAGGTAAAATCGAATATCAGAAACAAATGTCATGTGTAGACATATTTGTCATATTTGACTAAAAAAATACATGAACAAAAAAAAGTCAACTGACAGTGATGCTCAAGAAAAGCCATAAGATAACTAAAGTTGTAAGGAACACTTTTTGGGGACCAAAATTTCATGGCAGCGTGTTGACAGGCAACTTAAACTGTCATCTATGAAGCCATGCAAAATAAATTCAACATATCAATACACTTCCGACAGGAGACATCATAAAGCATGCATGAGCATTTTGATGGAAAAGCATAAGATCAGAGATGCTTAAAAAAGAAATCTGAAACAGTAAGTCATTTCATCTTTGTGTTTGTTGTTACTGTCACCAATCAAAGAAAAAAATGCTGCATGGAAAATGAACGTGCAGTGAATATAAATTGTATACACAGAGTAAGTAAGTAGTATTTCTTTGGCGTGAGGATTCAGATGAAATGTTACCCATGGTTACATCCAGTGACATCCCAAAACAGCAATGTGCTGCAACACCCTGATTGTTAATATGGGTGGATACTTAATGAGGGGGATCAGTGTCCTCTGTCAACACAGAAAAATGAGGCATCAGCATTTCCATTTGTACACTGGGATGAAAGTTTGTGGTTGTATGATAGCTACTGTACAAAACAAAATCAACACAAAACCACTGGGTTGGTTTAGTTAGTTAATAAATGACCTAAATAATATAAATTACACTTCCTCAGCTAAACGTATATCCACTCTGCCTGCTTCAGAACACAACTTTCTGATGAGAAGACCACCCAGTATTGCTCTCAACGTCTTGTCAATAATTCCATTCAGAGACAAAGTCTCAGCAATTTTGGTTTTATGGCTGGTGCATCCAACCACTCAGCAACTCTGAGGCAAAGTGTTTATTAATTTAAACTGGGTGTGTAAATGGCTGCCGTCTATGGAGTGCAAAGGACTGTTTCCCCTGAAAAACGGGTGTGGTGATGAGACTTACTCCGGATGACGTATTGTCAGTTTGATGTACTGTCAGATTTCAGGGAAACCGATGGTAAATGTGAATGGAAATGCTGTGAAGCAGAATTTTCTATTGTTAGGAAAAAGGACCTCTGGTAACACCTAGCTTATTGGTGTGCTTATGTGGTATCATCAAAACACTGTGAACGTGTGTGATCTATATTCACTTGTGTGGCCTGAACATGAAAAGACATTTTAAAAAGACAAGAAAAAGCCAACAAGCCTATTAATGTACACCCATGCCACTGGCTCTGTGGGTATTCAGGCCCGGTGCTTAGATAAGTGCTAACATCAGCATATCATTATACTTTCACTGATTTGGAAATTCATTTGACACGGCAGCTAGTGAGTAGATTACGTTCCCACAGACACTGTTAGTCAGTTGGCTTGCTGCAGGCGGTTCATAACAATGCAGTATAGTGTGTACACTGAGAGGACATCAATAGAAGATGATGAATGTGGACTTTCTCTGAGTGTTAGTGTAGTCTTTGGAAATGTCACCAACTTCCCACTGACAAAAAGATTCTTGGCAACCAGATTTTCTCCAAAACAGATACAGTATTTGATGCAGTAAAGTCAGCTGCAATGCTGGAAAAAAGAGCTCAACAACATTTTCCCCCTCAACTGTTTCAAATTTGTGTAATGTTGGACAAAGCTCATTCTGAAATTATCATATTTCACAGCACTTTGCATGATCAGTTATGCAATTCTTGCATTTGTTGCACAAATGAAACAGTTTGTGTCTGGAAAATCCAAGTCAGTCCTCAATTATCACAGTTGCAGTACAGGCCCTTTTGATTTTTTTTCTCCCAAACGTCCCCTCTTCCCAAGAAATCCCCTCTGTGAAAAGAATCCCAGTGTGGGCTGAAGAGAGAAAATGTGGAAATATTTCATCACACTGTTACACTTGTCTAAATGATCTCCATGCTTTGTCCTTCCCAATATAATTTCAGGGGGTTTCCTGGTCTGAACCATGATGTCATTGTGATTTCTCTCAGTCTCAGCATGTTGGATGTGTTGTGCTCTGTGCGAGGGGGTCGAGGTTGGAGGGGCTTCACTGGGTCAGGACTCCCACCCATTCCTCTTGGATCCCCACAGCACTGATGAGGTGTTTCATTACACCTCATGTACACTTGTGTGACTTCAGCTGCAAGAAACATTATATTGTTTCACCATTTGAGTTGCTGCAGGTTTTGGGTAAAGGGAGCACTGTGAAAAGTGCTGTTAGTCTGAAGCAGTGTTTGCAATGAGAGACTGTTTAAACAAACTGAAAGAAGTACAGGACAGATGAGTATGGTCTGCTATAGGCATGGAAGGTTTGTCTCTTTGGTCCAAGCACAACAAACACTAAAAGCAAAACAATCCATGATGAGGCAGTCAGGGGGGATCGGACAGTAATGAAAATATTAAAAGAGGAGGTACAAGGTTAGGAGAGTCGGCAGTGTGCCAATACAATATGACAATGTGAATCATACAAAAACAACAACAAAAAGAAGAATCGCAGCGTATCGGCTAAACATCATAATGATTGGAATTTTAAATTAAGTTTGTCCTTGTTATTATATTATTTCATATATCAGGTTTTGGCCACTCATAAATTTAAGAGAAAAAATCTATATACACCAAAGTTTTGTCTTTAATTGTATGATTTTACACTGTAATGTTTAAGATATATAACAGCTGGTACTTGACTGGATGACAATCAGAGAGGCCTTTGAGTTTCTTTTAAAACTTCACTCAAGTCTGTGCAGATGTACTGGCAATGGCTTTGGTTCCTGGAGCAAAATAGCACAAGTTGTTCTCACATAAATTAAAAAAGACTTCACTTTGCACAGGGAAAAGTCCTACTATGGAACGCAGAAACATAATAAAAGTTAATCAGATGACAGTGTGTTATGTGAAAACATGAATCTACAAAATTTAATAATGCATTTCTGCAGAACAAAAACTGTGGTATGTTTGATTCATTAGCCAGACTGAAAGATGACTTCAGTGTGATAATAGTGTTGTTAAAGGAGGAAATTGTCTGCCTACTGCCAAACATATCATCTTGGGTGTTCTTGACTCAAAATTAATTTTTATTACAGCACAGTTACAGTATGATGAAGATGTTACCTGTGGACCAGATATTTTTGTTTGCAGCACACCATCATCATGTTCATCTCTTTTTGGCATTATATAAACATTATATAAAACCCATCCTGTCTACAAAACATATCATTCCAGAGTGCTCAGTAAAGTAGTAGTTGCGGCAGTAACTAGTTGATGCTGGTCTTTCTGACCTAGCAAAGCAGTGCCTGTTTATGAGCCCTCGTCATGGGTTGTATTTTTCCCAGCCGATGTGGCCACTTCAAGTTATTTTTAGGATTTCATTTTCTATTAATCCATACAGATAAAATAAACTAAAAAGCTTCTTTGCTGTCATCTTCCCATAGTCCACTCAGACCTATCTCGTAAACCTTTGGTCTCAGAGGCTGGAGACCACCGATGAAGTTGAAGGACAGCTAAAAACTTTAGCTAAACATCTGTTATTCAACATTTAGTGGCTCATCTCATTATATGTGTCAAATCTCCAAGTTAGAGTTAAATGGTTTCATAATCCCATGAATGTAGCTGGTTGGTCCATGTTGTTACTTGTCTTCTGATCTTTACATGGAGCAGTGTAGATGCACGTGGTGTGAATGTGGGATTGTTCAAGCCTCCCTTTGTTACCTGCACCTACTGAGGACAGATTGAAGTTTTTATCGTGGAGAAAGACATTTCTCCTGGGAGGAACAGAGCAGGCAAGGATTTCCACGCATTCTTGCCAGTGTGGATCGTATATCATGTCTGTTATAAAACCCCTGATGTGCTTCTGGTGTGGAACTGTGGTGCTTTTCAAAATGGAAGCAATGAATGCCATAAACTGGGAGCTCTGAGAAAATAACCTTTAGCAGAATCCAACAGCAATCTCACAGTCTTGATTTATTTCTAATTGTGAGGTCTGGTCTTTGGGGAGAGTTGGGTCGCAGTTTCTGACAATGAGCCAAGTGATTGCCGCATCAGTGTGTCTATGTGTCTGGGACTGCACTGCAATCCAAAGTAAACTTCTCCTGTCCCACTGAACCACTCATGTGGGCTTGCACCCACACATACAGTACTTACATACACACTTAGAAATATTATTATGTGCTGTTAGGAATTTTTTTAAATGGATCAAATTATGCATTGGTGTAATGAAAGGTATTAAATGAAAATGATTTGACAGCTCTACAGATGATCTTTTCATGCCTTTGGTTTCGTGGCCTGCAGATTTCCTGCAACAGATAAAGCACGACCTGCTCTAAAAAAGGAAATATTGGGCTTGGATGTCTTGTAAGATTTGATTAGATGGTCAGAGTCGGATATCATGTTTTGATAGTACCACCACAACATTAGTTTGATAAACCATATGTGATCAGATCAAATTCAGTACAATTGATTTTATGAAGGTTAAGGTTAAGGTGTTGTGAGCCCAGATGGCCAAAAAGATCGAAGCCCCTCTCATACCTGTTACCTGGACAAGTTAACAAGTAGCCATTGGGAGGAATAGGAATACTAAAGATATGTTAAAAACTTCAGTTACAAGGTCAGCAACCTTTGTTAAAAATGGGAATGAATCGTGATAGCTGCTGATCACTTTCCTCGAGTGTCCATGATTGTTTTTACTTCCTGTCTTTACCACCTTCTTGCTCCTGTCCTTCTTAGTGTTCCCTGTGTATTGTTACCTGTCAGTTTATTGTCTATTTTTGGTCCAGCAGTTTCCCTTTTCAGCAGCTGGTCTGTCTGTGTATTTTAACCATGTGCTTCCAGTGGCATGCCTTCCTTTCTGCATTCCTGCTCGGCTAAGCGTGTGCCTTTCAGTTGCTGGATTTTTAGCAAGTGTCTGTTTGTGTTTTCCAGTGTTTTGCGTTTACCCACTTAGGCTCTCGTTTTCTTACACCAGCTATGGGTAGTATTTAAATTCAGACGTCTTGGCCGTCCCTCTTTTTGAAGTTTTTTAACTATTTTTTGTGGGCACTTTTAAACTCTTCAACACAATATATCGTGATATAGTGATATGTGGAACTGCTATTGTAACATATACAGGATGTTTTTACCTCTGTACTCAAGAGCAACTGATTTTAATATTTTTTCTTGTTACATGATAAATATATTCCTTTCAGCATTGTTTGTTTTAGCATTCAGTTTCCAAAGACTGTGTTTTTACAAGATTCAGTCATTTATTGCCTAAACACACACTTTAAAAGTCTTCATGCAGCATAACAGCTTCCTTTCTGCCATGGAAGTATACGTCCAAATTGGTCATTTCTAAGGCTTTTTATATGGGTCCTTTGGGTAAATAGCTCCTTAGCTATACACTAACCTCAGACTTGAGTAGACATCAGTACTATAAACCCCTAGCAACTTGTATGCATCTGGCCTGACCAGCTAAACATGGATGTATTTGTTTTACCTTTGAATGGGTCTTGAATGAGTTTTGTTTACTTTTTGCATTGTCTCTTTACAGTCTGAGAGGGGTAACTCAAATCCAAAAGCATGCTAATGATTTTTTTCTAGTACTAATTTCCTGCAACTGTTCTTTCTTTACTGTTTATTTTCAAGGCAAACATACTCAACCGCACAACTAGATCTTAATAATAATAATAATAACAGTTAAATCCCTTGTCATAATGATGACTTGGCGGTGAATGCAGTGATTTTGTCTAGGGTCTGTTGCAAATGAAACATGAGGTGCAATAAAAAGCTGCAAGGCCTCCTAACGAAAACCACCAAAAATCTGAACGTTCATAATAAACCATTTAATCCAGTAATCTGGTTATTTCCTATAGTCTGATGACAGTATGGACATCTTTGTTGCACATGCGCATAGTGTGGGTCTCATGTAGAGATCTACTAATAGTCTTTAACTGAAATCAAAAAGCTTATCTTGATTGTTTCATATGTGTTATTTCTGCTTCCTCTACTGATAATGAGCTTTTACGTAAATCGCTGAATCGCCCATCGTTTGATTTACAGATCCTTTCAGATCCCAGCGATACATTAAAAATGTATTGTTCTCATGATATTGTTTGTAATTCCTGATGTTCCTGATAAGATGCAATCTTAAAAAAATCATGGCTTTACCAAAAACTGTATTAGTGTATATAGCTGCAGTGTAATTCACTAAGACAGAAGAGTTCAAGTATAACTGTATCAAACAGTTCCACACTACAGATATGTGAGATCAGAAATGTAAGTAATGTAAGTGGTATTTTGTAAATCATGAAAGTACTATAAATGTGTGTGTATCCCCATTTATTATATTACTGTGTGCACCTTATGTCAATTAAATACAATTTTATGGCACAATGTGATAGCAGCAGAACATACAGAAGAAAATGCATTAATCTGCATATATACATGCTCAGTTATTTCATGATGATTGCAAGCTAATTTGTTATTGTGTCTTTATTATATGTATTTTGATTTGCTGACAAATGACTGAAGTAGTTCATATCTGTACATTTAGTGTCATCTTAAACTTAAGCCATCATCATTGTTATTTTGCCGAAGCAAAACTCTTACACTTCCTTGTTTCCTTTCCTCTACAGTGATGTTCCTGCAGCCCCATTTCCTCATCTCTTCTGCTTTCCTACTCTGTCAGAATCACTTTATTTTCACTTTCTACATCATCATTGTGTTCCAATGATCTATGCGCTCGCCCTCTCTGGGCTAATCAATCCCAAGTCTCTGTGCTTTAAATTCTCTGTATATCTGTCACTCTGCTTTCAGGTCATCTATTGCAGCCCTCCTCCTCGTCCCAGGAGTCTTAATCAAAAGTCTACTTCATCCACGTACCAACTCCATCTGCTGCTCCACCGTCACATGACTCTTTGGAGTTCAACTGCCAAGATACTTTCCTTGTCTTCGTTCAGCATTCTCGCTTGATCTCTCCTCTGTGAAATGTTTACATGGGAGTTTTTTGGTGAGATTATTTTATCATTATAAACACCAGGGAAATCAGGAAAGAGGGCGACTGTCTGTAAACATGCATGTAAATGGCCGGCTTTGGAAAAGTTTTATGAGGAAAATAGTGCATGTATATTGTTTGTAACATGTATTATGGTAAGTAACACTGAATTTTACTTTATGTACAAGAAAACCTCATAGGGTGTCTTTAACAGACATCGTATTAGTTGTGCCAGATGTCAGTGACCCCACTGTAATCCCAATTTTCATAAATATCTTGCGATGGGAGTAACCAAATATTCCCCATTTGATACTTACATCAAAGTAGCCATGCTACAATGTACAAATAGTCATCATTATTTCATATTATATCATTATTGAAGTATAATTATAAATGTATTAGTGCATGTGTCACTTTATGTTTCAGATGACTTGATGTAGCACTGCAGGACATGAAAGACATCCAACATCAAGGAAATTTCATCTCAGTCTATGTAACACATCAAAATTATTTGATGATTATATTGTGTTGTTTTAATCTTCAGACTGAATCTGCAAAGTAAATAAGTTAGCAAATAAATGTATTGGAATACAAAGTGGACCTCTGGAGTAGGAGATTGAAGTAGCATATAACGAAAGCTGTACTTTTTACTGCTGCACTTGAGTAACGTTTAACATATTTCCAGAAGAAAAAAAAATTGGCTCTGCAAACTCAACAAAAACACATCACTTCCTGTGAACCTTCCTTCCTGTGAGACGAAGATCAGACATACAGCATGCTGGCTACAGGCTCAAGGACTGTTCTTCTTCATGTTATTTAATGTTTAGTAGGTATTGTGAAAGTCATAAAGTGATCTGAGGCTATAGATTATTTTGTTGGTTCAGTATCTCTACAGAAGCACAAATAGTATTTTTGCAATTTTCTGAATCCTGCAGGGTTCTCTGTATCCTCTCCATTTCCTGCAAAAGACATAACTCAGACAATTCCTCAGGAAAAAAGAAGTCGTGGAATTATTCAAGCTTTCATTCTCACTGTCTTTGTTTTGCAAGTGAAATGAAGCATGCTCTGCCAACATCTGGCAGTAAATCTGCTTTCATATTTGACTCTTTATCATTCAGCGTGCAGGGATCCGCCACATGATCCCTGCCTCTGAGGACGGCAGGATGCAGAAACTAGATTCTTCTCACTGATATGCTTGGCAGAGCCAACCTGGTGGGTGAAATCACTGCTAAGAAGGAAGTCTGAGCTTGTCTGTTCTCGTCTCCAGAGGAAGAATTACAGCACACTTTTATCCCTAGAACTGGGGCTTTGCATGTGAGACGACTTCAGAAATATCTGCTGAGATGTGTAAGCCTTTAGAAGGCTCTGAGACCTCTGCATGTTCATGACCACAGGCTGCTTTCTTTTACTCTGAATGCTTGTACTCTTAGGTCAACGCACAAGTCCACATGTTAAAGGGGAGAGATATGATTCCCCTTTGTTTTTCTTCTGTCCATATGTGTTTTCAGGGTGTCATATACTGTACATTGTCCACTAATTTAATGAATCACACATTTAGCACGGATGAAAACAAATGTAAGCACTATTTCATTTTAGAACATGTTTTGACCATGTTTTGAGATGCACTGGCGACATGACCTACATGACCCATTAAAGTTTAACAAAGCACAAGTCGCCTTGGAGTTAATGCATCTCTTTTTAGTTCCAAACGTGGTCACTTGTCCGAGCTGGTAATTTGACATCTGTTAGAGGCCCCATTAGGTGTTGAATATTTGGCAAGTCCCCATGGATCTGGAGGCATTAAGTGGATTAAAAATGCCAAACCTCGACACGTCCAGTGGTGAAACTGATCTGCACCGCTGGATGGGTGTCGATGTGAACTAGCCAGAGGGGATTACACAGGGTTTCCCCACTACTGACACCAGAGTGGAATTGATTAAGCCAGCAGTTGGCCTCAATGTATCATGTCTGCTGTCAAGTGTATGCTACGTTCTTACAGAGTAGTGGCACTCTTCGTAAGTGGGTCATTTATAGCCCTGTAAAAGTGACCCGGTGACAAGGTGGTTACCATTAGCTGCATGGGCTCTGTCATAAAAGCTTTTCTATCAGCATGGTTCAATTAACCTCCAAGCAAGCAAAAGTAATTGTTGGGGCTCCTGCTAGCCCCCATTATACACACTGGTTTTGTTATTTTCTCAATCTGTCAGAATCCAGTTTACAGTCTAAAGCTGACATCACACTGGTAGGAGACAGTTGATATTTTTACCATGAAACCCTCAAAACAATTATAATTTTGGAGAAAGAACAAATTATATTGTCTGCCTGCTTGTCTCTGCTGTGTTATCTTTATTCCATTTATCAGCAGTCCAGATTCAACTCAGACTTTCCTCATTTGCCACGTGGTCTAATTTCTCTCCATCTGTTTTGTGACTTTTCGATTAGATATTTGTCACTTTTTATGGTGTATGCACCACATGTTAGCTAGTGTGAGATCCAAAATAGCTGCACTAATAATGAGATTATCTGAGGAGCAGTGTTTCCATATCTGTGACAGTATGGTCCAAATGTCTGAGCTTGAGATGTTCAGTGGAGCTGAGGTTGGCGCCAAGACAGTCAGCACTCCTTGGTCTTCTCTGGTCTTCAAATTCTTCAAGGCTTTGAGGTGTGTTTGGACTCATTGTCCTGCTGGTGTATGAATCATTCTCCACAAAGATGTAAACCAGAGGGTGTAGCATGTCTCTGAAGAATGGAGTGAAGAATGGAGCACCTCTTCTCCTTGGTCAGGGTGGAGTCGATTCATTGCAGATGTCCAACTCCAAAACACCGCCAGACTTAAATGTTTCCACCACTGTGAGTTTGATACACTGTGGCATAACTGCCTCTTCTGTTTGTCTCCACGCAAACATTTACTTCTGACACAGATGTCAAACTTGGATTCATCAGTAAATGAGTCCTTTTTCCATCATCCAATGTGAAATACTGGTATATTTTTACAGCCCAAGTGTTTGACCTTATTTCCCCACTTGAAGAGACGTCTAAGGCCACTACTAGGCAAGCTTCTTCTGTTGATTAACTTGGACAAACCCCTAAGGGTAGATTCAATCTAACTGAGTTTGCAAGCTTATAGAATAGTGTAATACAGTATATGTATCCGTTACCCACTATTTATATGCAATCATACCTCACCAAAAGGTAGCCTGAAATAGCATCACTGCTGTAATTTGGAGGATCCTGTGTTTCTACCTTATATTGCCATTTTGTGTGTGCACAGTGTAATCCAAAAAAGTTTAAAAAAGGCAACTGGGCTAGATTTTTAGAGAAGACGTTTCACCACTCATCCGAGTAGCTTCTTCAGTTCAAGGGGACTGGTGGGAAGTCTGAGGTTTAAATAGGAACTCCTCCTGAAAAACTTGCTTGTTATGCTAATAACCTGAAACTGGTGCAGCTAATTTCATTAACGACAAAACGGCAAAGTCCAGTTGCCTTTTTTGAAACTTTTTTGGATTACCATGACCTGGATGACTGAGAACCTGCACAGACATATGCACAGTGTAGTATTTTGGAGCTTTTCTTAATCGTATATTATAGTTCATTATCATCAATTATTAGCTTCCATCTGAGACCACATTTAAACCATGGTGACCTGTGAAATTAGTAACACCGCCCTCAACAGCTGAAAATAGAATTTGACAATCGAGAGGACAAAGCAATGTTACCATTCAGTCCAGTTTCAGTCCAGCTGATGGATTCAAGCCCATTATTCACTATCCTTCTAGCTTTCAAAATGCTGAACTGTTGACTGGACAGTAGCTACATTTGTCGTTGTGCTGTAAGCAGGCCATTTGTTTAATTTGTAGTCGTTTGAGCCATTAAAATGTCAAGCTTTAAGTAAATGATCCAACACAACTGCAGTGGAAACTATTATTAGCTTCTCTCTGAAAGCACCATCATAGACTGAATGAGGAGACTACAATATAAGTGACAAGGACAAAAGGGAAGGAAATCTAAGATTGGTTTACAGAGCACCATTTGTCAGATGTGTTCTTCACTGGTTAAGTCATGGCACGCTTTAATATAAAAAGTGTTTTGTTTTTCCTGGGACTGACTCAGTGCTGAAGCAGACCCATGACTTTCATCCTACTGATTCTTCTCAGGCGGCAGACATGATAATAGCACCCCTTCTCTCACCCTCCGAGCCTTAACCACTTGACAGGAGTCATTCACCCTCCAAAATTGTCATAGTTTTTAATGATGATTCAAAAGCTGCCCAAATGATTTCCAGAAGTCCCCTCCTGTACTGTCTGATTAATGCAGCCTTTGTGAGTGTGCGCACGCACACAGGAGAAATATGTGTCGTAGCCTTTAGCCTCCAGACAACAGCTGTCTGTGGTGCATGCAGTGGTGGCGCTGGACAAAAAAAAGGAGTATCTGATCATCACTACAATGGTCTCATTCTTTATTAGACTTCTGTGACCCAGCCAGCATTCCTCAAGGCAGAGAGCCTGGCTTTGTGCTGAATGTCAAATATGTCTGGGATTGAAAAAAAAAAAAAAAAAAAAGCTTTGATAAAGCTTTGATTTTTATTATTATTTTTTTATATATATATTTTTAGCTGCTTAACTAACTACTACTCCTGCCCGAAACACACAACGTCGCTTGACATGATGAGATAAACATGGCAGTGGTGAGATTGAAACACACACATCCATAGAGGCCTAATCCATCGCCACCGGGAGGGGAGGTGTATGTCAAGCTGTAATGTTGACTATTCAACTAGAACATACCTACACTGTAGTTTGGCCACATATGTACAGTCTAGCCTTTAGGTTTGGTCTGAAGTTGTGCAATATTGATTCTTTTACAACAGATTCGCGTTAGACTGACTGCCCTATCCGCGTAAAGAATTTCCTGACATTGAGTCAGTTTAGTGTCAGATGAGACAACACCTAAACACATCTTCACCCCCCAACAGCTGCAAAGTACTACTGATATCTGCCTTCACTGGAGCTGGCAACAAGTGTTGGGTGTGGCAGTGTGACGAATGGCGGGGCTGATTGAGGTTGAAGTCGCTATGGTGTTATAGCTCTGTGTACCAGCCATGGGCAGCTGTTGGGATGGACTGAGTGACTGTGTGGGTTGCATTAGTCCTCATGTTGACTGAACCCTGCAGTACATTGTTGTTGGCCTTAAACCAACCACAGGTCACTCCTGAACCCTCCGCTGCAGCCATCGTCATGTTTTCCGTCCCAAAACATTCCGGTTCTCTTTTCCATCTCATGCTGAGCCATCATAATATAAATATAGTTTTCTATATATTTGTTGTTTTGGTTCTCAAAAATAAGCAGATAAGATGTTGCCAGTGTTAACGTGGTCTGGAAGTCATTTGCAGATTCTTTTTTTTTTTCAAGGGGATTTCTCTGTCAGGGTCTGACTTGTAAAACAGTCATCAATGTTGTTCAGAGAATAGAAGAAACGTCCTGGTAGAGTCACATGATGCGATCCCACTGATAGATACCAATTTGTTCGCTCTGAGCACCAGTGTGTGTATGTGTGTTTAACACAGTAACTGAGGCACAGATTAAGATAACATTTAGACTTGGAGATGACCTGGAGTTTATGATGGGGTATGTGCAATGAAACTTGAATCCTTGCTCTGGGGAACATGGGTCACTGCTAGAGCAGAACAAAAAACAAAACATTAAGAGCAGATGGGGTTTGGATGTTGGGGGGTATTAAACATACAACAAACCACAATTCAAACATGTAAGAGAAAACACACCTACATAAATGTACAGAAAAACATACAAAAGCATATGCCATTTGCAAGTATTTTGGAAAAACATTCAAAAGTGTATGTGCACTGGTGTAGGCTTTCTTCAGTTCACCCATTGTCAAAGTGGATAAGGTTGTTGCCCCTGTCCATTTCTGCTACATGCAACACACTATCACACTTATCACCTTTGTAAGTATGCTGTTAATTCTGTCATGTCTGTGCGTACATTTTCAGTATTATACTGTTGATTTGTTTTTGCTCTAACTATTTAAGGACAGGGCAAGGTGGTTAGCCCTGATGCCCCCACAGCAAGAAGGTTACCGGTTCAAATCCATGGGCCGGCTGGCCTTTCTGTGTGGAGTTTGCATGTTCTCCCTGTGTCTGCGTGGGTTCTCTCTGGGTACTCCAGCTTCCTCCCACCATCCAAAGACATGCTCATTAGGTTAATTGATGATTCTAAATTGCCTGTAGGTGTGCGTGTGAATGTGAATGGTTGTCTGTCTCTGTGTCGGCCCTGCGAGGGACTGGCGACCTGTCCAGGGTGTACCCCTGCCTCTCGCCCGATGACAGCTGGGACCGCACTAAACGGGTATAGAAAATGAATGAATGTATTTAAGGACATTTCATTGCACTATACTAACCCTGTTAATGTTAGTGTTAATCCTGCACTTGACAAATAAACCTGAATCTAAATCTATCCATAGTAAAGTATTGTTCATTTACTGTCTGTCATCCTCATACATGCCATTGTTATGAGCATTAACTATAATGAGCTATTTTTACCTGCCAGGTATCGTTGCCATGACTATATGGCAACAAAATTAAAATTTTGACAAAATAATCTCACTCAGACTTTATTATTAGAGTATACTTGGACTCAGTCTCAAGCTTCTGACTTCTGGAAAGCAATAAAGGAATACTATATGTCTTACTGGAAAAAATGTGGAAGACAAATGCCTTCATCTCCACCTGCAGCAGTAAATCAGGATCTGGTGCTACACTGACAGTGTATACAGCTTGGTTCGAATGCATTTGAAAGAACGCATTCTCAGTTCAGCTCAGTTTATCTTATCATTTATGAATCTATTACTTTAATAACTCATAATGTAAATAAAGCAATACAAAGCATTCATCCAGATGCACATTTCTATTGTTCTTGATTGTTGGCAGATGTACTTCCCTGTCACCAGAGTGGGACAGCTGGAGCTTGCTTCCTTGCCAAAACATTAAAAAGGTTGCTTTTATCTATTTTGGAAGAGTATCTTAGGTTCTTGGTGTTTTATGCAAGGCTCTTTATATTTTCCAGAGTACCTGTTATCATCTAACTTGAAAGCCTCTATTGTGTTCACAACAAACTGCAGCACAGGCAAGAGTTCAACACTTTATCTCTCATGGATGTATTTGGAAGAATATTTGAATTGCAGAGATAAACCTTGTTCAGATTTGTTTATGCCCCGCAGTGTTTTGCCTCAATCACATGCCAAAATCAGTGGGTGTTTAGGGGCATAATCGTCTGCGCCTCTGCTTCAAAATGTTGATGTGAGGTCTTGATACAACCACTCCTCCTCCATAATTTCCAAAGGCTTCCATTGTATTTCATACAATGGCCTTCTTTAGTGTATTCCTCGGTCACTAGCCTAAACTTCAGGAAAGCCCCCTCTACAAAAGAGCATGGGGCCTTACTGAGTGTGTGCCAGCTCACATAGACAAGCTCAGAGAAAAGCACTTCATAATTGGATTGTTATTGAGTATTAGACCCTCGGGGGATTATTTTACACATGAGATTTCATGAAGCTTAGGGGATTGACAGAGAGTTGACCAAGCATACATTTCCATGCAGCTTTGAAAGGGTAGCTTGCATGTTCACTGTCCTTGATCTGCTCCTACATCCTGTTCAGCCAACCCTTTGTCTTAGTTGACTGCTACAGGAAATAACCCAAAAGGCTCTTAATTAAAGTCACATTGAAGTTTAGCACAACACTAGAGCTGTCACGAGCCCCATTTCCATGTACACATACTTCATGGTGAGCACTGGTGTTTGCAATATGGTTTTGCAGAGAACTCTAAATTTAAACCTTACTGCATCTCAATAATTTCAAAGATGTCCATGATATCCTGAGTCAGGATAAAGTACCATCTTAAAACTCAAGTTCAAAACATTGTGGATGAGTCCTGCGGCCTGTGTTCATCTCATGAAATGTAATGCCAGGTAAGTGTTTAGATACAGAATTTGAAAGTTTACAGAAGTGTCTGTTATGATTTTATCAGGTTGAGTCAGATTCACAACTTAAGTCTGACTCCAGTAATGTCGCTTACTTTAGCATTATGGATCCTTGGCTGGATGTGTACACTTATTATTTATGTTTATAATGAGATTAATGCTCAGAGGCCCTGATGAATTATTGCAGGGCTGGGTGTGTGTTTGGGAATGTGGTTGGATCATGCAATGGAAGGTCCCCATAATGGGAGACCTCGGCACAGCAGAGGCCCGTGAGGGGGTGTGCGATGAGAGCAGCTTCCTACATTAGCCCATTTACTTATTGAACATAAAAAGATATGGCTCAATAGCGCAGATTCTGGCTCTGCAGTGGCATGTAAAATGGGAACAAAAGCTTTACATCGGGGGTACTGCAAGGGCATGATGGTACATGATGAGTATGTGATGGTGATAAACAGGAGGCCCTGCTAATGTGCACAGGATTAGGCCGAGTCTTGATTAGGCCTCAGGAGAGCTTTTGTGTTGGCAATTAGGCCCTGGGACCAAAGTAGCATAGGTCATGTGAATTGTCAGTGCTCATCACCACAGCTAGCATAAACATTATTGTTCCATTACACCATGTCAACATTTTGTGACAGAGTTCAGGATTAGACACACCATTAGCGCGTCACTCATCAACATTTGCCATACAGCTATAAATGAACTTCAGTGTCTGAGTGAAAAACTCTGCACTGAGATCTTCTTTAAATAGACCTGGGGAGTTGATTTTGTCAAATGAGGACCACATGCATGGAAGTACCACACCCACCAGTGAGCTTTTGGTTTATTTCTGTGTCTCCCTCAAGGATTGCATGACTTTGAGCTGAAGTTGAAGATTTTCATCCCAGCCAAGAATGCAGGCCTTATTACGATGACCCAGGGTGGCTCATTGTGTATTTTGGGACTGAGATCAAGCAAAGCATGGCAACCTTTACCCCAGAACTGAACACAGCTCATGAGAGCTCTGTTGCCCAGAAATCAGTCACTGGTCATCATTACTTGAATGTGAGGCGGTCACAGCAGGTCCTGCTATCCCATTTAATGGACACTGTGGACTGATTTACGAGGCTTACAACACACTTTTGTAATGGAAGTTTTATTTCATGGCACAGACAGACGCACAACTGGTTTCAAGTGCCGTGTTGCATTTCATGACATTATTATTTCTGTACAAAGACCTGAAAAAATGACTTCATTTGCAACTGGCATGGCTGTCACAAATGAACTAAAAATAAGCCCTCCTGATAATTCAAGAATGGATTATGAATAAAGTTACCTCATGGGTCTTAAAGCTTTAAAACATTAAAGTGAGGACACTAATGGTGCGCTGCACCTTCTGTCTTGGCATGATTGATCTTACTTGTTAATGTCCATTATGGTAAAAATACTAAAATACTCAAAAACAATTACAATAAATGTAGTGGTTATGCAAATGTTATTACAATGGCAAAAGCTGTATACAGATATTTAACAAAAATGGTTGTAGGATACTGTCAAATTAATTCATGTATATATACAAAGAAAAGTGTGTGCAATGGTTTTTGGAGTTCATAATATAATCAACACACCTCTCAAAACATCGTCAATGGTACAGAGACAGATAGCATTATTAGGCCGGAAGAATAATCAAAGCAGATTCATCAAAGTGCTTGGTGACAGGATGGAGTAAATGGGCATCAGTTAAGTTTTTCAAACATTACCAGGAAGCAGAACTGCTCAAGTGGCAGATGTAATCTCACAGGTTGACTTACAAGCAATGGGTTACCAGATATCACTTAGATACAACTGTAATTACTTAAGATTAAGGGGTGGTTGCTTAATCTAGCCACACTACGCTAGCAGGAAGGTAAGCTCCCATCACACCAACAAAAAAAGCAAGCAAGAAAGAAAACACAGCAAAACAAAGTTTATCAAAAAAAATCAACAAGTTCAAACAGAAACAAATTGTTGGTGTCAAAAATGCTCTTGAATAAGGCCAATTCATGGTTTCTGCATGTGGATTTTGAATGCAGGCTGTGGACATTTGTATTACAATTTAGGATTATTAATTAACATACCAGTAATTAATTGTATTATTCTGTGGATCATTGCTACTCATATGTTGCCTTCCCATCAAAAACACCACCTTGAATATTCTTGCTGCAGAATGACTTCCCACCAGGAGTTGTCCACCACTTGTGTGCCCTTGTGCAGTTTTAGTAATGGATTTTTGGCCATACTGACCCTTCCTGGCATGCAGGTGAGGAAAGCATGAATTGGTCTTAAACCAACCTGTGGACATTTCATAAATGACAGTGGAGAAATTTTGATGCTTCTAAATGCACTCAACCTGTGAGATAACTTACACTGTTTCCTCTCCATTCTATCAACATACTGTACAGTCGCATCATGTGTGTCTGGTACACAGTGAGGTCAGATGTTTGAAGAGCATGCATTGGTATTGGAAGGCTGGTATAGGTTCATCCTTTGTCCTGCTGAGTCCAATATGGCTGCTTCTAGGCAGTCAAATACTGAGATTCCTCTTTCTATTTATGTGCCAAACTGCCAGGCCTACTTTGAGCTTATCTGTAGTACAAATTTACTGAGCTCACTGGTCCAAAAAGTTTACCCGATATGTGAGCTGATGGCCATTGTCCCAGGCATACAAAACCTTTTCCTTGGGGTTGTAGTCAATCTGGGTGGTGAAGGAGTACTCATTGGTGAAGGGGAGGCGTGGAATGGCTTCAGTGTTAGTGTGAGTGTCATAAGCATAGTTCACTTCGCCGTCTTTCTGGTTGTACACATTGACGGCATACAAGACGCCACAGATGATGAAGCAGTTTCCGTAAGAGTTCCTCTTAAGACCTGTCCTGTAGGTGGTTTCCTTTTTCAAGGATAGGTCTCCAGGATCCAGTTTACTGATGACAATCACCTCCTGCTGGCTGTAGTCGTAGTCCATGGAAGGGTAGATCACCCACAAGCCACTTTCATCCACTGCAAAGTCAATGTCTGAGTGACCCCTCCACTTCCAGGGGGTGGTGTCCTCATAAACCACGTCATGCAGCAGTGTCCAGGCTGCCACGTACCGCATCCTCAGATCATACTTGATGATGTTCTTGGTGAAGGCTCTGTTGTAGTAGAAAGCTCCATTATAAACCACATGGCCTGTGCCTATCCAGTTGTAAGGCAATTTGTAAAGGTTGCCCCAACGTCCTAAAAGGAAAAAGAAAAGTTTGGACTTTATGTTAGCTCCCATGTTACGTACAATGTGAATACACAATTCTAATTTGCCAAGAAACACATTCTGTTGCGAATCTGCATAGCACTGCGTCTCGTCTGATGCAATCTGCCTTCTTCAAGGCCAGAACCTGTCACTGTGGAAGGATCTGTTATGCCAGTTATGCCCTAAGCTTCAGACACCCTCTTTATATCAGGACATAGAGCATAAACATTAGACCATATGTCAATTAATAAACATTTTTAGTTGACATCACAATGTCTATTCTACAGTTCACTTCATAGTTGCAAAGTGAATCTGACTGACACTATTTATTATTTCTTCTTTCAAGATCCAGCTTTAACTTTAATGGATGCTATAATCATGAAAATCTGACTGAATTCGCTTTTCAATTCAGGTTAATTATGGCTTCATTTCCTAGTTGTAGGATGGAGTATTTTGATTTATTTTGACCTGGCCATTAGATTTGCAAAGCCATACTTATATGTATTATGTTTGTATTTAATTACCACAAATAATGCAACTTTGAAATGAAAATGTTCAAACATTCAAATGCTCTGGCCTGACATACAGTACATGCATTTTGCATTTATGCTACATTGACACTTGTCATAAGGTTGACTCAGAAGACAGGTCTGCAAGATGGTCAAGAGAGGCCAACATGTGCTAAACATGATTTTTAAAATAGTTTAGAAGGACTTGTGTGTTTCATCTACTGCCAACAGGATAGTGAGCGGGTCATTATTGCAAAGTAAAGTAAACCCTTTCAGGATGTTTCAGAGCAAGAGAGATACATCATGCGTTACTTATTATGAATTGGATACATGGAGTTGTTCATGCTAAGCTGATATTATGGCTTTCATAAATCCAATGACACTGTTTTTACAATGTCAGACTGTATACACACTGGCTTCACGTGACAATGCCACAGTTTGTTTAGGAGTTCACTCCTGAACAAACACACTTTGTACTATTGGTGTCATTTTCTAATCACATCCTATATGCTGTCCTAACTTTCTAAGCTCAGGAAGTCTGATTCAGATAATGATGATAACTGAAAGCCAGTAAAGGACAAAAACAATGTGCAGTAGAACACCCCCCATATGCTCCTTCCCACACATCAGCCCCATCCCTAAGGACAACCCACACTCTTAATCCCTCTCTGCTGTGCCTAGTTCAAAGGAAAGGCCAGAGCACATGTCAGAGAACAGCAGGCGTCACCGCCACTCACTAAGATACCTAGTCATCCGCACACAGCTGTGAGCTCACTTCACTGCAGGACACCTCACATGTAAGTGCATTAAGAAAGCCCATTGTCCAAACACATCTAGATCAACAAGCCAAGTCCTACGAGGGGAGATCATCTTAACTCTCTTAAAGAGTGTAATCCAATTCCTGAGTTGATTTGGATTTGGACGCAGTGGATTTTCCCACCCACCAGAGCCGTGAAACAACCAAGACCTGCATTCCACAGTTCTCATCAATCTCTGATAACTCATTGGATAATCAACATGAATCAATGTCACAGATGTTATTAAAGAAAACACAGCTATGCACTAAAACAAGGTGATATGAGAGCTAGGCCATTGGGAAGATTATGAAACTTTAATTTGCCTGTATGCAATAAAAATAGTGTGAACATATTCTGTACTTGAAATAAATCCTACCTCACAACAACTTTTACTCACCTTAAACATTGATAAAAATGGCTGGCTTTATTCATTTCAAATCTTGGAAATTAGTTTCCTTATGGAGGCAAAAATTCAAATGAGTGGTTTAAGTGTCTGGTTAGACAGTGCTTTGCTGTATATTATGTTCATCGGGTGTTTGTACAGACTTGGATGTACAAATAAATCTGCACTGTTTTGGTGAGCAAAACAGTCCAATGTTATTATGTCTGACAAAGTCTCTGTAAGGTTCATGCTGATAGGACACAGGTACCGACTGAAAGTCTATTCTGTAAAGTACAGTTATGGTAAATAGGTTTTAACATTTAGGTTGTATACCTTCGTTTGTGGTTCAAGAAAATGTACTGTGCTGTACTAACAACATGTTTTTTCAGGTGTAACAAAAATATTTAAGGGTTAAGAACACTGAAAAAAGACCAAAGTATTTTCCTTTCCAGTGACACCAGTAACATTGAAACAACAACATCCAGTGCCAAGGTCTGGGTCTGGATATATTAGTTGGTAAGTGAACAGTCAGTTCTTGCTGTAATTGTGTTGGATGTGGGACAAACAAGTGTGTTCAAAGTGCAAAGACTTGAACAAGGGCTAGACAACAGTGTCGGACCGCCTACAAAATGATAAGCCTCGTGGGACAATCCATAAACTTGAAACAGGGCGTTGATGCATATGGTGGAATACGTTAAATCTGTGGCAACCTCAGTTTTGGCTTTCAGGGCATAGAGGATGTGTCTCTAATTGCGCCAAATACTTAAGGGCACCTTCATCATGCTTTGGGACTTCAGCATACAATTCAAACCTGATCTTATAGGACACAGTCTGTTGATATATGTAGGAAGCTGAACTAAAAATCTGAGTTTGATGTGTACTGTAACAGGTAATCATAGTTTGTTGAGTATTTACGCTTGAGCCACAAAGTCTCAAGCCTAAACACAGAGACAGTCCAGATCTTTTGTGTGAACTGAGATATAATGTTGTAAAAAGATTATGCTGAAGAATACCTTGCTTGAAGTTGTCCAAATTCCGGAATTCCACGAGGTTGTTGCCGTAATAATAGTTGGTGACGTAGATCTTGGAGTCCTTAGCCAGGGGATCCTTCATCCAAGCTCCTTCATTGCGCCCATAACTGTGCTGCTTCTCTGGCTGCTCAATGGATGCAAGAGTCCCTTCACAGTTGAGGATCTTCCCTGGAAGTAACAAGCACAACACTCAACATGTATGCCTGGGAAAGAAGGACTTGCATTAACATGGGCTTAAATCAATTTCACACTCAAACATGTCCTGGCAGAGTGAAACGACACGCTCATCTGCCCCTAAACCACTGCAGTCACGGACTGCAACAAAATACTGTGAGGTACTAAGCACATACCTGCTCTGTGGAGAGTGGGTCGACTGTTGTTGTTGGAGTTGTCCAGCACCAGAACAATTGTCGGAGCTGGTCTTTCAGTTGCTGGTGTACTTTGGGTGGTCGTAGTAGTAGGAGGCATAGTAGAAGTGGAAGCTGTGGCGCTCGTGGTTGTGGTGGTGGCTGTAGTTGTAATAATGGGGGATTCAGTGGGGTCATTGGGCACAGGTACTGTAGCCTCCACTGCTTCCAGGACCATTTCAGCCCCTCCATCCTCAGACTGCGTCTCTGTGACGTGATGGACCGTGTACGTTTTGGCAGAATGGTCTGGGATGGAAGAGAGGGGATATAAGAATTAGAACTCTCCATCTCTACAGAGATAGTTTTCATTACAAACACACCAGATTTCCAAACACGGTCAGAAAGCCCTGATGCTGAGTGGTGAGGTAGGAAAGTAACACTGTTAGCTTTTTATAGCTGCACACAAACAGCCTCTTGTTCTTGTTAGTGATGGGTACTGGAATGACGCAGGAATGGGTCGAGATAATTTCTCCCAAAATTTGACTAGACTGCGTTTTGACTCTTTTTTGCTCCCTATGTCTTCAATGTGCAACTCCCCAAAGGGCAGACATTTAATAGCCTGCTGTGCTGCAGAATCTCTAATCAAAGATGGCACATTAGCAATGCAACACCAACATAAAACCAACTTCTCTCCTCTCCATTTCTTTCTCCTCATTCCTTCCTAATCCTCCCCGTTCAGCTGCCTAACAGCTTATTTCTTAATCAAGTTTATTCAAGCAGCACTTTGCTGTCAACAGAAATGTGTGCCAAATGCTTTTCAGAATGTTTTTACAGCTCCCACCACAGTTTTCAGCTGATAGTGTTCAAGTCTGCATGCTTCAAATTAGAAGGCGTTCACATTGTCTAGCAGCCAGTGTACACTTGTCTCTATAAAAATATAAGCATTTATGTTCCCCCTTTTTTTCTTCTTCTTCTTTTAAGTTATTTATTTATTTTTACAATGAAAAGTTTGTCCGGAACAACAACTATTAAAGTTTTATTTCATTAATAAAACCAAGTTAAAATGTGTTAGTGTTCAGCAATGATCTGCAACTATCTGTGGAAGAACACATGGGCTGCGAAAAGCTATTCTGCTGCCCTCCTACTACTACTTCTTCTTTAGAAGATGGTCAAACAGTGGCAAATGGCATCATGTCGCATTTTGTAACACTACATATTGTTGGTTTTACAAAATGAAAGGGTAGCAGAGTGGCAACAAAACAGGACTCCTACTGAGATAGTGAGAAGCCAGTGTATAATAAGTTCTCTAAGCTCTGAGCAGAGGGTGCTGTAAACCCCATTTGTAATATGAAGAATGAAAAAAGACAAAAAAAATATACAGCTAGGTATACAATGAAAATAATGCCAGGATTTAATTCATGTTATTTTTCAACATTTATTTGTAATTATATATTTAAACTTTTCTTCATATATCCAAAAACGTTAAAGAAAGGCAACTGGACTTGTTGAGTTTCTTTAACGTTCACTCAGGCCTTAGATTGTCTAAATCTTGCCTGAGACGGTTTGGACACATTTTACTGGATCCTTATTTTATTTTTTAATAATATGTGCTTCTTTCTTTGTAGATCCAGTGTTCTGTAGGTACTCGATGTCCTACGGTAAAATAACTCTGTATCAGACTGTCTCAAAGGCCGTCTCCTTCTGGTCCTCATCCGTCTGGCAGCACAGATGTCAGACAGATGTCAGACAGATGTGGAAGAGACTGCAGCAGTGCTACATAAGTGAGCATCTTCTTTACCCTCATACTTTAAACACATGGACCTGATGTGGGCTTGTAGAATGAAGAATCGTATGAGAAGGTTTTATACAGTTGACAGCTCTTGGTTTTTCGAAAGCCATTAATCATTTTAAGAAGTTGTTCCTGGAATTTGATGTGGCTGAAATTCCCAAACCAATCTAGAAAAACATACTGCTTCGAAACATTGTGTTGCTGAGTGGAGGGCACATGAAAGAGGACATCAGCTCTGGGACACAGATTGTACTACTTTTAGCCTACACAGATCAAAGACAGGCTTGAATCATTTTGATTACATGATGAAGATTTTCAAGTCATGTTAAAGGGCCTTGGTACTTTTTAGAACGTTGTAACCCATATGTCCCCTCTTTAATGCTCGATATTACCGCTGGCAGTTTTGCAGGTCAAATTTTCGATGTTCGCAAAAAGAACATTGTGCTGCATTTGGTTCAGATCAGTTTGCTCTTACTGCTGTACGATAGTTCCTTCCCTGATTGTGGAATGCTCAGCCCTTTCGGGCTTTGGTTTTCTTTGTTTCATTTAAATTGTATGATTAATTGCTAGAGACAGATTTGCACTTAAATGTACCGTACAGAATGCTTGTGTGATGTATGTCTGGAGTTCTTCAGTCCCTTCACTTTTTTAGCACTATTTAACAAGGAGAAGTCCCAGCATTCCACCTTCGTCTTCGCTGCCAGAGGCTTTCGTGTTTAAATTGTAATAATTATTTTGAATGCTGAGTTTATTTTTTAATCTGGAGCACACACACCAGCAGAGGTGGTCAATCAAATCATTGGGCACGTTTTGTGTAGTAATGGACAGAAGAGCGCAGTGGAGTGTGATGAAATTAAAGGCAAAAGCCACCAGCTAGTCAGGTTGCAGTTCCCATTTTTGTCTGTGAAGAGTGACATGATGAACAAGAAAGGTCATCACATTTGATCCTGTTTTATATTTGCGTAGAATTTAAACATAATTTCCATATGACTTCTTGTGTTGTTAACAGTGACATTCCTGAAGTCCAAGATAACATTTGTGCCAAATTTGAAGAAATTTACTGAAGACACACTTCCTTGTTTGATTTTATTCCTTTGGAGGCTACTGTTTCTGTCTATTTTTTTTTTTTTTTCCTGGGAACACTGCATTAGCATGCTATTTGAAAGTTTTCCACACACTTGTTATCACTGCCTTATGACAAAGTTGCAGTTTCTGCGTTTCTGAAATGGTCCAAAGAGTCTGCCCGAAGGAAATTCCATCATTTTTCGACTCTCTGCTGACGTCCGTTTGTAGCTCAAGAGTTGAGACCTTCTGCACAGCAAGAGTGTCATCTGTGCATGTGCCAGTTGAGTGCAGCAAGTTATTTCCTTGGTACTGCACTTGTAGTAAGCAGTTGCACACAAAGTTGCAGTTTTGCTTTGTTTTGATTGTTGACTGATACAAGCAGAGTTCACTGTGATTTTTTTTATATCTCTGAATAAAGCATGTCAGTGCAGTTTGTCCATATGGGTTCTAGGTTTTCGCAGCTAATCCACGTTTGAGTGCTTCAAAGCATGCAGGTGCACCCACCTCGCCTGGATCAAATCTTTGCTAGAGATTATGGAAATGCAGCCAAACAGTTTCAGTGACTTGACAAGGGTGGCTGGGCTCTCAGATTCACATACATGGCAGAACACATGGTCTGACAGCGTTATGTGCGCGTGCCCTGTGCAAACGCAGCATACCTATTCACTCAACTAGATTTAAAGAGGATTGGAATGAGTCAGGAAATGTTTTCTCTGCATTGGTGAGGGTCCCCGCTCTTTATTGTGAGGAGTGAAGCTGAGGCATGTCATGGACATGGCAGCATTGCATTGAGACAGCATTCCATCAGCTCCATGTAATTTGTCAATAAAAGATTTGGGTTTCCTGCTTGTTGAATGCACCAGCAATCCAATTGTGTGCTCGCTAGACCAGCTTTGCCAAAAACAACACTAGAATCAATCTTGTATTGTGTGCCACACAGCAATGGATTCCCTGTTTTATTGCCTTGCACTTAAGTGTAAAGTTTGCAACACAATCACAGCCTTATCTCACACTCGTGTAAAACAACATCTCTGGAAAACTTAATAATGTCCTCTACTGGAAACTAAATCCACCAAACAAAGACTCATGTTCTGTGCTGATGGTTGATCCTGATCCTGCAAAGAGCCATGTGGGGTCAGATTAGATTGAGGAAGAAACTAATTTGGATCATTTTCAACACCCACAATGGATAAAACACAGATGGTCGCACACAGATGGGAGTGCAAACTCAGTTAAAGTGTGAGCATATTGTTGAGTGGTCATCTATGAACACACCACTATGCTGGGAAAATATGCAGAATGACGAAGCCAAGCTGAAGCGCTCACCTCCTCTGTGTTCATCATCATCGGTTTTGGAAGCCTTGTAGTATGTGATGCCCCTCACCACACCAGGCTGGTGGCCAACTACCCTGGGTCTGGCCGTAGCGTCAGGCTTGACCGGTTTCCCAGGTTTAATGACCTCTTTCTTGGGCTTGGCGATCTTTTCTTTGGGTGATTTAGGAGGGGGTTTGGCTGCAGGGGTCTTTTTGTTGGGTATTTTTCCAGCCTCCTTAGTTTTCTCATCATTTGTGTCCTGTGAATGCATTCAGTTTATGTCAGGACGCATTGCTTGCACTATCAGACATGAGTTCTATATGTGCTGGTGTGCTTCTGACCTGTGCTTTGTTCTCAGATGAGTCTTTCTGTAGCAGCTGCAGACTGAGGCTGGAGATCTCCTTCTTGATGCTCATCATAATGTTGGAGTAGTTCTCATATCTCTTAAACTGGTTGGTGAGGCTCACCATGCTGTCACGGACAAACTCATTCTCCCGTGTAAGGTTTGTCTTGATTGTCTACAATAGATAAAACAACATAATCAAATAAATCTCTTCCCAGTAGCTTATCTCCTTTCTTTATAATTATATGTGAGGTGAGTGTGGCTTTTTCGTACCTCTTCAAGGGTGTTCATCTGAGACACCACTTTGTTGATGTAGGAATGGACTTTCATTAGATCCATGCTGTAAAGTGTTCCCTCGAGGAGGTCCACCATAGATTGGAGCTGGTCATTCATGCCATAAAAGGAGAAAAACTAACATTATTCACCATCTCCTGAAGAGAAACTGACAGTTTTATGCGCCTCTGTTCAATTGCAGTAATACCTTGAGTGCCCTCCCCAAACATTTACTCTGATTGCCGTTACTGACATCCACACTCAGCCCAACAGTCAAATGCATTGAGTTTAAGGTTCATTCTGAGAGTATCTCAGCCATTTTGGACGTTTACAGTGTAATCACTGCCTTCAGCCTTGATTTACTGGGTTAATCTAGGTTAAAGTCTGATCAAACATCTGGAACTACCCTTTGTTTCCTATTGTATGTTGCATGCTCCAGCCTTCTGAAAAATGTACGTGTGCTTTTAGTATGTGTGGTAGGCATGTGTGTGCTGATGTGACATGTTAAAGAGAACTGAAGAATGATGAAGAATCTTGCTTTACAAAGGAAAGGCCTCTGTGCTCAGCTGAATGCTTTTCTTGTAGTTCTGTAAGACAGTACTACTTAACCCCCGCAGTATTCAGTCAGTTTTATTTGATTTCAATAAAATGCCACAAAATAGTGAAAAAATAAAACTGAAGTAGGTTACAAATTGATCATACTGTCCAACTATCAGTCCAAAACCATATTTAGTCTACTGTTTAAAAGACAGCCAAACTAGCCGTGCATTTGGAGTTGTGTTTTGGGCCAAGTGGGATAATTTACAAGTTGGCCCAAAACACAACTCCAAATACACGGGTGGTTCAGTCCAATATTTACTCTCTTTTGGTCCTGTTTTTGGTCTCTACTAAGTAGTAAAGGGGATATCTGGGTCTTTACCAGCTGAGTGCTCCACTGTGTTAACTAGCTTGTTAGTAACTGTGTCTGTCTGTTGTCTGGTGTTCAGCAAGTAGTGTACAGTGGGATTTTAAAGCAGTTTTTTTTTTACAGAGAAAACCCCTATAGATTTATAGGACTGGACTGTTTCTTAAATGAATGACTCCTACCAGGCAAATGTGTAAAAAGCATCCATCTCCTCACCTTTAGTAACTCAGGGGCCTGTTTCTTCAGCTTCTCCATCTTCCACTCATTCTCACAGGGGTTAAGGGAGGACGGCGGGGCCGTGCAGGAGCACTTACAGTCCGATCCAGAGCTGACCGTCTCCACTGTGTAGAAGTCCTCCACACGTACACTGCCACTCCGCAGCCGCAGGCAGGCGTCCTTGCTAAGAGGCCGCATGATGCACTTACAGCGGCAGTCAGAGCCTTCTGAAGTCATCCGGACAGGCTCAGTCTCCCCAAAGATCTGAAAGACAGAATGTGTGCCCTTTTCAAATCGAAAGAAAATGCTCTGTATAATATTTTGTTTTAGACCACTTAGATGCATGACATGGAAATGGGTCTTCATTATGGTCTGACTGAAAAGCAGCAGTTAAGGGCTTCAAAATTCTAAGACGTAAGACAAAAGTAAATTTTAATGCCCTTATATGCACTATATTTTTATACAAAAACAAATAATATTACAGTTTTTTTAGCTTGCATGTTGAGCTCCACTGTTTCTTCCTCCACCACTAAATCCTGAGGCCTTTGTTGTCATCGATTCCATTAGTCTAATCCCTACTGGACTTCTATAAATAATGAATCCATTTTTTATTGCAATGAAACAAAAGCAAGGGAAGGAAAACGATCTTGAAAAATAACCACATGCTTCCCTTCTTTTGAATGTCAGTTGGTGTGACTCAGAAGAAAGCCTCAGAGACAAACATTACTCATTCAGCTGAGCAGCTGGCTTTTGGCTGCAATGTATGATGACAGGGGCTTACTTAATAAACAAGAGGCAACGCATGGCAGCTTCAGCATACATTCCTTGCTTTTCCCTTGTGGCACAAGTGCAACCTGACATAAGGCGAGGATAACTTTCACACCAAAATTCAAAGATGACTGACACATTTGATGAAATGTTCAAGAGCTTATGGCGAGCTGGCAGACTCAGCTCTGCTCCTCCACTCTATCAGTTAAAGTCCAACATGCCTTATTTAACAGTAAAGTGTGTTTTTGTTAAAGAGAAATGACCTCACACGCCTGTCCCATTGCATTGTTAGCCAACTGTAACAAAAGTGTGTACGATTGAATGCAATATTTGTGAAATAAGCGGTATGATGCCAAAGTCCGTATACAGATGCAATTAGATGTAAAAAGGTAAAGCTCTTAAATGTAAAAGCCAAGAGAGAAAAAAAAGAGAAAGACAGAGGGACATAGAGGAGAGAACCGCAGTTGTGTCTGTTAGAGTTGGAAATCAGTCAGAGCTGCCACGCAAACAGCACACGAACACAGGAACACCTTGCAAACAGACATAGTCTATCCCAAGCGTGTTATGTTGCTAAAGCAACTAAAGTGGTATCATTTACGCAAATAATGCAGCATTAATATTAGACTTGAGCCCAGTCAAACAACATCTTAATAGCTCTGCATCCTGCCACCTTTAGCTATTGATAGGAACAGCAAATTAATAAACTGCATGATACAAGGTTGACCACAAAGGTTAGTCCTTCATCCCTTCTCCTTCTAACACCATGGCGACACCTTTACCTGCGTGCTTTTGTCTTTTGGTGTAAACCCCGACTGCTGGATCATGACTGTTGGATCATGTGTTAGAGGAAGTGTGGGCTGTCATCTCTCTGTGGTGAGATTTAGGGACGTCTATAAACCGCAGGACAGGCGCACATGTGGTATCACTTCACAGAGATTCTTCATTAATGAGCTGTGATCCTGTCCTTATGTGACTGAAGTTTAGAGGTAGGATTCTGCGAACCAGTTTGTCTTTGCAGTTCACTGATTTCAGACCAAACAGACACCCCGACACAGATTTACTAACTTATATGACCTCATCTGTATGAGACAGTACATGGACATACCCATTCTGATTATCTCGCTGGCAAATCAAAATATTAGTCTTTTTACAAAATGACTATTTTTAAACTGTTGGATAATTTTTTACAGCATAACAACGGCTAGTGCTGTGTCACTTAAATGGGCTTTAAGGTGCTTTGCATTGCATTGGCTAGCCTAGCCTCAAATTTAAGAGGTCAGTTTATTAGTTACATGGACTACAAGTCATGCAACGGCAAAAACAATTGTATATTGTCACGTGCAGCTCTGGTGTATCTTTGACTAGTCTGGTGAAATGACAACCATATTAATTAAATGTCAACTCTATCCTATCCATGTTCGGAAATGTATAACACAGGTCTTAACAAACTTGGCCCATGCAGTTACAAACACAAGGCAGTTTGAGAGGATCCTACCTCTACCTCTGCTGCTTTTGTTTTGAGCATCCCTTTTTAACATTTGCCTGCTATGACAGGTAACACTAACCTGCTTGACTATTGACTTTAAATGTGTTGAGCTAACTGGCATTCATGATTCAGAATAGGGGAATGCTTACATATAGAGTAACTTAAAGTACATATGGAAGAGAACAAAGTACAGCAGGTACTTAGTGGCCATGTGCATGTTAGAGCTGATGTTATCGGTTTCCATAGTTATGATTTTAACACAGATTTGAATGCCTTTGTCAGTGCAGCTGTGGGCTTAGTGAAGGTAAGGGGGCAGCACTGATGGAGGTGGTGGTGGTGGGAGCTCATTAGTGAAGGAATGCAGTCTGAGTGATGGGGAAGGCTTGGAGGTGGGGAGAGTGCTTTCCCCTCCATTACAGCAGATATACAGGGAGGGGGTCTGATACAGGGCAGGACTCCTGTGTGCGGAGCTAAGCCAATCCTGAACGATGTCAAGTGAAAAGGCAGCAGGTTGACAAATGCTACAACCACATGAAAACAGGGTGGATTAGCAGATTAAACTTCTTTAGCAGGGGCTATGCCTACGGGCCTGCTGAGCCTTATTGTTCAGCCCCAGTCAAACACCAACCACTGCAAAGCAAAATCAGCTTAGGCTGCTGTTAGTTGGAGAAGTCAGAGGAATTCCAGTCAGATTTACTTTGGTACTTCATATGTAGTTAAGAAGGACTACGCCGTAACAGTTCAAGGCTTTTCTGCAGGAGAAAGATTTGGCAGTAGCTTATCATGAAATAGTTGAATCTTTCTGCCATTCAGAGCAGCTGCTTCCTCCTCCTGTCAAATCCTATGTGCTGGTATGCCTAACTGACCATCCAGCATCTCATGCCAAGCTGACCTACCAGCATGATAACAGGCAACACAATTAAGACCGCAAATAATTAAGAGTACTGGGTATTTAACGCATGCTTTGAGTCTTGAGTCTTTGGCATTGACCTCTCAAGTGCAGTCAAGTTTCGGGTCAAAAAGAACACGGCTCAAATGTGAACTCACGTCTGCACAATGAAAGGAAAAGAGCCTGCACGCCGCCGAGAGCTCTATTAGATCAACTGCTGCAGTCTTTAACAGCTAACACACCCTGACAGTGATGAAGTGAAACCCTGGTTGTTAAAAACACATGATGTCCCACATTAAAGGCTGCATTCACAAGCCACAGAATTAAAGCCAGGGTTGTGGTAGCACCGGCCTGTTCTATCTGCAGCTGCGTCCATATAAACAAGGATTTTCTCAACTTTTTCTGCTTTGCAGCTGGTAATATCTGCTAATATCTCGTGCTATCATAGCTCTATAGTGAAGAAGACAGGTACGGTATGCCCGGCTGCATGTCCTTAATTCTGACCGGCAGTTCATTTTCTTTGTTTTGAGCTTCTGACATTAAAGGCCCCATTGATTCTAATCAGTCTAAAGCCTGTGAAACTTGTGATTTAAAGGATGTACTATCCCTTTAAAATTCACATCATCTCCTGTCGAGGGCACTCAAGACCAAAAGCGGGGCCCGCATTCCAGTCCAAAGTGTCCGCCTGATTCTTAATCTAATTAGAGGTGCTTATGATAAACAGGCTTACCGTGCCACTGTAAAGATAAGCTTGGCGGAATTTTATTAAAGCTTTTGGTCTGAGGATGAACCACGGGGTCAGCGGCTCGGACAAAACCACCAGCATTAACGCGGGGATGTTAATTAGCTGAGGACAAAGTATTATCAAGCACTCGCTGCTTTTGGGGGTACACATCGACATTCCTGCTGGGTCTGCTTATGTGTCTAGATACCCTCTGAACTCTCAGTCCTTGATGGCTCAAAAATAAGAGAAAGACAGACACATGAGAATCTTTAGTTTTATTCTGAATGACTTAATGAATGAATCCTGCAAAGATCATCCGTTGGAATAGTAAAATTAAACAGGAAAACATTTTACAAGATTTTTACACATTTGCAAACATGGTTGTTTTCCAAGTCTCCCAGCTAAATCATAAGTATGTTTAAGGGTGAAAGCCCTCTGTAAACACAGATACAAATCAAGCTGTCGTTGTGGCTGTCTAATGAAACCCACACACTGTAATTCATTAGCACAAAGAGATACTCCCCTAATTATTAGTGTGTGTGTTTTGTTACTTCAGCAATGACTGGAATGATCAATGTCTTGCCAATGCCTTTACCCCAGATGATTTCTTACAACAGATGTGTAAGAGCAGATAAAAAGCTGCAGATTTTATCACCGCTCCTCGATACAGACAGTGAACTCCACTTTGTTATTTAGGGCAAAGACAAAGGGACCAAAGGAGATGACTTTGACGACTGAATTCAAGATGATACATTTATGCAGTATATATACACAAAAATGTTGAATGCACCAAGGTCTGTACAAGATCTAGGTCCACAGAAAGATGGTGCAGACAGAGATGACATGGAGTTTGAAACTATGTGAAGTCATGTATAATTTGCAACAGATCCTGTAGTATAGTTGATGGTTCAAGCAAAGTCAGACCTTCATAAAAACCCAACACTGTGCAATCCTCACCCTAACACAGTAGGCTAAGAACAGGTTTTTCCTCTGGTCACTGCCTCGGTGTGAAATAGTTATTAGTCTTTCTAATTTCCAACAGCTTGCCACTTTGTTTTAACCACAAACACAGAGACTTGATTCTCTGCAGACCGACAATGTTGACTGTTCATCAAGCCCCATGTGACACCCCTAATTAAAGTCCTGTTGGCACAACATAACATGACAAAATGTCATTTCATGCACACTCAAATGCTATAAGGCACCATGTAGCACCTGCAAGTCCATACATATGTAATTAGACCTCGTCTCTGCCACCATCAGAGTGCCTATGCCGTCTCTCCAAGGCAGACTGAGCATCCCAGTCGGCTGTCTCCTTCTCCCTACCCCTAGCTGACCTTGCACTGATTGTCCTCGGGTTTGTTGACAACCAAAACATAAAGCAGGTGCACGCGCTGGTTCCCACGCCACCCTCTGGTGCCCTCTGCGCCCTCCTCTGAGCAGGCTTTGTCTCTCATTAATGCCAGTGTCACCAGTCTGGCTACAGTAACAGCAACAGGGCGTCTGCGGCCACGAGACTGACGTCGTGACATTGCTGCACTGTGAGGAATGGAGACGTGAGGATAGACGCAACACAGTAACACTAATGCCGAGCCAAAACAGTGGGTGGTATCTAACCCTGAGATGTTGTAAAAAAGTCTATCACCTTCTTGGATTGAGCTTTGGAAAAACAGTGTTTGGGCTTTCTGAATCAAGGGACATTCATATCAATTATGACTTCTGTAAAAACCCCAAGGAGACAAGAACACTATTACAGTACTGGTGAATCAAGTAAGACACTGCATCTCCAAAACTAAAGCATGGTCTTGTTGCAGCTTTCTCACTCACGTGAAGAAATTAGCTGGCTTTAAGAATCACGCTTTTGATGAAATACATTTAAATAAAGTCAAATCAATCAGTATATTCAGTCGCACTAGTTAGCATTTACTGACTACTAGTTCATCTGGGTTTACTTTGTTTTTTAATTAACCATCTTTCACTGATGTAGTAAACACAATCACTTAAATGTTGGGCATCAAAATATATTTTTCCAGATGGCTTTCACAACCAGCTGTTTGGTTTTCACATTTATTTACTGTTGATATGGGTAATATCAACAGAATATTGCAAAATAATACTACTACTACTAATAAAAGGAAGTATCCTTGTCTGCCTTTTATCACATTTTTTTGTGTTTTGGCATTTTGGCCAAGTATTCATTTTATACTACATGATAAACCTATGTAGAAACCTGATCATTCCAGCCATATGTGCGGTATAGCTCTCACTCTTCTGGTGACACGAAGTTAGTGGCACAGACTGCTTAAGATTTTCACTTGTGGGATATTTTAACAGCAACGACCACAGCTAATACACTACACTAGTGGAATACACTAATACTCTAGTGATTATACTGCCACTAGTGACTGAAGGGCTTTACCTTTCCCTGACCTACAGTGCAACTGATCTGGCCTCCCTGACTGTATCCAGACCAGACAGTTGTTAACAGTCACACACCATACATGACAAAACGTGGACGCAATAGTACCTCTGTTCTTCATGTAATGTGCACCATACATGACTGAGGGAGAGTGAAGGGTTACTGTAGTCCAGCAGCTGTACAAACAAGCGCAGCCAGATATTAGCGTAACCCCACTGAGTGCCATCTCTCCCACACTCTGCTGGCACCGGTCCTGCGCACACTGGAGGTGTAATTATGTGCACCTATGGTTACTCGTGTCACACACACAAGCCTTCATTGGGAGGATTATCTCGAATCACGAGAAATGACACATAACCCGAACCATCTGCCAATCTTAAACAAGCAAATTTAAAGGTAGGGCTGGAGGGAAATGCTGGGTATTGGTCCAGTGGCTTATTTGTCTGAAGCAGAGGGATATCGGTCAGGGAACATGGTGCAGGTTGTCATGAAACATTTCTGGCTCTGATCAAAAGAGCGTGCATGTTTGCGTTAGTGCGTTTTGTGTCTTACCTTGCTGTGCGAGGACGCGTCCTTACACAAAACCAGCAGACAGGCCAACAAGTTCGTGTATCTCCACATTTTCTCCTCAAAGTGTGTCTGGGCGTGAAGTTCAGAAATCCAAAGCAACAGTCACTGCGATCTGTCCATTAAGTGAAGAGGCGCGCCTATTTAAACTCCATTTGCACTTTACACAGAGGATGATCCTACACTATTTGTCCGTCTGTATGCAGTATGGATGAATGCGCTGTGCCGTTCGCCCTGTCTGCACCGCGCGCTCTGACTTTAGCCAGGCGCACATTGCGCATCATCCATCATCCGCTGTCCTCCGGATGGGAGGGGTTTGCATACAAACATCCAGTCCCCCAGCGTGGACAGGGAAACCATGTTTGGCATTAAAAATATAAGATTTACTTAAAAACATTGAAGGCCGATTACAAAATTGGATTTTATTCATATAAGCGTAATTTTAATACAGTTCAAATGTTATCCCACATTAATGTCTCGTTCGGACGTGGTCAGTAATGAACAGAGCGCAGCTTCCGAAGAACGCCGCACCGATTACAAATTTGAAGGGCTTTTGGCGCCACCTTCTGGCAAAATGATAGCTTGCAACTCCGACACATTTGAGGAACTTCTGAGCGGTCTTTTCTGAGAGCGGGACAAACAATGTAAAATAAACTACGGGAGCCCAGTTTGTTTTGTAAATGACTGTAGTGTGCACATATTTCCAATGCTGGAACACTTATAAGATTTTAATTTAGTGATCGATTTGTTTTGTGCATAATTTAAACACAATCTGAATTGATTTTGCTCTAACGTTAAATTGACACTTGACCCCCATACAGGACCTCTAGACATAAAGCAAGTATTGCTTGTATGAAATCCTTTTGTATTCTGCTAAAACTAATTGTTTACATTTTGCAGCTTAATATTCATAATACTTAGTGCTGACTTCCTGGTGTAACGAAAACATGTTTGATGCAGATATATTGTCTGATGAAACGTATGTGGAGCAGCATGAGAAGCAGAATTTGCCCAAAAGTCAATCCCTGTATGCACTACTGTGATCAGGTCACCATCAGCTGTAGAAACAGATAGGGCTACTGGTTTGAATTAAAAACTGTTTCCTGTGTGCTTGAGTTTCTGGTGAGTTCTTCTTGGTGAATGAAAAAAAAAAAACTGAGCTGTGATTTAGTTGGGGAAACGTCAATGAAATTAGAACTAAACATTTTACACACAGTAACCCTGGGACTTTAGGGGCCCAGAGCTTGTTAGACCACATTTCCTGGTTGGCCCTCATGTGGGAAAGAGCTGTGATGCAGAGCAGATAGTGGAGACATCTGCAGGAGATTAAGAGAAAACACTTTAAATTGAATTTTCATGTCAGGATTGTAGATGGATGGATTACATGTTCCAAAATGAATGTGTTTATATGCACACTAGGATCCTGCTTATGATATAATTTTTGAACTTTCTTGCTTTTGTGTTACATATATGCAAACATCTTATTCTGGTTTTATGAAATCCAGAAATTCTACTTGGAATTTCTGCACACTCTCTCTCTGGACTTTATTGTAATGCAAGATAGTGAGAAATTAGGACAATTGTAGATATTTGATCAGATAAATTAATAATGTATGGACCAGAGGAATATGAAATATAAGGTTTCTCAAGTTCTGTGGAATCTGCAAATCCTGGAGAAGATTAAAAGCAGGAAAATACATTATTTACTAAAATAGAGATCAATTTTAGACTATTCGGAGGCTACTAAGGACTTGATTGATGAGACTGGCATCAAAGGATGGCACGCAGCCATATTCAATCGATGCAGGCTGTCGAGGTTTCCCCTCAACATCAGTGTGCTATTTCCTAAAAAACATCAATCCTAAACAAGCGCAGCAGGCCGTTGGGGAGATAGCCACAGCGGCTGAGACCAGCTCCATGTGGTTGTGGCTGACAAGGAACCACAGTTGGAACCCCTCTGCAGACAAAGGCTAACTTAGCCTTGGTGTACAGGTGAAGGGGTGAAACACATGTGACCCTGAGATACACCAGCTACTCCCACAATCCAAAGACATGCTCCTTAGGTTCATTGGTGATTCTAAATTGGCCGTAAGTGTGAATGTGAGTGTGAATGGTTGTCTGTCTCTCCATCTTGGCCCTGCGATGGACTGGTGACCTGTCCAGGGTGTATGCCCGCCTCCGCGACCTTTAACGGTAATAATAATAATAATAAATTTATTTATATAGCACCTTTCTAAAACAAGTTACAAGGTGCTGTACAACAACAACAGCAATAAAAGAGGTCAGATGCCTAACAACAACAATCATAATAAAACCACCAAGAGAAATAAAATTGGAATTAAAATATAAAATCAACCACCCACAACAAAGTAATCATACAACAATGATAAAACAAAATCATAAAACAAAATTAAGAAAAGGCCAATCGATAAAAGTGAGCTTTAAGAAGAGATTTAAAAGAAGCCACTGAGTTTGCCTGCCTGAGAATAAGGAGAAGATGAATGAATGAATGAAAAAGTTTCAGGGGGACTTCCGTTCAATTTACAAGATGTCCACCAGATGGCGCTACACCTCCAAACTATTTAAATTACAAGTTCTGACAAAGATCAAATGTCTCTTTCTGAAATCAAGTAAAACAAGAGGCTTTTCGGTTGGCTGCTAGCTTTTTGTTGACAAGTGCTACAATTAATACTATTATTAGGGTTTGGGTACTAATAACCAGGAAACTGCATGTCCCATAATGCCCTCTGAGTGAAGTCCCTTCAATTGCGTAATCTCTGTTGTGTGCTGGTGCTGCTTTCAATGGTGTGGGACTGACCAAAATTAACATTATTAGCTTAATTATCGCCTCTGTATTATACAGAGTTTTACATTACGTTAACGACGGAAAGCAAAATACTACAAATACTGATTTGAAATAGATATAAGTAAAGATAAAATAAATAAAGGAGATTTTTTTTTATTCAAGTGCACAAATGGCTCTAAAAAAACAGCTAAACCACACGTGCGCATACGGTTGGAAATGTGCTTGTGGACATAGGTAGTAACGCAAAAAGCTAAATGTAAATACTTAACACAAATATTCTCATCTATTTTGTTTCAGGTATTTAATTGGCTCACTAACTTTATTTATAGGGCAAACTGCTTAGGCTGCAACCTTTTGTTGTAAAGTGACATTTCCTTAACATTTCAATAGTACTCAGTGGGAGGCATGGACTGTAGCTTATAAAGTATGCTAAAGTAACCTTCCTAATTGGCTATCGTTGAGAAGCTGCTGTCTTCCTTCCTACTCCCAGACCTTGAACGCACCATCCCTGGGGGGTGTGGATCCAGTTATTCCTCCCTGACTGGAAGCCGAAGGCTAAAGTATGGGACGGCGGTCCGAGCGGTGAGCCAGTCAAACTGAGGACAGGGACGAAAGCAGCGGCAGCTCGAGTCACCTCAGACCGCACCACCACCACCACCACCAACACCATCATCACTGTCACCCCACCTTCATCAACATCCACATTGTGCGTGGGTTTTTTTTTCTCGTGGAGGTAAGGGGCGACATCGGGCTGATTCTGGATCAGCCCATGCAGGAGGATGGAGATAGAGAAGAGGACGAATGGGTTCGACTACCCGGAGAGAAACACCGCCAAGTCTGTAAACGGTAGGCAAACACGACCCCACACCCAAAACACACGCGTGTCCACGTCTTTACTGTGCTCTCCGGGACGCGTCCCCTCACCTCCACGCAGGAGAGCATGGCAGCGTTATTTTGGATCAACACTGCTGCATGAGCATTTTAGCCAGCTCTCTGAGCACCTTCTGCTGCAAGTGGAAATTTATTCAGGAAAGAAAAGCGCAGTAGAGTTTGAGATATTTTTATTTCTAACAAACATAATTTAAGACGGCGAATGCGTTCAGTAGGCTATATGACGAAGTGGAGCGAAATGGCTGTAGATAAGTAATGGGGCGCATTTTGTCATGGTGGAAATGAGTTGTTTATGATCCTGGTGTGTTTGCCTGCCTTCTGAGTTGTGTGTTTGTGTGTGTGTGTGTGTGTGTGTGATAGTGGTGTGGAGCAGGGCTCGCTGGGAACAGAGGTCGGAATGTTTTTATTTGGAGGTGGTCAGTCAGGCTCGGGGAAATCGTAAAAGGTGAACTTTTGAACTTGGAGAGCGCCCTGGAGCCATTATCTTTTTTAGTCCCCAAAATCCGGTGTTGCATGTGCTGCACAGGATGGAAAAGATGAAGGCGAAGGGGGAGGGAGACGCTGCGATAAGACGAGATGGGTTCATCAGCTGGTTGAGTTTAACAGGCCTCTGGACACGTTCTACAGCGTTTCTATTTTATTTTATTTACATTTTTTTTTTGATTCACCCATTTCTGCAAGGAAAAAGTTCTCCCTGAGCTTGTCACTCACTTTGCCAAAAATGTATTTCCTGTAATCCATGATAGTCACCAGCTCCAGGCCCAGGTTAATCCTCACATTGCCTTGCAGCAGTCTGTCCCAGGCGCCAGTCCCATATCGTGCCCCCATGCGGGTGACTGAAGATTTATTGACATTTCCAAGATTAAAATTCTTTTAACCCTGCCGGCCCTGAGCACACTCGCTGTGACTGGTGTGGACATTGACGTGGACTTCGTGTTATGATTGACTTAATAAGCCTCATCAAGGACATATAAGAAGGCCTTGAAGGAAAATGGGAAAGATTTGTCATTTTGTCACTATAAGAGGACACCAAATGAGCAACTTAATCAGTATAATTAAATAAAAATAAAAGAAAAAAGCAATAAATAAATAAAATAAATTATATATATATATATATATATATATATATATATATATATATGTATGTATACCTCATCAGCTTGTTTTGGGCCATTTCACCTAAAATGATTAGCTGGATAAGTGATTAGTAAGTCCACAGACATTTGTCACCAGTTTTGTTAATTTATAATTTAAAGTATATTATAAAATATATATATATTGTGTCATAAAATATTGTTTGTATTGTAGACATCTGATTGAATATTTGTGTGCATTTTAGTTCTATTTTCATTTTTCATATTTTTCACATTTTTCACATTTTTCATATTTTCAATTTTCATATTTTATAAAATAAACAAATTCATTAATGACTTCAAATAACCTACAGATTCATCACTAATGAAGATAATTATTTGCCTCTTTGCTAATCTGAAATGGGACATTATTTAGTTTATTTTATGTTAAGAAATACATAAAGAACAGCTCACATAAATAGACACAGAAAGTAACACACCAAAGAAAGCTCAATATTTTATCTTGAAATATTGATTTCAAATCATTAAATCAAGACCATTTTTTTTAAACTGGACTTCTACTAACACAAATAATATAGGATAACATCACAATGTTTTCTCAAGTCAGATACATGCAGAGGGTTTTCTGCTTTTCTTTATAGTATCATATCTTGTTTTATATATTGAATATATATCTATATGTTCAAATCACTTCATTCATGGAACAGTCAGGAGTATTTTTAGATCTTAAACTGTTGAAAGAAGCAAGACATTGGATGACGTCACCATCAAAACTAATTGTTCATTTCAATATTTTCCTGCCTGTAATGTCAGGGACAATTAATTATAACGACGGTAAGTGTGCCAAGAAAGGCAGGCGCTCCAGATGTTGGAAATCCAGCTGCTGACTGGAGAAGAGTGCACAAAATTGGACTGTTGAAGCCTTTTGATCATCTCGCGTTGTTGCATAGAGACAAATCAACCTGAAGCTCCATGCATCTTTTCCACATAACCACATTACACACATTTGCGGAACCAACTCAATTTTCATTGATCTTTGATTGGAGCAGGAATTTGGCATTTCCCCCCTCCCACTCCCTGCCTGACGAAGTGTGCTTTTTTAATGTAATTGAACTCTGTGGAAGGAGAAGGGGCAAGAAAGAAAGGAGGAACCCAGGTTGGGTGGAGGGGTTAAGTAGTTGTGTGGGCCAGTGTTTTGGTCTTGGGGGTTTCTGCATGCTGGCATGATCAGGCAGATAGGCTGAAAGAAAGTGCTTTGTCAGCCCCTGCTCCGGCTCCAATGGTGCTGGGGTCGTCCTCTCCCTCGGGGCATGGTGAAGGGGACGGCTGGCAGTGGGTGGGGCAGGGACAGGATGTGACCCCCACTCGTCCCCTCCTGCTGTGACGTTTGAATGATGAGCCAGGAGGAGTACAGTAGAGGAGGAGTGTCTGCTGTTGCTCCTGCTGGTGGGTGGAGTGGGGAGGTAGGGGGCTCGCAGGCAGATGTAATTCATCATGTTCTGTTTTCTTGGGCATCTCCTTAACTCTACTCCTTCTGCTATCAAGAGATCTGTCACTGGCACAATGGGAAGAGCACCAAAACATTCATTCAGATAGCTGGAACAGATCTCTGATCCTCAACCAGGTTGCTTTGTTGCAGTAGAGAGAGCTAAACAAAATCTATTTTTCCTAATCCCAAATTACCCAAATGGTCAGTATAGGCAATGGTACATTAATGTGAGAAATAAATGTGTGTTTTTGAGCAGAAAACTCGCAATGTTCCACTCTTTTGGAAACATTTATTTTATTATCTTGTAAACTGTAGATTATTTTGTTGCTTAATCAGTTAAACATCTCATATTACAAATGAAAAAAAAAGCAAATACCTTTAAGAAACCAAGCTCATATCTACAGAAGTCTTATTGTGTCTGATCATTGATTTTAAACCCCAATAATGATCCTAAATCAGGATTTTTAAATGAAAAAAAAAAGAAAAAAGAAATAACAGTGAATGTACTAGTTTAATCTACAGTTCCTTTTAACTGAATTATTCAAGCCTGAAGGAGAAGTCTGGCAGGGGTAATCAATCTGATGTCTCCTTTGTGTTCTGTCACTGTCGGGGCCCAAATCACATCCAAGAAGATACAGCATTGAAACTGATAGATCTGTGAAACAACAATCTGCAAGGGATTCAGAAAAATGTCTTCACACAGGCAGATTAGCATATCAAACAAAGTGATGCATTTGACAGCTCCACGGCAGATGGTTTTGCAGATATACTGATTTTTATTTATTTATTTATTTTAATTTTAGGGTGTGTTAACATGAAGAAAAAAAATAGATCAAATGATGAAAGAAAACTTAGAAAACTTATTAGAACCCATTGTGAATGTATTTTTTTTTTTTTTTTTTTTTGCATCAGCAGTAATGTGAATGGGTCAAACTAATTATGCAGAATCATATTTGAACTTTAAGATCTCAACCAAAACACAGCTGCACACAGTTGATTTTTTTTTATTAGTTGCTGTACATATTCAAAATAAAAAGAGGATAAATTGAAAATAGATTAAATAGATTTTGTTGTTGTTGCTTATTTAACTTTAGATGTATTAAATTCCCTAAATCTACATCTCTAAATGTACAGGAATTAAACTTGTTTATAGCAGAGTAATGCAAAATTATAGAGAAAACAACCATTGGTGATATTTGCATAGTTAAAGGTAAAAACCTCATTGTGATAAATTTTAGGAATTATTTTAAGATGTAGACTTTTTATTTAACTGCATAATATCAAATAGTATGTGTAGGAGATGTGAAAGGACAGCTTTGTGATATTGATACCAATAAGGCTTTATGAATCGTCACCAGTGTCACAGTCGGCTGATTAGGATTTCAGCAGGAAGAGAGAAAATCACTGAAAGACTAAATGAAAACAATAAGTGAGTTAGAGGCTGGTGTTGTAGAGGAAGGTCCTCATCTGTTCAAGAGGTTCCGGGGGTTGCGCGACCTTCATCCTGATGCTGCTGTTTCCAGGCAACACATGTGTGTCAGGTCAGAATGATAAGGGCCACAAGCTGATGTAACGGCAGCAGCAGAGCCAGGCAATGCCTCCGCTGACCCCAGTGCAGGTTTTAGAGATAATCATTCAAGTCCTTCTTCTCTCTTATCTTATCAATACAGCATTCACACTGCAGTGTGGGTACGTTTGCATTACCACACAGTCTCCAGTGTTTTTCTTAGCGCACAAGGCTGTTGATCAGAAAGCTTGCTTTACTGACCAATTTAGCACAGCTACTGCAATCTTATGCTTTTGAAATAATGAAAAACATGAGATAAATCTCATTTTCAATTTAGTTTTTATTTCATTTAAAAAACAGGTTTACAAAAAAGTGACCCAGGGACAAGAAGAAATAAATGAGCTAAATGAAATGACAAACTTTTTTTTTCTGTTTTCAGTGATATGGGAACATTTGAATTGGTTCTAAACAATTCTTTAACTCTTATTTGCACCGTTCTGGCTGCATATGTCACTGTTAAAAAAGCAAAGACATAAATTTAGAAACATATAAGACATGAGTGGCAAATCTGTTTCAGTGTGAGAGAAAGATCAGTTACACTATTGTACCTTTCTGCAGCCAGAAAGGCTGCACTGTTAATTCTGAATAGAAAGCAACAATGATAATTAAATCAGCAGTACATAGATTTTAAACAAGGTTAGTCATTTAGTCAATTAACTGATAAAAAAAGAATATTGTCTTGACAACTGGTTAAGACAAAAAATGTTCTCAAAATGCCAAGTGAATGGTTTATCAATATAATCTGTACTGATGTTTTTTTATTTTATTTTTTTTATTAACTTGAATGGCATTTTTATGGTTTTCAGATGTTTCATAAATAGTCATCAGGAGACTTTTCCAGTTGTTTCCATTTGTCTTCACCTGTAACTGATTGAAAGTTTAAAGGGAATATTATTCACGGTACACTTTGACTTCCTAAACGCTTTTCCATTTAAATGTCCAAAACATTTCCATCACTTCATTCTTGCTGACCCACAGCGGGCTCACAACTCTCCTCCCCAGGCTTTGCTTGTGTTTGTGTTGTTGTGTGAGCACTGTGATGGACACGTGGGGGATGTGGTAGGTTAGTGCTATGGGAACGGTGACCAGGGTCAGTGGGATGTTGCTCTTGAAGCATTAATGGCCCTGCTCTCCGCTGACCTCGGCGTAACCCAGGAAAGTATTTACAGCCTCCACTTGATCCATGAGCTACAGGGCTTTGGGACAGCACTGCCGCTACTCTGAGAGGTTTGTTGGGCTGATCCTGGCACAGGCTGAGACTCTAACAGCTGCTAATGAGCTGCAAGGGGAGGATGATGAGGGAGGAAGCAGCACGCTGCTAGATTTTAAACGGGAAAGGTATTACAGTAAGTAAATGGGGAGGGGGTGCATATGTTACAGCAATGTTGAATCTGTGGCCCATGCTTTTGTCAGGCCTCTGTGATATTCAACACGTAGCCTAGCCAGAGGCCATAAATGTCTTCAATTTGAGTTTGAATTTGGGTGGAGGATGAGTTTACAGGCAGCTGTAAAGCTCTGAACTTGGTATGCAGAGTAGGGATGGCTTTCCTGTGAAACAGCAGCGCTGTAGGATGCAGTTGTTAGGGGGTTATAAAAGAGCAGCTGAGGAGTTAGTATATTTCCATGTTGGAGGGGAAAACATGGGCCCCCTGTTAGCAGTCACAACAGATAGGTGACGCTTTGAATTCAAGAATCACTCCAGCTCACAAAGGGATTTGTCTGTTGTGTGTGAGGCAAACGTCTAAGTGCCCAGAGCACTGGACACCTCTGTTTGTGCCTGAATGTGAAGCTGATCACCAGGCATGGAGTCATTTCACAGTCAACAGATAAAACACACAGAACTGTGCACATGGACTGTTTTGACAAGAATCTGCTAAACAGTTACTGTTCTCATTACCTCAGCACACACACAAATACACTGATAGATGTGAGCAAACGCTGCTTGATCAGCTGATCATTTAGGGTTGGATGGGTATGAAAGGACTAAAGATTGTGCACTTAAATCTTTTTTTTTTTTTTTAATAGAATAAATTTACCTGTGGAGATCCTGTGAAATAGTTACTTGCTTGCTTTAAATGTAGTGTATTTTGAGGTAGCAGTGCAATGAAACTGGTGGCAAAGACCCAGAGTGTGATGTGTTAAGTTTCTAAAATGTTAGAAATAATGAAAAATGCCATTCGCAGTTTTAAATGTGTTTTTAACTAGAAAAATGAAAGTTCTGTTTGGAAAATCTTGAAGTTTAATAGTAATCATCTGATTTTATACACACGATGATGATACACCATCTGTGCAGGATTATTAGCTTCACCAATACTTTTCTTTACCAATGCAATAACTAAAAAAAAAAAAAGTTTCTCCCAACATGATGTCTTCATTTTATTTTGACTGACTGCAGCTGTGTAAAAATGTGCCCTATAATTGATTGTTTTATTTGGACAGGAGCCTCGTATATCATTACATATAGCTAGAAAGGTCATACACATACCACAAAAGGCGACCTGTGCGTTACAATAATTGTTGTATTTTAGATGATAAAATACTCTCATTTTAAAAATTATCCTCCATATTGCAGTCAGGAATTCATTCTGTAATTTAAGTATACGGAACACTTGCGGCTCTACTGGCAGATCCCACTGGTCAGGAGTGTTTTTGCTCTGTCTTGTGAGATGATTATTATCAGATGGCTGCTATAGGCCTGAGTTTGCACAGTGCAGTACGCTCGCCGGCTCTGCGAGGCTGTAAAACTCTGACCCCTGGTATGATGAAAGGGAAGTTGCTCCTTTGAGCGTGTCAAGCAGCGGTGACAGAGTCAGCCCTTCTCCCACCCCTCTGACCACGAGGTGACCCTGAGCCCGGCCGCCCGTCGGGATTAGCGCAGATAAAGACATACGTTGATTAGCTTTGTAAAACATACACTGATGACTGCGCTATTGAGAAGTCCCCTTGTTGTCTGAAGGCTTTTTACATGAAGGGGGGGATCAAATTAACACATATCTATGAAATATTAATAATATTATCAAACAAAGATAAATGAATGGCACTTAATAAGAAGAATGTGTCTTTTGCATGTTAGAGTATTCATTTCCAAAGTGCTTAATCTTTTTACTAGCACTGATTCGAAATTAATTTCTCCAAGTGTCTCTTCTTTTATATTTTAATGTTGTCATCAATCTGGACATAAAAGTGTAATAAAAAATTAAAGACCTTACAGATTTATAGAGAAGCCTGGCAATTCCACCTCGAGCGCTGAGTGGCTCCCTTGAGACGGAAAGAAACATCTGACAAAACTAGACTGAGGATGAGTTGGCAGGCTGTCCCGACTGGCTGGGGCAGTATAATTGGTACGTCATCAGTGCTAGTAAAACAATAACCCCAGTTTGACTTTTTGGCTCTGCGCTGTGTTGTGCAGGAGTGTTGGTTTCCAGATACAGTTTCAAGGGATTCAAGGGAACAGTGGTAGCAACCAAGTGGCAACCTCTGCTTAAAGGCTTAGACAGTGTACATTAATGTAGATTAGTAGTCTTATGCATATCGCATTATTTCAGCTTAAAATGTTTACTTGTATCTGTTCCAAGTGTCTACAAATGGACTTTAAATATTTAAAGCCCAACATAAAACTTAAAGTGTCCTGATTGTGTTCAATTTCTGTTTTACGATGTTTCAGGCATCACAAATAGTAATAATAATAATAATAAAAACGACTCGCACGAACATCTGAGAACCTGGCCTCTGTCACTTCCCGATGAGCAGAGCCGTGTGAAGCGCTCCGTGAACTTGAGTGGCAGTGAGAGGCCAGCACCACGGGGCCGTGCGCTTTCTCAGCCAGAAGCAGCGGGGAGGACAGGGTAGACGCTGTGCTGCGCTGTGTTACACAATGAGGTCAAGGGTCAGGTGTAAGGGGCCAAAGGGATGACCGCCGAGCAGCCTGTGAATCCGGCGCTGGAGTTCCTTCACAGTCTGTCAGATGTAATGTCCACAGTGGAGCGCTGAGTGGCTCGAAGCCCAACTAGAACTGCAAATTAGGACCCAGACTTTGCTGAAGAGACCGCACGTATCCTTGGTAGGAATGGCTTTAGGGAGCTTTTTTATTTAGCGTTTAGACCAAGAACACATGGCAAGGCAAAAGTTTTTTTGTTTTTTTTTTAATTATTATTATGGAAGAATGTGTGCAGAATGTGAGCTGTCTAAATCATTACTCAGAAGCTCTCCCTTCATTGGTGGACACAACTTCTGGAGACATTATGTATTAACAGCCTGCTCTTAACTGATGAATTTTCAGCAACTCCTCCGTCCAGGACACTTGAGGTTTGAAAGTGTTTTGAGGCCGTCTTGCATACACAGCATGTTTCTGATCCCTCCACAAATTATGTTTAGGTCAGCGGACTGTGAGGGCCATGTCACAGTAGTTGATGGTGGATTTTGATGGTTGTTTTGTTGTAGTAGCTAGCATCTTTCACTTTTGCGTGCACCACATATTTAGCTTGATAACATGTTCTTTTTCCTCAAAGGGATCAAATTGAACTTTATCTGTCCACAAACTTCCCGCTTATGCAGATGTTAGTCTGACCCTCTTGCAGCTCCTCTGCAATCATATGGCCAGCAGACATATAGATTCATGTTATTCTGTTCTAGGTCTTGTTTTGACTTCCACGGTTCCCCTTGACTGCCATTCCTTGATCGCATTTTGAACCGTGGACATGGGGAAGCTGGATGATTTGAGCATCTCAAAATGAAGCGGATACCTTCAAAGCAGGTGAAGCCTATCAGTGTGTTGCTTGCCACAAGGTTTGAAGAGGGAGAATTTATTAGCTTGGGGATATGGCGATTTTTGACCTGCCTCTGAAGCCGTAACACAAGTCAATTCAACTTGTCAAAGTTGTGTCAAAGTACTGAGGCTTTATAAGAAGTGTTGTACTAAAATGTGACTTAAAAAGAAGAAATGCTCCTTTTAATGTCTAGCTCCTTACAGTGTACAGTGATCGAGGAGCAGCAGCAGTCCAGCTACAACCAGGTGGCCGCACAACAGTGGCAGCGTCTCCCCTCTCCACTTGGTTATAACCCCATCTGCTCCTTCAAGGCTGTCTGAGGCAAACTGAAACTCCTTACTGTCATGCATGGGCGTCTCTGCTGCAGCGGGGGGTTGGGGATCAAGTGGTGCCCAAGGGGTAAAGCAACCCTCTCTACTCTGACCTCTGGGCAAGCACAGGATTCATTATGTCCTGCTGCTGCAGAGTGAAAACAATGATCTATCTGTGGCCGCTGCTTCCTCTCATTCATCTTGTAGTCGTGAGGGGTGATGGATTGATTGATTGATTGATTGACTGACTGACTGATTGAGCAAGAAGAGAGCTGACGTCACACAACCCACAACTGTATTGTTCAAGTGTAATTTCCCATCTGTGCTGTCCGCACTAGGCCAGACCATCACTAGCTGTTTCCATACTGTACACAGGTGACTTGGTAATACACTGTGGTGAATATTTGGACTGATTTTTAGGTCATTACATTTCTGACAGTAGTGGGATTTCCTTTCAGTAACCATAAGTGGTAAAATAAAAAAAGTTCACAGAACAAATCTATCCAATACTAAAAACTTTCACAAACTGATGATAGGTTTAATCAGTCCCCACTACTATTGATTATTGGTGAGCTATTTATTATTTATGTGTTCAAGATGACACACAAGTCAGTTTATTTTGGACCTTCAGTTGAGAGTTCGACCCCTAGCCAATACTGGCACAGTTACAGAAACATTAATTAATTCTGGGTTTTCCTCACTGAATGAATCAGTGAAAGTAAAAAATTAAATATTGCATAATACGGTAGTTCAGACAGTTGGGGGAAGACATTCTCACTCTATAGAGAAGCTAATATTACTATTTCAGTAGTTGATAGTTGACCCTATTAAATTAATCAGTAATCAATTAATCGTTGAAATGAAAGAAAAATATAGTTTCTATATACTGCTTCAGATAACTTAATATTTGCATCAAAATCACACATAAAATAAATTATGCCTGACTTTAATGTTAAGTTAACTAGCGATAACAGATAACAGGACTTTATTTTAATTACAATGTTGATTGCGATTTTAAGATTGAATCTCTTCACAGCACCTGCTCAGCTACAACAGATATTTATAAATACTCAGTACCAACTTTATCAGTTCAGGAAAAATGTCAGGATGTACTTCCACAACAATGTACACTCAAGCAGATACTTCATCACTTTAGTCTCAATGCGCTAGGGATGCTCCGATCAGGGTTTTTTGCCCCCGATCCGAGTCCGAGTCCATTGACTTTTGAGTATCTGCCGATACCGAGTCCCGATCCGATACTCTGTGTTTGTTTTTTAAGTGCCGAATTAAGTTTGTGGTATTAAACGACGCTTTGGCCTTACCACCCCTCGATATTCCAACTTTGCAAATTTGACAGTTTGCGACTGCATCGTTCTCCTCACATACTTTAAAATACTTCCACACAGCAGACATGGTGCGCCACAACTCGCCACTCCGCTTCAAAACAAACTAGCATGCTGGTCTTCTGCACATGCGCATGCCGTAAACGGTGGTAGTAAATACTCATTTTATTTTTTATTTTTTTGAATCACCAATAGCCCATATATCAACAATCTAATACAAATAATGACTAAATAAATATATATAAAACCGATCTCTGATCGGGTCGTAACGTCCAAGACCCGATCGAGTCTTCAGTTGCGTGATCGGCCCCGATTTCCGAGTCACGTGATCGGATCGGTACAACCCTACAATGCGCCATATCAGAGTCCTTTGAAGAATTTGGAGCCATTTTGATAAATTATAAATTATTAGTGGTTCGTGTAGACAAAATGAATAGATAAAATCAATGAAAATGAAATGTTTGATTGGTTAAAACATCAGTGATATGCTCTAATATTCTGGTTTAAGTCAAAAGACAATTTTTGAAAAGTTGCAAAAGAAAAAAAAAAAAAAAAGTGATTTAAACATGAAAGTTGGCTTGTTTTTAGGCAAAAAATTTTCAGCTCTTGTCTGAGTTATCAGGAGGCTGCAGCTCAGTCAAAGAGGGACAGGGAATATCCTGTTAATGGGCTTATTCATGGTAACAGGGAGGCTCTGCGGGGGTATCAGAGGTTCAAAGAAACACTCTGACCGCACTCAGACCTGACTTCTACGGTGTTTGGGCCAATAACTGTGTCGCTAGTGGCATCAAATTCTGTCTTTAAACCAGCTCACTGACTCTTTTCACTATGTTTCTGTCATCCCTTGTCTGCTCTATTTGGTGTTTTAAAGCATGCTTTCCCATCGCCACAAGCGATAGATGGTGGCTGTGCGGGTTGCAGCACTGAGTTTGGACTGGCCCAGGGCCGGCAGGCTGGCAGGTAGGGGCCAGCCTACTCGGATAACAGACTGGCGATGCCCTCCGCTGGCCATGCGGAACCCCAGCCATCTGGGACAGAAGAGCCGGGACAGTGATGGACTGATATAGGGGCTGCTGAATATCGGGGAAGGGATTCCTGGGCAGTGCTAATGGCTTCAGGTTGAGGATCTGTTGCATGTACATCATAGTTGAAGCCTCAACATTGTGGCCTTATGTGAAAACAAGTCCAGCCATATGGTACATCCTAGTAAGGACTGTGGCTGGCGTTCGGTAATATTAAGTACAGCGTTGGGGTGAGTTTTTATTGACCCCAATGTTGTGCCATATGTGAATTTGCGGCATGTTATTTTCATTTAAGTGAACAAGTGTCTCTTTATTGCTGATGGAGCTTGTTCCTTCTTGTCTAGTGTCAGACTGATTTAGACATTTACCCTGCAGTTCTTTTTTTTTAATACAGTGTGTTTATAATTCTTTTAGCATACATGATAATGCAGATTAAGACATGACGTTACAGACTTGAAAAAAAAAATTAAAAAAGCAGAAATCCTCTCATTTATATTGCTGCCTACTTTGAGCTGGCACATTTCAAACAGAAACATCTGGGCACATCTGAAGCTTCTGTGTGCTGCTTGCCACTATTAGGGTAATAACAACGTAAGTGTTCCTGGTTTTGCTGAATGCTGAAATCTAAAAGTATTTGTTTGACTATTTAAAATGTATAATATATGTGTCAAACGAAATGATCTCTGCATTCTTACACTTGCACCTGCCAGCTTACCTTCAGTCTCCTTGTAGGAGCTCAGAGCTGCCTGTGATGGCTGCCTGATACAGTATTGAGTCATTTTTATAAAACGCCACAATGAGCATGCATAGCATCCATAAGGAGGGAGACGGAGGGGACAAGAGGCAGTATGTTATTTTGATGAGGAGCTGATTGCGCCGGAGGTTGCAGAGGTTTTAAAGGTGAAAGGTTAAAGATGCAGCCTTTCTTTGTCAACACACAATGGGCCACAGCGGTGCAGGCTCCGGCTGTATTGGCTGCTGCTGGAAGCCTTCCCAGCCTCAGGCTATAATGGTCAATAAGCTGTCATGAGGATTAGCAACAGAGACCACACACTGGAGAGTTGCATTCTTCTCTGCTGCTGGTCTATTATCGGGGAAACCTGCAGCATTGGCGTATGGACTGAAACAAGGCTTAATCCTGATCCTAGCCATGCAGCTCTTAAGAGCTGACCAGAGAGTCGCTAAGAGAAAATTGGAAAATGATGCGTGGGAGGACTGATTGACCACTAGCTTCTCGGTGTGTCCTTGTACAGACATTGGCCTTCTGTTGAAAGATCATATTGGCAGAAGTCTGTAACATGTTCTTGTGTGTGTGTGTTTGTGTGTGTCTTCAAGCCTGCCAACATTTCCAATAGTTCGACTGAACATCGTCTTGCAAACAAACTTGAAACAGCTTGTGCTGTGTGATCCGTCTGTGTCTGTTTCTATTTTAGACATTACAGTTTTGAAGACAAGGTGATTTGACATGCTTCACCACGTAAGTTTGACAAAAATAAGAGCAGACAGTAGGCTGACTGTGATGTGATTACTGATGTCAAGCTAGTTTTACGTCTTCGTCTGACCACATGGGCACACATTCAAACCGTCGTGTCGTCTTGTGTTTTTAAAATACTATTTTCAGTGTTTGAGGTATTGGTTCTTGCTATGCTTCATAATGCTAAGCAAATAGGTCTTTTATTGTGGCATTCACTGCATTGTAAAGTGTTTTTTTTAAAAATTCAACAGCAGTCTCTCTTTTCAGAAACAACGTCTCTGTTACTCTGGATGAGCCACGGGACACATCTATTAGCATTGTGCTAGCATTGTTGCAGTCTCACAGGGCTACTAGCATGGCGGCAGTCCTCTTAATTGCTGTGAGCAGCACAAATGAGATTCCATTCATCTCCATTGCTGTGTGTGTGGCTGTGTGATGTGTGTGCATTGATTCAGAGCCTTGGAACCCAGCTAGGGTATCCGTGCCTTCCATAGGGTTTTGTTTTTTCTCACCCTGTAAAGTTTGTGCTGCCACCTAAACACATAATGTGTGGAGAAACATAATAGTTTCTTGATAGACAAATGTCTGCCCTGGTATTGTAAAAGACAATCCACATTCACCTGCATTGTCTGAGAGTGAAGGCAGATCTCAGAGTTCCTGTAATGTCGCGGTGGGGGGTGGTCACAGACGTTTGTCCTTGTTTCGTGTGGGTTGCACATCAATATAAGCGTATGTCTGTTCAGTGGGAGGCCGACCAAGGCACGTGTGTGTTGGTGTATACTCCAGGGAGAACATATGCCAGTGTTGACTGTGAGGCTGGGGTGAAGTAAGGAGGGGGGGGCAGCTGGCGTGTGTCGGGTCAGGGGTCTACAGCTGTTGATAGCAGGGTGGTACACTGACACAGATCGGGGGAGTCGGGGGTAGGGTGGGTTGATCTGATGCACCGACAGCCCACACTCTGCACCAGTCTGGATGTGAGTGATGGAGCTCGCCGGGCGCTGTGTAAGTGAGAAGTGGTCACTCTGACCGCACAGATGGCCGGCCTGCTGACGGAGGCGAGATGGGGAAAAAAGTGGGTATAAAATAAAGCTCAGACAGCAAGAGGGTAACCAATATGAAGCAAACAGATTGTTGAGGGTTATGGCTGTCAGATGATATGTCAGGCTGTGTGTGCATTAAAATCTGATTTGGTCCGGACAGTGTGGTCCACCTCTCTTGTACACTCACTTATCAGTTCATTAGGTACATTAGTGTAAATTAATGCGCTTTAATGTAACAGTCCTGCTTCAGAAGATTCAGTGATATTCAGCACTTATTTCAAATGACTAGAAGAGCTTTTGATTAAACTTTCATTTTGGAGGTTGTGGTTTGCACTGTACTGTGTTGTACCGACACATGTTCCTATTATTCTGACAGCCCCAAACACCGTGTTTCATTCAGTCCAGTTTAACAGCACCACAAACTACATCCTCCAAAGCGATCATCCAGTTGAACTACCACCTTTCTGATGCTGTTTTAATGAGAATTGGACATTAGGAGGAGGATTCATTCATTCAGTTCAGTCTTTTTCACTAGTACACCAACTGTTTTGGCAGGCAATTTATATAATATGCAGTTAGACTGTTTACTGTAAAATATGATCCACTTTGGGGAGTTATTGCTCTCTTGGTACCTCATTTTAGATGGCCAGCTAATACAAAGGTTCTCTAAGTGGAGATTTTGCCAGGATGTTTCGTTTCACTTTGATAATTAGGTTGTTCAGATAAGTTGACGCCGGGTTGTGAGTACATTTTTTTATGGTTTACACAGGGCTAACATTTTATCAGTAATGTATGAAATGTTAATTTGCACAATGAATTAATGATTCCCTTGTACAAGTTACTCACAACTCCGATAGACTGTGATGTGATTCTTCATTGGAGGGTTATTCATCCCAATTTCAAAAGTTTCAGTTCATCAATTTTAAATGAATCTGGATCCAGACCTTCAACCTAGACACACATTGATAATACATAGGAAAGCTTAAATCCAGTGTTAAGAGAAGTGGAGCCACAGTACACCGTGTGGTAATTTATTTTAAATTGAAATGGGACTTAAAATCTAATTGCCTATTTGTGAAGTTAAAGCTTGATTTAAAAAGCTTTTTTTCTTATATAGGAGCCTATGACTCTCACACTTGCAGGTGTATACCAGCAACACCGAAAGTGGAGCTGTATTCTCTGTTGATATCTAATTTCACAGTGATGCTTGTGTGCAATCATTGTAGCCTGCGGCATAGAACAAATGACCCCTGTGTCAATGCAATCGCGTATATACAGTGAATTTATCTTTTTGGATGTCTGAATGTATGCTGGCCTGGATTAGTGAAGCTTTTGATGCATTTGATGAACAGAAAGTGGACTGGACTGCTCAAATCTGAATAATACTTAGACATATGCTTGTCTAGTTTGTGTGTGAAAATGATCTGCCATGGGTGTAGGTTGTGTTCAGGTGTGGTGGAAACATAAAGAGGAATCTACAAAGGGAACTTTTTGTTCCTTTTTATTTCCTTTAGTTCCTGGAACTGTTAGGTTGGATTTGTACGAATGTGTTAATGGTGCAGCTGCATTGTTTCTTGACATGTTTCTGATCCAGTGTTAAGTGGATTCACTGTATATACGCGATTTATAATACATAAATAATGGGAAAGAAAGTTTCTCATTTAGATGCAGTATCAATATTGGTAAATGTACTGAAACAAATGCACCATTTGGACTTGCATCCTGAAAAAAAAAAAAACCTCTTTTCCAGTGGGGGAGAAATAATAGTATAATCTTTAGCATTGTGTCATCTCTGAAAAATACTGGATGTTATTATTGCCTTTTTGATGGAGTAAGAGCGAAATGATGCTCAGAGACACGGTTGGGAGCTTTTGAATTCACCTTAAACTACATCAGTGGCATCTGTTGGCACATTTCTCTCAATGGCAGTAGACCTGGAACAAGCTTATAGAATCAGACAGTGAAGAATATAACCGTATAGCTGCTGGACATAAATGAATCCTGAACATTAAAGGGGTTAAAACACACTTAATTTGTGAAACAAAGGGGTTAAAACACACTTAATTTGTGAAACACTGAGTTATAAACACTGCAGAAAGTTCTGATTTGACGCCATGTGCTCACAAACAGAATATATTTTCATAAATGTATGTGTAGTGGCTTTAGAATTAGGCCTGGTCGGCTGTGGTCTGCATTATATAATGCCCTCTAGATACAGTGTGTAATTACAGAGCCTCAGAGGCTTGCACACACACAAATTTGTTGTCCTGAATATGACTCCATCCAACCTTAGATCACTTCAGACATAATGAAGAATTATGCTCACTCCATGAAAGCTCACTCTCAGTGTGAGTACTGTATCTCTTTCTCTGTGAATAGTATCTAACAGCTAACCTTTGTATTTCTGTGTGCCTCCTCTCCAGGTTTTTACAGTGATCATCCACTGGAGTCTGAACACAACGACAGCATGGGTGAGTTCACAAACATTTCCTCAATTGACTTTACTTGCTCTGTTACTTCGCCATTCTTTAATTTTAAAGCAATTGTCATACAGCATTGTCAGGCTCTTCACTACATTATAGTGGAAAATATCAATAAATAGTACTCACAGAAACAGAAACTTCTCTGGTCATACCACGGACTGTCTCCTTCTTATGTTCTGCCATTAAATGATTTCATTAGATAAAGAGCGCTATCTAGTGGTTAAGTGAGGGGTTGTGCATTTAATAAATGGGCTATAGTTCCCAGTCAAGTCCACAAGAGGGGAGTATAAACTCACCAATAATCACAGCCTCTTCCATGATCAGCTGCCAGCTTCCATGAGCTACTCCCTTAGCTGTCACAGAGAGGGTGAATTAAAATTCCGCAGATGAAAATGAAATGTGTGAAAACGGCTTCAGATTATGACCGGGTAAAAGGTCTGTCACTGTCTGTGTTGATTTGTCTCGGCCCAGAGATCACAGAGGATAGCTGGCAAATAAAAGTCCATCATTTTAATGCTATCAACAGAGGCGTCCCTGCACGGTGGAAGATGCGCAGCGCTAAAATGTGATGTGTAAAAATGCCAGAAATGTGTGACTCTTGGCCTCAGAGGAAACTGGCAGCGGAGGGGCCAGGGGTGAGGCAGTGGTCCAATGTTAAGGTCCAGGTTCAGGCGAAGTTCACTCGGGGCTCCCCTGGCTGCCATCGCAGCGCCAGGTGGCACCGAGGAGGGGGTCAGAGGTCGGACACAGTTCAGAAACTGGTGACCTCACCGTGACTCTGCGCTGACCTGATTGTGTGCAGCTCTCCTCGTCCTCCCTCATCGACCCTTTATAAACCTGTGAGCGGGGAAAAGGAAGGGGGTAGTTGCTAAGAAGTGGAAGGAAGCTGGAGAGGAACTATTAAACCTGCACACACACTGAATGGGTGGTATTGTTAGCTTGCTGCGGGAAGAGGCATGGATTTATGAGGCAGAGCCTGATTGGGTTGTAAACTTGACGAGGTTGGGCCTACTGCCTCGGCCACTCACTCTCTCTCTGCTGGCCCTATTCTCCTCCCAAGATGCCTTGGTGCATGCACTGGGCAAGGGTGATGCTGAGGTCAAGGGGGGCTGGCAAGGCTCCTCAGGCTTGTAAACGCTCTGACAGGGGTGGGAATTCAGAGACCCCCATTCAGTGACCAAAAAACCCAGGTCAGGGGCCAAATAGCTGAGTTAGCAACAGCTGTTTTCAACATAGCCCAGTACATCAAGTCCTAATTTCTCCTAAACTCAGATTTCTCAGTTGCGGAATTTCTTTATTTATTTGTATCACCTGAACCCTACATCAGAATTCTTCTCCCTGAACTTGCGTCACCGTGCTCGCGAAGCTGCAGATGGTCATTTATTGGGGATTGATTTGTGGTTCACAGGGTTATAAACCTATGACAGTGTGGTGTCTTGGGCACAGATGTAGCTCTTTAGGGGTCCATTAAAAGCTGGAGCTACTCACTTCATCACTAACGCATCCATTTCTGTTAATTATCCCTCTCTCTTCCTCATCTCTTGGATGTAAAATGTGTTCCTTTCTCGTCTAAAAGTTAATTCCGCTCCCTTGAACTCACATCTTTCGCATTAAAATTTGTTTTGCTCCTTTGCTCGTCCTCTCTGGTCACCTCTGGACTGACCCAGCTATTTCCCCTACTTGTAACTCCTCCTCTCCCCCCCTCCAGTGACCAGTGGGGTTATCAGGGTTCTTTGGTGACAGCCTCTGTTCCGTGGTTAATCATTACCAGCTGGGGATGGGACTTTCTCTTCTCAACTTTGCCCCTGAGTTTTTCGGCTGACTAAATCATTTTTGTTGTTGTTGTTTCTAATTTAGTCCAGTAAACTGTGACTGTTTTCTTGCTTTGGGAAATGGAGGTTAGGTAATGTAAAATATAGATTTTGTTGCATGCCCTTTCCTGGATATTCTGTGTGGTTTATAGTGCCCAGTTAAAACAACTGTTGATTTGTGGAAAGGTGTTTTTTTTTTTTTTTTTATCAGTTATATTTAGTTTTGTATCATTGGTCATTCATTGATTTTAACTCACCTCATGAGGGCAGCCAGGCCTCCTGCAGCATTGCACAGCACAGACCATAAGGGGGCAGTAGATCCATGTCAGACCGCCATGTGATGTATGCTCCCACGTGCCACCTGGACCCAATGAACTCAACACCCATATGGAACTACTTGGCTGGAGCCCAGCACATGCCTTTCCTTTGTCCTCACATAACTGGACTAACTTCTTGTGCCTGTGTCCAAAAGTCATTCAAGATCACCAGGTTTTCATTTTCCTATGTGCTCCACAGCAGAGCAGTCAAACACTTGACGCTGCTTCACATCGCCTTTGTTCTTTTGTGGTGTTTTTTCCTCCTTTAAAGTGGATTTCAGCGTTAGCCCGAGGGCAAAGTTTGACTGTGAAGTGAATGTATAGATAAGCAGACGAAGAATAAAGAGAAAAAAAGGCGACTAGTAGCCATTTTCTTTCACTTGATTTTTTTTTTTCTCTTCTCCCATGGGTGCGCCAGCCTTTTGCACTCCCAACATGGCGTGAGTGCCGCAGAGTGTTTTTAAGGAGTTGCTGCTGCCGCTGCTGCTGCTGACCTCTGTGCTCTCTTATCATTTTAGCCTTTAATAATTCATGATTAGCCTAGATTTGATTCACTGTCTCTTTTTTCGTTCGCTTGATGCAACTCGCGTTGGCGTTAGACTCGGGGTCAGCCTGCGGAGTGTTTCCAGGTCAGGGAGAAGTGGGTCACGCTGTTCCCAGTGTCAGTGCCTATAACTTCACAGTGTGTGATGACAAAGCCCAACTCCACAGGGATAAACAAGCGGACTTTTGTGTGGCCCTAATATATGTAGCAAACAGCACCCATTCGCCGTCTCCAGGCCTCTGTAGATATACTACTTACTCAAAGCCACAGCGCTGACGTTACATTTACACATTCTCTTGTAGATTAATCCCCGCATTTCAAGTCAATAATGTATCACAATTTTCAGAGAGCTTTCAAATAAAGCTGCAGGAGCTTCATTTCATAGAAGGCTAGGTTGTTTGAAGGTGGCTCTAAACACTCGGTAAGAGGATTTATTTAAAAGGAAGGAGACATTTTAAATGTATGCCTTAAAATATTGGTGTCTATTTTAGTCTCCAGCTGTTTTATGCAAAAATGTGCACTTTTCTAACAATGAACTTCCAAAATCTACCAAAGAAAGTATCGAAATATTTATTTTATACATATACTTCACTCAAGGCTTCCTGTCTGTGTCCGTAATGATGGAGAAATAGCTTTTGCTCCTTATAATAGCAGCTGAGAGACTAGAAGTGACCCGGGCTGCTACTCATTGTTCCCTTCGACACTTTTCCACTGTAAATAAATTAAAGCAGCACACGTTTGGTCTGGCTGGAAGACGTCAGTGTGTTTGAAATTTCCCAGCATGTTAATGTAACCTTACAGGGCAATTACAGCGAGATTATTCCCATATGTCTATATCTCCTCCAGTTACATACTGAAATAGGGTTACGAGGCTGATTAACTTTCCAAGAACTGCGGGCACAGATTGTTTCACTTTTAAAAAGTATACATGTTTGAGATGTTTGGTTTGGATTAAAGCACGGTTGAGTATGTTTCTCTGTTTCTCCTCACAGCTTGATTTTAGCTACAGTATATTTAGATGACTGTCCTGTAATTACCAAATCCCCATTCAACCCCCTCAGCAGCCATGTCTGTCTTTAAAAATGCCCTTGACAAGGTTTCCTCCGGCCTTGGAGTTCCTTGAATATATAGTAATACGGAGAGGTGGCAATTGTAGGTTAGGAGTTCTCAGAATAAAGGAAGGACAGCAGCTGACAAGATTTTCTAGCTTGTTTCACGCTTTTCTGGGGGATATGTGATTTTAAAACGGGAAAGCACGGAGCATTGACTAACAGGAACCACGTTGAGGGTTTCACTTAGTAATGGAAAATCAGAGGGAAAAGTTGTGAAATTTAACATCTGGGTCATTGTGGGAAGCCTGCTTTAGGCAACATGCTGAGCCCCCTACCTGCTTTGTCCGCTCCGACTGCCAGCTAAAACGCCCACACTGAGGCCACAACAGAACATAAAATAAAATAAATAGAATGCCCAATACAAGGTTCAGTCCTCATTACTGTAAAACACCAGTATTTAATGAATTCACACAAACAAATGTGACAAATCACAAAAAAAAAACTACTGTCTTTCAATAATATATCATGTCATTGTTTTAAAGTGATCTACATTATGAAAGTTGATTCAAGTGCCACTCCTTAATATCTGTCCAATAAGAATTTGTCTTCCAGGAGGCTTACATGGACATTGTATTAATCCTACATGCGAAGGTTCTTTAGATGTTTTTCTCTGTTACATCACAGTGATGCACATTACGTTCAGAGCGTACCAACCCTCAGTCTGAAATGTGTTGCCAACATGTAGATTAAAAAAACAGCCAAGCAGTCAAAGAAGTCAGTGAATGTCTCATCATATTTGTTTTTATTTATTTATTTTATTTTTTATCACATAGTTTCTATCACTGTACTGCTGTTTAAAAAGAAAAGCATCATTTTGATGATCTCCGTACCAAAGCTGACTTCTCTTACCAGCACCAACATTGGTCATTTCAGCTTCAACGTCACCCAGCTTCTTACATGAGTGTCGTCAGTTTTCCTAAGTCTTAAGAATACCACAGTCTTGATGGTTTTTACATGCATTTTTCTTTTGACCACATTTTTCGCTGCTGTTGATTTTCTTCCAGAGTGGAAATCACAGAGGCCTGAAAACTGCAAGATTACCAGAACTCATCACAGTGTGCCTGTTTGTTGTAAGACAGACAGTATATGTTATTGCTTTGTGGCAGCTGGGTGCAGACGTTTCAGGTCAATCTGCACCGACAGCTGTGCAACCACAGTGCATGAAATAACTGTTATTAAAAATTCAAACAAAAACAGACATTCACTGTGGTTGATGGCTGCACGCACACTGTAAATGAGGTGTGACTGCTCATTGTATGGAAGGTGGAATATTCTCACTCATAAACAGTATTCTTTGGTGTAGTATGATGGAAATATCAAATATTTGTATATTAATATAACCTTATATTTAGAACATATGAAATGCCATAAACTGAAGTATTGGGGAATGGCAGTGGCATTTTGTTAACTGTTTTGATGTGAGATTGTAGTACTCCAAAAAGCAATTTATAAACAAAATAATGATTTCTAAGTTGCCAATACTGAGATCTAGTAGAATGAAAATAGTTTGAATTTTTACTTATCCAGTTTAAAGGTACCAGCCTCTAAAATTTCTCCACACACAGTAGTTAAATGGAATCATGCAACGACAGACAGCATCCTTGTAACTCTTGATAATCCACCACACTGCAGTGTTGTGTTTGTACTTTGGGAAGATTTTATTCTTGAATTTTTTAAGAATCTGAATATTTCACAAGTGTAAAATGCTATTCATTGGCAGTAGGTTGAAATTCTCAGAGAGAGAATATCTCAAAATGCGACTGAATATAACTAATTAAATGTCTATGTAGCCCCATAAATGAGTGAGAAAATACAGTATTTACAACTTCAAACCAGTTTTAAAGCAACCGTAAGTCTTCTTAGGTCAGCCCATACAGTTGTGTCAAAGTTTACCTTCATTTCCACGTGTAGCTTCAGGTCTTTGTGTGCACATCAGCTGCTTCCTCGCCTCCTTAGTGTATTGGTTACTGGGGTGTTTGAACCGCAGTCTGCATTCATTGATCAGTGAGTTATTTTTGTGTAAACCCACCGACAGCAATGAATGTTTATTGCAGCCTTAAGACTGAACTGTGTCGCAGTTGACCTGGTGCCTGATGAAATGTGTCCCGGAGTATCCCGCCGACTGATGGCCACAGGTTTGAGTCCATGTGTGGATTGTGGTTCTGCATTGTGATATGAATAAATTCAGAATTGCACTGCGACATGGTTGAAGGCTTCCGGAAGATGTGCTGTGGCGTGCCTCAGGGTACAGTCAACGGTCGATGGTTTTGGTCAGAGCTCAAACTCACCGACAGCGTTGAATGTTCCCCATGGTCACCAGGAATTAGTTTCTTTTGACTGATGGCAGCAATTTGACCAGTCAGAGAAAAAAAGGATCAATACAGGTTAGATACAAGTAAAAACAAAAAGGTAGGCTATCGGGTTTGTTTTTGTCCAGTTTCAGGCTCTCTTTGTCGCTGCAGTTTGACTCAGAAGAATGGAAAATCACAGGAACACTTGCCTGTCCCTTGCTTACTGGTTTCTGTCCAGACCACATATATTTAAATGTCTGCAGTTCGAATCAAATGAGATATTTTGGTTTTGCAAGCCTGCCATGATGTCAGACTTGCCAGTATTTTAAAATGTCCACCTCAGCTGTCAGCAGGTGGTTACAACAGTGGAAAATAGTCACTTTGTAAGGCTAATCATCACCAAGAAAGACAAACTAGATATAGTTGCGTGCTGTGTGTATCACAATCCCTTGTGTCTCAATCTGTGTGTGCTTCTGTGTTTCTTGGCCTGTGTGGAGCAATTTCATGCCAAGATGTGTTACCACCCATGTCGGCATCGAGGCTCGAATGACGTTGACGAGAAGCCAGCAGGAGCGAGCTAGGAGAGGTGGTGATGCAAAGGTTTGGGTTTCCTTAAATAGCCCTGCAGATGTAGTGAACACCATCATCGTTGTCATCATCCGCACCTTCTGCAAGACTAGTAACAAAGCTCTCATCTGTCTCCATCAAGACTATGCTTCCTTCACCTTCAGCCTGCAGCAAGAAGAACAAAAAGGGCGTAAAAAATTTAGAAAAGGAATGAATAAAAATAACAAAGGACAATGTCAGTCAGGCTCATGGAAGGAGGCGAATTGGTACTAGTTTGATCAGAGGACGCCGCTGTGCCCCACAGCTTAAACTGGTGCACCGCAGTGTCGAGCTAGTTAGAGATTACTGTTCCCTTTACCCTGTGCTGAACCTCAGCTACTGCTCTGGGAGTGTGCCTTCCTGTGTTCGCCTCTTTGAGGTTGGAAAATCGTGCAGTCATGTTTTATTAATGCTCCCTCTGTCTGTCTGCTCCTTTTTTGTGTCTTTCTCTCCCCCATTTTGCTGCCTGCTTCCTTCAGCACTGAAGCAGAGATTTGGAACACTGTATTTTGTTTGCTCTGCATCCTCTTTTCATGTCGAATTGAGACATTTTATGTAGGTTGGGGTTTTGATTTGAAACGGTACTGAAACCTGTTAGGGAGGTAGTGAATATATGATGCAACTCATTGTAGAGAGATTTGTTGCAGTTCTGCAGGATTTGTGATTTCTGTTAGAAAAATCTGATGGAAAATGGGAGAATTGGATCTGCAGATTTTCTGAGTGTTCTCAACACACCGCAGGCTTTCAGAAAGGAGCCACACTCTGCTGCTTTCTGCATAATGAATGATCACTTTAGGAAGAGAGTGGCATATTTCATTCTCTCCCACTTTGACATAGTTCACTGACCATGGAGGAGACATCATTGTAACCACAAAATAATACTGAAACATTTCTCAATTTCCCGTGTTCCATGAATTATTTTCAGAGTTCCCATTTTACATCCAAACAAAAGCCCAAAGCTCTCAAGATGAATTCACCTTGAAAATTATTTTAACTTTGAGTTTACATAACCAGCATGGTGCTGGACAAATGCTCCTGAATAAATGGATTAATAATTCTTTAACTCGTATTTTTTTGGACAGTATATTTGTGGCATATTGATATTCCCACTTCAGTGTGCAAGCTAAAGTCAGGAATCATTCTCATTTCCTCAGTCTTTCTTATCTGAATGAGGCTCTCACTAGCTAGCAGTCGCCCTTTCGTTTCAAAGAATAAATTCTCCCACGTTTTCCTAATTTCCCTCTGTGTTTTCACTCACAGACAAGGTGGGAAGTAATAGTTTTTTCAGTCCCCCTGGCTCAGACTACAATGGCTTCCCTCCTTGGCACTTATACCGTTTTGGCTGCATGCCCGAGACACACAGAGGCTTTTTTCATTCTTAAATATCTCTCCCTCCTTCCACAGTCTTTTTTTCTTCTGACCTGACTTCCGCTTCCCCAGAAATCGGGAGAACTTATGGTTAACGGATGTTAACTTGCTACATGAACACTGACTTATTCATCAGTTTGAGGCGTGGCTGTACTTCCGCGTCAGTTTTTTTTTTTTTTAATAATACCACAGCTGGCGGGGTCCCTAGAAATTTTGCATAACTGACAAACTTGCAAAAGTCTAGCATGTAAAAATAGCAGGGCAAACATGAGAGCTTGACAGGGCCAGAGTGAAGAGTGCAACACTGTGACTGAACCAGTGTGAACCCTGCGTCGTCAGCACATTCCAGGGGTTGGACAATGAGAAGCACACTGTGTACTCGCTGTCGTGTTGCTTGCATAGCTGGCTGGTCTGCAGCCACGACTCTGCCTGAAACATGGCCAATTCAGCACAGATGCACAAATTCTGCAAAATGAGCTTAAATTTTTAAAGTCACAGGGTTTAGCGTGTCTTTATTTGAAAAGGTGAATTTGAGGTTAAGAATTAGATAAGGTCCCGCTCTTTAGTCAGATCTTGTGTGCAGACTTAGCAGTGTATCCCTGCTTTTGTGATTTATTTCCTGTGGTAGAATAAAGCTTGTGAAAATGTTCTAGGACCTTAACACTGAAAACTGAAGTTGTGGTTTGTGTGGGAATATTTTCTCAGACTAGAAACCCTGGGGAATTGAGTTTGTCCACGGGGAAGAGGAACTCATACTGTTTCTTTTTGTTACATATGAGGTTAGTCAGACAGGAGTCACATAAAAATCTGAGGTAGCTAGAAACCAAACTCTTGAGTCAGTATGTGATGTGGGAGTCCCTGGTCTGGAAGGTGAATGGATTCATCCATTCAAGTCATCCCAAAACTCCACACCCTGACATTCCACTGCACTGTTACAGTATAAACCCTCCTACAGTTTCCTATCATGGCCC